>OZ012553.1:31830934-32455934 GCA_963935595.1 Schoenobius gigantellus
ATTTTATATCGTCTCTGTATGCAAATCCTCTGCTTCCAAGAGCGGTTGTTCAAGATGTAATGGATGGTATGTGCAAATATTTGTGTAGTGGTTTAACATCAAACATAGAAGGTATTTTTTCGGAAATTGAGAAAGCTACTAAACAAGGGGATGATATTAGCCATTTCAAAGAAAAACTATTGTCTGTTGTGAAAGATGAATGCAATGAGTTTGACACCGAATTCAAAAGACTTAAGTTCTTGGAAAAACAAGGGACGTATATATTACCTAAACAAATCGTTATTGGTCATAGAATGTGTAATGTCAAAGAGCATGGGGTAGTCAAATATAAATCCGTAGAATGTACAGAACAGCTTATACCTCTTCGATTTGTTTTGCAAGCTTTTTTTTCACTAAATGGTATAATGAAAGAAACGTTAGATTATATTAACGGTTTGAATTCTCACTATTTAGAAAACTTTATACAAGGTACTTTTTGGAAAAATGTAATTCGACAATATGATAGTAAATTAGTATTTCCCCTGTTCTTGTATTTTGACGATTATGAAACAGGAAATGTACTTGGAACCCATTCTGGAATACATAAATTAGGAGCTGTATATGTATCAGTCGCTTGCATGCCTCCAAATCGAACATCTTCCCTAGATAACATATTTCTGGCGTTGTTATTTCACTCCTCAGACAGAACAGTTTTTGGCAATAATATGATATTTCAGCCATTGATTAAAGAATTAAATTATTTATCAGAAACAGGTGTTAACATAGATGTACCTGAATTTAAAGGCACATTGTATTTCAGTTTAGGATTAATTATTGGAGACAATCTTGGGATACACTCTATTGCTGGATTTAATGAAACGTTTTCCTCGAACTTCCCGTGTCGAATATGCAATGTGCCTAAAGAAATTTTAAAAAAGCAATTATATGAAGACCTTAGTTTGCTTAGAAATTCTGAAAATTACAACGCCCAATTACTCCTTAACTGCCCATCTAGCACTGGTATCAAAGAAAAATGTGTATGGCTTTCAATAAATAACTTTAGTTTATTTGACCAACTAGGTGTAGACATTATGCATGATATTTTAGAGGGTGTTGCCAAATACATAATGACATTTATTATTGTAAAATATATAAGTGAATTAAAATATTTTACTCTCAAAATGTTGAATGACAGAATGGAAAATTTTGATTATGGCCCAGATAGTTCAAGTAAACCCTGTCAAATTATGAAAAATGTTATTCGCTTATCAGCTTCTGAAATGTTAACATTTGTAAGATATTTTAATTTACTTGTTGGCGATTTTGTCCCTAGTGATGACATCTACTGGACACTTTACTTAACTTTACGAAACATTATTAACATATTAATGAGTACAACATTTAACGAGGAAAAATGTAGCTTATTACAATTTTTAATAGCTGAACTCAATGAGCTTTATACAAAATTGAGTAATGAAGATCTCAAACCTAAATTCCACTTCCTTGTCCATTATCATTCAATGATTTTAAAATTTGGACCACTTGTACACTTTTGGAGTATGAGATTTGAGGCCAAGCATCGTGTTTCAAAAATTTCTGCTCGAGCGTCCTTTAATCGCCGCAATATTACTCTCACTCTAGCCACAAAACACCAGTTGCAGCTTAATGCAATATTTGTTAAAGGCTCATTGAAATCATCTATTTCTGTTGGTGTAACAAAGCGAATTTCAAAAGTGGACCGGTGTATTATTACTAGTGAATTAAGTCTAGACCCGAGTTTATCTCTTGTATCTGTTTCATGGGCAAAAGTAAAGAGTATTCTTTATAAATCAGGCACCATACTTCTCCATGATATAACTGGAAATTATTGTGATATTGGAAATGTTACCTTTATGACTGTTAATAATATTTTTATCTATAACGAGGACAGAATTATTTTTCAATGTTCATTATTTTTGACAGTTGATTATAATTTTCATTTTGATTGTTTTGAAGTTAAATATCCTGATATTAAAAAAACAATTTATATATTTCATGATTCTTTGTTATCATGTGTACCAAATCATATTAATATAACACATGATGGCAAATTGTACATTACACAGAGAGTGCAATTATAGTATTATCTACAGTTATTATTAGCTGCAAATGGATGTGTAGCAGTTTATTTTGACTGCAATTCGTTCCCTGTTCGGATTATCGTTTTAGTACTATATAGTAAATTCATTTATTTTTAAAGGCTTGTTGTTCACGGGAGCTTTGCTTCATAGACGCATATTTATCATTATACGCTTGGTGTGCAGAGTTCCTTAGTTTTGGTTTTAAGCCGCAAGAAGGAGAATACCAAGCGCAAAGTAAATTTGTGTACCAAGTGTGTGAGCAATAAGCGAGTATGAAGCTACGTCTCCATGAACAGTAAGCCAAAATAGATTGAGAAAGAGATGAATTGCTACAAACAATCGCGTAATGCGTAATGTTTAGCTAATGTGTTGTTCAAGGTCATTTTAAATTAATTGTAAAATTTCAGGATTATGTACGAAAGTGCAAGCTCAGTGAACGAAGTTAAAAACTTTTTTAGGACTTAATCAATCTGTTCATTAAAGTTGTGCGACAACAATGTAACCTCATAATGCTTTTTTCATTTTCTGGAATAGTTTACTACATGCCCCTCAAATATTGACAATTAATTTAAAATGAGTAAACTCATAATTAGGTTTCTTCTGTGATTTAGTATTAAATAAGCGGAGTACATTAATTTATAAGTTAATTTTACATTTTATAAATAATAATTTCTAGGCGCCACCTCTAGGAATACTGCCCACTAGTGGCAGATGGCATGGAACCATTATTTATCCCCTCAGAGTGTGCGCGGCTAATTCTTAAAATAAGTTCTGTTAAAAACAAACGAGATTTATTTGATAGCGCTTAAGTTGATTTCGAATAGTGTTTGTAACTGCAAAATTGTCCATGCACAAAGAGGGGACGTATGATCTCCGATCCCACCGCGCTGCTGGCGGCATTCCCAGCTGCCATTCCAATAACAGGAAGAATACACGGTACCAAAAGGGGGACTATTAAGGTGTTCTACTGTGATTATTTGGTTAATATTTTATTAGAAATTCCACAATTTGTCAATAAATACTCACAAATTACAATCAGTTTTTTATTTTGTCTAAAGTTTGTAGTCAAAATTAATATAAAAAAAATAGCATTACAGGCAATTGCATTGCTGAAAGTACTCATATTATGAGGACTTTCCGCAGTGCGTTTGCCTATAATGCTGATTTTTTTTGTATTAGTTCTGGCTACAGGCTAAAAACCTGAAAGCAAAAAATTCAAGTTAGCTAAACAGTGCTGTAACTGGTAACTGAAAAGTTCAGTTACAGATTACACAACTGTGATGTTGCAAATAATCTGATCCTAGCAAAGAATCATCACAAACTTTAGTAACAGGTAGTATATTAGTTTGGTTACGATTACAATATAGTGGTGCTATACTGATCTGAGAGGAGTTATAATTAGTCGAAACGTTGGGTGACAGATAACAAAATAGTTTGGTTAGGATAACAAAATAGTCATGCTGTATATAAATAGTTTAATAACCAAAAACAAAATAGTTTGGTTAAGGTTAACTATATAGTGATGATATGCTGATCTGACAGTAGCTATAATTAATCAAAAAGTTTAGTACCATTTAACTAAATAGTTCGATTACAATAATAATATAGTGATGTAATTTTAATCTGAGAGTAGTTACGATTAATGAAAAAGTTTAGTGACAGATAGCTCTATAGTTTGGTTGTCATAACGATATAGTGATGTTATATTGAAGTAATAATTCAACAAGTTAGTATAAGAAAAACTAAACCTATAGTTACATATAACAAAACAGTTTCATACAGGGTAAACATAGATATGGTCTATTTTAACTTTACTGTTTTGTCCTTATTACATTTATTAAAGTAATTTACTAGAGAATACTTTGGTAACTATTTGTTTATATATTCGTTTAGAAGTAATCACTTTTGTTTAGTTATCGATAACCCAACTATTTTTACAAAACCGAATTTGGCTACTAGTAGCTATAGTTGTGAAGTCACTATTTTTATGTAATAGGTTACTCAAATGTTTGTTATTTGTTACAAAAAATTTTTTTCAGTGTAATAACTAGCTAATGCCCGCGGCTTTTTACATAATTTTCAAGTCCTCATCGGGATCTTAACATATGATAATCTTTTTTCTTCACTTAACCTTCAAAATAGTGTTTTTTTTACAAATCCATTGTCATCTTTCTTTAGTAACAAACGTTGAAATATTTAAAACATATCGCTATTTTATTGAGAATTAAATTTAAGAATACATTTTTTACACAACCGAATTGGCAAACAAGCAGCCTGCCCACCTGATAGTAAGTGTAGCCACTTACCATCAGGTAGCATCTATGTGTTCTCTGTAAGACTTGCAAATGTATAACCCACAGAACACAGAAAGAGGTTAGAAGGGCTATGTGGGCGGGGCACGCGTAGCCACAACTATGACTAAATGCTCATACTTATGGCCCCGCAACGCGAACGCGTTGTTTAATCACTGACGGACAACTACAGTGAGTGTATCGTGAAGCGCGGCGCTATAAATATAAAAAAATGCCTTCTTGTGCTATAATTACTTGTAAAACAAGAAGTCAGGTGTCAAGTGTAGCTAAAGAAGGAATTTCTTTTCGTCGGTAAGTAGTAAATTGATCATAATGACCATATTCCATACATCATAATGTCAAAATCCACCAAAACTGATCATAACGATAAGTTACATAATATTTTTCTAAAAATTATACATTACCGGCAATGTACGCACGCGATTTTTGCCAAATTACTTAGAGCGCGTAATGTAGTACACTGCTTTCGGTAGTGACGCATTTGGCTTAATGAGCATTAACGCAGTAGTTGCAGTACAAGGGATAGTGCCGTGCTAATCAAAAAACGCACGCATTACATTTTATCGATAAATGTATATTTTTAAATATTTGTATAAAGTAAAAATAACATATTGTTTACGCTCGAGGAAGAGCGAGTGGCAACACTACATTATAGTCTGTGCAGTGACAGCCTGTGGCGGCCGGCCGCATGTAACATGTCAGTCAGTCGAGTCGAATACGGAATGACATTGTTAGAGGTTATGTCCGGGCATCAATAAAACATAATATAATTTAAGATATAACAATTAGTATAGTATTGCGCGGCGCACCAAGTGATTGTTGGTGCGAGGTTCCGCAAAGTTTTAGTGTCGGGGAATAGTGGCAAGGTTTTATCGTCGCGAAGTGAGTGATGGTGGCCTAATAGGCCTATGTAGTGCTCCGGTCTCCATCGTTGGATTGACACCAACCCTTCGGGAGCCGCGGCTTCCTTCGAGCTAGCTCAGGAAGTCCACCGGCTACATACGGAGACCAATTGGAATAGGGGTAAGCCACAATGTTTTCTAGAATCTGGTAGTCGGTTTCAAATCATAGTGTCGGTGAATCGCCGACGTGGTGGAGTCTACTTTGGGCACCACCACATATTATTTGTCACTTAAAATGCTATAATAATAATTATTACTTATCGATAATACAGAATGTTTGGCGAAGCTAACACCTACCCTTTCTAACATCCTATTCATATAAGTACGGCGATGTAATCAAAGATTAAAATTGTAAAATTAATTTCAATTTTCACGATACAATTAGTTCGATTAGTAAAAAAATTATGGGCAAATTCTAAACTAATTTTACAACTTAGAATTTTTAATATCACCATAATATTTATATGACTATTTTAGCATAGGTAGGTGGCCAGCTTGTTATATCATGAATACTAGACACGCCGTTAGGACGCCGCGCCGCCGCCCGTGGTAAAGTGGTCAGTAACGGCGCTTTACATCAAGCAGTCCAGGTTCAAATCCTGGCGGGAACAAATGTTTGTGTTAGTCTTGCTCAAATGCATCAACACCCAGGAAAAAAAATTTAAAAAAATACTTGTTTCTAAAGAGACTGTTATAAAACGACAAAGAAAAATAATAAAAAAATACAAGCACAAAATCGACGTTTGAAAAAAAAAGTATACAAAATGGATGATATTATTAACGATTTACAGAAAAAGTTTTCATTAAGACATGAAGATTTGAGTACTTTAAAAACACAAATTTACAGGTAAATATTTACTTTACAAATACTTTACTTCTTACTTCTCCATCCAACTAAAATATCCTAACAACTAAACTACCGCACGTCCGTTTGTCAGATTATCCATTCTAGTTTATATTTTTTCTTTTATTTTACGTCTAACCTACAACATTTTTGAGCTAAAAAGCTATAATTTTGTTTCATAGAAACAAAATATTACTTGAATATTATTAATTATAAACGTATAATGAAAGTAATAATTATTTTTTGGTTTTCTAAATATTTCAAATGGTTAAATTGCTGGCAATATTTAATATCGATAACTATTCATCAATGTCAATCACTAAAATAATGTTATTTGTACACGCGGCTCTTGACGTCAGTGAATTTCCGTGAATGAGGAGCCCAGTGAGCGTCGTGATTGGTTCAGCCCGATTTCGCGCGACTTTGCATGGGCGGTGCAAGGAAAAGAAGTGGGAGCAAAACTGGCGACAGCGGTTCCCGTACAAACGGTGCATGATTGCCTTTCTAACCTCTTTCTGTGTTCTGTGGTATAACCCCTACAAGGACGCTATACAGGATATAAGTGACGGTGTCCTTTTTCTTTTAACAGTGAGTTCAGACCATGATCCTTATTTTAAAATCACTGAAATTTTCTCCCGGAAAATTCATAATTTTTACCGATTTTTTTTTCATAATTTTGTGGTGTCATATATCTAAGTTAACGTTAACAATTCATATTCTGTCAAAAAAACATAATAAATACACAAAAAATTCACTTTGCAATGTAAATCGTATAATTTTTCCATCATACTGCACGCGGAATCAGCTGTTTGGGTCATTGAACGTCAACGCACCGGTGTGATCGGAACAAAAATGATGCCGGCGCGCCATACATTGCGTAACATTAATAAAAATCAAAAATGAAAACCCCTTTTTTTCGCTATAAAAGCATTTCCGGGAAAAATAAACATCGGTAAACGAATATTAACATTGGTCTGAACTCACTGTTAAAAGAAACTCACGTTAAAAGATACACCGTCGCTTATACCCGGTATATGTCGCCAACTTGTGACATAAGATGTCCAGTCACAGTTTGTCTCACCCTTCAAACCGGAACACAGTAATGCAAGTACCGCTACTTGGCGAAAGAAATAGGTGAGATATGGGTACACATGAGGACGACTCTGGTACAGAGTCACCATGTGGTAGGGTAGATGCGCCTGTTTCCCGACCACTGCCAATTTTCGACCATTTAACGGTCCATACTTGCATCACCAAAACATAAACAAGTAGCAACCTGAATACATTGTTCCCCCCCACACACACAAACTAGAACAATTGAACGAAAGCTGCGAAAACTAACCAATTATTTGTCTGAGGTTAGCAGCGGAGAGCGTCACATGCGTTGAATATTAAGAAAAAAATAGTAAGGTGCCACTACTTGTACGGTAAGTTTTTAATTAATCTTAAGTAATATTGGATTATTTATTGTTTGTGCAGCTAGTTTATGACCTTTATTGTGTGGATTAATTAGATTTTAACGTAAATTTCATGACCAAATTAATAAAATGAGGTGGTCAAGAAAGGGTACACGCTTTACTCAAAAAATTCAGTTTTCGACCGGGTGGTCGAAAAATAGGTAAGGCACCTACAAATAATATTTCTATGTTGTTTTAAAATGTATGGAAAGATATTAAATCTAATTTGATAATGTGAGCTTTATTTACATATATTATCTAATGGCCAATTTTCGTCCAATATTTTACTTTGTTAATATAAACTGAATATGACAAACAATGTTGTTGGTCGAAAATTAGAAATATGGTATAATCATCCCAGTTTCCGGCTGCCTTTTTTCGATTAGCTAAAATCAAAAGAATTGAATTAATTATTCAAAACTATTTCAATGAATTCTAATTACCTCCCATTTCTTAATCAAAATAAATTTTAGATTGTGTTTACTTTTTAAATTAATACTTCGAAAATTCGAAAAGTCATGTTGGTCGAAAATTGGGTACCTACCTATAGAGAAAAATCGTTCCAATTATCGACCGTTTTTTGTTTAGTTAAAGTTATTTAAAGCTATTTCATAAATATTATTATACATTCTAATTAGAAATTCATTGTAAAAATATTAAAATTTAATTAGTAATATTCAAGCAAGCTGGGGATGAAATGGCCCGGCCGGCCGACAACCGGTTGGGAGACATTACTTTTCTACCCCTGGCCTGCCCGTCTGGGGCATTATTGCACTTGGCGACCCCTCCGTAGAGTAAGGCCCTGCGCTTGGGTCAGTGATGCTGGCTCACCGTCGTGCCAGTCTGCAATGGGCGCACTCGGGGAATGGCTAACGCCGATCCTGATTGTGCCTCTATGGAGTTAAAAGTTGCTGGACCTGGTTTAGCCAGGTATGGGGTTAATACCCGAGTCCAATGGCATATCCTTGGGGCGGCCTTGTCAGCTTTTCAGTCCCTTGTCGAATCGCAAAGAGATTACCCCTCCTTTAAAAAAAGGTTAGATATTATGACCACATAAATCTGAATTAAAACTGCATGTTTTCATACTCCGGATTTGAATAGAAATAAATAGACGTCCGATTAGGACCCGTTGACGAAGTTGACCAAAGCAAACGCGTCGCACTCACCCTCACCCCGTCCCGCGCCGGATGAGAGGGATCCAAGAGCCACCTTAACCCGCCATGCAACGAAGGATCTCTCAGATATCAGCCTAGACGAAATCGAGAAGGCTCTTGGGCAACTCAAAAATGGAAAAGCCCCGGGGGTGGATGGAGTCACAACGGAGCTTCTGAAAGCTGCTGGCAAGCCGATACTAAAGGAGCTCCAGCGTATATTTAACTCTATTCTTTTCTCCGGGAGAACTCCTAAGGCATGGCACATGGAGTTTAGTCGTATTGTTCTTCAAGAAGGGCGACAAGACTTTGTTGAAGAACTATCGACTAATTTCACTCCTGAGTCATGTCTATACTTGTTATATAAAACTCAGGTTAGGTCTTGCGTGGAATATTGCTCGCACCTTTGGGACGGCTCCGCTCAGTACCTGCTCGATGCTCTGGACAGATTGCAGCGTCGCGCTATTCGCATTATTGGCGATGTAGAGGTAACTAACACCCTCGAGCCTCTACAACTTCGTCGTGACATCGCCTCTCTTAGCGCCTTTTACCGAATGTTCCATGGGGAATGCTCTGAGGAGCTCTTTAACCTTATCCCTCCCTCTCCATTCCTTAACAGAAACACGCGTAAGGGCCTTCGGAGTCATCCGTACACTATGTCCTCCTTTTCACACCGTACCAAGAAATTCCAAGATTCCTTCTTCTGTCGTTCATCCCACACTTGGAATTCTCTACCTGCGCACGTGTTTCCTCCATCCTACAACATGGGTTCCTTCAAAAGAGGCGTGAAAAAGCATCTTTTGGGCCGGCAAGGGGCGGGCAGGTAGGATAGTGGATGTCGTCCCTACCTGTCAACTCATTTGGGCCTCTTTCACCGCTTAACATCAGGCGGGAGGAGGTCATTTGCCGGGTCATACATAAAAAAAAAATGTCTATAAGTTGTTTTCAAGAGTCGTCTCGAACCGTCTTACACGAAGACTTGACGAAGCTCAACCTCCGGAGCAGGCCGGGTTCCGACGGAGTTATAGCACCATAGACCACATTCACACAGTAAGGCAGGTTATACAGAAGACCAATGAGTATAACCAACCCCTGTGCATGGCGTTTGTGGGCTATGAGAAAGCTTTTGACTCCGTCGAGACCTGGTCTGTTCTAGAGTCTTTGCAGAGGTGCCAAGTTGATTGGCGATATATCGAAGTGCTGAGATGTTTGTATGACGCTGTTTATATGTCCGTCGTTGTCCAGAATGGTCAAACTGAGCCTATCCTCCTGTGACGTGGTGTGAGGCCAGGGGATGTAATATCACCGAAACTCTTTTCTCCGCTGCGCTGCAGGATGTATTCGGAACGCTTCAACTGGACAGGACGTGGCATTAATATAAATGGCGAGTGCATCTCACACTTACGATTCGCGGACGATATCGTCATTATGGCTGAAACTCTGCAAGTCTTACAAGAGATGGTGAACAGCCTGGTTAAGTCTTCCGAACGCATCGGTCTCCGGATAAACTTGGATAAAACCAAGGTCATGTTCAACGAGCTTGTTGATCTGGGACAGGTTGTAGTAAATGGAGTATCTCTCGAAGTTGTACAGGAATATGTGTACCTAGGGCAAACTCTTCAACTAGGCAGAAACAACTTCGAGAGGGAAGCCAACAGAAGAATTCGGCTGGGCTGGGCAGCATTTCGTAAGCTTCGACATGTCTTCTCGTCATCCATTTCTCAGTGTCTTAAGTCGAAAGTCTTCGACCAGTGCGTCCTCCCAGTCATGACATACGGTGCCGAGACGTGGACACTCACGGCTCGACTAGTCCACCAATTTAAAGTCACTAAGCGTGCTATGGAAAGGGCTATACTCGGAGTATCTCTAAAAGACCGTATCAGAAATGATGTGATCCGTCAGAGAACCAAAGTCACCGACATAGCCCACCGAATTAGTAAACTGAAATGACGGTGGGCTGGCCTAATGAGCCGCAGAACTGACGGCCGTTGAGAGTCGTAAGGTGCTTGAGTGGAGACCGCGACTCGGAAAACGTAGTGTGGGACGCCCTGCGACAAGATGGGATGGCGATATACGTAGGCTGGCTGGAGTGGGCTGGATGAGAGTAGCTGAAGATCGGGAGCGGTGGCGTGCATTAGGGGAGACATATGTCCAGCAGTGGACGAGTGTAGGTCGATGATGATGATTAGGACCCGGGTTCAAATAGACACAGCCTTAATAAATATTAAAAGCTGATTATTTTAGTATTTTATTTTAAAAAAAAATGTTCTATCATACTTTTATTCATAAAAATCTTTCTTAATTAATTGGTCGAAAACTGGTCAACAGATGGACGAAAACTAAAATTTTTGGTCGAAAACTGGTAAAATCGGCAATTTGACGCTTGGATTTAATAATAAAAAAAACTGTTAATTTGACTATTATAAAATATATCATTATTAAAAATAGACTATATGAGGAGTTACCACAATTTATTTTGATACAAAATACATGTCAGAACACACATATTTTTATTCCCAATGTTGGCAACTCCACTAATTGGTCGAAAACAGGCTAATCTACCCTACGTGTCGAATGAATTTTGACCTCGACACGAAGTTTAACAACGCCGTGTCATTCCTCCTGTTTGCAGGTTGATTTTTAAAATCTCCCGCATGAACTAATAACGAAAATAAAGCAAAAATCACATAATCTCTAGCACAAACGGTATCGCTGGACTTTTCATGACTCAGTCAATCAGACGAGACGAGTCACCGAGATATTTATACAAACGCAATACTGGAAACAATTCAAACGCTCCTCCGATGGATTCACCGCATTCAGACGTCACAATATTTCTTGCGCTCTCTACCTACAATACATTGTTGACGCGTTTTACTGTCCTCCATTAGGATACGTCCACAAGTATCATTTGCCGGATACCGTATCCGTATCACATGATTCGAACTGCGTATCATGTTCGCCCATGGCATTACATGGACCATATTTTTTTATGGCTCGTTTGAATCACATACGTCGCATGCGACTTCGGTCGAAGCCAATAAACGCTTAGCAAATTTAAATAAATAGAAAATTTATAGAAATCGACGCGAATGATTCAAAATGTGGCACAACGTTCGATACGTATACACTGACACGATACGATACTTTTTATATAAATCAAAACCTTTCATGATCACATTCCATTGCGGCGTCAATACATGACTCTGAAACGACTGGTTTTATTAAAGCATTGTCTGTTATACATACATTGGCTGACAATTAAAACAAATCTTGATTGGCTATGAGTCCACAATTCAAGCTCAAATAGCAAAAATGCAATAATAGATGCTAACATTGCCGTTTAATACACACATATTCAAAAGTAGCATTTCTCTAGAAATACCGAATTTTTGTCTTCAATCACTTTAATGTAAAAATCACCTCATGTTTTCGGCATCAGTTCGAGATTGAGTTGAAAGATGATACGTGTGGACACGGTACGTTGACTTTGATACTGACACAGCGATCGGACCGGGCAAATAGTACCGTGTAAACGCCGCTTTGCTCGCCAGTCACACTTTTTATACTGCCACGCCGAGACACTAAGTGCATCCTTTGTTTTAATGCTCTCTTCTCAGTTACAGTTCTCGTTAATACTGTTGCAGAAATTGTTTATTGTACATAAAGCGTTACGGCTCGCAGCTGTTTTACGATTGTGCGAGAGTGCTCGGTGAAACGGAGGAGACGGATGGCACTTCTCGGAGATTTCTTTCGCAATTTCAAAAACTCAGACTTCGGACATATTGATGCGTCTGGACAAATAAAAGGAAAGCTATTAGCCTTCATCAATCCTGATGGTAGATGACGATAGGCCGATGATGAAAACGAGCACACCTGGACTCCTCAAGAACTGACGAACTGGCAAACTTACCTTCTTATTATGGCGACAAGGTTAGGTAGGATAGTGGCAACTAGCCAAGGGTTTCTAAGCCCAACCACCAACCGAAAAAAAAACAGAAAAACTTCTGTCCCCGTGAGGAATCGAACCACCCGGGGTCCAGTGAAATTGACACAACTCTCAAGTTAAGTGATAGGGTCTCAGAGCCCATCTTGCTACCACCGACTATATACCGTCCTACCTAAGTTTGTCACCGCAGTAACAATGTTTATAACATTGGTATGTTCCGACAATCAGAAGTAAGAGAGTCAGTTCCTCAGTTGAGGAGTCCAGTCCAGGTGAACCTACGAAGCTTTCCTGTTGTGTCAAAATCAAAACAAATACCTACAGACCATTTAAATGTAGAGCAAGAGCTTTAAACTAATCCCCATATTTTTATAATTATTAGTGATTTAATTACTAGCAGGTATACTTTAAGCCGGTGGCAAAAGTACACCATTACGTTTTATGAATTTGTGTGTAACGAATAACTACAGATCTTTTACGAACAAGTGTAGATTAAACTCGAAAGAAGCAAAGTCTTATCTTAAAAATAAGGAATTACGCTAGCCCTTACAATTTAAATGTAGAGACAATGACGAACCATAAAAAACAATGAGTTATACCGAGAAAATATTTTAACAGTCATGATAACATCACTATCGTGAATTAATCTTAACAGCTGTAGCCCAGCAGATCTAATTCTGGGTAAATGCAATGTCATTATAAACACACATGTAATATTATTTACAACAAACAATACTGCATATACAGCGGCGTATTTCCAAGTGAGGTTGAATGTTTGTATATATCATGCATAACATTTGGATGACGACAGACACAACAAACGCACAATGTTATTGTACTGGAAATCGAGTTAAGAACAAACCTACTCGTATCGTGTGAATCAACATTTAAAAAGAAAATATTAATAATCTATTAAATGGAGGGAGGGACCGGAGGTAGTGCTGCCATCCGTCCGGATAAAGCCGGACAGTGTTAGGCTTTTTGACCTCTTGTCCGGCCAAATTTGACTGCGTCCGGCCCGTCCGGTTTTTGTTAGGCTTTTTATACTATCGTTCAATCAATTCAATCAATCACTTCCGTCAGTAGCGAACGAGAGAGCGAGACGAGATTGGCTGACTCGCTCGCTCGCAAAGTTGTGTTTTATGAATTTTTTTATCAATAATCCCTTTTTTAGCGTCCGGTTTTGGCATTCAAAATCCGGCTTTAAAATATGACAATGTGATTTATTTTTAAAAAAAAATTCTTAATGTCCGGCTTTGGGATCCAAAAGTCCGGCTTTTTTAACGGGTAAGCCCGGCTTTATGATTTTTAGAGATGGCAACGCTAACCGGAGGGATACTCTGTACCAGGGTCGTCTGCTCGGGTACCTCCGTCTTACCAATTTGTGCCGCAAAGCTGCAAAGCAGCAGTGCTTGCATTGCTGTGTTCCGGTTTGAAGGGTAAGACACAGCAGTGAAATTACTGGGTACCGTGACTCTACATCTGATGTCACAAGTTGGCAACGTACACCGTGGTTCTTGTGGGGGTGGCAGTTTTACTGCGAATCTTACAGGAGCCACATGTAATATTAATAATATTAAACCTTATTATGTCGTCTTTATATATCAATCTCAACACAAAGACACGGTAATAGTATAGTAGAGTTGTGTAACTCAGGAGTGATTGATTCAAAAGATATATATCTGATACAAGGAGTGATTATATCAGTATATCACTTCAGTTTCAAATATATCAGTAGCGCAATATCTCTTTCACTCGCCTAAGATGTCCGAGAGCATTGAAACCGCATTTAATCAGTAACTCTTCTCTTTCAATCGGCAGGATTTTATTAGGTGACTGATTTTTCATATTCACAACAGTATTAAGAAAATTATTCGAAGTATATATGAATATAAATTAATTATAAATCTCTTTATGAATGCTAAACTCCAAATAATAAATAAGTTAATAAAATTTTATTAAGAAATTTAGACACAGAGCACACATTCATTATATCACTGATAAATTAAAGAAACACTGAGTTAATGATCTAGATAAAGATATAAATGATATAGTGATATAAAATAGTGATATATATATCAGCAGCTCCAAAAGATACATATATATCTCTCTTTTCCTTTCAGTGATATACTCTGCACAAGTCTATAGTATAGACTAGCCATCTTCGCAAGATACATTACAATGCACAATTATCTGCGCAAACACACTAACACTAACAACACCGGTCGCAGAAAACGTCTTATTTCTTACGATTTTAATTTCACTTTACTCTAAAATGTCCAATATACGTCAAATGTATGGCGTAAATTTAGGCAGTACGCGTATCAAACTAAAATGAATAATAAATAAGTACTCGTACTGGGGTCTACGGTCTCTATGGAAAGACCAAACTTATAAGTAAACGCGATGAAATGATAAGACCAAAACGCGATCGACGCGACGAAGCACCGCTACTCGGTGACAGGTTCTTTGATTGTAGTCTGTTTTGTGTGTCGAATAAATAAAATAACCACCTCCATGGTTCGCCTCCGTATTCTAGTGGTTGAGACCACCGGATTTTGATCAGGTCTGGAGTTCAATTCCCCATGGGAGCAAAAGTTTTTGTGCTCGGTTTGGTTGGTGGTAGAGCTTTTGAGGCCGCCTGGCTAGCTACCACCGCTTTACCTAAGTTTTTCGCCATATTAATAATGCTATCAGCATTATTGTTTCGACAATTAGTGGTAAGATAGCCGCCTTGTTGTCACTTACCATCAGGTGAGATAAAAGCCAAGAGCTTCCATATCGTATGTAACAAAAAGCAAAATTTTCTATGAAACTCCAGGTCCCGCTCCGTACGGAAAAGTGACCGTGTGCAGCGGGCTCTTTAATTAGATCATGTTGTTATCCTGCGCGTGAGTGAGGCTGCCAGGGGTAGGGTTGCGAGCTTTTTTTTGAGACAAATAAAGTATTTTTCATCCCCCCATCTCGGAAAGAGTGTTTTTGCTATACGATATCTGACCGCCAAAGCCGTTTTTATCGGCTTGAGGTTAAAGTAAATTTGAATTTAGAACATCGCGTGCACTAGGTATGTGATCTCAAAACATCATTAAACCTATTTACTTCCATCTCCATGGTGCCGAATTTATCATACAACTTTTTTAAATTTGTTAAAAACTCAGACTCTGAACCTCCTTGGTGTACTTTTGTTTTTAATTACTTACAACGTTACTTTCAATTTTTCTTAAGTATTATAATAATATATTACTAAGTATTATTTGTTATACATAATATAATTTTTCTGTAATACTTACCTATCATAATGTTGTAGTAAATATGTACCTAAACTGAAATAAAAGTATCTTGTGATTGCAAATGTTTTATTTTGCATTTAGTCATTTCCTCAGAATCCTTCGCTTGCTCGGTCATCAAAGTTGAGCACGCGGTTAAAAAGCAACTTTGCACTCGTGTATAACAAATAACTATTTTCATAGTACAAGTAGAACAATAATAAAGAACACGAAGTGAAAAAAGATTACTTATTTATCTTTATAGACGTATTTTTGTTACAATTACATTGGCAACATTTGATAAATATTTGTCTTTCTCGAGAAAATCAGACCATTTTTAATTAAGCTTAGGGAAACTTGGTTTCCTTCGTCTTTATCTCCATAGAGAATTTTAGCTTACTCTATACTTATCGTAGATTATAAAGTACACCTACACGAAACAGAGGACAATACTCTATTTTAAATTTAGTGTGACCATAGCCAGAGGTCCTTGGTGGAACACTGTTAGTAGGTACTTTTCAGTTAGCGTATAAATCTGATCCTGAATAGCTAATCCTGATCTGCCGCCCATTGTATATACAGAAAAAAAATCTTACGCCATCAAGCCCCTTATCAACGCCATGTGAATTTCTCGCAAACCAATAAACTATTGTGGGAAACGAGATATACAAATTAGGTGGTTTTTGCATTCGTATCAGCGAGCGGAGCGTACATTCCTGCGCGAGCATTAGCATACACAAGTGCGTACGCGCATGGCGGGGCGGCGCGTTTTCATTTTTATCTGAAACTCTTGTTACGCTGCGTATGCTAATCACTCAATAACAGTCAGATAGCTAAGTAGGCGTTATTAAGGCGATAGCTAAGTAGGCGTTGTTAAGGCTGCCTATATTATTAAGGCTGTAAGTAACAAACGCAAATTAGTATTTGAGAAACTTGTGGCCACGACCTCGTCTATGTAGGACATATAAAACAACACGTTAAAAAACATGTTATAGGTACTCCTATGTCATTATAATATTTTAAAAGTTGGTATTCGTATGAACTTTGAAAATACCAGCCCGAGAAGGCTATATTTTATGGTCATGTTTATTACACGTCAAGAAAGGCTTAATAAATTGTTCTATCGCCATGGCATCAGCCCTGACAGTGTTTTATTAATCTTTTTTGTGCACTCACAAACGAAATCATCTGTAACCAAAACCAAGTAGATAGGTATTACTTGCGTTATTTTTTTTTCATCACACAAACAGGGATGATGAGGAGTAAGATAATGATAATAAATATAGTGATACTAGTATATTTTGGGAATGTGGGGAAAAATCAATAATATCATAGGCACCCCCTAATCGTCGCACCGCGAATTAATTTGAATTTCCTTTTTTTCTTGATAAAGCAACATTCCTAATCAGTAGGTATATACATATTATATATGCTGATAACAAAAAGCTAAAATACGTCCTGGGTAAATCGGTAAAAAATTTGAGTATTCAAAGCTTTTTATAAGGTCATATTTGAATAAAGAGTAGTTTTACAGTTTTGCTTTTTATTTTATTTTTTACCACTAAACTCAATTCCGCAAAAATGTTATTCAATAACTGTGTTGACAAATTCGACAACACTAAATAGAATAGTTAAATTTAACCTTGTAAGATCTCTAGCGATTTTGTGAAACCTGACTATGCAACGAGGGATTTTTCGACTGACAGGTTAACGAGAATTCCAAGTCTGTTAACAGGTGGTGCTTGAGATTGTATGTACCTTACGTCAGTGCTTATAAAATTCCATGGATTATATGACATACAGTATTAATATATTGTTAATAATTCAGATTGTTTACGTTAAGGACTAAAAATACATTACTTATGCAAAGTAAAATAAAACATTAATTATGATAATCATAAGATTATTTCGTGAGAAGTCAAATCAACACAATTTTGACATAATATCTTTGGATAAAATCGCCATAACATGTAATCTATTATGCAAACTAATTTATTTTTTAATTTGCTGTCAAAAATCCCTCTCTCTCTCCTGCAACATATACAAAAAACTCTAAGTAAGAATAAGGCAGAAGAGGGTTCGACTCCGTGTCTCGATTCCTATCAATGGAGGTTCGATTACGTATCGGTGGACAATGCGGGATGGCGGCAGCCTGTCTGACATGTGCAATCTCTGGGACAATAATGCGATCACGATTCCGCAATTCTACAGCTAAAAGTCGACCTTAAACTGAATCGTTGGGATTAATCAATCAGATACACGCCTCTGACGTCACCGAACGTTTGAAAGACATTTTGTGTGTTTCGATAGATTCATCATCATCATCACAGCCCATATACGTCCCCACCGAGGGGCTCGAGCCTACCCTATGTTAGGGTGATTAGGCCTTAGTCAACCACGCTGGCCCAGTGCGGATTGGTCGACTTCACATACATCATTGAATTTCTTCGCAGATGTATGCAGGTTGCCTCACGATGTTTTCCTTCACCGTAGGAGCGTCAGACAAATGTACATATGAAATTCGAAACGAAAAACACATTGGTACATGGCGGGTCTCGATCCCCGACCCCCCGATCGGAAGGCAAGTGCCGACTCCACTGCGCCACCGACGGTTAACTATGGTTAACTATTAACACTTGTCGATCGCGAGGTGCCATGGGTCTCTGCTATGGGTCCAGAACTAAACGTAACGACCGTAACGATTCTTGAACCCTATTTTTCAGTGAGTTTTTGATGAAAATCAATAGAATATTTCGACAAAAGTCAAAAAAATATTATTTTGAATTTCATCGAAAACGATACCAAAATCCGTATAAATCGAGTGCAGGCGACGCTCGCCGCAAAAATAATAAGCCCATAAAAATAGAGCCCATGGCTCAATTTTTCCGGTATCGACCATTGTTTATGCAGAAGCGACACGGATGAAAAATTATGCGACTTTTTTGCGATAGATGTTGCGTTTAATGAGCGTTACAATCGTATGTAAGTACAGTGATTTTAAATAAGTTGTAAGAAAGGACAATTAACTTCCAAACGTTTTTGGATCGTCGCTGCTGATTGGACCGTCGTATACAATGCCATAGATTTCTAATAGGGTCTACGAAATGCAGACTGTGCTGGCGTCGAGTGCTGGCGTCTAGGGCTGGCGTCGCTGGTAACGATCCCGAACAACCACCTTAGCAGCGATTCTGCTAACGTTGATCGACGCATTGGCGTGATCGACGCAATGGCGTGTCAATGACGGTTTAATGACATTTCTCATTCACACAGTGATCATGGCTATAAGGATTAATGTGCCAATGAGAACCTTAAAGGAAAACATTTGCGAAGACACCGTTGATTGAATAAATACCACTTCTGAAAGCACAATGAATCAAATTGGACACAGCTCAAAGATTTAGTGGCACTGGGCAGGGACCGACGGCCTTTGGGGCGGAAGTGTCCTCGAGTGGCGACCGCGTACCGGAAGAAATAGCATTGGTGACCAAGTCCACCAAGTTCACGACGCGACATGGATCGACAATCTGGTTAAACAGCCACGAACCGCAATAGGCATTGATTTTTTTATAGTAAGTTTTCGAACGATCTATCCAAATTAATGTAGCTAATAGGCAGGTGACAAAATAAGTCATGATCAAGTTCATATCTCTTCCTATTCTTACCACGAATTATACCAAATATTGTGACGCCAAAAATAGATGTTTCGATTTTTATATAAGAAATTCTTTTTTAAAATTATATAGTAACAATATTATATCAACGTTCAAAGCACATAACCACGCCATGCTCTGTAACACTACAGATTTAAAAGCGGATAACCTTACTCGTATGCGATATAATACCTGCGCGCGCGCAATCAGTGTTCATTACAGACGACCTTCTTGTGGCCTGATCTCTTCGCCAGTAAACACTGGAACATATATCCCAAGATATAAGATTCATTTTCCTTTGCACAACAAACTGCGAGAAGAGAATATTAGTTGTCAGACGGAAATTTTCGTTAATTTATTACATGCAGACAATATAAAAACACATTACAATTGATCTGTTGCAAAATAACATACTTAGTACTCATGTTGAGTATAACACGAGTACTAACTAATTATGAAAGTTATTTACTGGCTGATGAGTAAATATTACTTGTACAAAATTGGTTGCGCTAAACAAAACCTGAGAAAGAACTTTAAAAAATTTGCTTAGTAAATGTTCTACCGCATCTTAACAGCTATTTATCGATGCCACACTAACGTACTAACTGCACTTCGTATGATTAAAAACAATTTTATATAATATTTCAGGCAAAGAGATCCTGACCATAAATCCGCTGTCTTTTAGTTTTTTCTTCTTGATGTCAGTGCACTTATAGTGAGTGATTGGCATGAAACCTCATGAACTCACTTTTTATAAGTTTCCGTTTACTATTAAGCTTCTGACTACTGTAAAGTTCCCCGATCCACTTACAAGCACACAAAGTTACTAAACGCATCCCCGCCCACTGAAATTAAGTATTGAAAGAACTCGGAAAATTCTCAAGCGCGCCAGCGTAGTGCCTACTTTATTTAAGTTGGCCGTTCGAAAATTTCTTACGAGTTCACCAGAGTTATGAACTAGTGGCACGGGTGGATGTTCAAAAAAATACCAATCAATTTCACCATTTAACCGGCCGGCGAACTTTCCATTGTTCATTGGAATAACTTAACAACGGGAACTTTTCATTAAAGTTGGCCAATAAATTAAGCGCAAGGGGGAATTTTTATGAACTTGAAATGTTAAATAAGAAAATGTTTTCCATTCACAGTATTATCGGCAGTTTTAGAGTTGAAAAAAATCGTATTTCGGACTTTCGGTAATAGTATTCTCTTAAGATTGCATAACAATACATTACTTGCCATTATGAATGCTGGAAACATTTATATATGTATGTCTTTTTATTACAAGCTTTTATTTACTTTCACCTGTCCCGATGTCTGTAATGAAATCTTGCAAGTTAAATTTGACTTCCCAATGCAATATTATGATGACATGGGGCTGATCTGATGCTGGAGTTGGAAGGTGGCTTGAGGAACTCCGCAATAAAACGACACAACCCCATCGAGTTGAGGATCGTTTAATTCGTATTGACGAGTACTTTAAACTTATATAGACATATACGCCCAGACCGGAACAAATTACTGTAGGCCATACAAAATATTTTTCCCGTACGGGAATCGAACCCGGCGCGACCCGTTGCGCAGTAGGCGATCACTCGACCTCTGCGCTAACCGGGTCGTCATTTTTCTTATTCTTCTGTTGTTTTTTGTTTTGTGTGCAAAAAATAGTTAAGCACAAAACGTTGGGAAGCACAACACTATGATGTTCGTCTTTCCCGTTTTATCTCATACAATTAATACAGAGACAGGAAACAAAATACTTTTACATCTCTCATGTTCGGTAAGTAGGTCCTTATTACCCCCAAATGGGGCTTGTAGGTGACCAATTAGCGCTCTAGGGTAATAATGTAGCTAGAAAAGCCCTAGGGCTGTAAGTAATTTATTGCCAGTATGATGGTTAGATGTACGCGAACTTTTTGAAATAGTGAAGTGGTTTTTTTTTCATTACTTACCGCCCTAGGGCTTTCCAAGCTACATTATTAACCTAGAGCGCTTATTGGTCACCTACAAGCCCTATTTGGGGGTTATAAGGACCTACTTACCTTACAATCGAGATGTAAAGCAGAGTAGTTAGCTCGGGGGTAAGCACCAATTGCACCCTCGAAATATAGTATAATTATCTCGGGCTGCAATTGATGCCTTACAGCCCTTAGCTAATCTACTAATACTAATGCACAGCAACAGTTCAATGGAATTAATTGGTATGATAGCGTACCTGCGTACAACATTAATACTGCACTAATTACGACGCATGCGGTAAGTTAATTAATCTCCTTTTAAAATACTATGACCAGTAATATATGGGAAGGTTGGATAAATTAAATGAATAATTTAAAATAATTGACTATGACAAGTTTATAAATACTTAATAAATTCATAGGTTATTTTTACCAGAGGTAGACTCCTCAGTAGTGTTAGAGTGGTTTGCGCGGCTGGCTCTATCTTAAATTCCTAGAGATGTGCTAACTCGGAAAAAATCCAACTCGATTTAAGTCGAGTTGAAATTCACGTAACTCGAATTTAGCTTGAGTGGAGTAACTTGAGTTAACTAGATGAAACTTATTGAACAATTTGTTTTGTTTTTACATGGTTTTTTATATCAAATGTTTAAAAATGAGACAAAATTTAAAAACAGATTCGGTTTCAATATTGCGACAATTATAATTAATGGAAGTATGTAGGTAGGTAGACCAATCCGCACTGGGCCAGCGTGGTTGACTAAGGCCTAAACACCCTAACGTAGGGTAGGCTCGAGTCCCTCGGTGGGGACGTGGGCTCGGTGGGATATGTGCTGTTATGATGATGATCATGTATATATGTTATTTGACTGATTGATGCGCTATGGCAGGCGGGCGTATTCAAATGCGAGTGAGAGAGAATTCAACTCGAGTTAATTCGAGCTGAGCCCAATTCGAGTCGAGTTACTAAATCGAGTTGACACATACACTACTTATTCCTGCCGCCAAGTCTCATATAATACATGAAGTCGGTTACAAAGAAGTTTTGATTGCTATTACTAAAGTTCTTATCATATTGCTTTACTGTAACTTGTAAACTAAAATAACATTTTTATTTCAAATGACTGAATAAACACTCTTTAATTATAAACACAGCATAATCAACAACAGAATCAAAACTGATTGGGTCCAAATTCAAGAATTAAATTGAAAAATACTGAAAGTCTAAGTACCCAGTGATATAACTGATCAGCATGAGAAAATTGAATAAACGAAAGCAGGCACCAATCCAGGAATCCGTATCATATTGACGGCATTTATGAGGGTTCGACCAATATCAGGTGGGCACGGGAAAATTATATCCAGAGTCACACGGAATCCATTCCGTTTTCAGGGGGGAATAGCGTTGTTTTGTTTGAGGGAGCGGAATTTTTCATCCACGGCAGGATAGATTCTAACATTCATCTAACCTGAAACCTGATGACGAATGACAATAAAATGAAAAGATAAATGCTACCTACCATAAGGGGGTATTTAAGCTGATAAGGAGAATGAGCGCAAGATGGAACACAGCAGCTTCAATCTTGTTTGTTATAACATTAATGTTATGGCGACAGGTTTAGGTCCGATGGTGGTAGCCTACCAGGTAGAGAAGTTCCACCACACGATAAAAAACCGGTCAATTGCTAATTACGGGCTCGCGCAGGGTTTCATACAAACTTGTCTTAGTATACAAGTTCTAAACTAGTTACGTTATATTTGCTGTTTTCAGAATTGTTCCTTAATATGTATTGTAAGACCTTGCTTCTTGCCAAATTTCATCATTCTAAGGCAACAAGAAGTACCCTATAACTTTCGATTCCCTTGTAAAATCGCAAAAAATGCAAAAATATATACACGGTGTTTCATAATAACCAATAAATGTCATTCAACCCAAAATTTTCATGTATATCATAGTATCTATGATTTACATGAAAATTTTGGGTTGAATGACATTACGGGTAAACACAATTTAATAATTCGTTTTAGATAACGCATTGATTATTTATTGGTTATTATGAAACACCGTGTATATGCTATATAAACAGTAATAACTTTTGATCGCATTGGCTTCCAATTATGTTTTTTCACAGCTGAAAGAGACCGTAGGCCCGAGTATTTGATATTAATTTATTAACACCAAGCTGAGTGGCTATGTTCACACGCATATTAGTTATTTTTAAAGGAAAGGTTTAAAGATTGCCTTTTAATAATGATATGATGGATCGACCAGTAGAACCAAATGATCGGTCCACAGGCAACAAACGGATTGAAATGCGTTAATCAGATTTA
This sequence comes from Schoenobius gigantellus, assembly GCA_963935595.1. Classification (NCBI taxonomy): domain Eukaryota; kingdom Metazoa; phylum Arthropoda; class Insecta; order Lepidoptera; family Crambidae; genus Schoenobius; species Schoenobius gigantellus. The sequence goes on from OZ012553.1 coordinate 31,854,851, forward strand.
CCCACCAACAGCTAGTTTGACAATCTAATCAAACCTGTCAACTATGTGTCCGTGGCAGGACAAATGTTATCCTTAGTTTAAACCAAAACTAACGCATCACAGATTAGTAAAAACGCAATCGTAATGTTCGTACAGCCGTCAAAAAATTTAGTGTTCTATAAGCATTAAATATAGTGCGTATATATATCTCATGGCGCAGACGGGACTGCCGAAAGCTATATTTCACGGGAGGCAACAATATGCGCACCACTCAGAGCCGGAGGACATTTCCACTCGGCGATAAATAAAACGGAAAAGCACATAGTTGGGAGCTAGAGAAATCCTTTATTGTAGTACGGGCTCGCCGAGGAGGTACATCAATCACGCCGGTTCATGAGGAATTCTCGGCGGTGTAATGCTTCGGCGTAATCTTGTAATGTAAACGAGGGAGACTCAATGCTGGAGTGGAAAGTTTAGATGCGAGATTTGAGATGTTGCTAAGGGTCCGATAATACGGGTGAATACCCTAAACAAAAAAAATATTCCACTTGAACTGCGCCTTTATCGCAGTATTTACGAACGTTTTAACCGAATTCAAGTCCGTTCCCATATGTTTTGACATCTGACAGCTGTCAAAGTGTTGTCAAAATGCATCCATGGGCAAAGGAATTTTTTCTGCAGGCCTATTAGCGATCTCACGGTTATCAAGTGATATCATTATGAAATCATAGTGCAAAACGGAAAATAAGCATTTCATGACTTCTTTATCTCAAAATTTATACCAAGTCATACGATGATGATGAAAGATCCAAAAAGGCCTGCTGCGGGCCTATTACCGATCTCATGGTTTTCAAATGATATCATAATTAAAACATAGTGCAAAATATTTCATATAATGTTTTTTTTTTTTTAATACATAGTTAACTCTCCACAGACTCGTGGTCCGTGCCTTTTTCATTTTTATAGGTTTCTTTTTGATCCATTCTATATAATATTAAATTATATTAAGACTTACGACTACTCTTATTTTAATGTGAGTTGCGCAACTCAATCAAATTAGCTTAGTTTTCATATAATGTTCGGTCAGATTTTTGATAATTCTTTCATTATATCATGATGACATCACATACCAAATGAAACATTTCATGACTTCCTTATCTCCAAATTTAAACCATGTCATACGATGAAAGATCCATAATAGGCGTGCTGATTTGGTTAAATAAAACGTATAGTGTGATCACCCCTCTGGTCGTTCTTCGCTCCGATAGATGATAATTTATTTTTACTGCAATCGATTAGATTATAATCTAATCGACTGCATAAAATTCGGTAAATTATACACAGATGAAGACAGTGCGTGGATTGTGTTATTCGAAAACTGTCGTGATCAACCGATATCGAATTTAATTTTCGACAGTCAAAGTGCATTCATCGCTGTTTTAGAAAGCACAGATTCCTGTATTGGTTCAGCAATGGCTGTCGAATCAAAAGTAATCATCATTTTACATGTTCTCTACATTGTATACAATACGATTTTTGAACTACGCAACGAATTATTCTAACAAACCACATTATTTTCGCGGGTTAACTGCCATACGCATAGTAAAATTTCCAATTTTCAAAACGAGTAACCAGGTACATTGCTTACGAAGCAAGATTGCTTTGAGGTCTAACAGGTACATGATCTTATAAAGACAACCGCGACTTATTTATCGATCCGTGGCTCAAAGAACCGAACGGATTGGGATGATACGTTGGATACATTTTGGCTAAAACGGATTTTTAGAGCCCCTGAAGGAGGCAACGGGGGCCGAGACGTGTAGAAATAAATCGTAGTCGAGCGTAATCTACGGAAAGTAGACAACTACATGAATTAGACCAGCATGGCGTTAATTCTGTAACGTTTGCTGTATAGTTTATGAATTCTGTAACAAAGGAATTTTGGAAATAAAACCCTTGAAAGGTTGAAAGATTTGTATTTAGTCTTATAATTGGAAAGAGATATTATAACGCCTTTCAACATTTCTAACTTTCGCTAGGGTTAGCTGGAAGAGATCTCTTTATGAGATAAGCTCGCCCTTGTACATGTTGTTTTATACTAAGTACCTATATCTGTTTTTAAGAATGTGTGTACAATAAAGAATTCAACATTCAACCCTTAAAGGGAGGAAATAAGACAACTGAAAATTGTCGAACATCACAATGAATCTACATAATGTATTCTAATCTAACGCGATTTTCGAAGGAAGTTTCTGCTTAAATTGGTATCATTGCGAGACAATATATATACCTATAGTTTTCTCACACAAAAAAGAAATGCGAGCAGAAAGCTAGTCTAATCAATAAGTAACAAAATTCACGAAGTCGTCACTTTCCGTGACTAGCAAGGACTCTATGGCTGAAACAACCTCGTATAGAGATCAGGCTATTGAAAGGGCGAAAACTCACGAAAATGAACTTGGATTAGCGCAGTTCACCAAATTAACTTTTAAAGTGTTCGTCAACAGCACGTTAAAGTAGCACTTCAAAGTTCAAACATTCCGGGACGGCGGCGGACACGTTCAATACTTCCAATAAGATAATCTGACGTAGTATCTTTTTGTCTTTCAGTTTTAATCTTGTAGCGATGTGGATTTGTGACATAGGTAAATAAATGTCAAAATAATTTGCACAAATAAACATTTATGATATTAAGAAAATATGTATAAAATAGGTAAAAAATATCGTATAAAGGTAGGCCCTGTTAAGGTAACAAGCTACTTGATAATTTATTCAAATTGCAGTCATGTCCTACCTACGTCATTTGCCCGAACTGTTACCTACAATGTGCGGACTTAAATACTAATAATCGGTTTAAAAATAGGTATCTGCAGTCTGCACTACCGAATAAGAATTAATTTTGGTCGACGCAGTCTACGGAAAATGAGTTTAGTGTTTTTTTTATTGTATTAGAATCATTACTATTACGGATTTTCAAGTTTCAATAATCTACCTACCTAAATTTTCTTCCCCTTACATAACGAGAACAGTGCACAACTGGATGGATGCTGGACGACATAAAAAATTATTCAAGGTTAAACATGAATCACGGTAACGGTAAATGTGCGGCAGCTGTTCCGGTCCACGTGAGTGCAACGTGCATACCTACATGATACCAGCTCGATTTCGAAAATCTCGAGTAGCCCAACAAAGCAATACTAGAATACAAAACCTTGCATTCATAGGAAACTATGAGTGACTTATTATATTCTTTGATTTTAACCGTATTTATAAACAGCTTGAAAAATAATATGCTTAAAAATATATTTTACGAATTTATGTCCATATAAAAGGTTATCATTACGCCAAAACTTCGATGGAATACCTACGAAATCGAAATGCTTCTTAAACCTGAGAACGCATCGTCTTGTCTAGGTTAATAGTTGCTATGGGTGAAATCAAAGATGTAAACGTCGAGAGGGTTGTTAGGCTGATTGTTTAGGGTACTAGAGGTTGACCTTCGCCTGCCGGCCGTCAGGCGGCGGCCTGGCCGACAGCGTGGCGGTGCGGCGACGCTGGCGGTCAGGTGACGGGCAGCAGCCGCTGGCGTGACGTAACAGCCAGCGCCCTGCGCCCGTGGCAGTGCTGCCAACTGGGTTAGACACAGTCACCGGCGTCATCCGCCCCACCCGCCACTCGTGCACTTCCCTTGCGACTAGCCGACAAGGTCACTGCGCCACGCGCCACACATCACGCCGGCACCGACCGACAGTCGACACAATGACATCGCGCACACACAAATAACGAAATCGACTCACCTGTTCTTTTCCAACTCGTTATGAGTGGTCCTGGAACAAAAAACATACATTGTAACCGTCCGGCGCACTGATTGTCACTTTATCACTTCACTGCACTCCACTACCGGCGACTCACCTGCTGCCCTGCGATTTCTTCGTCTTAGGCCGCCTTCCTCCGGTCCGAGCCTCCTCGTATACCGGCAAAGTCGATGCGTATCCGTGCTCCGCCTCTGCAACAAACAACACTGCCATTCCGTCAAAATCAGCTGATTCTGGCAGGGCAAAAATAGACGGGAGCCATGTTGACGTGTGTGTGTGGTGCACTCAATTGACAATTCAAACAAAGAAAGGCCAATTCACCTCTATCGCGCCTTTCGAGGAATTCAGCGGCTTGGATCAAGTCAGCAATACTCATATTTATGGAATCCGTGGTTAGCACAGGTATTCACGAACGCGACGCGACTTTATCCGATTAAAACTATAAATAAAAGTATCTTTATCCGCTCCGAAGTTCACGACTGCGTTTACCGACGTCAAAAACACACTAGGCGAGTCGGGACGCGCGACCGTGTGTGCCGGCTCGTGATTAGTCGGCGCCGCTCGTGCTGTGCTCGGCGGTCCAATCGCGGCGATGCAATGCGCACAATAAAATACCTGGGTCAATCACGTGAACTTTGTGTTTTCAAACAAAACATTTTTTTTCTATGCGCTCGGCAGCGTGGGATATTGAACAATTTGAACTAGTTTTATTCTCATCTTGAGTATCAAATTCAATACAGTCTTGACTGTCATAAGTCTGCCTTACTTTTCTAATACTTATTTGATCTCGTAGTGAATACAACTTTAAAACTAGTTAATTCTAATATACTTACCTAGTTATTTTCGTAGTTCCCATGATTAAAAACTACATATTTCGTAAGTAGGTACTATTGGACTATTGGTGGAGATAAAAATGTTAAGAATTGAGATATAGTTGGATAGATACTTGAGTAGTTGCAAATACGATTTTCTGTGGTGCTTTATCACCATACTTTTAGTTAGTAACATTATGTTTTAATTTTACCGGCTTACATGGGAGATAAAAAGTAAAAACTGTTCCACTTAAAACTGTTTCATTCATGTCATGTCATCCGTGATTCACTAACATATAAGACCACATATAACACTAACATACAAATGTCTATGTATAATATTAGTGGGACAGTACATTTATTGTTAGCACTGTATTATAGACTTCTAGCAAGTGGTCCCAAGGTCAGACGAAGTATGGTTCATTTCTTAACAGGCATACAACGCTGTTTAGTGGAACACACGCTTTTCATTGCTGCGAGAAATTGCTTTATTTGGGTCGAGTATCCCCAAGTCATTGCCATCTCACATTACACACTAATAAAGCAAGTAGTATTGAGTCTCCGCTTGATAATTATAATACTTAACATAATGCCTGCTAGTCTGAATACATAAAACCATTGTTTCTACTAATATAGTATATGGCAATATCCAGTGATACATATTATGAGCGCTCCACATTCACGCGAGAATCTCGTGAGAATGTGGAGCGCTCTTAAACATTGAATAAATGTTCGTAGACTTTGATTTTTTTGCATATACTGCATAACTGTTTACACAAAAATGTTGAGTCTGTAATCATTTGCAAGACAGTAAACACACGGGGAAGAACAAAAGACCCATCGTGGGTCGAAGTACCAAGGCTCCGATGGCACTATCCCACCCGTAAGACAAGATAATCAACACTATAATAAAATAACATAGCACATGAAGGAGAAATAAAAAACCAGAATACATTTGTGAAACACTTTTAATATTCAGAATATTCAAACATGTTTTCAGTGTGTCGTTCAGTATTTTCAGCATGTGCACACGAGCGTACAACACTGGCAGCAAGTGACTCCTCGGCTCCTGTAACAAAATCATTTTTGATATGAATTTCCCTATTTCACATCAACCCGCCCGCCCACTATTCGGCGTGGGTGTCTCACTGAACTCATTGGACGCGAATTAATCGGCCCTTCAACTGGGCAGACAGGATAATATAGTTTTGTTGCGAGTTAAAAATCTACATAGCTATAATTGTTTCTCCTATAGTCTTGCGGCATTAAGGGGATTAAATAAAAGATTTAATAACCGTAAGCACAGAAATTATTTTATTTATATACGGGTCAGGGCACGGAACCGGTCACAATTCCCACGCTTCTGGTGAAAGGTAGACACGCTAGGTACTCCCCTGCGTCGAAGTCCACCACGCGAAGAGTGGCCAAGGGATCTTCTTAGCCCTCGTAGATTAGCGCAGATCAACAAGATGGGCACCACATTTTTTTTTATTGCTAAAGGTGGCAGACAAGCAAGTGGCCCACCTGATGGTAAGTGGTAACCACCGCTCATGAACATCTGCAATGCCAGGGGCAAAGCTCAGTTGCTGCCTACCTGGAGAGAAGTGCTCTTTTTAAACCTCGTTTGAAGTTGAACATATCGTAGCGCTCAGGAAACACCGCAGCTGGGAGCTCGTTCTAGAGTCTGCACGTACGTGGAAGAAATGAACGCTGAAACCGAACTGTGCTAGATGAGATCGGTTCCAGGTGGTACGGATGAACTCTATTGCGGTGGCGGGTGGTACGATGATAAAAAGGTGACGAGGGCACCATTGCAAACAGTTCCTCAGAGCACTCTCCGTTAAAGAGCCGATAGAGCACGCAAAGAGAACCAAAGTCTCTCCTTTGCCTCCTCTCCAGCGTCTCCATTGAGGCCGTGATATTGGGATCAACGACGATGCGGAATGCACGCCTTTGCAGGGAGTCGAGAGGGTCGAGTTGATATTTCGGAGCTCCTGCCCAGAGATGCGAGCAGTACTCCATATGCGGCCGTATTTGTGCTTTATAAAGCATCAGCCGCTGGCTAGGAGTGAAGTACTACTTGGCTCTGTTCAGGACGCCCAGTTTTTTACTCGCCAATTTGGCTTTGTCCTCCAAATGCCTCCCAAACTGCACTTTGGCAGAAATTTCCACACCGAGGATCCCAATATCATCGGACATACGAAGAGTCTGGAACTGAGGCACTACGATAAATGGGTCCTTCTTTGCAGTGAATGCGCAAACGTGTCTTTGTGGGGTTGAACTTAACTAAGTTCTTTGCGCCCCATTCGGAAACTCGCCCTAGAGTCCTCGACTTCAGACAAGTTGTGATCGCCTTCTGTGACCACATGTGGGTATTCTATATCCTCATTGTATCCTCACTCCACGATATTTATCGAAACGATTACCCATTTAATTACAATTTTAAATATTATAGATAAACAGACAATAAAATTGTAGAGTCGGTTGTTTGAGCAAAGATACGTTGTTTGCGCTGATACTATTGTTTGTGATTCAGTTAGATTGGTGCTTGTTTACGTTAACAATGTTAATTTAAGATATTTCAACATCTTTTAGCTAGAATCAAATTATGCTACTTGGACTGCTTAATTTTCCCAGCTGCTTATCAATCTTAATCGGGGTTCCATCCCCCCGTGTGAATGTGTTTTTCTAATTAGAAGATTCCCCAGGTCGAAGTCTGGAATTAGTATCAGGTTCGTAGCAACAGGCTCGCCCCCACATTACGCAGAACTACAAATAAATAATTGTTAAGTGTGGGTGTTTCTGCCTCTACCACACTTTTGGCGGAGAACAGGCAACATTTATTTATTTGAGATGTAATTTTCGTTATTTTAGTTGTTATTCTACTATTCTATAAACAAACATAAACGCCTGAACAAAAAGAGAACTCTCGCGGTAACAAGGTGTAAGTGCACTTTCTTTCCAATCTTGTGTTGCAAAATTTGGCAAATCGTAAATTGGAAATGGTGAAAAGGATTATTATAATGGTATTTGCGCAGTGTTGTGGTGCCTCTCTAAGCAACTACGTAATGAAATCAGAAATGAGTTTGTTAAAGAGCTAAGGTCACTAATATAGACCAAAGAATTGCATAACTTTACTGGTAGTAAGCAGGGCATATCGCTCGCAGGACTGACAGGCATTGAGGCAGCAAGGTCTTCTTCGAGAGACGCAGTGTTGCGTTGGTGCCCCCCACAAGGTGGACCTTCAATCTGGTGAAGGTTGCGGGAAAATGCTGGATGCGAGAAGCACGTGGCCGATCGGTGATCCTTTGAAAACGCCTTCTCTCAACAATAAGCGTCCCTTTACCAAAGAATATATACTACCGCGAACCTTCACTGAAACGATGATGATAAATGACGGCACAACACATTACTTACACTTTACACTTACACTTAATAGTTAGTACAGCATTACATTCAGGCTTCCATAAATACACACAGTACCCGCCTGTGGTGACAAGGGCCATCCATAAATTAAGTCACACAAATTTCGCATTTGTGAGCGCACTTGTCACAGTTGTTCACATTTGTGAGCGCACTTGTCACAGTTGTTCACATTTGTGAGACTCCTTCCTAATGTGACATCACATATTTTACAATTTAAAATTTTTGTCTTTATATGTATACTATCTTTCCGCCCGCGGCTTCAACCGCGTTATTTTTGTTTTCCCCTGGGAATTTTATATTTTCCCGTAGAAAAATTACCCTATGTCCTTCCCCTGGTCTCGAACTATCCCTATACCAACTTTCATCAAAATCGGTTCAGTAGTTTCGAAGCCTATTCAATACAAACAAACAAACAATCAAATCTTTCCTCTTTATAATATTAGTATAGATTAGATTTGAAAATGGGACATCACTAAGCCTCTGTCCCCAACACCTATTGTCACACAATGTCACATTTCGTTGATCCCCCCTGACGTGTCGTTATTTATGGATGGCCCCATAAGAGCAAACTATGGCGGTGTTATTACAAAACCTGTACTAAACCTCGTCTAAAGTTAGTCTTGGTTTAAGCCTAGTGCGCTTTCACCTGTGTTCATACACATAGATAGAGACTGAGACAGCGTCAACTTAGTCCTGGTTTAAACCAGGACTAGGTTTAGACCATGTTTTGTAATAAGTCGGTGGGAGTTTACCCCAATTACATCCCGCAAAGAGGTCTGGTAAAACCCTACAGCAACCCGTCTGGCCAGAGTGTGGTGCAGTTACAGTAGCCCAATTCCTCCTTGTCCATGGAGAGATCCATGCCCAACAGTAGGACATCATCATTACAGCTTATATACGTCCCCACCGAGGTGAGCCTACCCTTAATTAAGGCGTTTAGGCCTTAGTCAAGCAGGCTGACCCATTCTATGGATTCACTGTGTGAATGCCAGGTCTATCGCGTTGCTGACAAAGGAGTCATGATCATTGAGAAGTGCTTGGGACTTATGATACAGCCCCCGTGGCATGATCTGTGTACAGTAAAAATGACAGCCTGAATAATATTTTGGCAGTTCACAGGGATAAACTGCTTCATCATACCGTGTTTTAGTGGTCATACTACAGGGGTTGATGAAGGTTTAAGTGGCTAGCTTACGATGCATCAACATTTACCCCTCCGCCTAAACAATTGGATACGATTCTACAAGTTTCATTTTTGATACACACTTTAGTTGTGAACTTCTGGAAGTTCTCGATAAGCATAGATCTCTCACCATTTTTTTAAATTTATGGGTAAGAACATAGTATCTTTAAGATATCTAGATGGCTATACTCACGAAATATGTTGGCTACTGTCCACTGTGTGTACATATATTTCGTGAGTAAAGCCATCAAGATATCTTAAAGTATGTCTCATTATATTTATAACAAGTTAACACAGTATGTTTATTGTTGGTGCAAGGTTTGTTTATTAAATAAATAAATAAAAGGTGTAAGACCTTTGAGGATAATATTTACCCATGCACGGTATCACTGTGTAGTCTCGCTAAAACTGTGTGTTTGAATAGGTCGAGGGAAGGTTTATACATGCTATTGGACCCGGTAGGTGGCGCTGAAATCAGGCGGAACAACGTCTGCTGGGCCCACTAGTATTGGATTATAAGATACTAGCTTTCCGCTCGCGACTTTGCCCGCGTTATTTTGTTTTCCCGTGGGAATTTTTTTCCCGTAGGAAAATTACCCTATGTCCTTCCCCTGGTCTCGAACTATCCCTATACCAACTTTCATCAAAATCAGTTCAGTAGTTTCGAAGCCTATTCAATACAAACAAACAAACAAACAAACAATCAAATCTTTCCTCTTTATAATATTAGTATAGATTCGGCAATATTATTTTACTCTGGACTGGTAATATCTATCTTAATAATATTTAGTAACATCTGGTCTTGTGAATATAAAAAAATTATCTCACCGTAAGTATCCTAACTTTTCTATAGTACTGGCTGAAGACTCTGACCATAGAGCAGAGAAAGCTGCATATGAGGTGAGGTCTGAACTCAACACTGCTCGCGCTCACTCCGACACAGCTGTCTAGTAGTGACGGGAAACCCATTATGTAATTGAACACAAGCATCCATTCCTCCTGGAAACCAAATATTTCTCATCAAAAAGTGTTTTGTCTACCACCTAGGTGGAAAATACGCATATCGACCACGTGATGTTACGCAATCACTACTACAGTCGCTTTTTGTTACTTTCGTCTTAAAAATCATACATATTTATTTGTCTGCATTACAATCAAACAACACTCGTGTTGCAAAAATATTTTTGAAATTTTAATTTTTTGAAAACTGATATAATACAGTATATAATGCAACCGTCTCCGAAAAATAGACAATACAATTCTACTTGTGAAACTGAACAACTTTCCCCATGGAACATATGTTTAAGAATGACAAAGAATTTTGCAGTAATCAAACAAAATTATATTTTAACTAAGGAAATTGTTATGGAAACTCTGAATGTATTTTGTGTCTATGGACATTAATGTTCCTTGGGAAAAGTTGTTCATTTTCACGAGTCGAATTGTATTCTCTTTTTTTCGGAAGCGGTTGCATTCTACCCTGTATATGAATACAAAAATCCTAATATATTGTATCATATCATACAATGTGTTAATAAAATAACGCAAATTTCAGACACCCCAACTTATTTATATGGTAAAAAAAAAAAAAATTTCTTTACAATATACACGGTGTTTCATAATAACCAATAAATAATCAATGCGTTATCTAAAACTAATTTTACCTGTAATGTCATTCAACCCAAAATTTTCATGTAAATCATAGACATGATGATGATACTATGATATACATGAAAATTTTGGGTTGAATGACATTACGTGTAAACACATTTTAATAATTAGTTTTAGATGAGGCATTGATTATTTATTGGTTATTATGATACACCGTGTATTTACTTTTACATGTATTTTTTACAAAATAAAAAAATTAATTCTCACGCATTATTTACGAAGATATGTAAATTAAGTACCATTTTTCTGTTTTGTTGTATATCTTACGACGTTAGCTTTAGCTGTCGCGCCGCCGATAAGGGGTAAAAACTACAGAATTTAAATCTAATTAAATTTTAGTAGGAAATTTAATTTTGGATAAAATCTGTAACATTTTTTATTAGTGGAATTAGTACTCCTCTAATTTAATTTACACAAAAATGGATATATGGAGACTAGCCACTTTACTAGATAAATTCTAAATTACAGGTACGTCGTGAGGCTACCTGCATACGTCTGCGAAGAAATTCAATGGTGTATGTGAAGTCAACCAATCCGCACTAGGCAAGTGTGGTTGACTAAGGTGGTGGGGACATAATTATATGAGTGGTAATGGTGTTGATGATGATGAAGTAGCCAGGTCCCTCTGATTATACAATAACATTACAAGCAACTTCTTATACTCCTGTTACCATATAAGTTTTTTATGTTAGGCATTGTCATCTTCATATATAAAATCTTAGTTAATTGTGATAACATCATATAATGATCATTTTATCACAACCCTAAAATTATGTATGTTACATTTTATCTTTGTTGACTTGTAGAGAATGCAATATCGCAATGATTCACTCATTAAAAGTAAAGTAAAAGTCTAATAAATTAATGTTGTTTACCTCGTGTGTGAGCAAACCGAAGTCAACATCTTCAAAGTCAGGTAGAGATGGATAAACACCTTCATCGACTTTACTGCTGTAGCTTCTGATTATTGTTTCTAGTCTTGCACAGTTGTACAGTACAAAAGCAGCACCTGTAAATATAACAATTATTGCATTATAAACAACACGTTGCTTGCATTCCTGCAGGTGGTTTAAATTACCAGGGCTCATTAGAGGAATCTCTTAAAACTTATGGTGTATTAGCAATTTACAAGTGCCTCTCATCCCAACTGCCAACAAGCTATGGTAACCACTTTACAGTTTGTGGCAAGTTCAGTAGTCCAGTAACATCCTATGTACACTCTTGCTTTTTTTTTTAGTATTAACATATAAAGATTATATCAATAGCTTCTTACACAACTTACAATTATTTTATTCATACAATTCCTTATCCACATGTCAATCCAACTGTGTGAGCATGGACTCGTAGATCGACATATATTGACTGACAAAAGCATCTGTTCTTTTCACTGCTTAAGAATTACTGTCAAATTTATAGATTTTTGTTGAGTATTTTGACCTTAGCTGGCAAATTTTATCGAGAGTTCCATTCTCGCACCCTAGTTCCAATAAATAATGATATGTAGTGTCCTACAAATAGTGAATGAAGTTAACATTAAGTAGCCATTACCTTTTGGATTTTTGCACTTTGCACTAATTTAAATTTAAAAGAGTCTGTATTGGAAAATGAATAGTTTCATAACATAACCTTTACATTTTAGTTAAAAATGGCCAGAATTTAGTGTAGGTAATTAATATTTTTGTATTTTAAAATCATATTGGCAATGCCATTAAATAAAAACCACAGACGTTCTTAAGTGCTAAATCAGGTTTCTTAGTTGCCACCAATCAAAAATTGGTGCATAAGTGTCAGGAATAAACCACCCTTATGTCGCTCGTAATAGTGGCAGCTTTCGTAATGCAAATGTAAAGCTTGGCGTGTTGCTGACTGTACATCCAATAAAATGATGGGTAGTTTTTTAATGTTGCTATTGTATTTTAGTTTGGCCTCAGTTATCAGTAAACAACTGTAGGTTCTATAATAAGCTTAAGATAAACAATTTGCACCGGTGGCGCAGTGGACTCGGCACTTGCCTTCCAATCGGGGGGTCGGGGTTCGAGACCCTCCATGTACCAATGTGTTTTTCGTTTCGAATTTCATATGTACATTTGTCTGATGCTCCTACGGTGAAGGAAAACATCATGAGGCAACCTGCATACATCTGCGAAGAAATTCAATGATGTATGTGAAGTCGACCAATCCGCACTGGGCCAGCGTGGTTGACTAAGGCCTAATCACCCTAATATAGGGTAGGCTCGAGCCCCTCGGTGGGGACGTATATGGGCTGTGATGATGAAACAATTTGATATACGTGATTTTGACATGACTGGTAGAAAATGCCATACGGCATTAAGTCCACCATTTGTTTTTTTTTGTAATTGTGCTAATAAGATTTAATAATAAATACTAAACCTTTGCTTGATCCTGCTGAAGAACATTCAAAGTTGATTTTGACAGCACTGCTTGGTTTAATTTGGAGTAACTCAAATGCAACAGCTGCCTGCCCGAGGTGAGATAGAAACTCCCTCCACTTTTCATCAGAAGATACCCTGACTCCATACTTGTGTTGAGCTATCAAGGTCATTTCATCTTGCCGTAATCTGTAAGCGAAAAATGTTTTCTTGTGATATGTCATAAAAGAATTAATCACAATATTAATATATTTTAAGAAATTAAATAACATTGCTAATTTTTATGATATATGACAATTTCTGTAATATCATACCTAATATAATCATCAGCCTTAAGTTTTGCCTCTTTGATTCCTGTTTTAGCATTTAATACCGCACCGCACAACATAAAATATTCTCCATTTTGAGAAGATTTAGGACCAGATTTTGAAGATAGTATAATGCTGCAGTTGTGTTGCATGTTACCAGCGGTCAATGAATACAAATTGTCCACTGATTTATGCAAGTGACTTTGACGTAATAATGTCAAACATCCATGACTTTCAACAACACAATCAGATACGACCCGTCCAGTGGATTTGCCAATCTTTAAAGCCAATAAAGTGTTGTTGCGTAAAGCCTCGCCTAAACCAATTCTCAAGGATTCTGAGCGATTTAAGAAGAGATAGAGTCTGTCGTTTTCAAGGAAAACTTTTATAATTTGTAGTCGCCACTGATTCGAGTCTATAATCAGATCATTCGGTAGTTTGTGCACATAATCTAGAACAGTTGTCCCCGTATCGATTCCCTCGATAATCCTATCATTACATTGAATATAATCATGCCATGATTTCACAGAAAGGGGAAAACTAAACTCACCATGGCGATCAAAATGTTCTGAATGTTTTTTCACCAGCATCCCTCTGTTGACTTGGTTAATCCCGGTTAAATAATAAATTAAGTCATTGCTAAAAACTTGCAAAGAATTCTCAATCATTTCATCATAATTTCATAGCAAATTTACGTACTAGATCAAGGAATCAAAGAGTATGTAACACCAAGGAATCGTAATTCCCTAATCACTGACCTGATGCAGAAATCACAAATTAGATAGGTAGGCAGAAATTGCAGAGCTGCGTTCAGAACCTACGCTCGAGTGCACTCCGAGTGCACTCTGACAGCAACCAACCCGTTCAGAGCCTCCGGGTAAAAAACGCTCTAACAGGCGGTTAGTACACTCTGTGCCCGTTCAGAAGCTTCGAGTGATGCAACCAAACAACCAACTCGAGCGTAGGGTAAAAAACACTCTGACAGATTTTATGTCAATGTCGATGTCAAAAATACGCTAATTATTTATTATTTTATTAAATAACACTACTTTGAACTCTTTTAAGCCTAATACTAGGGAAATATAGTGATTTCTATGTGTTGTAATTATTTTTAAGCAGAAAAATGGATATTTACTGTTAATTTCATAGTAAGGATTAGTAATATTTTGCCCTTTGCTTGATCTTGATCGGCAAGATACAAACTAAAAAAAAAGATAGCAACCGACCCGTTCAGCAGGCCTATTCGCTAACTACGCTTGGTAACTAGAACTGTCATTTTTGAAAGGAACTTTAAATCCATTACTGGTTTAATGATCTTATATGTTACGGAGGCGTTCATGATAGCAGTAATGGATGTTAAGTTCCTTTCAAAAATGACAGTTCTAGTGAGCAACCGAAGTTAGCGAATAGGCTAGCTGAACCTCGGAGCGAGTGTGAAAAACACTCTCGGTTGCATTACTCTGACCCTCGGAACGCAACTCAGAAGTATTGCCACCACAGAACACATATAAATCACAGACTAATAAATAGAGATACTACAAATAAAATAAGGGTACGTTTGAAAACGAGTAATATTTACTCGGGGTAGAGCGTAGACGGAGAAAACTATAGACGGAGGATGAGCGTGGCCACATGCGATAGAAATAGTCTCAGAACCAGTGTTGCCCTATGTACTTATTTACCCCACATTAGTTTTTATTAATTTAATTAATTAATTAAGTTGTGTCTCTGAATCAACACCAATATTAAATTATAAGATACGATTAACTTGTAGAAACTTGCGCCTATGCACCTTCCTGGTGCTACTCTAAGCGACTTTTGTACTGTAGACCCACGATAATAATGCTGGGACTTGCTGAAAAAAATGTAAAAGTACGATTATAACCCACTCTACCCCCGGGGGTAAGGCTAGGGTTATGATGGGTCACAGCGTAGCGGACTTTTGAATGAAAAGGGTAAGGGTGGCTACCGTATCGTCAAATTTCTGCTTTCTATCGAGATGTCCGCAGTGATAGGGAGCGATGAATCGTGATTTTCTAGAAATTTCTAATCAATGATGTTTCTTTATAGTGGACTGCGGAGAGTCTTGGAGGCCTAAAGCTAGCGTTATTGGGGCTCTATTTTTGAATCGTTTGTCCGGCATCGAACGCTGTTCAAACGTCATCTGTGCTCGATTCCTATTGATTTTCGTTTCTCTTGCGATAAAAATCAATAGAATATTACGAGGAAAATCAATATTGTTTTGATTTTCGTCGAAAACAAAACGAAAATAAGTAGAAATCATACAGTGACGAGCGCTCGATGTCGGAAGAATGATTCAAAAATAGGGCCCCTGGTCTGTTGTCGGAGCCTAGATTATCTCGGGTATCTAGTTACACCCGATGATCGGTGGCGACCATAGGTGATGGCGGGCGACTGATTATTTTATTTATTTATTTAATTTTTAAAAACCAACGGCGAACATATACAGAGTATAAATTAAGATAGAAACAGTCGGCCAATTAAAGGTCTTTACGTTTAGACCTACTTGGAATATTAAAGTTAGCTTAGACAGAAGGTCAGGAGTATCAATTTTGTTTTCTTACAATGAACATTCAATAATCTGAAAATGAAATTTCTCAAATAAGGGTTTGGAAATCTTGGTAGTTTCAAAATCCCAAAAACGTAATAGACTTCTTTCAAAGTTTCCGGACTTTCATCTAATCGAGTTCATTTCTGAGGAAATGTATTAATAAAAAGACTTTTTTTAAAATCATTTATTACTAAACATTAAATCCTAACATTTATTAATCATAATGAAAAAAAATTTATAATATTAATTATATTTTTTTTTTTCAATATGATTATCCCGGTGTTTCTTATAATCACTCTTTTTTTTCATTTAAGTCTTAGGCTCTCTTTCATTACCTCCAGATAACTTATCTGACAGATATTTTGATATGTTTATAAAATTGGCAAATAACCTTCTTCTTCTTAATTAAATAATTAGAATCAAAATGTCGGCTACAAATTTTTGAATATTTTGTGGTGTCCAACTAGTACGCCCAGTCGCTTCAATCCATTTCTGACGTGCAATTTCATCTTCCGGGAAACTGTAAGATAATATAGGGATATGAAGATAATATTACATTGTTATCATAAAATAATACAACAAACTTTATATTCCCCGTTATTGTGGGAAAGTATATATTGAAAAGTTGGAAACACGATGTCATATATTTTTTAGGTTATGTTATGATTCATTTACATATTTTTGCTATTCATTAATGTTATACGTAGTCCACATTAAAACTACAAGATTTCAACTCTTTCATACATTGTAATTCCGTTATATTGAGAAGCTGACTACTGTTAAAACACGCAATACTTACGAATGAAAAGATAAGTCCATAAGTTTTCTTTCACTATCATTTTTACATCCTAAAACAGTACAACGAACCATGTTTTTTATTTTTACTGTTAGAAATAATTATGTACTACACGATATTAATACGTTTTGTAGACGTAAATAGTTACTTTTAAAAATTTTCGTTTATTTATGCGTTGATGACATATAAATAAGCTTCATCTGTCAGAATTGTTTCGCAAAGTAGTTGGCCGACCTTGAAAAAACCGGCACGCAACGCGAAACAAAAAATGCTATAGTTTTGTCTCGCTCTTTTATACGGCGTTCGAATAAGTTGGTCTCTTTCTTGTATAATGCTACCAAAACTATGAATCAGTCTATAGTTTTCTCCGTCTACGGGGTAGAGTGAATTTCACCCGATAGCGTTCGAGAACCACCCGAGTGAAACCGAGGTTAACCTACGAATTACTCCGCTCGTATTTCTGAACGCATCAGTGCAGAGTAATTTTCGCCTGACAGGAGAGAATTTCTCACGGCCCCCAGTCAGCGTTAAATTTTACCTGACATTGACAGTTGACTGTTCTGTGATCTGTGGCTACTGATTTCGTTTATAAGTTGAAGTTAAAGTTTCAACCAGGGCTGTCTACTGAGAGTGCTATACTCAGTGTCAAACACACCGTTAGGTACTACATAGAGCGAAAAACACCAGTTTATGCTTGTTTCCTTGATTTGACTAAAGCTTTTGATCTAGTTTCCTATGACGTCTTATGGGGTAAACTCAGAACTTTGGATATACCAAAAGAACTTGTTAATTTGTTTGAATTTTGGTATGCTAATCAGGTAAATGTTGTGAAGTGGGTAGATAGCCTGTCAGATGAGTATAGGTTACAGTGCGGAGTGAGACAGGGCGGGATCTCATCGCCTACTCTTTTTAATGTGTACATGGACAGTTTGATTGGTGAACTCAGCAACATGCATGCAGGTTGCTATATAGACGGAGTCGCGGCGTAGAAAGAGTATACAATAGAGTGCTGGATGTTTGTCTATTCACTCGCACATAAAAGAGACGAAAATATTGAATTACATGCTGTAGCCTACTTACCTACAGACATCGTCGAGCGAAATAGTAAGCAGCTCTGAAAAGAGCTATGGTTTGAAATAAGAGCAGCTCTGAAAAGAGCTATAAGACAGCTTCCAACAGTTTTCAACACAGCATCAAATCTTCGTGTAGTAGTATTTCGCTGCGCGCGCGCCGCTGTTCTGATATCCGCGCGCTGCCTCCACACACGTACGCACCGTCTCGCTGTCGCCGCCAAAAAGAGCGCGCCTACGTCATCGCAAGTATTTATATCGCGTCTGACGTATACGCCATGAGAATTCGCGCCTTCGCCGGCCGCTGAATTTTGATTGGCGTAAAATCCTATTTTTTGATTGGTTTTAGTATTAAGTTTGTATGTATAAATATAGCTCAATTTTGTAAATAAATTCATTCCTATTCTACACACTGAACACGGATTTTACTCCAGCAACCTTCTGCCAAAGTGGTGACCCCGACTGAAGAAAAGAAGCCAGCCCAGAAGCTCTACTCCGCTGCCTAACAACAAGCTGCTACTACGTCCGTCCGTCAGAAGACAGAAACCAGAAAAATGGAGGAATCACCAAACGCAACGCAACCAATCACGTCACGACCAGCTGAAGTCGCTAATATATCGCTATCACTGCGAATACCACCTTTCTGGCGTGACAGACCACGACTATGGTTCTTCAGTTTTGAAGCTGCAACACACGAACTAAAGAAGAGTCAAGCTCAACTGGCGCAAATGGTCATTGCACAGCTCGAGAGGCCAGATATCGAGCAAATCACCGACCTGCTCTACAACCCGCCGGAAGCCAACCAATATACTGCAATTAAGGAGCGTCTCATCGCGGTGTATGAAGAATCTGACAGCCGGCAGTTCCAAAAGCTCCTGTCAGAAATGGAACTAGGCGACCAAAAGCCGTCACAACTACTGCGACGAATGAAAGATCTTGCAAGAGAACGCCTACCAGATTCAACGCTACGTCTAATGTGGACCAACCACCTGCCGCTACAAGTCCGTTCCGTTTTGGCCGTGAGCGAGTCGCTCAGCTCAAAAGCCACACTGGAAGAATTGGCTTTGTTAGCTGACAAGATGATGGAACAGTCCCACGAAGTGTCAGCGGTCAATCTTCAGCCAAAACAATCTTCACCTCCCACACTTCAAGCCGACATGCAGTTCCTAGTAGCAGAAATACATAAGTTATCACTAGAAGTCGCAGAACTGAAAACCAGAAGATACGATGGTTACCGAAGAAATCGATTTCAGTCTCGAAACCGGCACTCACAGTCTCGATCCCGCGCGTCTTCACCGTCACCTTCACCGTCTCCACATTGCTACTACCACCGCCGATTTGGAGCTCAAGCAAGAAAATGTACCACTCCGTGCAATTTCAAAACATCGGAAAACTAGACCGAACGTTGGCAGCGGCGGAAACCGGCGTTCACGAATACTCTTACCGCCTATTCGTCACCGACAAGAAAACCGGACTCTCATTCCTGGTAGACACAGGGGCAAATATATCCGTGCTACCTAGGATTAAAGGCAGCAATGCAAGTCCGCTACCATTCAAGCTGTTTGCCGCCAACAACACAGTCATTTCCACATATGGAGAGAAAACTCTGGAGCTCGACCTCAATCTACGCCGTCCATACAAGTGGAAGTTTATAGTCGCCGATGTATCAAAACCAATTCTGGGAGCCGATTTTTTGAAGCACCACAAGCTCATCGTCGACCTTCAAAACAAGAAACTAATCGACAGTGTCACAAACCTCAAAATCAACGCACCCGTTCAAGCAACAAACATACCAACAATACGCAGTATCGACATAGAGAAATCTTACCACGAGATTTTGGCCGAGTTTCCTGGAATTACAAGATTAACATCTATGAATCTCAACAGCAATATCAACGTGCAACACTACATCGAAACCGAAGGTCGTCCCATTCATTGCCGAGCTCGTCCGATACCACCTCACCGATACGAAAAAGTCAAGAAGGAGTTCGAAAACATGATCGAACAAGGGCTATGCAGACCAAGCAAAAGTCCCTGGGCATCACCTCTTCACATCGTGCCCAAGAAAAACGGAGACTTAAGAGTCTGTGGGGACTATCGTCGTCTCAACGCCATTACGAAGCCCGACCGATACCCAATACCTCGCATCAAAGATTTCACATACCAGCTGTCCGGCAAGACAATATTCTCAACACTAGACCTCAACCGAGCATACCAACAGCTAAGTGTGAGGGAAGAAGACATTGAGAAGACAGCCATTATAACACCAATGGGCCTTTTCGAATTTCCAAGAATGTGTCCAGGCCTTAAGAATGCAGCTCAAACATTCCAAAGGTACATGCACGAAGTACTCAGAGGGTTAGATTTCGTTTTCCCGTTCCTGGATGACGTCTTGATTGCATCCCCAAACGAAAATATGAACCGAGAGCACCTTACCACAGTACTCAGAAGATTGGAAGACAATGGCATCACTATCAACCCCGCAAAATGCAATCTCGGGCAGTCAGAAGTAAAATTCCTCGGATACATCGTCTCGAAAGAGGGCATCAAACTTCCAGCCGACAAAGTCGACATCATTACCAAGTATCCCAAACCCAAGACTATTGAAGAACTCCGAAGATTTCTTGGGATGATAAATTTTTACCGCGATCACATCCCTAATGCTGCATCCACCCAAGCACCGTTAAATGCCTATTTGCACAACGTCAAGAAGCGAGACAAAACGATAATAGAATGGACTGAAGAAGCGTCACGAGCATTCGAAGCCTGTAAAACCAGCATCAGCAACGCTGCTTTACTCGCACACCCATCTCTACATGCTACCTACGCATTATTCTGCGACGCATCCGACAAATCAGCAGGAGCCGTACTACAACAATTTGTTCAAGAAAGATGGCAACCACTCGGATATTTTTCCAAGAAGTTTTCCGAAGCTCAAATAAAATATTCTACATATGATCGTGAGCTAATGGCAATTTATATGGCAGTAAAATACTTCAGGAAAATGTTCGAAGGAAGACAACTTATTATATTCACTGACCATAAGCCACTCACATACGCAATGAACAAAACGAAGTCAAATACCGAAACTCCACGAAGAACAAGACAGCTTTTGTTTATCAGCGAATTTACGACTGATATCCGTCACGTGAGCGGTAAACAAAACATCGTCGCCGACGCACTCAGCCGCATAGAAACAATAACTTGCCCATCAACAATAAACTACGAAGAAATCGCTGCATCACAAGAACAAGACACAAATATTCAAGCATTAATCCGACAAGAAAATCTCTCCATGAAAAAAATCATCATACCTAACACCAATATAGAACTCTACTGTGAAACGTCTACACATCACATTCGGCCATACATCCCAGAGCAACATCGTCGAGAAGTATTCAGAAGTGTACATAACGTCAGTCACCCCGGTACTCGCACAACTCGCAAGCTCATGACACAGAAGTACTTTTGGCCATCAATGAATGCCGACATAGGAAAATGGACAAAAAGTTGTACCGACTGCCAAAAAAGCAAGATACAACGACACACGTACTCGGATACATCAAGATTCCCGCCAACCGACCGATTTCAACACGTGCATATAGACATAGTTGGACCTCTACCTGTAACACGACAAGGATATCGCTATCTCGTCACTATGATTGACCGAGTCACCAAATGGCCCGAAGCAATACCTACCGACAACATAACGGCTGAGACAATAGCCGACATTGTGTATACGAACTGGATATCACGTTTCGGTTGCCCCACAACACTGATAAGCGACCAAGGACGACAATTCGAGAGTCACCTATTCACTAACCTAATGAAAATATTAGGTGTGATGAAGAATCGCACTACTCCGTATCACCCACAAAGCAACGGAATCATCGAACGGTGGCATCGTTCATTAAAGACTGCTCTACGTACAAAACTGTCTGATACTACAACATGGATAGACGAATTACCTACAGTGTTACTCGGATTACGAGCCGCTCTACGCACAGATGCCGGAGTTAGCGCAGCCGAACTTACCTACGGATATAACTTACGACTTCCGGGCGAATTCTTCAGCGAAACATCTATGTCTACAACAATGGACTATACTTACGTCGAAAAACTACGGTCCGCCATAGAAGAAAATAAACCAAAATGTTCTACTGCACATCACAACAATAAACACATCTTCGTGCATAAAGATTTACACAACTGCAGTCATGTGTTTATTAGAGTCGACGCAGTAAAGAAACCACTTCAACCGCCATACGAAGGCCCTTTCAAAGTTGTCAAGAGAACAGAAAAAGTATATACCATCCAGTTACCTGATCGCCAGACAAACATATCAATAGACAGATTGAAGCCTGCATACCTTTTAGATGAAGCCCTAACATCAAACAGAATCGAAGTTACCATACATCAAGACATAGAAACAGTACCACCACCGCGAAACCAAGTTACCATGCAGTTACCTCAGAACCAGACAAATACCAAAAATACCAACACCATACCTCAGCAACAGTGCATCAAGCCCACGCCAACGGCCACCATGACGACCCAACAAGAGCACAAGAAAACGCGCTCAGGCCGTGTCGTCAAGCTGCCGGTACGTTTCACTTGAAGGGGAGCACTGTAGCCTACTTACCTACAGACATCGTCGAGCGAAATAGTAAGCAGCTCTGAAAAGAGCTATGGTTTGAAATAAGAGCAGCTCTGAAAAGAGCTATAAGACAGCTTCCAACAGTTTTCAACACAGCATCAAATCTTCGTGTAGTAGTATTTCGCTGCGCGCGCGCCGCTGTTCCGATATCCGCGCGCTGCCTCCACACACGTACGCACCGTCTCGCTGTCGCCGCCAAAAAGAGCGCGCCTACGTCATCGCAAGTATTTATATCGCGTCTGACGTATACGCCATGAGAATTCGCGCCTTCGCCGGCCGCTGAATTTTGATTGGCGTAAAATCCTATTTTTTGATTGGTTTTAGTATTAAGTTTGTATGTATAAATATAGCTCAATTTTGTAAATAAATTCATTCCTATTCTACACACTGAACACGGATTTTACTCAAGCAACCTTCTGCCAAAATGCGTAAAAACGAGATAGACTTCGGCATTTTTTGTCCCTCATCGCGTGCTGGTTTTTTTCAAGGTCAGCACATCATGATCTAAACAAAGTTTGACGTTTGTGACGCGTTCGATTTTGTGCTCTCGGAATTTACAATTTTTTCCTAAAATACAGTGTTTCTTTTTGTGCACAACTACGTGAATTAACGATACCAGACTGAAGAATGGTGTGGTGTAGTGTTTATGGTGCAAAAGCAACAGTAGGACGAAAATTGAGGGATTGTCTTTTCAGTTGTAAGTAATTGAAATATTTACTTTATTTGAGTTATCATACCGAGGTTTCACTTGCTAAAGTGTCAAACCAATTCACATAGTATACCCTGACGTGTTTCTAAGATAAAATAAGTGTTTATTTCATATTTCATAGGAAAATGTCTACATAACCTGAAACCTCAGGTTGGCCATCATTTTCCATAAATATTACCCCTGATAAGGGGTATATAGTACGCTGTAGAAATAAATGCATTTAACATGACTATATTATTATATAATTTATTACCTGAAAACATAAATTAAATTGAAGGGAATCTTTTTAAAATAACATTATCAAAATATTTGTACGAAAAATATTGTAATAGCATAAAAGAATATTTATGTAGGTACACTGAATATATGTAATTTATTATTATTATTATATGTTTTTCTATTGTCAAGTAGGTAGGTATGTGTCAAAGAGTATAATAATATTGGTATGTGTTAAACTTACCTCGGGACTAGATGGAGCTGTCTATATTAATATTTATTATTATTAAGGTTGATCTTAAATATAACTTACAGGTTTCCTGAAAGCCCACAGTCATGCAATTTATGGATTGCGGCTACAAGGAGAATTAATTGGGAGCCAAACGCTAGATGCAGAATGTGTTGTCAACACTTTGACAGAAAACTTTTAATGAAAAAGGCAATAAAACATACCTTCATCCCGAGGCTGCTCCAGTTGAGGTAAAATTAACATTTTAAGGATTTTTTTTATTAAAAGTATTTCAGCAACACCAATAGAAAATATTTTTTAATTTAATTTGAAAAAAAAACTGCTGTGATATACAAATCAAATTGTAAATTAAATAATTTTTTACTCAACTGTGCCAGATGGTTTTTGAATGTATCTATGTGAACATGTATATTTCTTTGGCACGTTTAGTATGCTTACTAGCATAAGGTGCATAGTGCTCCCAACACAATGATTTACATGTCACTAAACCCAAAATTGACTATGATTTACATGTCAATTTTGAGTTGAATGACATTATGTATAAACAGCTAGCGATGGGACATTTTAATAATGAGTTTTCGATAAAGAATTGATTATTTTTTGGTTATTTTGAAACATAACATTTTTGGTTATTTTGAAACATAACATTTGTGTAGATATATACTTTTTATCACCCCGGATAATTTAAGGGACACTTCAGCACATGGTAGTAGAATGATTTAAACATTAATAAAAAAATTGCATGTTAATTTACTAAAAATATCCAAAAATACTGCACTAGTGTTGTGCAATATTTAAAAAAAATAATGGATGTGTTCTGAAGCGTCCCTTAAATTATCCGGGGTGATAAAAAGTAGCTGTATATTTGATGTTATACTACTTTTCTTGAAAATAAATGAACAGTATTTTCCTGTGTTGGTGGTGCATTCCCTAGCATATTGTAAAAGATGATATTGGTTTTATTTGATGAGCTGGTCACCTATCACTATATTCTACAATTTCAAATACAATCAATGTACAACTAAACGTCTCTAGAAAATTATTCGACATTATAAGGCATATGGATACACTTTGACGTTTGAACCGACCACTTGTTCTCGTAGTGCAAACGTAAAGTTTGACGCACCGTCCACTGTATGTATTTTAGTACCTTTACATAATTTATTTAATAATTTTTCAGGTTAAAAAATTCATGGTTTTTGATTCGTCCAGTTCTGCAACAGCAATGGAGATACAGGAAACTGAATCCTTGAATGTAAGTGTTTTTTGAATTTGTTTTAAACATTTTCTATATTATGAAACTTTAGTGTGTTAGGTAGCTCACACTCGTAGTCATATCATGCTAATGCAGCGTCCTCTGGTGGCAACAATTTATTTACATTATTTGTTTATATATACAAGGTTATTTTTTAATTATGACAAAAATTTTGTGTGCTTGTTCAGACAAGCAAACTGAACAACTTTCACTATGGCACCAATTTTGAAATCGCAAAAAAATCAGCTGTTCCATACATTTAGGTTCAGTGAATGTTGAACATTTGTATGGAACGGCTGATTTTTTTTGCGATTTCAAAGTTGGTCCCATTGTGAAAGTTATTCAGTTTGCTTGTCTGAACAAGCACACAAAATTTTTGTCATAACTAAAAAATAAACTTGTATACTTAATATAATACATATTATATTAGTATATATAGTCAGTGGTCTAGTGGAGACCATACCGCCCAGAGGTCATGGGTTCGATTCCTAATCATGGCGATTTATGGAACGATCTGTCTTAAATTGCCGTGGAAGTGTTTTCATATGTATACTAGTAGGTATTATACACATGAAAGTTTGTGAGTATGGATGGTTGGATGTTTGTTTGTTATTATTTCACTCCAAAGCTACAAAACGCAATTTAATGAAATTTGGTACACAGATAGCATATAACCTTGAATTAAGTATTTATGAGTGAGAATAAGTTTATCCATTGACTAAAAACTGTACAACAAGCAACAACAAGTTAGTTTATTATGGGACTAGATAGACTATAAATAACTAAAGGTGGATGGCATGTTCTTGAAATTTTTGTTACTACAGTTCAGCCTCTGTAATATTTAAATTATGTTTATATTTTAGGTGGTGTCGCCGAACCACACACCACGAACTCTAAAGAGGAAGTGGATGAAAAAAAATGAGTTGTCTGAGCAGCGTTTGAAAAAGCTAAGAGCCCTTAGAGAAAAATCAAGAAGATTATTAAAAAAAGTCGCTTTGGAAAACATTTTGGTGGACTTACAATCGAAATTATTTGTTAAATTCAAAGATTGCGAATTGTTATCTACAATAGACACTACTAACAAATACGTTAATGTAGATGTGTTATTATAACCATTAACTTTTACTACCTTGCGGTTGAGAGGACAACTATAGTAATAGAATATTATGTTATTATTTTCAAAACGTTATAATTTAAAATTCTCATTATTTCTATCACACGAATTCTCAAAAAACCGACTATGTCTCGTTTGAGAATTACTGATTTCACTCTTAAGTCTCCTTACTATTATCGTTTCTTTCAATTGTTTCGGAGTTCTGTTTGTAGTATTCTGAACCTTTTTGTATCCAGTCACTCGCCTCTACACTTCGAGATACAGGTTAGATCCTAGTTCGATGGTGGGTGGCTAGTGGCGGGGTACTAACGAATTAATTATACCGTTCTGTAATTAATCGATTTAATCCTTGATTGAAACGAATCAATAAATAATTTTGAATTATTTTGAATTTTTGAGTCTTTCGCCCATCGCGGAAAGTAAGAGTGAACACCTCACGGGGTGTTACCCCCATAATATTAGATTTCTCTCAAAATATTGATTCTTGTTGGATAAAAAGTAGCCTATGTCCTTTCTCATAGTTCTATCTGTGACTACACCAAAAATCATCGAAATCGGTTCAGCCGTTTTGGCCTGAAGAGATAACAGATAGTCACTTTCGCATTTATTATATTGGTGGGGGTTCTAGAAAAGTGTCTCGCTTGTTGAAAATTCACATCTTCGTTTTTTGCTACAACACTAAGGTGGCAAAAAGGCGCACGACACACCTGATAGTAAGTGGTTACTGCAGTCTATGGACGCTTGCAACACCGGGAACGCTTGCGCGTTGCCGACACTAATAGTAGATTGTTGCACCAAGCGCTATGTGAGCTATTAATGCCCGCGGATGTTTGATGCACGAACGCTTGCGTGAGGGCACTAATAACCCAAGGGCATTAATAGCTCACGAGGTGCGTAATCTGCTTTTCTTTCAACTATATCTACACATTAAAAATAAATAAAAAACTGAAGTTGACTTTAGAAAAACTTATTTATACTTATATGACAAAAAATGAAATTGTTCTTACTAAATTCCTCAAACATTACGTATTACCCGTGGTTCCACCAACATGTCCCACTGGTAGGTCCACGGGTATTTTTTTCCCCGTAGACCTTTTAACCGTGTTCCCACTGCTATGACCCACAGTGGACCCACGGGTAATTCCTCAGATAATTTCTTTCCCCGTAGACCCACTGCGCTAGATATGACAATGACGGTGAGTCATAGTGACAAACAAAAGTTTGTGGATTTTCTACCTCGTCAACTACTTTCAAGATTATCTTGAAGGTGGAGACTGATGAGGTGGAAAATCCGTAAAAAAAACTCGCCGTCATGTAGGTACACCACAAACCGTACCGTACCGTTACCGTCAATATGAATGTTTGTGTACCAAAATAACACAACTTTTAATTCAAAAATTGTATTCAAGTGAACACTTGAATACAATTTTTGAATTAAAAGTAAAAGCTAACCGTCGCTAGCTTCATCAACAGCCACTTAAACCTCTTTGGAAAAATCACTACTTTTTGTATGAATCTTATTGCGACTTCTTGTTCTATTAGAAAAAAAATCCGGTTTTGAACAGGTCATTAATAACATTTCATACAACATTATTACCCTCGAGTTTTCCAGGGTAGTAATATATTGGCGCGCTGGTAGCGGTAGTCGCAGTGTGGAAATTACCATGCGTGCCCACAATGGCACGGAGAACACCGGGGGTTTTAGTGGGTCGGCCTAGAACTTTACCGGGCCAGACGGTACACACACGCACGCCTGCCGTCTAGCCAACGGTGGGTACGGAGCGGTTGAGCATTTCCCCCCCGAAAAAAAGGGTAGTAATGTATTACTTAGTGGCCTTTTCTGTTGATTTAAGCGTTAAATTAATGAGTGTAGTTGAAAAAAAAAACTTTTTATACTCTTCTTTAAGAACCCAATGCTGTAGTCTCTTGAAAAAATCTCGACGTTCATTCTAAATCCTGAGCGTGCGCTGAAGGTAATTCATTTTAAAGCATACAGTACGAGACCATTTTAGTTCTAGGGTGTGAGGGTTAATTTCTTGCCAATGGCGAGCTGTGCCATGGTAGAAAGTGGCCGTGGGCATAATGTTTAACAGCTCCTCAGCAGGCAGAGGTATTTTTTTTAAACTTGGGTGTTTAATACCGTTTGTGAGTAGGGGATCGTTAACGAGTCTCATGGCCCGTTTGTGTACCGCGTTAAAAGATACAAGTTGATTTTAAATATAAGAAGATAGAAAAAAATGGGCACGCTAAATAAATAAAATGATATTTAACAACTTTTTCTCTCTTTTTTGTAGACATTAGGTGAACGTATTAAAAACTTGCGATTCGGGGTAATTTTTATAAAGAGGGTAACCCTAATCATCCATGTACTTGTATTTGCTGTCCCTTACTGCGGCACGCTCATCCGCAGTCTATAGTATTATTCGTCTAAGAGTCGCGGTGAACAACATAAGCTATGCTGATGACATGGTGCTGCTGAGTCCATCCATCGGCGCCCTGCGCTGTTTGCTTCGTGTATGTGAGCGGTATGCCGAGAGTCATGGTCTTAAGTACAATACCAAGAAAAGTGAACTGATGATTTTCGGGCATAAGGATAAAAGCTATATCATACCTCCGGTTCTGTTGAATGGTTCGCCACTTGGGCTTGTCAAACAATTTAAATATCTGGGGCACATCATAACTAATGATTTAAAAGATGACGCTGATATTGAACGTGAACGCAGAGCCTTGGCTGTTCGGGGGAAGTATGCTGGCTCGCAGGTTTGCTCACTGTTCGACTCATGTTAAAATTACGTTATTTAAGGCTTACTGCCAGAATTTCTACACGAGCAGTCTGTGGGTCAATTACACTCAACGGGCATACAACTCACTGCGTGTACAATATAATAATGTTTTTAGAATGTTGTTGCGGCTGCCGCGGTTCTGCAGCGCGTCCGGCATGTTCGCCGACGCACAAACAGATGGCTTTTACGCAATTAGGCGGAAGCGTGCCTTCTCTCTGCTGTGCAGATTACGCGGTAGTGGCAACAGCATTCTAAAGGCAATATCAAACAAAATTGACTGTCCGATACAAATGTTTATAATTAAAACTATAATTGGCATAACTGATTAGTATTAAATAAATAAAAGAAAATTTTTATATTATTATGAAACTATTTTATTAATATATACAATTAAATTTGGCTTTTATTGTAATATAATGAAAGAATGTAAAAATTTGGTAATTTAATGAGTAATAACTACTAACATAGCTTGTAAGTTCCATTGTTACTAACAAATATTGGATCGTTGTAATCTGAAAATTGAATAAAATTATTATTATTATTTAAAACTAAATATACTCAAGTAAATCCGAAAAGTGTAGTTTTATTTAAAAGTGTAAATAACTTTAGACTGCGAAGGTTGAAAGAAGAATACGATAAAAAAATTTGCAACTTCCACTTTTATTTTTGAGACATATTGTTGAGCGCAGGGCGCTCATTAAAATGTCTCAAAAAAATACGTAGATCAACCATCCCTTTTACCACTATAAACATAAAGTTGGGTAAAAATTAAAGCAACACTGGTATACCCATCTACTTTAGGCAGATATGACGTCATCTATGTCTGTCCCTTATAGGTATACGGCTCAGAATAACAACTAAAGCATAGAAGGAACATTAAAATAAGAATTCATTATGTGTCACTTGTCTCTTTCTATCATACGGCACAAAACTGTGTAAGTGTAAGAGATGAGTAATATTTGTCTTTTGGCATATCACAAGGTGGTCACTAGATGAATTGATTGAATTGTCATTTTGGTTAAAAATTGAAATTGGTTAAAAATATATAACTCGGCTAAATTCTATAGTACCTTGTATCGAAGATAGACCATCCGAGTTTGAACTATTTGAATTGTTCGTGTAATATTTGTTTGTGCGTCCCGTGGCTAGTAATATTTTGATGATATTTTATTAATATTTAAGTGATTAGAAAGCAAGAATTCTTTAGGTATTTACAAATAGTGTGTGTTTGTGCACTCCGTAACACAATGTCTTGTGTAGTTTGGGGCTGCAAGTCTCATTCGTCGCGAAAGGAAAATAATCAAAATTTATTGACCTTAAATTGGCATGTTTTCTCATATTGTTACTTGAATGTGAGCTAATAAGTACACTTATATACATATGAAATTTCGCTGAATCTTGTTGAAAAACAATACGTAATATTAACTTCACTTTCATGTTTTAGCGATTTTTTGAAAATTACTTTGAGGTTTTCTTGATCATGCGTAGTGTTGTAAAATTTTGTCGATATTTTTATTTTACAGATTTCCTAAAGACAATGTATAAAAAACATATGGATAAAGTGTATTCTCAGACGAAATTGGAGTCCAAGAAAGCATAGTTCAAAAAAGTTCCAGATATTTTCCATCAGATTAATTTTGTATGTACTTAGTAGTAAAACTATGAAATGGAGACGTCATGACGTAAGTCAAGTTATTTAATGAAAGGAAATCTTTAAACTAAAATATTATTTATGAAAATAAAAACGTATTTAATTTCTTAACTATTTCTTTAAGGAATCCTTGACACGGATGCCAAGAACAACCAGTTCAGATGATTTTATTCTAAGAATTAAAATATTAGATCAAGAAAAGAACTTGAGAGTCAAAAAGGTAAAATATCAAAACGCCGCCTTCGGAAAATTTACATTCTAAGCCCGGCCGCACATCAAGCGTAATAAATCTATCGAAAAATGTCTTAACAATAAATTATGGTCAAATGTTAATGTTTTTAGTTTAATTTCCAAGCATATGTACAAATAGTAGTTTTAGCATTCACGAATTTATCCAAGGTTCAAAATCCATGAGGGTTAAATTTTCGGGTAAGTCAATTAAATATGAGATTAACCTCAAGTACCTCTAAGCGATGCGATAAAAAATGAATTAAATCTAAGCGATGAAATAAAAGCAGTGTGTCTTCGATTTCCTTCCCATAGAATTTGTGAATCTCTGCAATAGAAAAATTCCAACATTTTAGATAACGGGAAATATCCGTCACTTAAATAGTCCAAATTTTAGGGTTCCGTACCTCAATAGAAACACTGAACCATTATAGGATCACTTTATTGTCCGTTTGTCTGTCAAGACTATCTTGGAAACGCGTGAAGGTATCGAGTTGAAATTAAAACCATATAATTACTCAGTTCTACACTAACAAGTTCTAGTCCCTTGAAGATGTGAAAAAATCAAACTTCTAAGTTAACAAAAAAACGTACGGCCGTTTATGTCGCCAAAAACGTATATTTCGACATTCTCACGGGCATCAAAATGTATAGGGTACTTTTCGTTGATCTAGCTAGAACTTCTTACACTACAAGTCAGGAAAAATCTCAAACTCCACATTTGTAATTAAATCATAAAAAATTTAGTCTCTATTTAAAGTATAACCTACAATTTTATACGGGACCCTCGGTGGGCGAGTCCGACTCGCACTTCCCGCTTTTAGTCTCATGAACGGCCAGCCTGACCATACCAAAGAGACACAGCAGCTATTAGCTGGATAAGTTACATAAGAAAATCTACCCTTATTTATTTATGTTATAAGTATTTCTCGTAATAAAGACATTTTAGTATTAGGGATCTATTAAATACCTACATAATATAATTATCGACGTTGAAACTAGGTGAGTGATGAGCACGACATCACTGGGAGAAGAACTGACAAGCGAGAATTAGTGACGACCTACAAAATTTCGAAACATCTTGCATATACGTGTCTCTGTCTAACTTCTATTAGCAGCGCCTAATGTCAAAGTGAGTCAAATAATAGGTTGGGGAAAAAGTTTCTTCGCATTTTTTAAGAAAATTCAAAACATTTTTTAATATAGTTTATTTACATTTAACTAAAGTATGTAGGTACCATTTTGTTCGATAACTTTTTGCCATCTTGTAGGTAGGGACATGATCCCATTGCTATAGAAATTTTGGGACTTCTGGTCAAAATACCGCGACAAGTGGTTTTGGCAGTCCTCTCGTGATGTTAACCTGACACTGCCTAAAGAATTCTGAAGAGACCGAAACAGGTGGAAATCTGAAGGTGCAAGGTCAGGACTATACGGCGGATGCATTAACACCTCCCGGCCAAACTCTCTTAATTTTTGCTGAGTGGCTAAAGATGTGTGAGGTCTAGCGTTATCATGATGAAAAACCACACCCCTTCTGTTGATTAATTCCGGCCGCTTTCTCTCAACTTCTTGCTTTAATCTCATCAGTTGTTCGCAGTAGAGTTCAGAATCGATGGTCCTGCCTGGTGGTAACAGCTCGTAATGAATAATGCCCTTCTAATCCCACCACACACACAGCATCACCTTGTTGCGAGTTAACCCGGGTTTCGCCACAGTCTGTGAAGCCTGACCGGCCTTTGACCACGACCTTTTTCGCACGTTCTTGTCG
This sequence comes from Schoenobius gigantellus, assembly GCA_963935595.1. Taxonomy (NCBI): domain Eukaryota; kingdom Metazoa; phylum Arthropoda; class Insecta; order Lepidoptera; family Crambidae; genus Schoenobius; species Schoenobius gigantellus. Next base: position 31,887,507 of record OZ012553.1, read on the forward strand.
TACGTGATCCACTTTTCATCACCAGTTATCAGCTTCTTCAAAAATGGTTCGGTTTCATTACGTCGTAATAAAGAATCACAAATGAGTACACGGTTCATTAGGTTTCTTTCAGTGAGCTCGTGAGGTACCCAAATGTCGAGCTTTTTTGTGTACCCAGTTTTTTTCAAATGCGCCAAAACTGTTTTGTGGTCAATTCCCAGTTCTTCAGCTACGTCGTAACTACTGACATGCCGATCTTGCTCCACTTTTTCAAAAATGGCATCCATTTTATCTGTAATAGGGCGACCAGAGCGACGTGCATCTTTGACATCAAAATTTCCGGATTGAAAACGCTTAAACCAAATTTGTTCTACTCTCACAGACACTGCACTAGGTCCATAAACATCGCAAATTTTTTTCGCGGCTTGCGTTGCATTTTTACCTTTTTTGTAGTAAAATTTTAAAATGTATCGAATTTCTTCATTAGATTCACTCATCTTGGCGGTACGAAAAACAAATGAAAATCACACATTTTCCTAATTTGAATTTGGAATTATGTTCTTTAAAATTTAAACTTTCAATGATACCAAAACCAGCCAGATACAAATAGTATAGCCAAAGAGATTTTATTACAAGTTTATACATACTATAATGCGAAAAGACTTTTTCCCCAACCATATTAAGTTCAGTAGTCTTCTATGCTTTAGTTATTCTTCTGAGGTATACGGTCACGTCCTATCTATTCCATTCTTTATCTAAGGTCTATACGTAGTAAGTTCTCTATGAAGTCTGTACTTCGTCTAGTCTGGGCTAGCCTTAGGCTAGCTGGCTAACTGCCAAGGCCATAGATATAGAATGAAATAGATAGGCTATAAAAGCCGTCAAACATGAGGAAAAGAGATAAACTTATACACATTACCAAAGGAAAGAAGAAGATGGCATCATTTTTTTTGTCCTTGTTACCGTATATAGGTGAAACTGGTAGTGGGGATTGTTAATCACCAGCGTCTGGTGCTAAACAAATATGTTGTGTGAATTATAGCTTACTGTGTAATTATTTAACACTTTAATTAGTGTAATTGTGAACTATTTGATCATTTAAATCATGGTGCACTGCTCCGTTTTAGGTTGTAATAGTGATAGTGCTAGAAAACAGGAAAATATAACCTTTTACAGGTAAGACCTAAATTGTGTCAATAAAAAGCTCCAAAACTATTTTTTAAATTATAAATACAAGTTATATTGCAATATTTTATCATTCTACTATGGCTCTCAATCATATTATGGGATTAAACATGAAACAAACTAAGTAGTAAGGTTACTGTTAACCTAACAAGCTAGGAATGTCGCCATACAATATGGCCACGTATACAGCCAACGCGTATAACATTTTGCCGGGTTATAATGATACCAGTTACGCTACGACTATTTTTCCTTGATTCGTAGGTAATTTGTTACGTGAAAGGGAACTCACATATTAGTTTCTGTGTTACATTAATATTGACATATTTAAGTATAAAATTTTGAGCATTTTAGATAACAAAGTTAATTCTTTTGAAGTGAGACTTTCCATTTGCTTGTTTGTCTGTATTTAACAGATTTCCTTCGGAGATAACTACTCGAAAACAGTTGGGTTAAAGCTACTGGTCGATTGAATTGGCAGCCAACCAAGCATTTTTTTTTTTTTTTTTTTTTTTGGGAGGGGGGAAAATGCATTTACGCATTCCTCGTGGTTGAGCCAAACCACGAGGATATGTGGGACTCCCCAGTCCGTACCCGGCCCGGGCCTACCCACTAAAAACCCCCCCAGCAGCTCCTCCGTTCGTCACAAGACAAGGGGAAGGGGACAACAGCCAGGCCTTATTCCCGCTGACCCCCTGCCTGTGACATGTCCGTTGCCGGACTCTCCACCTGGCTCAGCTACTTTGTGGAGCGGCACAGAATTGCGCCGCTCTACACCCCGGTTGGTTTTTTATTGTGGTTGTCTTCCACGCGGTCCGACGCTCAGTGCGCCGAACCCCCGGCCCGCTCAGTGCGGGTAACGGGTTGCCCGACGGCAGACCCCACTGGATCCACCGCCGCGCGGTGAGCCGAAGCTCAGGGAAAATCCCCAGAAGGTGCAAAGCACCATGGCGATAACAATCGCCTCACCTCCGCAAGCCGAAATCGACTTCCAGCGAAAGCCACACCTCTTCTTAACACAAGAAGAGGGGACTTCGCCCTTCCCCGCATGAAGCGGGTGGCCACACGAAGTGGCCCGCCAAGTTGAACCCGGCCATCCCACACCCCCCCTCTATGGGGGTCCTCTCGTCAGACTATTAGCCCGCGGCAGAGAATCTGCCGGGTTGCCCAGGGTGCACCACAAGGAGGTTGTCTGACATCGCACCCCAGCCAACCAAGCATACCCGAATATGTTCTAAGCATTTTGAACAACAGTGGATTCAGAAAAATAAAAAAGGCACTTTTCTTAGGAGTGGTGCTATTCCTAAACTTTTTTTACAGATCAGTAACTTATACATATTATATCTACAAGGTACATACCCTATCAAGCCAAAACCTTAATTTATTTTTCACAAACCCAACTATTTTTATGGGGGATTTCGAAATTTATTTTACAGTTTTGGATTAACATGGGTAGGGTAGGTACCAAATCCTTTTCTACTATTTTGATATGGCCAAACATAATGGTTTGATTTTGGTCATTTTCTATTAATATAACAAGTCTGACCATTAGTACAGATACAGTTTAAAAATTTATTAATTAATATTTTTAATGTTGTAAAACTAGCATGATGAAGATAACCTTAAAGTAATTTTCTGAAAATCGCTAAAACATAAAAGTTAAGTTAATATTACGTATTGTTTTTCTACAAAATGATTCAGCGATATTTCATATATATTTATATTGACTTATTACCTCACATTCAAGTAACAATATGAAAAAACATACTGATTTAAGGTCAATAAATTTTGATTATTTTCATTTATCGACAAATGAAACTTGCAGCTCCAAACTACACAAGACATTGTGCTACAGAGTGCACAAAAACATACTATTTGTAAATACCTAAAGAATTCTTGACTTTTAATCATTTAAATATTAATAAAATATCACCATAATATTACTAATATTACTTACACGGGACGCACAAACAAAGATTATACGAACAATTCAAATAGTTCAAACTCGGGTGGTCTATTTTTGAGGCAAGGTACTATAGAATTTAGCCGCATTATATTTTAGCCAATTATAACCAAATGACAATTCATCTTGTGACCACCTTGTGATATGCCAAAAAAACAAATATTATTACTCATCTCTTACACATACACACTTTTGTGCTGTATGATAGAAAGAGACAAATAACACACAATTAATTCTTATTTTAACCTTCCTTCTATGCTTTAGTTATTGCTCTGAGGGTAGAACTTGTTCACTTAGGTTGCGTTCTAAAATGGATAAGTTTCGCTCGGTAAATAGCTAAATTGACTCAATCCCAGTTGCAAAACACATCAGAGGATTTTTATCGAGGTATTTTGGAACGACTTTGCAGGAAAAAGAGATTTATTTATCCTGTAAAATTCCAGAGTTGCGTTCCGAGGGTCAGAGTAATGCAACCGAGAGTGTTTTTCACACTCGCTCCGAGGTTCAGAACGGGTCGGTTGCTATCTTTTTTTTTAGTTTGTATCTTGCCGATCAAGATCAAGCAAAGGGCAGAATATTACTAATCCTTACTATGAAATTAACAGTAAAATTCTTTTTCTGCTTAAAAATAATTACAACACATAGAAATCACTATATTTCCCTAGTATTAGGCTTAAAAGAGTTCAAAGTAGCGTTATTTAATAAAATAATAAATAATTAGCGTATTTTTGACATCGACATTGACATAAAATCTGTCAGAGTGTTTTTCACCCTACGCTCGAGTTGGTTGTTTGGTTGCATCACTCGAAGCTTCTGAACGGGCACAGAGTGTACTAACCGCCTGTTAGAGCGTTTTTTACCCGGAGGCTCTGAACGGGTTGGTTGCTGTCAGAGTGCACTCGGAGTGCACTCGAGCGTAGGTTCTGAACGCAGCTCTGGGGTGGTAATAATTCTGTCATGGCTGTTATGTTAATGTCAAGTGTCACTACTGACAGTAGTGACAGTTGACATTAACTTGGCATAATTTTGTTTGTCTTAAAGACGCTTGGCATAAATCACTAAGCATAATAATCGAAAAGCATAACATTAACGTTACATAATTAGCTTTCATCGCCTTCTATAAAAACTCCTAAAAATTCTTACCAAAAAAATACGGAAGAAAATAACATGTTAAAACCAGAGGGGAGAAAATTGTCATTTCGAAACTAGTTTTAAAGCTCTTTACCAGAATATGCGCAGAGGCGCGTTCAGGGCCTTCGCGCGAAGTACAACTTTTCGCTCTAACCCCGTTCAATGCCTTCGAGCGTGACAACCGGGTGAAACAACCGGCCCGTTCAAGACCTTTGAGTGTCGGCGCGAGTTACAACCGAACAACCATCGAATTTGATGGTTGTAAAACGCTCTGACGTTTATGACTGAAATACTCTTACGTGATTGGATGATATTGGCGGCCATATTCTATAATGTCATCTACTAGAAAGAGAGAGAAATAAAAAATCATGTGAAAGAAGGAGATAAAAGATTTGGTTGCTGCAACGCGTTCAACGCCTTTGAGCGAGTTAAAAAACAACCGGACAACTACACCCAGAGGCGCTGAACGCGCCTCTGTCTAAACAACAAGAAAGAAATTCTAGAAGCAATATTAGAAGAAAAAGATAATTTGAATGTTGTGTGTATAACGGAAACATGGTTAAATAAAGATAAATTAGAGCTATTCAATATTAATAACTACCATATAGGATCTTCATTTTGCAGAGAAATTCAGGACGGAGGGGGGGTATGTATCTTAGTAAAAAATTCGATAGAATATAGTGAACGCAAAGATGTTAATTCATTGTCAGTAGAATCCAACTTTGAAGTGTGTGCGATCGAAATACCATGTATTAATTTAGTGTTAATTAATGTATACTGGCCAAACAGTACTAAAGGTGTTGAAATGTTTTTTGAGCGCTTGGGTGTGCTCTTGAAGATGATTATGATTAAGGATAAAAATAAATATGTGATAATAGGAGGCGATTTTAATGTAAATTTTTTAAAAGAGTGTAAAATTAAAAGATCTCTTTCCAATCTCTTGCTTACTTACAACTATCGCCAATTAGTTAAGGAGGCCACAAGGATTACGGTAAGCAGCTCAACATGCTTAGATCTAATCTTTACAAATTTTAATAATAAACACCTTAAAGTAAATGTACAAGAATTAGGGTTTTCAGACCATAGGGCAGTAGAACTAAATATGCCATTACAAATAAGATATCCTCGAAATTTCACTACATGTAAAAGATTGTTTAACGATATAAATATAATTAAATTCAAAAACGTATTAATGACAGTTGATTGGAATACTCATATTGTAACAAACAAAAATGTAAACGAAAACTATAATTCTTTCAAAGAAATATTGCAAAAAACTTTAAATAAATGTATACCAATGAAATTAATTAAAATAAACGAAAAAAATAAATGTTATTTAACGCCGGGCTTAAAACTGTCATGTCGCAATAAAAGACTATTAAGAAAACTAGCAACTCAGTCAAAAAGTAAAACACTACATAAATATTGTTCAAATTATACAAAAATACTAAAAAAAGCCATGCAAACATCTAAAAAAATTTGCAACATACGAAAATTCCAAAAGTCAAGCAACAGTAGTAAAACAATGTGGCAAATTATAAAGAATGAAACTAATAAAATAAGTAATAAGAAACAAAATATAAAATTAAAAGTTAATAATTCACTCGTCGAAAATCCTCGAGAAATTGCTAACACATTAAATAACTTTTTTTCTTCCATTAGCAACTCGCAAATAAATCCCACTCAACAGAACAAAATACATAGCGAAAAAATTGAAAATTCCATATTCTTGCGGCCCATTGAGCCCCAAGAGGTTCATACTATTATACAAAATCTTAAAAATAAAAACAGTCACGGAATTGATGAAATCCCACCTAAATTAATTAAAAAATGTGCAGCTGAATTAGCTATACCTTACTCGCACCTCATAAACCAATAATTTTCCGAGGGCGTATTCCCGGACGCTTTGAAAATATCAATTATAAAGCCTTTACACAAAAAGGGAGAAAAAACAGACCCAAATAATTATCGACCCATTTCATTACTTACTGTATCATCTAAAATATTCGAAACAGCAATGGCAAAAAGAATTAACAATTTTTTTGAAAAATATACAGTATTGCATGAAAATCAATATGGATTTCGTAAAAACCGATCTACCACTCTAGCAGTTTATAAGTTCGTACAAAAGATACTAGATACAATAAATAAAAAACAATACTCCATAGGCCTGCTACTAGATATGAGTAAGGCCTATGATAGAGTAAGATATGACATTCTTTTACAAAAATTATTCAATTTAGGTATAAGAGGAAACTGCCTAAAATGGTTTAAGTCCTATCTTGAAAATCGCTCACAGTATACCGAAGTAGAGAATATAAACTTCGAAACAGGACTAATTCAAAAAGTAAGATCAGAACAAGTATTCATTAAAGGATCAATCCCTCAAGGTTCGGTCCTAGGGTGTATCCTTTTTTTGATATACAATAATAGTATTACTACAACATTAATTGACCACTGCATTCTGTTCGCTGACGATATTTCTATTATGATACCCTGTTCAGATACAAATGAATTAGAAAATAAACTAAACGTAACTTTAGATAAAATAACAGATTATCTTGATTGCCACAATTTAATTCTCAATTTTAAAAAAACTCAACTTATCCAATTTAAACCGTACCAAAAGGCTCCACTTCAAATACATTATAAATATAAAAATTTACTTCTACAAACAGTAAATTCGGCTACCTCACTAGGTATTAATTTGGACACAAACTTATGTTGGAAACCCCATGTACAAAATCTTGTAAAAAACTGTCCTCATTTATATATGCGCTGTATAATTTGAAAAAAGTAACGGACTTTAAAACAGCCCTAGCAGCATACTACGCCTACGCTCACTCAAGGCTTACCTACGGTATAATAATGTGGGGTAACTGTGCTGATATCAATGATGTATTTGTCCTCCAAAAAAAATGTATAAGAATTTTATGTAACATAGAACAAATGGAATCTTGTAGACCGCACTTCATTAAACATTCTATAATGACGTTAACATGCATTTATATCTATGAATCATGTAAGTTTGTAAAAAAGCATGCAAATTTGTACTCTCCAATAAAAAATTCAAACTTAAAAAGGAATAATCGTGGTGAAAATAAACTTAAAAAGCCATTTTCAAAATTAAAACTATTTACATCTGCACCGCATTGCATGACAATCGAAATCTATAATAATATACCCAATTATATAAAAAATGCTGAAACAACTACCTCATTTCTTAAACTTTTGCGGAACTTTCTTCTTGGTAAAAATTATTATAATATAAATGAATTTTTAACCGATATATCAAAATAAAATTATAATTGAATTTTGAATAAGTTATTAATGCTTAAATAAAATAATAGGTAATATATGTTACTATTGTTCAACTATATATATAAAGTCACTTATTGTTATAACATTATTATATTAATAATAATGTAATAACAATAAGGACAATAATGAGACAATATGTTATATTAATTCGAATCTAGTTTTATTTTATTTTATTATTACTCTTGAAAATTTAGATAAATTTTAAATATTTAATTTTTATTGACATTTTGTTTGTTAATAGTTCGTTGACTTCTGTAGTGACATAATGAATTTAAATATTACCTATTGTTACTTATATATTATTAATTTATTGTATAGGAGATATTAATTTGAATTTTTTTTTTTTTTTTGCCTATTTAATTTTGTTTGACATTGTATAAATTTTCTATTCTCTATAATTTATTGATTACTAACAAGCCGTGACATTAAATACAATTAATTGTAAATGAAATTATAAAATATTAATGTAACTGTGAGGTAATACGTAATTTTAATGAAATTTTTAATTATTAAGTTAATAACATGATGCACACAAAATTGCAATACCCTAACAGGGTGTCATTATGTACTGTGATATTTTTGTTAACATCTTGTAAACTATGACAGGCAATGAAGAATAAATAAGAATAAAGAAAGGTATAATTTTTTCTTTGCATAATTTGTTTAAGGCACAATTACCCAAAGGCATAATTTTATGAAGCATGAGTAATGAAATCCCTAATTTCTTTTGACATAATATATATAATATGTTTTATAAAATGTTTTGCCATAATTTTAAGTGTCATAAATAATGATATCCTGTTGCATGTTATTTTCGTCTAGTGATTTTTTTTACAAATCATTTGAGAAATGAGTTTATAGTCAGGGATATTGTCTAACAATAGTATCTTTCCATTTTAAATATGTTTCATAAAATAGAATATCAAAGTAGAAGCAGTAAATTCGTAAATAAATACCAACTTACTTACAATTTGTTTTTATCACTTTGCACATAGTATCTGAGATATAACCTCTCATGTTATTATTGTAGCACAGGCATAGTGTTTTTCTCTTTGCATTTTGTTAATTTCCCACAGTCGAAACATAAATTATTGCATGATTTTCATCAAAAACACTTTTGTAAATAATATAGGTTCATTGTTTGTTATGTAGCTGTCAGTTTGGCATTTGCTGATCCGCGTCGACCAATGAGGGCGGCGCAGCCGACGTTGTCTATTCCATAGTGCTGTCGCCGTGAAAAGCAGCATAGATAATCTTTTGATCAGCTTCATCGACAAAATAATTTTATAATATACAAAATTCATTTTCTATTTAGAAAATAATTTTTAGGAATTGAGAATGAGATATTTCGTTTCAGGCAATGTCAGGGTATCTTCATTTTGTTAGTTAAAAATAAATAGACTTATTTGGTTGAAACTGATTTCCTTGGTCGATGGATTTGGATCGATGTTGTCGGACAATGAGTCCCATCCCTTCTTTTCCATGATGGCTTCGAGGCAGCCGGTTCGCTGAAGAATTAACAAAGGAAATTCGCTGTAAGTACGGTGATTTTGGATGGTTTCTCGACATGATTGTCTTCACCGCTTGTTACAAAGCAGATTGTTTTGTAGGCAGCCCGGTCCCGGAGTCACATAACTCGCAAGATGTGCCCACTTCGTGGTGACGCCATGTGCGTGCGTCGTAGGCGCAATTTAGAATATTAGAAGGAGCGGCAGGTTAGTTATTTGTCTTCCCTCCATAGTAATTGTAATTAGAAAAGAATGTTTAGTGGCAAACCGTGACGGATTTTTTGTGATTTGTTGCAGATTGCCGCTCCAAAATTTCAACTTAACTCAATTTAGAATTTTGCCAGTGATATTTCTATATGATTCTCCCACCATTGTGCCAGCGCCCGGGCGAGCGCTGATGCCAAGTTTTAAAGCCCACGCCATCGTGACCGTCACTTGGGTAATGTGACTTCATTCTCCGGTAAGCGTCCCATTATGCATTGATACCATCGACATGCCACTGAGGACCTAAGTGTTGGTGACAATTGTGTAATTGAACATTATTGCGTTTTGGAACATTTTTTTGACTGTGTAAATTAACTAAAATAAGATATTAATTAAGGGGTAGGTAACGGAAAGGGCCCTTCTCCTAGCCTATTTAAAGGCAAGAAATTGTAAAAAGAAAATGTTTTGTAGTAAGAATATTTAGTAATTGTTGTTGTAACTTTGCTTAACCTGCTAGGCAGCATCCCGTAAGAATAATAGAAGAAATATTGTAATAGAATAAACTTTGTCATAGAGTAAATATTGTCATAGAAAGAACATTTTCATAGAATAAATATTGTCCTAGAATAAACTTTTCCATACTGGAGAATAATATAGAAGTCTGCTGGTATTTCTTTGTTTAATTTCCAGTATTCCTGATACTGGTGGCGCCCTGCAGAAATAAGGAGCGTACTCGGCCTCTGCAATAACTTCACCAACTAGTAACACCCCGAGATTGAACGAACCCTGAGCTCTCCATCTAGCCGGTGGTGTGAAAAGGGACACTGCCCTGTCCCTTGTAACATTAAATGGCGCCCAACGTGGGGCTTGGTATAGTTGGATTTTGTTGAGGTTAGTGTATTTCCTTTGCTTTCTTTTACAACTTTTAGTGGTTGTATTCAGTTGTGATTTTTAAATTGTTGTTTTTGAAATCACTTTTTGTTTTGGAAAAATAGAATTCTTCAGGATGTCTTTAATTAAATTAAACTTTAGACACCTTCTGAGTGATGAATTAAAATATGAACTCAAAATTAGAGGTCATGAGAATGTTGGCACTGTGGCAGAAATGCGCAGTAGGATTTCAACCTTAACTAGGACTTCACAGTTGAAAGTCACGGTTGACTCCTCAGAATTAGATATTGACTATGAGTTAGAAACTTGTCAGAATAAACTGAATGATATAAGTTCAGTGGTATCTTCAGGAGAATTTACCCCTTCACAGAAAGAACGGTTTTTATCCAGAATTTTACATATCCAGTTAAGGCTATCACGCCTTGCCTCGGATGATGAAGAAACAGAAGAGAAAGTTTCACTGCTTACGAAAGAGTGTCAAACTTTATTAAAACATTTGAATGTTTCAACTCCAGGTGACGTTAAGATCCAGTATGCAGATGACCAGCCCGGCCAGACCAGTCGGCCACCTGCAGTGACCACAGAGACTCGTGACTTCGCGATGAATACAGGTGAGCTGCGGATTACGTTGGACCCATCTAGGAGCGTATCCAAATGGAACGTTAGGTATTCAGGCCATAATAGTAGGCTTAATTTGCATGCATTTTTAGATCGTATCGACTCGCTTAGAACGTCGAAAGATGTTAGCGAAAAAGAATTGTTGCGCGGTGTTTCCGACCTATTAGAGGGCGAAGCCTTACAGTGGTACCAATCTTATGGTAAATCGTACTCTACTTGGATAGAATTTGTTAATGCTTTGAAATACGAATTTTTACCAACGTCGTATAATAGAAAAACTTTAAAAGAAATCTACAATAGAACACAACACACCTCAGAGAGTGTTATTTCTTACATTTATGTTATGAAAACTTATTTTAATAGATTAGACTCACCAATCCCGGAGCAAGAACAGGTAGAAATAATAAGAGATAATTTAGCTCCGTATTATAAATCAAAAATATTTTGTGACACATTCTTGTGTGTTGATGATCTGCGTAGACGGTGCAAACAACTAGAGGAAATGAGAACCGAATGTTCTACACACGTTAACCCTTCAGCTTCTGCACAGAATTCATTGCACACGGACTTGTGTTATAGAACACGTAATTTTACAAACTCTAATAATAAGAAAGTCGTAGAGTCTATTCAAAAACCTAATGCTTCTCGGTTAATATGTACTAAATGCCAACGTCATGGACATGTTGACACAGAATGTAAATTTGACAGAAAATTGCATTGTTACGGATGTGGAAGGAAGGGAGTTATTAGACCAAGTTGCCCAGAGTGCAGTCCACAGAAGCATTTAAACGGACAGCGAGCCTCGGAAACCGGTACAAGGTAGCCCCAGTCTCCCACAACCATAACAATGACACGGACCAGAATCGCAAAGAAATTCAAAATGTTTATTTCAATCCTTTACCAAACGACGCTAGACCGTTTCTTAAAGTTAATATTTTGGGTAAACAATGTAAGGGACTCCTCGACTCTGGAGCCATGTGTAGTGTGATCAGCGGCCCGGCCTTTCGTTACTTCACCCAAAATGGTGCTGCTTTGGTACACCCATCAGAAAAGATCTCCATATTTACGGCGAACGGATCGGAGAGCATGGCCGCTGGTACTACTCGTCTCGTTGTGGAGTACGGACACCTTACTCATGCTATAACGTTTTTAGTAGTAGAGGAAGTCAAGACTCCTTTAATCTTTTGTATAGACTTTTGGAAAAAATTTAATATCGGTACAGAAATTTTTCAGTATGTAGAATTAAATAGTTTAACTTCACAAAATTTCGTACAGTCAGGACCATTACATAGTTCAAGTGATTTAACTTTAGAACAATTAAATAAACTTAACTTGAGAATAGAGAAATTTAGAAACTTAGCTTCAGAAAATGGTTTGAATAAGACGGATCTTGTCCAACACAACATCGACACAGGCAACCACCCGCCTGAACGACAAAAGTGCCACCAATTCTCACCAGCTATGCTGACGTTGGTACATAAAGAGTTAGACAAAATGTTGGAACTCGGTGTTGTAGAACCATCTAATTCACCATGGAATAGTCCGCTAGTAGTAGTTAAAAAAGCTAATGGCGAGCCGAGGGTATGCCTCGACTGCAGAAAATTAAATTCAGTTACTAAATTTGATAGTTATCCCTTACCGAATATTGACTTTATATTAAATAGTCTTAGAGGTGCAACTTATATGACCTCTATAGACCTCAAATCAGCCTATTGGCAGGTAGAGCTTACCAAAGAGAGTAGAGAGAAGACAGCATTTAGTGTCCCAGGACGCGGTTTGTTCCAATTTCGTAGAATGTGTTTTGGTTTAAGCACGGCAGCTCAAACGCTTCAAAGATTGATGGACCGTTTGATTACTGCAGAATTTCAGAACGCAGACTTAACTTTATCGGTCTTTACTTACCTGGATGACATCGTCTTGATAACACGAGGAGATTTCAATAACCACCTCAACCTCTTAGATCGCGTGTACGAGATACTAAAATCCGCGAAATTGACGGTCAACATCGAAAAGTCACGTTTCTGTAGAGAAGAATTAGATTACCTCGGGTACAAGGTCGATAGAGAGGGTCTGAGAACGAACCCAGAAAAAGCCAGGGTTATTGTTAATTTAGCTACCCCTAAATCACAAAAAGAAGTCAAGAGTTTCTTGGGGATGGTAGGTTGGTACCGTCGTTTCATCCCGAACTTCTCTACAATAGCAGCTCCCTTGAATCGTTTGACGAGTAAAAAGCTGAAGTTCGAGTGGAACGACGATGCTGAGGAAGCTTTTGGCAAGCTAAAAGAATGCTTAGTAACGTCTCCTGTTTTAACTTGTCCGGACTTTACCAAAGAATTTGTGATCCAATGTGACGCAAGCGACAAAGGAATAGGCAGCGTTCTGACGCAGGAAATAGACGGTGTAGAAAAGGTGGTAGCCTATGCTTCAAGAAGCCTAACGGCACCAGAAAGAAACTACTCAGTAACGGAGAAGGAATGTTTAGCAGCACTGTATAGTGTAGAAAAATTCAGGTGTTACGTGGAAGGGCATCCCTTCACGGTAGTGACCGACCATGCCTCCTTACAGTGGCTGCTAAGCATTAAATCTCCAAGCGGTAGATTAGCGAGATGGGCCATGCGTCTCATGCAATACCAATTTGATATAAAACACAGAAAAGGTCATCTTCACGTAGTACCAGATGCGCTTAGTAGGTTAGAAATTAGTGCATTAGAATCAGTTACATATCCGTCTGAGGATACATGGTATAATAAGTTATACGAGAATGTAATTAAGCACCCGTATCGTTATCCAAAATTTAGTATTCTAGAAGGTAAACTATACAAACTTATTAAATGCAAATACGCTTTGGAAAACGACACCTCCTGGAAATTAGTAATCCCTTTAGATAAAAGAGGCCAGATTGTATCAGAAAATCACGATGAACCTACGGCGGGACACTTCGGTATAAACAAAACCTTAAGAAGAGTAGCTTTGCGTTATTATTGGCCTAAGTTACTACAAGATGTAAAGGCGTATGTTAGAAAATGTGAAACTTGCTTGGCAAGCAAGTCTACCAACCGTGCTAGGTCCGGATTAATGGGACAGCCCAAGAGAGTGTGTAGGCCTTTTGAGACATTGTCGATCGACTTACATGGGCCGTTGCCTAGGTCCAAGAACGGAAATACTTTTGTGTTGGTAGTGGCAGATTACTTTTCAAAGTATGTTTTCCTGTTTCCTATACGCCGAGCTGTAAGTTCCATTATTAGCAGAAAATTAGAAGAGAACGTGTTCATGGTCCATGGTGTTCCTCGGACTTTGATTTGTGACAATGGGAGTGTGTTCACTTCCAATGAGTTCAGAGAACTAGTCGAGGGGTATAAAATACCAAACTTGTTTTACACTGCTGTATACACCCCACAAGTAAACCCGGTGGAGCGAGTAAATCGAGTTTTGGGCGACACGATCTCAGCTTTCCTTAAAGAGGATCAAAGGGAATGGGACGCCCACTTGTCACAAATTCAAGCCGCCATGAATAATAGTGTGCATGACGCCACAGGTTTTACACCATTTTTCATAGTTCATGGTAGGGAGATAATTTTGGACACAGAGCACTATAAACACAACACAGAACTAGAAGAATTAAACTTTACAGAAAGAAAAGACTATGTCGGTTCTTTAGTTGAACTTAAAGACATCTTCTTAAAAGTAAAACAGAAACTTCACTCTGCATATGAGAGGGGTAAGAAAATTTATGACCGTAGAAAACGGGATGTTAGTTTGAAAGTAGGCCAAGTGGTTTGGAAGAAAGATTATGTCCTTTCCAAAGCCAGTCAGAATTTTGCCAGTAAATTAGCACCTAGAAATATAAAATGTGTAGTAGAAGAGCGTGTTAGTCCTCTTGTTTATAGACTTCGTGCCTTGAATGGTAGAAGGTTGGGTCTAACCCACATCAAAGACATAATACATGTAGAATGATAAATTAGTATTGGTTATATTTAGTATAGGGTAATCTATGTGAGTCCTCACCTTAGGAAGCTGTGTAAGAGAGATACTAGAGGTATGAACGACAGGGATGAATGCAAGAGGGAAGAATTAATTGTTTTCGAATGGTGATTGAATGGATGATTTGAGAGTATAATAATTATTTATTATAGTATGTAGTATGTGTTTTTATGTTTATTAAAATAGTGCTGAGTGAAAGTGAAGACAGCGGGAGTTGAATGAAGGTTGAGTGATAGTAGAGGTTGCTTAGTGATGTTTATAAGGCGAACATTGGTGTCTCTGTTACACAACTATTCAGATTAGGTAGGATCACGTAATTTAGGTTAGTAATTACACTTTACACAGTTAGAAAGAGTGTTATTTCAATACACAGTATGTTTCGGTTAGAATTAGGAGTAATTATTAAGAAATGCTCATGGTAGCAATCAGAACAGTTTAATAACTGAAATAGACATTTTTCTAGTATAATGATAATAACTAAACTAAATTAAGAATAGAATAGCAATAAGGCATACGATACAGTGAGTTTTATATTCTAGTAGCCGACACTAAATAGAATAGTAAGACAGAATAGAATTATAGAACGGAATAGAATTAGTAAAACAATAAAATAAGATTTAGAATAGAACAGTAATTATGCATGTTTTTTTTATTCTTCGATACTTCAGTAGAAAACTCTGAAAAATAGAAATAGGGAATTAGTTAATAAGTCCAGAATGAAATAGAATTATAATAACAGTTGTTAGGCATAGTATACACTGGGTCTGACGTGTTCTGCATGCTCACTCTGTAGAATTAAGAGAAATGTATTTTAACTTTTATTTTTTAGAATTAACATTTAAGAATTTTTGTGGTCACGACAGGATTACTTTTTCGCGAACTTGTTTTTCACTTCGATCTTCCCAATTTCGCTCTCGTGAAGGGAGTGTTGTTGCATGTTATTTTCGTCTAGTGATTTTTTTTACAAATCATTTGAGAAATGAGTTTATAGTCAGGGATATTGTCTAACAATAGTATCTTTCCATTTTAAATATGTTTCTTAAAATAGAATATCAAAGTAGAAGCAGTAAATTCGTAAATAAATACCAACTTACTTACAATTTGTTTTTATCACTTTGCACATAGTATCTGAGATATAACCTCTCATGTTATTATTGTAGCACAGGCATAGTGTTTTTCTCTTTGCATTTTGTTAATTTCCCACAGTCGAAACATAAATTATTGCATGATTTTCATCAAAAACACTTTTGTAAATAATATAGGTTCATTGTTTGTTATGTAGCTGTCAGTTTGGCATTTGCTGATCCGCGTCGACCAATGAGGGCGGCGCAGCCGACGTTGTCTATTCCATAGTGCTGTCGCCGTGAAAAGCAGCATAGATAATCTTTTGATCAGCTTCATCGACAAAATAATTTTATAATATACAAAATTCATTTTCTATTTAGAAAATAATTTTTAGGAATTGAGAATGAGATATTTCGTTTCAGGCAATGTCAGGGTATCTTCATTTTGTTAGTTAAAAATAAATAGACTTATTTGGTTGAAACTGATTTCCTTGGTCGATGGATTTGGATCGATGTTGTCGGACAATGAGTCCCATCCCTTCTTTTCCATGATGGCTTCGAGGCAGCCGGTTCGCTGAAGAATTAACAAAGGAAATTCGCTGTAAGTACGGTGATTTTGGATGGTTTCTCGACATGATTGTCTTCACCGCTTGTTACAAAGCAGATTGTTTTGTAGGCAGCTCGGTCCCGGAGTCACATAACTCGCAAGATGTGCCCACTTCGTGGTGACGCCATGTGCGTGCGTCGTAGGCGCAATTTAGAATATTAGAAGGAGCGGCAGGTTAGTTATTTGTCTTCCCTCCATAGTAATTGTAATTAGAAAAGAATGTTTAGTGGCAAACCGTGACGGATTTTTGTGATTTGTTGCAGATTGCCGCTCCAAAATTTCAACTTAACTCAATTTAGAATTTTGCCAGTGATATTTCTATATGATTCTCCCACCATTGTGCCAGCGCCCGGGCGAGCGCTGATGCCAAGTTTTAAAGCCCACGCCATCGTGACCGTCACTTGGGTAATGTGACTTCATTCTCCGGTAAGCGTCCCATTATGCATTGATACCATCGACATGCCACTGAGGACCTAAGTGTTGGTGACAATTGTGTAATTGAACATTATTGCGTTTTGGAACATTTTTTTGACTGTGTAAATTAACTAAAATAAGATATTAATTAAGGGGTAGGTAACGGAAAGGGCCCTTCTCCTAGCCTATTTAAAGGCAAGAAATTGTAAAAAGAAAATGTTTTGTAGTAAGAATATTTAGTAATTGTTGTTGTAACTTTGCTTAACCTGCTAGGCAGCATCCTGTAAGAATAATAGAAGAAATATTGTAATAGAATAAACTTTGTCATAGAGTAAATATTGTCATAGAAAGAACATTTTCATAGAATAAATATTGTCCTAGAATAAACTTTTCCATACTGGAGAATAATATAGAAGTCTGCTGGTATTTCTTTGTTTAATTTCCAGTATTCCTGATACTGGTGGCGCCCTGCAGAAATAAGGAGCGTACTCGGCCTCTGCAATAACTTCACCAACTAGTAACACCCCGAGATTGAACGAACCCTGAGCTCTCCATCTAGCCGGTGGTGTGAAAAGGGACACACTGCCCTGTCCCTTGTAACAATCCCTAATATTTTGGGGCATTTCTTATAATTAGAAATTATTTTTTTAAAGGATATAACGTTCATTAGACACAATGTTTACTCTGTTTTACTAAACTTTTTATAAAAATATTTCATATATTATTTTATTCAAATATTCTATATTTTCATTTGATATAATTTTTTCAAAGTATATACTGATTTTTTACTTGATATAGTAATTCATTTATGCTACTAGTGACAGAAACGAATCGCTGCAAAACCGACTCCACGTAGTCTTGTTTGTCCTACCCCTAGAGTGTAATTCAAACGTAGTAGGCGCGTAGGCGCGGAGGGGCGAGGCGGGCGCGAGCTGAGGAGCAGGTGGTGAGCGAAAACCATCTGCGACGATAAGCTCGCGTGGGACCGCCGGAGCCCCGCAGCGTCGGAGCCGTGACAGAAACCATGCATGTGCATGCTTGCTTGCAAGGTGCATGCTTGCTTGCGTGGTATATGCTTGCACTGTGCATACTTGCTTGCATGTTGCATGCTCGCTTGCATGCATACTGCATGTTTGCTTACATTGATGCATGCTTGCGTGCAAGTTTATGCCTAGAGAATAACAATGCGTAATCGTATTGTTGGTTGTGATTAATATGCTAAACATTAATTATGCTTTGAAAAATTATGCGTCAAGTTGTTCTGTGTTTCGAGTTTATGGGTTTTAATACTTATGACAAATGATTTTCTGCCACACAATATTATGCTTATTACCATTCTGCTTCCTAATTATTATGCGTCTTGACGATTATTTCAATCGAAATTATGTGTAACGTTAAGCGTTACAGAAAGTTAGTAAGTTATGAAATAAAAGAAGGTGGGTCGATCACAGCCATCTAATTTTATTTGTTCCCCGCAGCACACAATATGACGAGAATACATTTAGGTATTATTGATTCGGAAGGATAGACTGGCCTTAGGTTCCTCTACGCGCTGGAGCACGATGATGACGTCACAGGGGAATGTTCTGGCAGCGTGGTATTATCCCGCTGACTCCGCCAATTAGCGAGATAGATAGGTAGGTCTTCCGGTAGATCCGGCGTCTAGCTAGCTGAAGCTTTAGCTTGTTATTTTAACTGGAACCTGGATCCCCACTGTAACGTTAAGCGTTACAGAAAGTTAGTAAGTTATGAAATAAAATAAGGTGGGTCGATCACAGCCATCTAATTTTATTTGTTCCCCGCAGCACATAATATGACGAGAATACATTTAGGTATTATTGATTCGGAAGGATAGACTGGCCTTAGGTTCCTCTACGCGCTGGAGCACGATGATGACGTCACAGGGGAGTGTTCTGGCAGCGTGGTATTATCCCGCTGACTCCGCCAATTAGCGAGATAGATAGGTAGGTCTTCCGGTAGATCCGGCGTCTAGCTAGCTGAAGCTTTAGCTTGTTATTTTAACTGGAACCTGGATCCTGGAATTTCGAGAATTCCCAATGTAAGGCTAAGTCCAAACCGCCCGCCTCGTTGTGCCCGTAAACGCCATGTAAATAGGGGATACCTAGGTCAGTCTAGGTACTTAGGAATTTAGGATTTCAATAGTAACGCACTAGGTAATTAAAGCACTTACGGCGGCACAACGCATAAGCAGATTGCATATAACAAATGAGCACGCAAAAAGTACAAAACGTATTTAAATAAGGTCAACTCACCCCAGCGGGAACAACAGGATTACAGTTTTATACGCTTATCGTCACCTTTTAGTAGGTACTAATTATAAGGAATTTTGTAAAATTACAATTATACAGTCGGAACAATGGCTCGTCGCCGTGGCAAAATTAAAGGCGAGCGATACGTTCTTCCGGGGCAAATGCTTTTTGGCTGTGTGTCTCTGGAGCTGCGACGGGCAATGCATTTATATTTTAAAACCAGTCCGATCGCTCTGTTGTTTTAGCGATCCGCGAGTCAAAACGCTTGCGAATACGCATTAGATTAAATTTACGGTTCCGTATATTTTTTAAGGTACGTATTAGTTTGTATGTATTAAAATTTATAGGTTAATTATATTGTTAATTAGATGATTTTTTTTTGTTATTACAAGATTTATTAGGTATTTAGTTTCTTTTTATAGATTATTTATGTATACCGTAAAATGGGGTGAATAGAAAATGCGGGGTGAATAGAAAAAAACAAGGAAAGTTTTTTCAAGAACAATTACTCGTTGACGGATATAGGAAAACTACTAAATTATTATATTTTTAATATGGTAACATTTTTTTTATATGGTAGCAACGCCGATTTGAAATGAAGTATGTCAAAAGTGATTTTAGTAACGTTTTTCAAAGCACCAGTTGAGCTGTGTGATTTTGAGGTCTACAAACTTTGGGGTTTTAATGAAAACTACGTTTCTTACGGTGTTGAAAACACTTTTAATCGATCTGTGGTTCCTCTGGGATAAATTTTGTGCAAAAGTAAGTACCATTTTTATAATAGTTTTTAATTATAAACGTAAATAATGAATTGTGCCAATTTTGGTTTGTATTTGAGGTTAATAGATACGGGGAAAAGGCGAATAGACACGTAGTATGGGGTCAATCGATACGGCATACGGGGCTAATAGAAACGGGAAGGGGTAAATAGAAACGAGAAAGGGGTCACTGGAAAAAATCCATTTAGGGTTGCCACGCATGTTTAGTTCTAGTATATTTAAATTTAACTTCCATACATTCACATCCCGAATCTAATTCGAAGCAAAGTAAGCACTTACATTGCTTAGGCGTCGAGCAAATTGTCTCAGTATGTTTCAACGTAAATATTTTTTTCTTTACCTAGAGTAATATCAGACGAGTGAGTGTAGTGTGCCTACTTAGTGCACCAAGGATCGTGGATTTGATCTTCGCCCAGGACAATCCTTTATGTGATGAACATTTCTGTTTGTTCTGTCTGGGTGTTTATATTTATCTATATATAAAAAATCTCACGTCACAGGGTTTGTCCGAGATAAGCTCCGAAACAACTTAATCGATTTTCATGTTTGGCTAATTGTCCAATTTAAAATATAGGATTACCTTTTACCTCGATTATTGATTTTAATATTTATTATTGCGTTAAACTTTATTATGACAAAACGAGGATCGCGGGCACAGCTAGTTTATCTAAGTATATTAAAAATAACTTCGTTGGTACCGAAATCTCTAACTCTAAAAAAAAAGTGCTTAAGCTACGTATCACGGAATCAGATCAATGTTTGTGATGTTGTCTAACATTTCACTATATTTAACAAGCTTTTATTTAACTTGTTAATTTGAAGTTTATGTTATAAATCATTCATGTATGTACCTGTTTGTTCAAACAATGTGGTTTTGTTCCAGGTACATCATCAACATGCCAAGAATCTATAAAGAAAATTTGCCAACCCTACACAATTTTTCTATTCACCTCGCATACCGTATTTAATCACCCCGGGTTCGAGGCGAATAGAAAATGCGTATATTTTTGCAGTTTTTGCTAAAATAAGAAGGGAAACTTAGTTAAGTTTGCTTTTGATAGACTAAATAGACCTAGACTCATATAGTTATTATTATTCCCTAGCCGTAAGTAAATAAAAACATAGTTTAAATCTTATCTAAAGTTCAGAATTGTGTCTATTCACCCCATTTTACGGTATATTTTTATATAATTTAGGTAGTTAATTCTATATATTTGAATAAAGTTAACGTGCAACGTTACATATGGAATATGAATTCATGACAATAATTTTTATGCCTAGACATAGAGAGCCAAGAATTATTGTAGCAAGTTTGCACATTGCAATTAACTTTAAATCCAGAAAGATAGCGACAGCGAGTGATCATAAAACATATACCTACTTTTTACCGAGAGATAGCGATAAAACACAATATGGGAGAGGTTAGAAAATTCACAGATAACGCGTTCCGCGACGTTAGGTCAGAATTCTTCGAGAAATCACTTCTTACCCTTTGAAGTAAGTAGTAAAATTGAAGATCTCATGTTTTTGTGTAATGCGACATACCTACGATAAATGGACGAAAAATTGATATTTTTTAATAACTCTACAATAGAAAATGACTTATTTCATAGCTTTTAAAATACCACTTATGAGTTAGGTAATAGGTATGTTAGTACCTACTTCGATGATCATTTATTTCAAAGTTACTATTCACACCTTTAAAGTTTTTTACCTATCTACCTACTGTAAAACCGAACTGATACTTCTCTCCATTTAATGATTAGGGTCTGCTGGTCCTGTTTCCATAATGTCATTTAAAGTGTATCCAGAACACTCTAAACTTAGTATTTGTGGAATCGGGTCGATGTACACAATGGTGAGTCAAATAACATTCAGGCTTCAGGTTGCCAGTAGCAACCTTCATGTGGCCTAAGGTTTCATAATCGTTCATAAAAGATTGATATTCCTTTTTTATATTTGCTTGGCTTACACTCAGACCAAATAAAAAAAGTAAGACGGAACGTTGCGAACAACAAAGTGAGGCCGGTAAAACTACGCCTCGCCGTGTACATACACGGCGACACGCACACACGAACAACGAAACTACGCCTTGTTTTGTTAGTCGAGCTATTGCAGTGTGTGGGAGCAAGACGTTGTGATAAATCATAAATTTACTATTTAAAATGCCGAATTGTGTTGTGAAAGGGTGTAAGAAACAATCGTCAAAAAATAAAAAGCAGGATGGCATCACATTTCACACGTAAGTAACTCGGTAAATAATATTTTCTTTAAATCAAAATAAAGTATGAGGTTATTTCTTGGAACACAACAAGTGTTGCCATTATGTAGCGTTATAGTTTACCCTATTATTGGGGTAGGTCAATAATGTTACACACAACGTTACGTTACTCGCGTCTTGTAATAGTTTATCAATGTATTTTACGAACTTCAAAAAATGGAAGAGGTCCTCAATTCGACTTTATTAAAAAAAAATATTATTTAAGTGAAATACAATATCTTCGCCGATTGTGGACAGATTTTGATGTTAATTTTTTCATTAAATAGGCTATATCTCAAGGGTGGGCCGGGCCACCCATCACATATTAAATGTTATAAAAAACGGTTTAATAGTTTAATAGCAAATTTCATAAATTTTTAACATGTTTGTATTGTAACTTGTATCCGTATTAATATGTATTAATTAATATTCTAAAGGCAAATTTAACGCTTTAGTGGTCTTTGTTGTACACCAGTTTACCGCTTAACATTTTTTTAGATTTCCGGATAGAGATCCAGAAATGAAACTGAAATGGATAGCAGTAATTCGCAAAAGTCGGGAGGAACAGTCATGGCGACCAACTTCCCGCAGCGTAGTTTGTTCAGAACATTTCCATATCGACGATTTATACTACACTAAGAAAGGGTTACGCCGAGTGGTAAAAAATGGATATCCAAAGGTAACTTTCTAATATTTAACTTTTTCGAAACTTGTGTGTGACACGTTGATGACATTAATACAACACTGACTTGTTTTGTCCGACAGATTTTGCCAAACATAATAGAGGGATTAGATGATGTGTACCGAAGCCAACCTCCGAGTGTTGTGAGTATTTATACAAAACATATAAATATGAAATAAGTTCTCACATTTTGATTTTCTTTTTCCTTTTTCCAGCAGAATAACCCTGCTGCACTAGATCTATCAAATGATTTATACTTAAGTCAGCCTCCTACTTCATGTGCTGTAAGTGACATAGTTACATACAAATAGCTATACGTTGAATTTTAATATCTTGCATGCTTTCTTCGTTTTGGTTAAGAATTTTAATATTGTTCTGTTTTCTTCAAGATTCAAACTGCCGCCGCAACGGATCTTTCAGTTCTGGACTTAAATCAGCCTTCTACTTCATATGCTGTAAGTGAAATAGTTACATACATTCCGGGATATTCTTATTAAAATACCTACCTAGGCTATACGTCTTATTTTAATATCTTCCTTCGTTTTGCTCATTAATTTTAATACTGTTCTATTTTCTTCAAGGTTCAAACTGCCTACGCAACGGACCTGTCAGTTCTGCACTTACACCAGCCTTCTACTTCATATGCTGTAAGTAAAATAGTAACACACTTTCCAGGATATTCTCATACAAGTACTTACCTATACCTTATATCCTATCGTCATGCTGAAATTTTAAAATATGGTTTTGTTTTCTTCAAGGTTCAAACTACCGCCGCACAGGATCTTTCATGTGATGTAAGTAAGATAGTTATATATTTTCACACACAAATGGCATATTGTTTAATTAACTCCCAGTAACATAGTCTGTTTTCTTTTAGGTTCAATCAGTACAGCCAGATCCATCAAATTTCGACACCCCCAGGAGGCACAAGCTTCGAAAAAGAGTCTTATTTTTAGAGACAAAACAAAAAAAATATATAAGAAAAATTAAAACCTTAAACCAAAAGGTTAAGCGTCTTCACACGAGGAATAAGTCATTAAGAGAAATACTACATAATCTTAAAAACCAAAACTACATAGATTCGGACTTATTTAATTCGTTAAATGAAAATATTGCTGTCGTTGACATGTTTAATGCATTAAACAGAAAAAAGTTAAAGAAAAAAATTAAATACACTCCCGCAATGAAAAAATTCTGTCTCACTCTAAATTATTACTCACCTAAAGCCTATGAGTATGTTAGAGCTACGTTTAATACTTGCCTTCCGCACCCCAGAACGTTAGCCAAATGGTATGGACACATAAAAGGTGAGCCCGGATTTACCGAAGAATCTTTCCAAGCATTAAAGGCTAAATCGGAAAACAGCGAACATAAACCTATATGCAACTTGGTCTTTGACGAGGTGGCTATCCGACCTCAAAAATTGTGGGATAGACAGAAATATATTGGTTTTGTGGATATGGGAACTGGAACAGTAGAAACTGCCTCTTTGGCTTCTGAGGCATTAGTGTTTTTATTAGTAGGAATTAATCACCGTTTTAAAATACCATTGGGATACTTTTTGATTAACGGTATATCTGGGGAGCAAAAAGCAAATCTTATCAGAATGTGTCTGATCAAGTGTTTTGATGCCGGGGTAGATGTCGCTTCGATAACGTTCGATGGGCACTCGACAAATTTTACTGCAGTCAAATTACTTGGTTGCGAAGTACATGATGCAAAGCGATTAAAAACTACTTTTCAACATCCCCACCCAAATTCTCAACACGAAGTAGCTTGTATCGTGGATCCTAGTCACGTTATTAAACTTGTAAGAAATCAGTTCGAAGCTAAAAAAGAATTTCTTGATGAAAATGATAAATTGATCCAATGGAAGTTTTTAGAACAGTTAAATATTTTGCAAAACGAGGAGGGGATCCATCTGGCAAATAAACTTTCCAAAAGACACATACACTTCAAAAATCAGATAATGAAAGTGAAACTTGCCACTCAGCTCCTGAGTACTAGTGTTGCAAACGCTTTGAAAATATGTAGAGAAGACTTAAACCTTTCGATTTTTCAGACATCCGAAGCTACCGAAATATTTATTCAACGGTTTAATGATATGTTTGATATATTCAACACGAGAACAATGTGGCAATTTGATTATAAAAAACCACTATGTGCGGCCAATAAAGGTAATATATTTAGTTTTTTAGATATTTTGGAGAAGTATATTTTGGAGTTAAAAGTTAAAACTAGAACAAAAAAGAAAGTTATACGGGATGGGCGACCTGTCTTTGTCATCACACGTTTTTATAAATCAGTCGTGGAAGCTAAATGTAAATCAGGTTTTATGGGTGCATTAATCAATATCAATAGTTTAAAAATGCTTTATATGCTGTATATAGAAACTGAAAAAAGACTGATTTTCTTACCTACGTACAAATTAAGTCAGGACCATTTGGAAATCCTATTTACGTCTATCAGGATGCATGGAGGGTTTAATGATAACCCGAACGTAAGACAATTTAAAGGTAGCTACCGAAAAATACTGTCACATTTAGAATTAAAATGTCTTTCAAAAGGTAATTGCGTTCCTTTAGAAAATATAGCAATACTTAATTGCACTTCAACGACTCAAATTATAAACAGCACTTCATCGTCATACAGACACGAAGAAGAAGAGAGCAATGAAAATTCCTTGTTGCAACTTCTTCGTGAGATTGTTAATGAAACAGTTGATTTGGCCAGTCATTTACATGACAATGCATATGATGACTACAAAAAAATTATAATTGGATACATATCTGGGAGTACAGTGCACTATCTAGTCAAAACAATAAAATGCACTAAATGTTTAGACTCCTTGCAGACTGATGAGAAACTTTATTTTCATAAGCTTATTAATTTGAAAAACAAAGGCGGTCTTCGCTTTCCGTCTAAGGATGTTTTTGAGATTTGTGTCACTTGTGAAGCAGTGCTTCGAAAATTATTGATTGAAAATATTATGGTAACCGCAGAAAATCAACACCGAGTTATTGTGACGAATATATTGAAGAGATTTATTGGAAACCACCAGGTTTTTATCAATTTAGAGACTACACACGAATATGCTGGGCAGGAACATAAACTAAATTTAATACGATGTGTAATTGAGAAATACTTAAGCATTAGGTTTCACCATATTGCTAAGTTGGACACTATTTCCAAATCGGTGTACAGTAAAAGGCAATCCTACAAGAAACTAATTCAACATAAAGGTTTTTAAATAAAATTAATCAAATGAGATTAACAAAGCAAATACATAAGTAAATACTTTTGGACATTAGTACCCCCCGGTACGTTTGAAAATGACAGTAATACAAACATAGGAAGAGAGTTGTTATAATTTTTTTTGTTGTCTTTTTTGTGTGTGTTGTTGTTATTTTTGTTATAAAATATTTCTAACAAATAGTAAGAAACACATTATATTCTAGGCTGCCAAATTAAGCAAAGCAAGTTTCAAGGATGGTAAATAATTGACAAATTAACTTTATTTTGTAAAAAAATTCAGTCAATAAATGCATATACATATTAAATACCCAGTAATGTCATTTCTGAAACACGTTTTCCACTTCGTCAGTTTTCCACTATCGCCACTATTTTAATCGACACTTCAAGTCCGAATGGCTACCTGCCCCCCTAGCACGTCCACCAAAACACGATATGATAAAGCGGTTTATCGCGGTGAACTGTCAAAATACAATAGGATTTCGTCGTATTTTGACAGTTCACCGCGATATATCGCTTTATCATATCGTGTTTTGGTGGACGTGCTACGGGGGCTGGACACATTTGTTATTTATGTAATTTTTGTAATTTTGGGGTAATTTAAATTAACATGGCAACACCGGCCCACGCTATTTGGTCTGAGGGCTTACATATAAATTTTCGTTTTAGGGATCGAAATTGTGCAATTGCTTTATTTTTGTATTCTTTAAAATTAGGTTTTATTGGAAGGCGTATTTCATAACGACCATCTTCCCTCCTAACAGTGGTGGACTTTTAATACTGAACGCACTTGTCACTTTCTAATGATAACGATGACTCCTCCGAGATATCCTGATGAGGGGTTTCCTAAGCTAAGTAATGGTTGGTGAAATCGGCCATCAATCTCCCAAAACTTTTTTGATTTCATCGAGTTCAATTAGTACTACATTGCATTGAAATGCCTTTACATTGCCGCTCAAGATCCAACCTAAGCGTGTATTTTGTGTTAGGGGTGAATCGTTGCTCATTTTATATACACCCTCTAATAATATTGATGAATAAATATCGGCCCCTAGTAATACATCTACTGGGCGACTCACATTTAAATCTGGGTCAGCCAAAGTCATATTATTTAATTCACAACAAGCTGATTTACTAAAAGACTGCCTAGGCAAACCTTTGATTTTTTTCATGATAAGGACATTTCTATCGAACTCAAATTCTGTGTATAATGAAAAACATTTGATATGCATTAAGCCCTTGCAATTACTTTCTTTGCGTGTCTCTCGAGTAGAGTCTGACACACGAAACATGAGCTTGGAAAAAAGCGGCAAATTCAAAAATTCTAGCTCTGGTAATACTGGTAGTTTTCCAATTACAGAGCATAATGCGACTCAGTGGCGCACAATGCCGAATTATGCTGATGCTTAATTGGAACGTGAATTAGTTTTCAAATGCACCAGCAGAGTGCGCTAAGTTCAGTGTTGAAAAAAAGAAATATTCATAGAGATGGCAATAACCTCATTAATGTGTAAATAATGTGGTATACATAATAATTGGTTGAAAACTATTTACGGTTATTTTAAGTAATTTGGATTTTGATTATTTCGTTACCATTTATTTGTTTTGAGTAATTTTTGTACCTTCATCCATACTTATATTTATTTTTTAAAACAGTTTGAATTAACTTTGATTATTTCAAAAAAACTACAATGAAACGAAAGCTTTAAAAATTTTTCAACAATAAATAATATTACTAACGATTATATATAAATAAAACATTTCGATCAATGCCAACTTAAAGAAAAAACACTTGTTAATTTTCTGCCACTGAGTTGGTATCGATTGCACGCATCACACGAAAACATTGCTTTTGAGAGTGCTCGATTGTGTGAAGTGTTGCTGTAGTTGGAACATTCAACGTTAAGCATTATGCCGCATAATGCGCTCTTGTGCTGTAATTGGAAAACTACCACTGTCTACAGAAGGTAAAATACATTTTGATACTTGAAATATTCTAATATTTTTTTATTTATGTAGTAATTTAGAATGTTAAATTTGTGAAAGGATTGCCTTTTTTTCCTTGAATATAGTAGGAAAAAAAGGAGTATATGCTTTTTTTAAATTAAATTTTAGGTAATGTTTAGAGTAGGTGTATATTGGGCATTCTAAAACAGTTTTCATCAAAACACCGCAAACGAACGCAGTGAGATTTGAGCTACGCTTCGCTGCGCTCTAGCTCCGCAAATCTCACTGCGTTCGTTTACGGTGATTTGATGAAAACAGTTTAAGA
Source organism: Schoenobius gigantellus (assembly GCA_963935595.1). Taxonomy (NCBI): domain Eukaryota; kingdom Metazoa; phylum Arthropoda; class Insecta; order Lepidoptera; family Crambidae; genus Schoenobius; species Schoenobius gigantellus. The sequence continues at coordinate 31,915,885 of OZ012553.1, forward strand.
TTGCCCAATATACATTATATAGGGTTAAATGGAAAAGAAGATTTTTTATTTCATTTCATTTCATAATGTTTCTATTGTGTTGTGTTGTTTGACTGTAAACAGTATACTTTTGATTGATTGCGATTTACTAGACACATTTTCAAGGTTTTCTATCTCAGAATATTAAGGCATTCAACTAGGTAGCAGTGCAATAACAACAGAAATTAAACAGGTTGAGGTTTCGTAGCTTCAGGACTCAACTCTCGGATAAGTACCGTTCTACACTCTGCCTGCCATACAGTTTCAAAGCATTCCCACGAAATTCATTTATCAGCAATAAATTTATTGCACATTATTCATATATCCAGTTACGAGTGCTTACTCAAATAATAAGGCTTCTTTCACACGTTAATACTTTTATTTGTTTATTAAATTACTTCAATTAAATATATTCTTTATTATAAAACAAAGTATAAAATTGTTGATTTTTACAAAATATTTAAAAGGGCGGGCTAATCCCTGAAAGATGTGTTCCAGTCATCACACGAATAAAAAATAGAAAATAAATATTCCAATAATTTAAAAAATGAAAATATAAAAAATATTAAGAATTTTTTAACTACCTACCTTGGCTGACTAAGGTCTTAACATCCTAATTAAATAGGGTAGTGCGGTGGGAACGTGTATGAGATGCTGCCGATGAATACCACCTATGTATTATTACAATAATTTTCATAAACTTCTATGGTTCTGTCCTCATGTCGTATCAATATCGTTATGCTATAAATACATTCGGTTCGCCTAATAGAACGATATACCTATTGTTTATCTGTTTTAAATAATAGTATCGAAAAATGAAAATTAGAAATCGCATCCGTTATTATAAAGAAGACTTTTTAATTTGGAGATAATATTCGTTAGTAATTGTAAATATGTATGTACATGTATAATTTAAATAAATATAATAAACCCGAAATGAAAAAAAATTTGGAGCATGCAGCCTTACACGAGATTTCTGCATCAGCAGAATTAAACGGTTACCAACTATTTTGCTGTATATGCACAGTATTGTATTGCAAGTTTGTGGAAATAAACGACAAACAATTAATTTGCTGATTATTTCCGCGTCATATTGCACATTGGTAGAATTATGGGTAAATATCAAATTTTGCTAAATATCATGAAAGTCAGAGGTGCAAAACGTTATTAAGTTTTATATTTCGAGTATGGAACCGACTTTTTGAAAGTAAACTACCAAACTATAATCTTCTCTTAGATGTTGTGATGCTGAATAACGATCTACTACTACCTCGAAAATAAAAATCCAATACACGTAATTGCGTCAGTTCGTCGTTTTGTTTCTTTCTTGCTACGTAAGTACTTTTTTTTTATATAGCTGACGAAGTTCAGCCGATGATCGGACCGTTTTTGGATCATACGCAACTGCGGATCAAAAATTTTGTTGCAGACCTGAGAACTGCTCCACTCACACGTCCCGGGTACCATAGTACCCAGAGCGCTTCGCGTCTCCTTTGCCTAAAACGCGCGGTGTGATAAAAAAATCACGAAAAAAAAATATTTTCTCTAAATAAAGTGTCAGTTCTTTAGTGTTTGAAAAACGAACACTGACCATGGAAGTGGAAGTGAATGCATTAGGATTCTCGATAACGTATAGACATCATATCCGTGAATGCATATTTGTTTTCTTATAAATATTTTGTGTGGATATGATTTGGACGGAAATTAATAATTTTATGATTATATATATAATATTTTATAATATTACTTACTTATTTAACAATATAAAAATTAATGAGCATTCTTTTTTAGATTAGTCATGTTAAATAAAAATGATTATAAAGATAAGGTATAGGTTGAGAACCTCAGTAAAATTATTACTTGCATTGCACTTTTCTTATATAAAATCCGGAAAAACTGTAGTCACAGTACACTCCAGTGCTATCTCTGACCACTAACAGTGCTTCAGTACCTCCTCATCAAAAAATCTCAAGACCAAGACAGCTGAAAAATGTTCGTAAGTTTTTATACTTTATTGCTATACTTTATATCTATTCTTTAATTGTCTATAAGTGGTTGATCATCTTCATGCTTCAACAAATTGAGCCGTTGGACCAGGCTGTATATAACGTGACCTCTCCAAGTGCTGTCTTCACGAGGGACCATCAAGCCCAGCAGTGGCATGCTGATTGACTGATGATGATGATATTTTTTTTATCTTATGAATTGAAGATGTGAATCTTCAACTCGTTTTCTTGTAACCACTCTTAATACTAATATGACATTTACTATTTTCAGGTCGGATAGCAAGCAAAACAAAAGGTCAGCCAAGAAGAGCTGTGAATCTGACCTTTTCTTTGATACCGACGACGAAGACATCAGGTACTTTTATTGCTATATTTACATATATCTAAATTTCAAGTGTTTAATGTGTACAATAATCGTGTATCCTTTTTCTATCTCCCTAGTCCAAAGAAGAGAAGCAAGGCGATAAAGTGCCTATCGAAGGCGAAGAGTGCAGAAGTGAAGAATACATCGTCGTCCAATACTTCTGAGTGGTTGTTCGACTCAGAGTCGGACAGCGAGGTTTCGCGGCCGCCAAACCTGCCAAACAAGACCACCAGTATCCTGACACGCCGAGTACCTGGTGGTGTAACGCGTCGGACTGCACAGCTCGACGGCGACTTGCTAGTGGAGCTACGCCTCTACAACCAGAAGGAAGTATCTAATCTCAGCGGCCTTGACCGGTGCGAGCGCGCTATCGTTTGGGTACGCTTGCAAGGCGAAGCAGAATCTCCAGAATTTTACGCATTAAAAAAATTTGTAAAATTAGCTAAGGCAAAGTTTACCACAGAGGGGATATTTTATAAAGATAAAGTTAAAAAATAGGTTCTCTTTTGTTTGTCTCTGCGTAAATTATGTTTTAGCTGGTTTACTTATTGTTTATCGTTAGCAAACTCAAAGATTAGGTACTTACATACTTAAGCCTTTATTACTTTAACTTTGAGAATTTGTACTGTCCAAATCATAATGTCGAGGTCTACTTTCTGTTCAGTTTGTGACGTATCCGTAAATAACAAAGTTTTCTCTGCACATTTGAAAAGTATTTTACATAAGAACAACAGTTCGGTCGTTGATAGTGAGGGGGTTGAAAAAGTTCATAGCGCTTTTCGTAATCGTATAGCATCGTACCGTGTTCGATATCAAGATGAGGGTCATGATAGTGCGCGTGTTCGCCCGCCCGCCGAGTTTTTATGGCACTTGCGCTCTCGCGTACGCCTATTGCTCATAGCGAAAATTCAAGCTCACACTAATGTTAAAGCTAATTTTGAACTTTTCTGTGAATTCTTTCTGCTTAGTAAGTATGATTCGATTTCAATCAAGTCATTTGCAACGGAAAACTTCATCTTGCATCAAAACTTCAATTTTGAAGATATGTTTTCAAAAATTATTCACTTAATTTGTAAAAAAATTGAAGAATTTGAAGAAAGAGATAGTGGATGGGCCTATTTACAAAGCCTATATCTAGAAGTAAATATAAACAAATATAACCCGTTAAGAGGCTCCAGTTTTATAGAATTACCAAAGTCCATAAAATGTAAACGAGCATGTATCAACATTCAAAATTCTGATAATTATTGTTTTTTATGGTGTGTCATGGCAGCACTATTTCCTATAAACAGAAACGCACATCGAACGTCAGCTTACCCACACTTTAAAAATGTACTCAATATCAAAAATATGATTTTTCCAGTTGGGTTTGCGGACATCAAAGTTTTTGAAAAGAATAATCCTCGCATAAGTATTAATATTTACGGCATTCAAAAGAATGGTAACATTGTTGGACCTTTATACAAAAGCGAGATTCGCAAAGATCATCACATTAATATGCTTTTCCTGGAAAACAGAAAACGCACCCATTACTGTCTTATTAAAGATTTATCTAAATTACTTCGTCTTCAATTAACTAAACATCATTCTAAAATATATTTATGCGAGGATTGTATGATATTCTTTGATAGTAATGATAAACTGAAAGCTCATGTTTGTGGTGGTGTATCGACAATATTACCCGGTGATGGAACACGAATTCAATTTAATCATTACGAGCGAATGCATGACATGCCCTTCGTCTTATACGCAGATTTTGAATCATTATTAAAACCAACTGAACTCGATTCTGGATCAGGCTGTACAAAGATATTGCAAAAACACGTACCATCAGCATTTGCTTATTACGTTGTGTGTTCTTATGATAAGTCGCGTAATAAATATGTATCTTATCGAGGTCCAGCCTGTGTAGAAAAGTTTTTAGAAAGTCTATTATTGGATATAACCGATATTTATAACGTTTTGCAGTCGCCAGTGGCTATTTGTTTAACAAATGAAGACAAAGCGAACTTTGCTCGGGCTACAAATTGTTTTCTTTGTGATAAAATATTGTTTGACGATAAAGTTAAAGATCATTGCCAACTTACAGGACGGTATCGTGGTGCAGCTCATTCTTATTGCAATATTAGATATTGTTTGCCTAAGTTTGTTCCTATATTTTTTCATAATTTAGCGGGTTATGACAGTCATCTTTTTATACGACAGTTGGGAAAACTATCAGGAAAAATACAAGTAATAGCAAAAAATAAGGAAAACTACATATCTTTTACAAAATTTTTTCAAATTAATGATAAAGATATCATACCTGTTCGATTTGTTGATTCTTTAAAATTTTTAGGCACAAGTCTAGAGAAACTTGTCGCAAACTTAAAAAATGACGACTTTAAACATCTGCGGCGTTATTTTCCTTCTCGTGAGCATTTTGCTTTAATAAAACGAAAAGGGGTGTATCCATATGAATACATGACTACTTGGAGTTCATACGAAGAAAAAGTACTTCCGCCTCAGGAGTTCTTTTTCAGCAAATTACGCAATAGTAATATATCTAAAGTAGATTATGATCATGCAAAAAAAGTCTGGCAAACGTTTGAATTATCGAATCTCGGTGAATACACAGACTTGTATCTTAAGTCAGATGTTCTTTTATTAGCTGACGTTTTTGAAAGTTTTCGCCAGACATGTAAGATGAATTATAAATTAGATCCAGCCTTTTATGTTACAGCACCGAGTCTCAGTTTTGATGCCATGCTATTAAAAACAGATGTTAAATTAGAATTAATACACGACCTGGAAATAATAAGAATGATTCAAAAAGGTATTCGCGGTGGAATATGTTTATGTTCGACAAGGTATTCAAAAGCCAATAACAAGTATTTAAAAACTTACGATCCAAGAAAAAGTAATAACTTTCTAATTTATATCGATTGTAATAATCTCTATGGATATGCAATGTGTGCTTATTTGCCTCATTCCAATTTTAAGTTATTGAATGACTTGGAAATCGCTGGAATAGATTTTATAAATGTGCCAACTAACGGAGACACTGGTTATATACTAGAAGTAGATTTAGAATACCCCGAACATTTGCATAATGATCATAACGATTTTCCATTCTGTGCTCAAAAATTTACTCCGCCAGGTTCTAAAACTTCAAAATTGATTCCAAATTTATACGATAAATATTTCTATGTCATACATTTTGCTCATCTGCAAACATGTATAAAACATGGTTTGTTGTTAAAAAAAATACATAGAGTTATTCAATTTAATCAGAGTCCTTATTTAAAGCAGTATATTGACATGAATACTGAATTACGAAAAAAAGCTAAATCTACATTTGAACAAGATTTCTTCAAACTTCTTAACAACAGTATATTTGGCAAGACGTTAGAAGACACAGAAAAGAGGGTTAATGTGAAATTAGTCAATAAGTGGAATGATGATAGTAACAAAACAAAGAAAAGTTTCTGTGCAGAGCAAATGATAGCTCGACCAAATTTTCACAGTGTTACAATTTTCACTGAAAACTTGGTAGCCATTCAAATGAAGCCTGAAACAATCACTTTGGATAAACCTATATACATTGGTTTTTCCGTTTTGGAAATATCTAAGAGTCACATGTTTGATTTTCATTATTCTATTATGAAGCCTTTTTATAAGGAAAAGTTAAAACTTTGTTATACGGATACTGATAGTTTTTTGTATTCAATAGAAAGTAAAGATTTTTATGCTGATTTAAAATCAAATTTTCTTCCCTATTTCGACACTAGTAATTATTCTGTAAATAACGTATACGACATTCCTAGTTGGAACAAAAAGGTGCCAGGTCTCTTTAAAGATGAGCTAGGAGGAAGTTTGATTTCGAAGTTTGTAGGATTAAGGTCCAAGTTATACTGTATTAAAACGGCAGAAGATGAATTAAAAAAAGCAAAAGGCATACAGAAGCAAGTATTAAAAGATGTACAATATAAAGATTATTACAAGGTATTAAATGAAAATACATTTTTGAAGAAAAAAAATATCATATTTAAATCTCTTAAGCACGAAATATTTACTCAAGAACAGAACAAAATAGCTTTGTCAGGTAATGACGATAAACGTATCATATTAAAAAACAAAATTTCTACTTTATCATGGGGTCACTGGGATAGTTTAGTTTAATATCATTAGTTTTTCTTTAGAAGCACCGTATTGTATAGTTTATTATTATTTTAATGGTAATCATGAATCAAATTGTAAGTTGAGAAATATGTTACCCCATCATCTATTTATTTATTTATTATATGGCTTAAGTAATGAATAAGTTAATAGAATAAAAACATACATGAAATTGTATAGTATGTACCGACACGGCACTTTATATTGTAAAGTTATTTAATTTTAATATTGTTATCCATCAGTTATTTGTTTAATAGTATTATACATTGTTTTTTAATGGTAAATAGGTAAATTAATTACCTAGTTTTAATCAAATACTTAATGTTGTATTGTAACGATGAAAATATATAACGTTATAAACCAGCTACCATGTTTTTTTTTATTTCATAATCCATAAAATATAAAACTATTAATAAAATAGCACACGCAATGAACAATTCGAAACTGGTTGGGACATGTTATTGCTGATTTAGGTATTCCAACTTATAGTTCATTAGTAATTTGTCCAATTGCGATTCCGTGCGAATGCTTTGTTGTTATGTCAGCATTATATTTACACTATAAATAGCTATTAAAGTCGAATGTTTTTAAAATTTGTTTCACACATAATTAATCAAGTGACAACTACGGTCACCCAAATACATCATGGTAAGTCGTATAAATTATTTTTCTTCAAACTCTTTTCTTGTGTAGTGGTTAGATCACTAGTTAATGTTTATTTGTATATTTGATTTATTTGGAAGATAATGTTGTTGTTAAAACCTTATGGTTGTGATGCTGTTATCGTGATTCTCATATTCTATCGGTTCCGTATAAGATAGTCAGCCTCCTTGTGGATCCTAGATATACTCTTCTACCTCCGCCACTATATCAATCATTTCTTCGATGTGAAATTATTTTTGTTGCATAATAAATTAAATTTCAGAATACCCAAGAAATCTCGCAGTCGCTACTCATAAGCAAGGAGGCAACAGAAGATTATCCTCCTTGCTTTGAGCAAAATGCGCAAGATATGTTGGAGGGCTTCTCTGAAGAATTTCCACATTGGAATGCTAAAGATTCACCGCTGCATGCCAAGGTGGTTAAAAGTCTTTTTAATAAAAAGAAGCCCATGAAGAGGAGAAGCAAGTTACTGCAGAATACGAAGGGGAACGAACCTTCTTATTTAATTAAAACAATACCTACTAAAGGGCGGCGATTAATTAAATTAGAAATATTAGATCTGGAATCAACCAGCAATGATCCATTAATAAAAACACAATATGTGGTAACCGAGCATATTGATCCAATAATGGATCAAGCAGAAAATATTATAACTAATATCTCTAAGAAAATATGTGGTTACAGTTATAGTTTTTAAATAACTATTGCTGACCTAAAACATTTGTAGATGTATATTAAAATTCTCTAATGTGCTAGATGCGTACCTACTATCTTTAGTTACGTGTACACTCACGGAGATACATTATTTCAACAACATTATTCTTCTGAAAAATTATAGTAATGCTTATAAATTTTACTAACTAAGACTTATGTTATTTTAAATAGTTATGTTAGTTTAAGTCTTGTATTGTTTTCAATAAATATTATTTAAAAATAAAAAGACTTGTATGAAAATATTTGTTTTTATTTTAACACCTCTATAATGTAATCAAATATTTTGAAAAACATTCATTCAGAATTACCTCTATAAATAAATCTAAGATAAAATTTATTAGAATTCAAATACATAGTTTAAAATAATGGTAATAAAATTAAAAATATCGTTTTATTTATTAAAGAACGCAGTGTATTACTTTGTTAAAGTAGGGATGCAAGTAATTAAACAATGTTTATTTTTAAGCATCGATTCCTTACTCATATCATTTTTTATTGCACGATTCGAGAGGGGTGAGAGCTCTTTCTTCTCTCTCCATTCTTCTCGATGCTTTAACATTGTGTGTTCTAGACACGTCCAATAACTTAATATAATGAGTGGTAACAGTATCCAAATTCTTCTACTCCTTGCTATTGTTACCGCCGTCGAATGCTTAGTCTATATGGTGGAGTGAGTGCACTTACAAGTAAATATACTGCTAGTTCTCTTATTATTACGAACGCAAAGTGTTATATCCATTTTGTTAAAAGCCACGAATCAAAACGGACAAGTTGCTATGAAGTTCCTCAAACAAAAGGAAACGTTAAAATTAGATTATAATATCTGTCCTGCATCATTATGTGAAGCAAAGCGACATGGCAACTTATTGCCGAGCACTATACGATGTATTGTTTGTGGACCATCAAATTGCGGCAAGACAAACTTAGTAATAGGTTTGTTATTACATGAGAATGGTGCACGTTTTCGTAACTTATATGTATATTCTAAATCATTATACCAACCAAAATATGTGTTCATAGAAAAAGTATTAGATTTAGTTGCAGACATATCTTATAGTAAATATAACCATAATAATGATATCATAAGCCCACACGAAGCTTTGCCAAACTCCATTATAATATTCGACGACGTAGCTTGTGAAAACCAAAATAGCATTCGGGATTATTTTGCTATGGGTCGACATAAGAATATTGATTGTTTTTACATTAACCAAACATACAGTAAAGTACCTAAACAACTTATAAGGGACAATTCTAACCTCATTATTTTATTTAAACAAGACGATGTAAATTTAAAACACGTTTACGATGAGCATGTAGGTTCAGATATGTCGTGGTCTCAGTTCCGTGAAATGTGCTCAACTATTTGGAATAAACCATTTAATTATGTTGTGATCAATAAAGACTGCGAAAGAAATAAAGGATGTTATAGGATGGCATTCGATACTTTTGTAGTAGTAGATTAATATACATAAGTTATTGTTTCATCAATACACAATCACTATTACTCTGGATTTTGCATTGAACGGAATCCTTGTCAAAATGGAAAAGCAACTTAAAAAACAAATTGTAAAAGCTGCAGCTGCTGTAAAAAGAAAGGTTGAAATGATAAAGGATATGAAAAATACAAATGATGCCACCTTGGAATCCATATTCAAACCTATAACCGATCCACTGAAACAAATAGCCATTAAGAACAATGAAATTTCTCATGAAGATGAGGATGAGTTTGAACATTATACAATAAAAAAAAATAAACATAATGACAGCGAGGCAACAAATTTTTCTGATGACGATTTTAATGAAGAAGAGGAACAACAGTTCTATAAAAAATTTAATTCCGAAAAAACCCTTGTCGTATCACCTTCTGACAACAATAATATGAGTGATGCTTCCTTTAAGTCCTTTCAATCATCACCAAATGTTTCACTTAATAGTTTATCGTGGTGTGCTTCACCCGACGCAAATATCCCTTTTGGAATAAAAAATGAACGAGGAAAACTTATGTTCGGCCAAACACGTGTTTTCGACGACGGAAAAATTATAAAAATTGGAAATCGAAGTTTAAACAAAACTCTTGGATTAAAAGAATTACTATTTGAAAAGACACCAAATTTGGATGTTATCACAGATGAAGATTTGCAAAATTATAAAGAGCTTCTAATAGAAACGAATGCACATAGGCGTAATTGTGATCCACGCAAGCCAATTAATAGTAACAAAGGGTTTAAGTACATGCATATTATTAAACCACTGTTTAAGTTCTCTAGAAATAAGTATGACAGCACAGAAAGTCTTACGGTAGGAAAAGGAATAAATCTTTTAAAAAGTGTAAAGAAAGATATAGATTACGTTTATTGGGATGATCCAAATGAATTAGTAGATCGATTGAAATTACTGTTTGCATCTCGTGATGCTGGCAATACCGGCTTAGATAATGAAATTATTGCGATTATAGAAGAGCTGTACGAAGCAGGCATCATTAAAAACACCAAATATAAGGAACCTAATTTTAAAAAACTGATCAGTAGTATTACAGCAAACACCGCATAGATACGGAAATGAATGTAGATAAATTTGGTCATCACGTTCATAAACGTTTACGATTAGAGGAATATATTGGAAATCTCAACGATACATTAGTGAAGTCAGAAACAGGTGAATATGATTTAAAATCATCAAGATTAAAAGGGCTTATATCGCCAGGCAATGATGACGAAGCCGCCAATAAAGCTTACGTGGATGAAAAGACACACGAACTAAGAACTAATATTTTAAGTGATGTAAATATTCGTTTAAATGATTTTGAAAGTTCAATACTTAATAAGCTAGCCACCTTGTTTTACACAAGGACAGAAATTGATCACATGCTTCAAGAGAAACCAGATAATAATGAGCAAACAAGACATAGTGAATGAGCTTCACAAAGCAGCAAGAAGGAATTTTTCCCGGCGATGTACGATCATAAAAGGAATAGATGATTTATGGCAAGCCGACCTCATAGATTTGCAAAAATATTCACAGTTTAATAAAGGGTATAAATATATTCTTATCGTAATTGACACTTTATCAAAATATGTATGGATCAGACCTTTAAAATCAAAAGCGAAAAATTATGTTACAGATGCAATGCAAAGTATTTTAACTACATCATTACGAAAACCTAAAAATTTACAAACTGATTTAGGCACAGAATTCTACAATGATAATTTTAAACAATTAATGAAAAAGTATAATATTAATCATTATTCAACATATTCTATTAAAAAAGCATCTATAGTAGAAAGAGTTATAAGAACAATTAAATCTCACCTTTACAAACTATTTAGTTTGAACGGAAATTACCAATGGTATAAAAATATTTTAAAGGACGTTGTAGAACACTACAATAACACTTTGCATAGAATAACAAAATTTAAGCCTGTGGAAGTTAACAAAGTAAATGAGCTTATAGTCAAAGGTTATATTATGAATTCTCAAAAGAATAAAACAAGTCGGGGATATACATTTCGTGTTGGTGATTATGTTCGCATAAGTAGATATAAAGCAGATTTTTACAAAGGCTATACGCCAAACTGGTCCACCGAAATATTTCGTATAGTAAAAGTTAATCACACTAACCCAACAACTTATCAAATAGAGGACAGACGCAATCAAAGAATCCTCGGCTCATTTTATGCATACGAGTTACAAAAAACTAAGTTTCCAGACCTATACCTCATTGAAAAGGTTATAAAAAGAAAAGGAAACAAATTGTTTGTAAAATGGTTAGGATTAAGTAATAGCGAAAATAGTTGGGTTGATAAGAATAAATTGGTTTTATGATATAAAATAGCTCAAGATATCTTTATTGATTCACTTTTTGTTTATCAATGAAGAAAGGAAGTGGTATCATAAACAGCTTAATAAATAAGATTCCGTTTGAGTTACATTTACCGGGCTACCAATATTGCGGACCCGGCACAAAGCTTCAGAAACGATTACTTAAGGGTCAGCGAGGAATTAATAAATTGGATAACGCTTGTATGCACCACGATATTGCTTACATAAACAACGACGCTAACGTAAGGCACAAAGCTGATCTAGATCTATTAAATATGGCTCAAAGAAGATTGAAATCAAAAGACGCTGGAAAGAAAGAAAAAATTGCTTCATGGATAGTAAAAAATGCTATGAAGGCCAAATTAAGAGCTGGTGCAGGTGCTCGGTCGTTTATGACGGCTGTGAAAAAACTCAAATCTAAATTAAAAAAAATAAAATCTAAAGACACAAATTCTACTATTAAATATGCGGTCGCCGCTGCAAAAAAACTATTTAGAAATAAAAATAAAATGAGTTTACCTCGTTGTATTCCTATTCCAAAATGTGGAGGACTGTTACCGTTAATTCCTATTTTCGCGGGATTATCAGCTTTAGGTTCACTGGCTGGTGGAGCAGCTGGCATAGCAAAAGCGGTTAATGATTCAAAAGCAGCTCAAAAAGCTCTTCAAGAATCGGAACGACATAATAAGATGATGGAGGCGGTTGCTCTCGGAAAAGGATTATATATTAGACCTTATAAAAAGGGTGCAGGTCTATATTTGAAACCCTCAAAAAACTAATAAAGCGGCTACCTAGGCGGGCATTAACTAATTGGGATATATTAGAACATGCTAGTGATATTCCATTTTTTCGTGGTGTTTTCATGAGGGATACGTTGCCCTCAAAACCTAGGAAGATAGAATGCGGTATTATAAATTTAGATACTTCAAATAACATTGGAACACATTGGGTAGCCTACGTGAAAGAAAATAAGTATGCTGAATATTTTGATAGTTTTGGTAATCTGAAACCTCCGTTAGAACTACTTGATTACTTAAGAAATGTTTCTTTAAATTATAACTATGAGCAATATCAAACATTTGACTCTGTTAATTGCGGCCACCTTTGTATAAAATTTTTAAAGGAGTATTGGAAAACACATTTATATAAAGCTTGAAATAAAATTCTTTATCAGTAGTAAAATGTCTTTCACTGTGTCTATAACTGGAAAAGGATCCTCTCTGATAACAAACTACTCACCTACTTTGGAATTAAGTGGATACTATGAGTGTGGATTGTTGTATTTTTCAACATTTAATTCTATACCCAACATAGATAAAAGAAATAATAAATTCTACTATGACGATAACGAAGTAATCGAAATACCTGAAGGAGCTTATGAACTTCAAGATATCTGTGATTATTTAAAGACATACATTAGAAATGCAATGTTAAAATTAACTTGTAATAATAATACTTTAAAAACTACAATTTTTTGTACTAAAGATGTTCATTTCAACAAAAGTGACTCACTTGGAAGGATTTTAGGTTTTGGTGGAGAAACAATAAAGGCATTAAAAAGGACCGAATCTCTGTATCCTGTCAGTATATTGCCAACAACCATTGTGCGCATCGAATGCGACGTAGTTAGTGGGTCATTCGTGAATGGATCTGCAAGTCATATTATTCACGAGTTTGTTCCTAACGTACCACCTGGTTATCGGATCATTGAAGTGCCGAAAAATCTAATATATTTTCCTGTAAATAAAAGTTCTATAAGTGCAATAACTATACAATTATTAGACGCCGAGAATAAACAAATCAATTTACGAGACGAAGAAGTACAACTGTATCTACATTTTCGTAAAAATGATAAATTTCAATAAAAATCATGACACAGCTTGCATTCAAGTTAGTACTAGAAGATCACCTCATAAAAGCACACCGCTTCACATAAAAAAGAAGCTCACCAAAAACAATAAGGAATTTTTGAAGTTGATTGGCTTGTTAAAATGAATATTTTAAATATATCTCAATCAACATCATACGACAATAGTATTGAAAGTTTCGAATATCATTCTTATAAACCGTACGTAACAAGTTTCAACAAGAATGATGAAATAAGAATACCTATTAATCAACAAGATCTATGTCTGTTACCCTCACTCAGCACTTTGTATATTGAGGGTAAAGCCAATGTTTATAATAGTTCGACTAAAGAAAAAATATCAAATGTGTATTTTATCAACAATCCAATACTATATTTATTTCAAGATATTCGATATGAGTTAAACGGAATAGAAATAGACAAAATAAAAAATGCTGGCATAACTACAACAATAAAATCGTACCTCTCGTTAAATGATAATGAATCTAAATGCTCACGTGTATGGGGATGGTCAACTTCTGGTACAAACAATCTTAACGGAGGAATTTTTTCGGCTTCTGTGCCGTTGAAGAAAATTTTAGGTTTTGCAGAAGATTATGAAAAAGTTATAATTAACTCCAAACATGAATTGGTGCTATTAAGAAGCAATACGAATCTCAATGCTTTGAAATTAAATGTCGGAGAGGTGGTCGAAGATATAACTATTAGCAAAGTTGTTTGGCGAGTTCCGCACGTTAAAGTATCAGATCGTGAAAGAATCAATTTGTTGAAACATCTAGAAAAGGACAGGCCTATTACACTAGCATTTCGAAATTGGGATTTGTATGAATATCCATTATTACCGAAGACACGTAAACACACTTGGTCTATCAAAACTTCGTCACAGATAGAGAAACCAAGATTCGTTATTATAGCCTTGCAAACCAATCGCAAACACAATGCGGAAATGTCAATGGCAGAGTTCGATCACTGCAATGTACGAGATGTAAAAGTATATTTAAATTCATCATATTACCCTTATGAAGGATTGAATGTCAGTTTCTCAGAGGATAAATTTAATTTATTATACGAACAATATGCAAGATTCCAACAGTCTTATCATGGACGGCGACCAGAGCCGTTGATGAGCTTGAAGGAATTCAGAGACGTTGCCCCATTATTTGTTATTGATTGTTCTCACCAACAAGAAATGATAAAGGGATCAATCGATGTCAGAGTGGAGATTGAAACAGACCAAGAAATCCCGGATCAGACAGCAGCATATTGCTTGATTTTAAATGACTGCATTTTTGAGTACAAACCTCTGAGCAATATTGTGAAGAAAATATCTTAACTAAATAAAGTGCAATCAAAAGGTATTTGAAAGAACAAACTTCAACTTTATGTTAAACAGTGGAATACAACGAAACAATGAGTGCTGATAAGAGTTCGATACTTTTTGTTGATGTTCAAGGATTCAAAGACTGCAAAAATAATTTTATTATTAAGGAATTTGCGTTAGCCACAAAAGAGTTTACGCAAGTCTTTTTAATAAAACCTCCATATTCGTATCTAAAATTATCTGCCGAAGAAAAAAGAGCAGTCAATTGGATTGAACGCAACAGAGGAATATACTGGAGTCAAGGCAATATAGATTTCAGAGAATTTAAGAGATTAATTATTCCAATTTTAAAGGACCAAACCATAATAATGAAAGGTGTTGAAAAGCAAAAATGGATTAAAGATTTGTGTTCTGACTGCTTTTTGATAAATGTTGAAGGCAAAGGTTGTCCTAATTTTGCAACATTGCGCAATAGTTATGCTAAAGGTGGAGCTAACTTCAATTGTATAACTCATAAAAAAGAGTGCGCTCTAAGGAATGTTTTATTCATAAAAAAGTGGTACTTAAGCACATGTAATTTATGACTTCAGTAAATTGTACTTGAATGAAAATTTGTATTTAAAGTATTGTTCTAGTTTAGCTATGATGATATTTGTTACTTGCTTTATAATAAAAAAATATTTTTAACAAAAATTTCTGCGTTTTATTAATGAAAACAAATATGGTGATTCAATATACTCGCATAACTCTTTATTTATCAAAAATTACAATTTAATGGTATGAATAATTTAACCCTGTATAATGTATATTGGGCAATCTCAAACTGTTTTCATCAAATCACCGTAAACGAACGCAGTGAGATTTGCGGAGCGTAGCGGAGCTAGAGCGCAGCGAAGCGTAGCTCAAATCTCACTCCGTTCGTTTGCGGTGTTTTGATGAAAACTGTTTTAGAATGCCCAATATACACCTACTGTTTAGTTTCAATGAACTTCCAACAATGAACCTTTTATAAGATCGCCGTATTTGGATTTCATGAATGTTAAAATTACTTAATATCTGTAATATTTCGACAGAAATTAAGAAAAAATATTATGAAATTGTTTATTACAAAGTATCAAAATCACCATGTTGAACTAAACTACATGGGGACATTGTATCAGTGTTGCTACTTGAAAAAATGTCAGGTTCATGTTTCGTGTGTCAGACTCTAGTGTCATGTATTCTTTTTATTGATTTGCTGCGTGGGTATACTAAATAAGATTTCGAAGTGAAAGTTGAGTATAAATTTTTTGTTATCATACCTGTGGTTCAATATATCCCAGCAAACGGCGAATGCTAGATGAGTCTCTCAGCCTCACCTCTTACCTTTGATTTTAGAAATTGCATTTTTTGAGCACTAGACATAGCGGGATTGTTGTGAATGCTCTCCATTAATAGATCTTTGAAAGAGGTCCACTGATAATAATTACCGCTAAATATGGGCAAGTCTAAATGAGGCGTCGACTGTTCTCGATGAGAAACCGACGTGTGCGTTCCCCCAGCAGGAAATTGTGTCCTAGGCTTAATTAAGTTTCATAAATAATTAGAGCGTAATTTGCTATAAATGTGCGCGAAATAAATAATTTGTGCGCGTTTCCGTTTTGGAAAAAAATGAGAAAAACGAATCCTGCTGGGGTAACGTTTTTCCAGCAGGAAGATTTTAAACGAATAATCCGAGAGATAAATAATTTATATGAGCGGATAGCTTATATTTGTGCATAAATGTGCGCCAAAAATGAAATTTGTGGGCCATCGGGTTTTACAGATATTTCGTTTCCTGCTAGGGTAACGTTTTGCTGAAACTTGTTTCTCCAAAACCATCGAATGTGCGCCCATTGAATAAAGATACATGAGTAGCTTTTAATTTGTGCCTATTTGTGACATAATTTGATTTTCAAAAATATTTACAGTTTAGGAGTAATCGCGTATTGAAGAAAACTGAAAAAAAATATTATAGCGCTTAAATGAGAAAACATAGAAGCTCACTGAAAACGTTATTTGATTGGTCTTATTGTTTCGATCAAAAATAAAAAGTTTCATGAATCTGGGAATACGCGTTTTTAAATAATATAACTTTAACTTTAATTGGTTATAACGTCACTTTAAACTCAAAATGCACGAAACTGATTAATGCCAAGTTAAATGGGTATAAATCAAAAATTTGTGCATGTTCCAAAATATATGTCATGAAAGTTTCAGCTTCATACATTTATTAATAAAGTAGATATAAACAAAAAACGAAAATATGGGCTAAGTTTATGGTTATCCGACTAAATCTGAATGACCACCAAAAAGCGACGATTTCATACTTGTTGATGACATTCTATTCTTGACAGTATTAAACAACAGTTGTTGTCGATACAGTCGCGTTCATAACGGCAATTGAGTTTTTGAGTTTATTGTCATTAATGTATCATTCATAGCAATTTTAGTACAAAATAAACTGCCGTGCTTTTGTTAGATAAGTTATCCAACGGACCAAGTAAAGAGCTTTGCGGCACACTAGACATAGACTTTACTGGAGGGAGACTCTGTACTAGGGTCGTCTGCTTAGGTACCTCCGTCTTATATATTTCTGCCGCAAAGCAGCAGTGCTTGCTGTGTTCCAGTTTGAAGGGTAAGATATGGCAGTGAAATTACTGGGTACTGTGACTTTACATCTGGTGTCACAAGTTGGCAACGTACACTGTGGTTCTTGTGGGGGTTGCAGTTTTGCTGCGAATCTCACAGGAGCTACATGCATTATAGCCGACTGTTACCACTTACCATCAGGTGGGCAGTTTGCTTGTTTGCCAACTTTCTGCAATAAATACGTATATATACTTAAACATATTATAAATAAATACGTCCTATATACGTATATTGCCATGCAACTGTTCAATGACATGATAATGTGGCGTTCTATTCTGATAATAGGTTACAGACGAATCGAAACTCAACCGGTGCGATCGACCAATCGGAGCGCTTATATTGCCATTCTACTGTCCGATGACCTGATAATGTGGCGGTCTGATTGGTCGATCGCTACGGTTCAGTTTCGATTTAGCTGTAACTTATTAGTAGAATTGGGTCTGTGATCTGCGGCCGTACCGCCTAATTCAAAGCGATCACTCGCTATCATTATCGTGACATTAGAACAATAGTTTTAATGTCACCTGTGACATTAAAACTATTGTTCTAATGTCACGATAGCGATAGCGAGTGATCGCTATGAGTTAGGCGGTACGGTCGCGGGTGGTGATTCCCCTTGGGGACAAAAGTCTTAGTTTGTTGTTCACTATAATAACAATGCTAATAGCATTGTCGTGTTCACACATTTAGAGATAAATAAGGCTCTCAGTTGCTGAAGAGCCCAGGTGAAGCTTGTTTCCACTTTCAGCCTTATCGTCACTGACCATCAGGTGAGATGAGGGCCAATATCTTGTTTTAATAAGCTTTTATTTAACTTGTAATGTTTGATTGTTGGTTTGGTTCAAATCCTGTAAGTCAAACCCACTTAACAGTTTTCGATTGAGCTGAAATTTGATACACCCCTTTAGTTCTAATAACAATACAATTGTGTAAGTATAATTAGTATATTTGTAAACCAAAATGGCTGCCACAGCAAAATTGCGGATTACATATTTATGTACAATTCCCCCAATATGTGTTCAAATTAAAAGACTTGACTTGTAAAATACTATTCACTATTTAAAAAAAATTGAAATCCAAGATGGCCGCCGACACAAATGGCTGATAATATATTTTTGTACAATCCTCCCGAATATAAATATCAGATGAAAGAGTTTGACTGTCATTAAACGGCAAATTACATATTTACATATTAAAATGAGAAATATACAGAACACTGATAAAAAATATAAAATAAATTATTAAGATACCTTTTTTGAAAAAGCATTAAATACTCTAAAAAGATAAAAACTTTAACTTTAAACAGAACTAATAAATTCTTAGTAATATTATAAATTGAATATTACTTCAATTTATTACATTCAATAACCGCTGAACCGATGTACTATAGGTAGGTCTAAAAAAAATAATATAGGTATATTTTTAAAAAATTGATCAATACACGGCATTTATTAATTTAATGAGGTATTCATTTTTCATAAAAACATTGATAACTTTCATTTCAAATTAAAAACTATGCAATTAAAATACAAAATAAATATTTTACTCACACAAGATATTGTTACATTTGGGGATTGTTACATCACGTTAAATCCGAATGATCACCATTGGATACACTGTATGTGCAACAAAAAAGATCCGATCACCAAAGAGCGGAATAGATTAGGACTTAGGTTGGCTGGTAGATATCTCTATGAGAAATAAGTCCGCCTTTATATATACTGTTAGTTTTAAATGTATTTTTTAAATGTGTGTGTACAATAAAGAATTATATATAATATAGACTGCGACAGTTAATCGCCGCAGATAGGAATGACAAGCACGCTTTCCACCCTATGCGAGTAATCTAGCTTTATAGCTACAAGTAAACAACTAGGTGCCGTTATTACCTATTTCACCTAGCGCCGTAGATTGATGTTTTGATTCTATTACATTAAAAAAGCAGTTTCTAAGCATTAAATGCTTAGAAACTGCTTTTTTAATGTAATAATTTTGCTGTTGCAAATTTTATGTTCATAATATAAAAGGATACTTATTGATTTCCTATCTATTTCTATAACTTGACCATGTTTGTGTTTGTTTGCCTACACTTAATAAATTTTCAATATGCCTAATATTTATTTGATATCTTTTTATTTCCACTAAAAGAGGTCTATCTCCGTAATTGTAATATTATATAATGCTATGATTTATATAATATTACATAATATATAATATATTCACATAATATATAATATTACATGATTAATTATCAATAGACGCACATTAAATATGTAGGTATTTAAGTGGAAGTGTTTATTTTTAATAATATAGACAATAAACTCAAAAAAAGTAAATAAATTCATTTTTCCAAAACAGTTTTATAGCCGAGTGTACACAGACGTGACGTATTTAAACTTGTTAGTGGGTAAAATTAAGAATGTCATCAACAAGTATGAAACCGTCGCTTTTTGGTGGTCTTTCGAATTTAGTCGGATAACCAAAGAATTAGCCAATTTTTTGGTTTTTGTTTATATCTCCTTTAATACAAAATATATGATGCTCAAATTTTCATGATAAATAGTTCTGAATACGCTCTAATTTTTAGTCTATACCTATGTAATTTTGGTTTAGTCACTTTCTTGCATTGTGAGTTTACAGTGACGTAATCACCGATTAAAGTTAAAGTTTAATTATGTACATGTAGATACTTGAAACTTTTTATGTTTGTTAGTAATAATAAGACCATTCAAAAGTCGTTTTCAGTGAGCTTCTATGCTTTCTCATATTTTATACATGGAAGTCTCCAGGCGACCGATATCGCAACCAAATCGATTATATGCTGGTGAGCTGTCGCTGGAAATCGTCAGTTAGGAACACCAAAACATATCCTGGAGCGGAATGTGGCTCGGATCATAATCTGCTTGTGTCTGAGTTTGCTCTTCGAATGAAGCGATGCAAAGCTCCGCAAACAAAGCTCTTCCATCTTGAGATCCCAGAAAGGACAGCTTTTCAAAACGCAGTAGAGATGAAACTCGCCAACAAACCTCCTTCACCAAGAGACGACCCGAATACGCAATGGGCGAATCTGAAAAACCACATGGCTGCTGCTCTAGATGAGGTGAGAACAACTAGGAAACAAGACTGCAAAAAGAAAAGCTACATATCAAAACCTACTTGGGATCTCATACAACAGAGGAAAGATCTGAAAATCAGTGGCCTACAGAATCCAGAAATTGCCCATACATACTCAGTTCTTTGTAAGACTATAGACGCAAGATGTCGGTCAGATAGGAACAATTATATAGAGAACATTTGTAAGGAGATCGAGGCACACTCCTAAAAACTACAGACTGCAGATCTTTTTAAAAAAGTCCGGCTGCTAGCAAAGCAGTTCAAACCTAAAACTTGGGTTAATTGAAGATGCTGACGGTGAAACTCTGCATGAACTGGATGACATAGCCGAGCGCTGGAGGGGTTATTGTGAACAACTATACAAGAACCCAGAAGGTAGTACTTTGTCTTGGCAAACGGACTGGACCTCGATCAAACCTGAACCAGACATTCTTCGCACTGAAGTGACAGCTGCGCTTAAATTGCTGAAACCTAAAAAAGCACCCGGACTTGATTCTATAACAGGAGAAGTCCTACAATCAATGGGTGACAATGGCGTCGATGCACTGCATATGATCTGCAACAAAATTTGGCACACCGGCAATTGGCCTGACGACTGGACTGAATCGGCCATAATTCCACTGCACAAGAAAGGCTCTACAAGGAAGTGTGATAATTATAGGACTCTTTCATTGATATCACATGCAAGCAAAATCTTGCTTCACATAATAAACCGCCGCATACGACACTTTTTGGATTGGCAAATACCGGAAGAGCAGGCTGGTTTTGTGAAGGGCAGGGGTACCCGGGAGCATATACTAAACGTCAGACAACTCATTGAGAAAGCCTATGAGTTTGATTCTCCATTAATCATGTGTTTCATCGACTACAGCAAGGCGTTTGACTGCGTGAATTGGTCCAAACTGTGGAATGTTTTGGTGGAACTGGGCATACTGTCGCATTTAATAGCCCTCCTTGAAGCCCTATATCACAGAAGCCACGGAGTTGCTAAGATTGACACCGCTTTATCCAGACCTTTCAAGTTCGGGAAGGGCGTTAGACAAGACTGTATTCTGTCCCCGATCCTATTTAACGCATATGGGGAGCACATTATTAGACAAACCTTGGACGGTTGGGAGGGCGGTGTAAGCGTTGGCGGGGTAAAGATCACTAACCTACGCTACGCGGATGACACAACGCTATTGGCCGCGTCCGAAGCCGAAATGTTGTGTCTATTGGACCGAACAGAGCGTATTAGTGACGAATTAGGCTTGCAAATTAACAAGGAGAAGACAAAACTGATGGTAGTTGACCGAACCGGAAAACTGGAGCTCACTGGAACATTAAATCTTGAACGAGTAGACCGATTCATTTACCTGGGCTCCAGTATCTCCAACACCGGCTCATGCGATTCAGATGTCCGACGAAGAATCGGAATGGCCAAAAGCGCCATGAACCAACTTAAAGGAATATGGAAAGACAGGAATATAAAAAGTATCACCAAACAGAAGCTGGTCAGCACATTAGTGTTCTCCATATTCCTGTACGGAGCGGAAACTTGGACGCTACGAGCAAACGACCGCAGGCGTATCGACGCGTTTGAAATGTGGTGCTGGAGGAGAATGTTGCGCATCCCCTGGACGGCCAAGAGAACTAATGTATCAATTCTCAAGGAACTCAAGGTCACCACTAGACTGTCATCCATTTGCTTACTGCGGGTCGTTGAATACTTTGGACACATAGCCCGTAAAGTGGTGAAAACCTTGAGAAATTGGTAATCACTGGTAAAATCCAGGGGAAGAGACCACGAGGGCGAAGCCCAATGCGCTGGTCGGACCAGATCCGTGCTGCGCTGGATCGCGACATGCACGAGGCCATCCACGAGGCAGAGAACCGGAACCGTTGGCGCGCTATAGTCCGGGACAAAGTTATCCGAGGAGGGGGTCACGACCCACAGCATTGAGGAAAGTGACGCGAGGAGGAGGAGGATGCTTTCTCATTTATGCGCTAGAATTTTTTTTCGAATTTCCTTCATTACGTGATTACTCCAAACTGTAAATATTTTTGAAAATCAAATTATGTCACAAATAGGCACAAATTAAAAGCTACTCATGTACCTTTATTCAATGGGCGCACATTCGATGGTTTTGGAGAAACAAGTTTCAGCAAAACGTTACCCCAGCAGGAAACGAAATATCTGTAAAACCCGATGGCCCACAAATTTAATTTTTGGCGCACATTTATGCACAAATATAAGCTATCCGCTCATATAAATTATTTATCTCTCGGATTATTCGTTTAAAATCTTCCTGCTGGAAAAACGTTACCCCAGCAGGATTCGTTTTTCTCATTTTATTCCAAAACGGAAAGGCGCACAAATTTTTTATTTCGCGCACATTTATAGCAAATTACGCTCTAATTATTCATGAAACTTAATTTGGCCTAGGACACAATTTCCTGCTGAGGGAACGCACACGAAACCGACCATAGTTTTCTGTTGATAGTTTTGATGACGTCATTGTAGTTTTTCTCGTACCTATAATATGCTCGTTCGTAGTCTGCGTCTCTGCCGTTCAGCTCGCTGTCCAGCTCCCAGTGCTGTGAGTCGATAGCTGACCAGCGCGACTGAACGGTACGTAGCACATGATCAAATGCCAATCTGCCAAACGGCAGATTTAAAGCCAGTGTCGGGTAGCTTTGCCGTTTTTGAGATGGTCACACTGGCACACACATTTGTGATGTTGCTAAAAGGACTTGTATCCAGTGGCCAATAAAATTATTTAAACCCTAAACATAGATATAGAATGGAATAGATGGGCTATAAAAGCCGTCAAACATGAGGAAAAGAGATAAACTTATACACATTGCCAAAGGAAAGAAGAAGACGGCATCATTTTTTTTTGTCTTTGTCACCGTATATAGGTGAAACTGGTAGTGGGGATTGTTTATCACCAGCGTCTGGTGCTAAACAAATACGTGGATGAAATTTGTTGTGTGAAGTATAGCTCACTGTGCAATTATTTAACAGTTTAATTAGTGTAATTGTGAACTTTTTGAACATTTAAATCTTGGTGCACTGCTCCGCTTTAGGTTGTAATAGTTATAGTGCTAGAAAACAGGAAAATATAACCTTTACAGGTAAGACCTAAATTGTGTCAATATTAAGCGCCAAAACTATTTTTTAAATTATAAATACAAGTTATATTGCAATATTTTATCCTTCTACTATGGTTCTCAATCATATTATGGGATTAAACATGAAATTTCAAACTAATTATAAGGTTACTATTAACCTAATAAGTTAAGAATGTCGCCATTCAATAAGGTCACCTATACAACCAACGCGTATAACATTTTGCCGGGTTATAATGATACCAGTCGCTACGACAATTTTTCCTTGATTCGTAGGTAATTTGTTACGTTAAAGGGAACTCACATATTAGTTTCTGTGTTACATTAATATTGACATATTTAAGTATAAAATTTTGAGCATTTTAGATAACAAAGGTAATTCTTTTGAAGTGAAACTTTCTATTTGCTTGTTTGTCTGTATTTAACAGATTTCCTTCGGAGATAATTACTCGAAACAGTTGGGTTAAAGCTACTGGTCGATTGAATTGGCAGCCAACCAAGCATACCCGAATGTGTTCTAAGCATTTTGAACAACAGTGGATTCAGAAAAACAAAAAAGGCACTTTTCTTGGGAGTGGTGCTATTCCTAACTTTTTTTACAGGTCAGTAACTTATACATATTATATCTACAAAGTAAATACCCTATCAAGCCGAAACCTATATTTATTTTTCACAGACCCAACTATTTGTATAAGGGATTTCAAAATTAATTTTACAGTTTTGGATTAATGACACCAAATTTTTTATAAGAGTAAGTATGTTAACATGGGTAGGTACCAAATTCTTTTCTACTATTTTGAAATGGCCAAAAATATTATTAATGGTTTGATTTTGGACATTTCCTATTTATATAACAAGTCTGACCATTAGTACAGATACAGTTTACAAATTTCTTAATTATTATTTTTAATGTTGTAAAATTAGCAACTGCTTTTATTTTTAACCTGTATATATATTGTTTCAGGACGCATCGGTGTTGGGTTTCGGTTCAAATTTGAATACGCCCCGAAAGAGAAAAATGCGGCTTCAAATGCTGCGTTTGAAACAATCATCGAGGACATCAAGTAAAAAACTACGGGCAGTGCGTGAATCGCTTAGACGATTGGGAAAAAAAGTAGCCAAACTGGAAAATGTGTTAAGTGATTTGAAGTGTAAGTTAATGATGCAAAATGAGCGGTTGGACATTTTAGATACTGTAGGAGAAACCAATAGAGATTTTCTGAAAATATTATTAAGTACATACATTCCCTTTTGCACCAATGCTTAGAAAAATTGTTAAATCAATTTTTTTACTGAAGAGTTTACGCATAATCACTACCCGCTTTTGATGAAATGTATTTGTAAAAAATATTTAAATACGCGAATTCATTGCTAATACGCTGTATTCGATGACAATAACGGAGTTATTGAAATTAATTTTAGAAAATGTTTATTTAACATTTTATATTTATACATTTTCTAAATCTTCACATATATTTAGTTAATGTATAAATATTGGATTTTAAATAAATTGCAGAGATAAAGAAAAAACAATGATATTGCCCGCTGTATTCTTAATCGAGCGTCGATCTTCGCAAGGTACCTAGCTGGCAAAAGCTGGAAGTGAGTGGTCGCGGATCGTACCCAGTGGCGAGCACTTGGAGAGGCCTATGTCCAGCAGTGGACGCGTGTGGGCTGATGATAATTCCTAATATTTTTTCTTTTATTTGTAAAGATGTTTACATAATAGCTTAAATAATTAAGTAAAATATTTTAAAACTAAATATACTCGAGTAAATCCAAAAAGTGTAGTTTTATTTAAAAGTGTAAATAACTTTAGACTGCGAAGGTTGAATGAAGAATACAATAAAAAAATTCGCAACTTCCTCCCACTTTTATTTTTTGAGACATATTGTTGAGCGAATGGCGCTCATTAAAATGTCTCAATAAAAATACGTAGATCAACCAACCTTTTTACCACTATAAACATAAAGTAGGGTAAAACTTAAAGCAACACTGGTATACCCATCTACTTTAGGCAGGTATGACGTCATCTATGTCTGTCCCTTACGGGTATACGGTCACGTCCTATCTATTCATTCTTTATCTAAGACCCTAAACATTTGTGGTGACGTTGACATTTATCGAGCTTATCGAGTGACGTTACGTACGACGGTTTTCGTCTTTTCGATTCGACACTTGCTTTGCTTTTCGAGTTTTTTTATTTATTCTAAGAAACGGTATGTTGTGACATAAAAATGTTCTACCTCAAGTGTATTTCAATAATTCTTGTATGCTCACAAATTACTCAAGTTATCTCACACGGTCATTTGTTGGAGGGGATTTATTGTGGAACAGAAAATTGCTACGATGTCCTAGGAGTCACTAGGGAAGCTACTAAAAATGAAATCGCGAAAAACTACAGACAACTCGCAAAAAAATACCACCCAGATTTGCACAGAAGTCCGGAGGATAAAGAGGTGGCGGAAGAGAAGTTTAAAGAAATAGCAACTGCATATGAAATCCTCAGAGATGAAGAGGAAAGATCAGACTACGATTACATGTTGGACAACCCTCAGGAATACTATGCCCATTATTACAGATATTATCGCCGCAGAATGTCACCTAAAGTTGATGTACGTATTGTGATATGTGTTACTATTACTATAGTGTCTCTCATTCAGTATTATAGTGGTTGGTCTAAATATGATACTGCAATTAAATACTTTATGACTGTACCAAAGTACAGAAATAAAGCTTTAGAGATAGCCAAAGGTGAACTCAGTGCGAATCAAAGTAAAAATAAACGAAACAAAGCACAAATGAAAGAAGAGCAAGATAAAATTATTAGAAGAGTCATAGAAGAAAATATGGATATCAAAGGAGCTTATGCCAAGCCGGAAATTATTGATATACTTTGGATTCAGTTGTTAATACTTCCATACACCGTTACATACTACATTTACTGGTATTTAAGGTGGTTTTGGAAATTCACCATCTTAAAGCAGCCATATGGTGAGGAAGAAAAACTATATTTAATTAGGAAATATATGAGCTTAGGCCAACATCAATTTAATGCTATAGAGGATGAAAAGAAGGAAGAATTTTTGGAAGAAGAGCTGTGGATCAAAGAGAACTATGTACAATGGAAGAAAATACAAGATGAGGAAGCTAAGAAAGCTTTAGCTGAAAATAATAAATATAAGCAGTACAGACGATATATTAAAAACCACGGAGTGGGAAGAATGACATTTGATGATTCATGATGTTCAATGTTCCTTAATTTGTTTCATTTACACCCATGCCTTAAATTGTGCTGTAGTAGGGTCAGGAATCAGTGGCTTAATTATAGGGCGGCAGGGCTGGCAAAACGCCACTGGCCCCTGACCCTAGAGCAGCGGTCAGCAACAGGCGGACCGCGGTCCGAATACGGACCGCCGAAGGTCGAACCTCGGACCGCCAAATATTGTAAAATATACCTACCTACATAATTTAAATAACATTCGAATAAAACAAAGAAATATTGAACATCCAAACACTGAATGTAAAAATTCAAGGTAATAAAAACTTTATTTTTTAACATTTTTAACCCTGAGTTGGAATTTTGTCAGGATGACCCCTCCCTCAAAATGGACTTGTGATTTTAACCCAGTATGCCCCCCCCCCCCTAAATGACATCCTGGATCTGCCCCTGTCCGAACCCCACTAATAACTACTTGCCGACCCCTGCCCTAGAGGGTCCCGGCTGAAGCCCAAGAGGCCACGAACTCAGAAATAACCTAAGATTTAAAAAAATGTATCTAATGCTCGTATTATTAAATGCATCTCAAAGTGGAGATCGATCTTAAAATACAGTTTTGACATTTAATGTACGGACCATGTGTCAAAAACATGTGTCTCAAGATCAATCTCATTCTTGAGATGCAATTATTAATACGAGCTAAGTATTCAAAAAATATATATTTCTTAATACTTACAATCAGTCAAAGCGAGACAACTAACAACCATATACAAATTTAAACTTTTCATTGAGATTTTAATACATTCCAAACATAAAGATGTCAATCAATGTTACGGGGTGGCAATCCAAAGAATTTGCCATGGGTCTCGGATATTATAGTTACGTCACTGTCAGGAACATTAAATTGTGTGATTTGTGTGGGTCATGCATTATACAATAGATGCAATTATTTGTATGAACTGAATTGTTATATTATTATTTGTTTCAATATTAAGCTGTTTATATTAATCTCAGCTATTTTATTGAGTTTATTGTTAATAAATTGAATTATTTTATTTATGATGCACAGTGTTACAAGAATTTTATAGTTTGTACATAATGTTCAAGTTGTACCAAATTTAAAATGAAAAATAAATTGCTATATTTTTTTTTCTCAAAAAATGATATTAAAATCACTTTTCTTTTAACTTAAAAATAAATTTTAACAGAACTAATGAAGATGTCAGTTAGTAAGATGCGATGAACTTAATTGTGTGATTCTAATTTGTTTTAAACTTATCATGACAGTTGCAAAATATTAGACATACTTTTCCTTGCAAGGTTACATTTACTTAATTGTACTTTACCTACATATTTATTTATTTGATACTTAATTAGGAGGCATAATATATTTAAATAAAAGACATTATTTATTACAGAATTTGTTTCTCTTTATTTTTTTATAATTATCTCTATTTGTCTCAACATGTACTACAAATACATTATTCCATACATTCAATACTTACATTCATCACAAATGGCATTTATTAAGGCATTCTAATTCAACACTTCACATGCTTAACACAACATAAAACTAAGCAAGTTGCAAGACAAACACACAATCACATTTGCCGTATGTTAACAATTAATGAAATTTATATTTTCATAATAATAAACAGAGATTGGATAAGGGATTGCAATTTAGATTTAATGATCTCAGATATTATGCTAGTATGGATGGATACACCTGTTTCAGTGCAGGGTTTCGAAAACATACAGATAAATTTCATTTTCATTATTTTAAAATAAATTCTAGTTCATAACAGCACCCATAAACTTATAATAACAGAAAATCATGTCTCGTCAATCTATTGGGCATGTCTATGTAATATAGGTCATAAAGGTGTGATTATCTTCATCTACATTCTTAGTGAGAGTTCAGCTACTGTCAAAGCACTCCCGTCATACACGGTGGTATCAAAGTGCTGGACAATCTGGGTAAAACCAATACAATACGCCTAGTCTGGACATTAGGTCACACAGCTTCACAGGAAACGAAAAGTTAACTGCCTGGCAAGAAAAGGATCGGAAACACAATTGGTGAGACTGGAACTATATGAACCCACCATCACTTTAAATAAAGTCAATACAGGCCTAAGAGCTCAGTCACAGAGAAGGCGCCAACCAATAAGGAGAATAAAGTACGTTAAGCTCTTCTTGGGCACGGATAATGGGCTCAAATTCTAAATAAGCTCGAGCAGATCTCCGACTCGCCTCCCCTGAGGTAAAATATTTGATAATGTCCAAATTAAACATTTGTAATGGAATGCTACAAAATTGGACTTCCTTATCCAATCGCGAGACATGTACCGACATTAATATTACTGCAACATATATTTCATTAATGAATTTAGTATGGTTCTAAAATTTACATAACCCATTATTGACCAATGATTTTATTATTGACCATTATATCTGCTTAATTACAGTCAATTGTTCTACATTTAAATAAAAGAATAAATAAAGGCAATGTGATTGCTATTGTCTGTCCATAAACAAATGAGATCCTTTTTACGTCAAATAAAAATAGCCGCGTAATTACATAAAAATTTTGATAAATATTTTCAAACATTGATATTTTTTTAATATAGTAAGTAAGTATACACCGTAAAAATTACACAATTATGAACGTCATTTGCATTTGGCAGTGCTTGCTTTTGAGATATCAATAAAATCGTTCCTTACAGTAAGAACACTCCAACTTATACTTTTGGTATTTTGAGTGAAATTTTTAAAATTAATTGAAGTGACAAATTTATGAATGTGTCCGTTTCGACATTAATGTTCTTTTTTATAAGTTAAATTAACAATCAAATAACATCTTGCGACATACCTACTTAAAATGTAACGTACAGCCAATCACAAAAATCAGAATCACAATGCAATCCAGATGCGAAAAGTTTGCGTGGATGCCTCTGTCTGACTTATTTCTGTCGCAAAGCAGCAGTGCTTGCATTGCCAACTGCTGTTTGAAGGAGGTTTATCACAAGTTGAGGCAACATACACTGTGATCCTTCTAAGGGTTGAATTTTGCAAATTTTACAGAAACCAGTAGGTATAGGTGACTAGCCACTTGCCCTTGCTTGCAGTCTGTTTTTACCAATTATGTTGTATAAAAATTAGCAATAAATCAGTAGTTTACTTCATATATTTAAATCGGCGCCGGATATAGCTTCAAAGCGTTGCACGCTTATATGATAGACTTTGCATATACTTAGAAAACTTGTTGCTACAATCTGTCAAACTAGTGCAAAATCCATTGTTTGAATTTTGAACGTAATAGATACTTACATGTTTTTTCATGTATCACGTTCAAAATTCAAACAAAGTGTAAAGTATTTGCTCGGTCAACATAGTTCGAAAGCTCGAATGTCTTGCACCATACACATGTATTTAGAAAAAGCATGTGCTTCTTAAATCTGGCAGTGATTTGATTATAATTAACCCTTCATTTAAAAAATGTCGTTATTATGCGTAATGTTTCCTCTGTGAAATGTCTCTTTTTTTTAGATTTGGTTGAAATTTACGACAACTTTAAATGTACGTCCAATAATTATTTTAAAATACAATTTTCCGATGGTCAGATATATTGTCTACCTCTTAGTATGTACCGGTATCACAATAAAAACATGCAATAAAATAAAAAAATATACAAAAGCCTCGCAAAGACAGATGGGCGATCAAAATATATGTTCTCCATTTATATAAAAAAAATAATCAAAAAATGTAGGTATACGGAAATAATTTAAAAAAATATATAAATAAGGAATGCCATTTTTGATAATTAGTTATACAAAGTGTTTGGTCAACACCGTATCACGCCGAAACCTATCCATGTTAACATAGTCATATAAGTAATGTTGTCAATGAGAATTCGAAATGGTAAATTAATTTTAAAAACCCCCATACAAATAGTTGGGTCTATGAAAAGAAATGTATTGGGAAATTAATTTAACAATTCCGAATGTTTAATGACACTATATCTTTTATATGACTATGTTAACATGGGTAGATATCCGCTTGATAGGATGTTTCCAAAATACCCTTTATAATGCATAAAAGACTGATTCATTTCCAATTATTAACTTCGTTGCTTTCGATATAATTATAAATTAATATACATTTTCATCAAGTAGGTAATGTATATGTATAGGCCATATTAAAATAATAATTATATTTTGATAAATAAACTATACTTACAAGGTGTTTACTATCAAGCCGAAACCAACCCATGTTAACAAAGTCATAAAAAGTTATGGCGTTCGCGTTCCCAATACATTTTTTTCACAGACCCAACTATTTGCATGTGGGATCTCAAAAACATTTTTATAATTTTTGAGTTTTCAATGACGTTATAACTTTTATATAAGTACTTACCTAACTATGTTAACATAGGTAGGTTTTGTAGGATATTTACCAAACTAGGTATATATGTCATTTGCTGTATAATATCAATGGTCTGTGTTTAAATTAAATTATATGTAGGTACTAATTTGTTGTATCACAACTATTGTACTTTTTTTGTTGAGTTAGTGGCATTTTATGCATTCAAAATGTAAGAGATTAAGTAGTTTATTGATCACTTACTCACGTAAATATTTTATAAATTATCAAATAACTGTGCAATAACATTCGGTTATTTATGTAGGTATGTACTATATGAAAGAACAAAATATTATAGTTCTTTGAATCTTCATAAAGGTGGGCGCTGTACTAGTTTATTGGAATAATCTAAGAAATTGTTGACATGTTAAAGACAAAACATAAAGTCGACTAAATACCTACTCAATATTTCTTTATCAATACAATATATTAATTTTCCTATCTAGACTATACAACTAACAAAATATAACATCTTATATAATTTTGTTATGTAGACAGGCACGGTTGCGTTAAATACACCTTGTATTAAGCTATCAATAACAATTTGCTTTTAATTACATCTTGCAGTTATATCGTGACATAAATTATATGATATTCCTTACTAACATGCGTACCAATCGTATAGATATGTTTTAACTCTTTAACAAAAATATTTGAAATTACGAGTATAGGATCGTTTATATTCGTCCAATCAAAACATAACTTAGTCTGTAATGATCCAATTACTAGAATTGAGAAACAATCATGTTTAATTTCCTAATTGTCTATTATATAATCAACCATAAAAAAGACGAGTATTTTGTGATCAACATTGTTGCTTCATACATCAAAAACATCATTAAAATATTCATTTGTACTAAATTCAATTGTATATGTTATATAATATGTATAATTGTTATAGTTTGTTATACTAATTCAAATGCTTCTTTTGTGAAACTTTTTGCAATATTGATTACAGGCACTCACATTTTTTGATCAAAACAATAGCTCCAATATTATAGAGCTATAATAAATTCTGTAATTACTATATGTAGGTATCTAGTTTTAACTAATAAGTTCAATCCTTAAAATAGGATGTAAACAAGTCAACATACTTCCTGGATAGGGCCAATGTCATACTAATATTTACATAAAACAAGCAATGAATACAGTTCTCATAGTACATTCAGTGCCGGGGATTTTTATGAATAATTTCGGCATCAAAATTTTATATCCCTTATGTAGCTGACTGAATACACATGCTTCGTCTATCTACTCAATAAGTATATATCTATCTATAATATATAAATAGTATACACAAAAATATGTTTCTAGTCTTTTCGGCGTATCTCCGCATTTTGCTGGACAATATCCGAATTTTATTCCCAATTCCTTAAAGATTTAATTCATCTACCTTCATCAGACTTTTACTGCATTTACTGCCATTCACTTTAATAAGTTTATTCGTTTGCATTTAAAATAATATTTCATAGTCAATTGTTATAATTTATTCAATCTTAAATATCTTTCTTTTTAAATTCACTGGCATATTTTGTGTGCATAAATGCACTTGGAAAAACAATAATTTCACAAATCGACAAGCAGCCTTTACAAAAGCAAACTATTTAGAGACGTACAGTCAACAAAACAAGTGCTTTCGAAGCAACCAACTAATTAAAACCGGTGAATTTACTTCGATGAAAACAACCTTCGAGAGCGATGACAAACAAAGCACCAAGACAATATGGTTTCAAGTACAGCAAAAACGTTTAAACTCCATCGTATTCTTCGGCAATATTTCTTCGTTCTTGCGATCAACCGTCAAGCTTCAAACATCTCAATAAAGTTCAATTTTATCACTTTAGTGTCTGTATACGTTTTGGTGAGGAGCATGCACTAGCGGCGCGCGCGCACAGCTAGGTGCAAGGCGCGACCTCAGACGGGCGTTTCGTGGTCTGTCTCTTCTATCCGCCCGAGCCGCCACGCGTTTGGGTCTGTCGCTATACATGACCAATTTTTGTTAAATTCCTTATTAATTACATTAAAGTATTAAAGAAAATCTTCAGCGTTCAATCGGAAAAAAGGCAATGTATTTTCAAAACGACCGTTATTAAAATCAGTTTAATTAAAGTACTTTATCTTATACAGTAACATATACTCAAATAATGTATTTATTATAAAAAATATTAAAAGAAACGAAAATAGTACAAAATTAAACTCTCAACCAAAAATATGAAATAACGGCTTAACAAGTTTGTCTCATACATGAGCACAACTGCCTCTATAAATCGATTTAGTTTTTGATAACACTGAATAAATTAATGTAGCACCTGTTTAAATACACACAGATGATACCGATGAGCCACTGACTACACGGTCAACACTGAAATTGTGTATTATCATAAGTGATCGATAATATTAACTAAACATTCACTAAATTTAATAAGTAAGTCTGAGGAACAATTTATTTTGCTCTTGGTAATATACCGTCATAGTAGCCATTTTATTAGGTACCCCTGTCTAAGAGATGAAATACAAAAAACAACTAGTTTCCAAAAATATATACCAATACTTAAGAAATAATGACTTATGTAAATTATTTGCCAACTTCTATTTCAATAATTTTTATTATGTTTTATTTGAGACTTCGCATTAAAAAATGTAAAATAAATATTTATGATTACTCCAATTAAGTATACCTACAACGTTTTAATGATGAAATCAACGTGAGAGAGTAGAATCAATACCACTAATAAAAAATATGAGTCAGATCATCAATGTTATCCAAATAATAAATAAATTTATGATTTTTTAAAATAAATATTTAACTAATATAGTTTTTAGTGTGGTATTCCATTTATAAAAGATCTTTGTCCGGCGCAGGCGCGGATCCAGCCCTCAAGAAAGGTTGTGGTCAGAGCCATCCAAGAATCGGCCAAGTGCGAGTCGGAGTATGACCTCGCTCATGATCGTATAGTACCATTCCTACAAAGATGTTTCCAAAACATATGACACTCTCGCCAAGATTCATTGTTTTTTTTTAAGGCATTGGATATAATATCATCAACCTATCGATCTCAATAGACCATGAAAGTGTGACGTCACAAGTCTATTAAGCCCATCACACACAGTGAAGATAATATATCTATCTAATCTAATCTAATATAAAAATATATTATCTTAAAGGACCACACACAGCTAAGATACGATAATATATCGCAACTTCATCATTGTATTAGGGGCAGTCTTGCGAGTCGCCGGTTTCGTTCCTTATACAGAGTGGTTTTTTTTTGCCATGAACCGCATACAAAACTGACTGCTGTTGCTAGATGTATAAGTACCAACTTGACAGGTCGTCTGATGACGAATGGGACAGTGAATTTGATCAAATATGTATTGCGTCGAGTAGAAAAAATTAAATGTAGAAAACCTTTTTAAAAACAAGCTTTTACTTAAATGCGCTAAAAATAAACTTTTACACTAAAACTTTTACTTATAACGTCATTCCACATTTGGCACAGTTTATATGACATAAAAGCTTGTCGCGAGATTTACTTATTTAATTTACTTGTTAAATCTACAAAAGTAAATATCGCGACAAGATTTTATGTCATATAAATCGTGTCAAATGTGAAATGACGTTATAAGTAAAAGTTTTAGTGTAAAAGTTTATTTTTTATTTTTAGCGCATTTAAGTAAAAGCTTGTTTTTAAAAAGGTTTTTTTACATTTAATTTATTTTTTTACTTTTTAGTTATCACTGGACATGTTTGTCAGTCTGTTCATCTCATTCAACGCATCATTGTTGCAAGGTCGTTTGCAGGTTAACTTGGAACAGTCTAGCTCTTCAATAAGAAGACCTTCTAATGATTTTACCCTACTTAAGGCCACGTATGCTTGACCAGCAACGAAGAGCTTTGAGCCTATTTCAAGTTATTCTTAACAAGACCTTTTATTTGATACCCATATTGTAGGAGTGTATTAAAAATAATTGGTCCGCCATCTTGGGTATGCCGTCATCTTGGATTTAGAATGACGTCACACAGTTAACCATGCATTTTCATTCAAACTGTATGTGTATACAAAATATCAGCTCAATCGGTTAACGATATCTACTTCAAAATTGATTTTCAAGCTTTAGAAGTCCGCCATATTGGATTATTAGTGACGTCACATTATTTTTCGAGTTACTTTTAGCAAGACCTTTCATTTGATACCCATATTGTAAGAGTGCATTAAAAATAATTGGTCCGCCATCTTGAATTTAGAATAACGTCGCACAGTCAACCATGCATTGTCATCCAAACTGAACGAGTATATACAAAATTTCAGCTCAATAGATTAAAGATATCTGGTTCAAAATTGAGTTGCAAGATTTCACCCGAACATACATACTTATATACTTACATACTTACTTACATTGCAAGTTAAATAAAAGCTTGTAATAAAAAGCGTAAAATCTGGGAAGAGGACCACTTAAGAACATTGATTTACTACCAAACGTAGATAACGCATGAACGATCGAAAAGTGGGCTTGTGAAGAACTGCTCAATTGCGATTCGTGCAGTTCCTTTCCATAGTGAGTGATTAGCTGTCGGCACATAAACATGCCGAAGTGCGCATTCAAAAGTTGTGGTAACAATAGCCAGCAACGGCAGAAAAAAGACGGGATTTCATATTTTGCGTGAGTAAACTCATTACACATCTTATCATGTATTCAAATATTCGATTTATACGTAAAACCAATCAAAAACAATTACTTTAATCATAAACATGTCGCTTCGCGTCAGTGTCAGTGCATCACAATCGTCTCGCTCGCACGGGCGTCGTATCACGATGTGATATCTCATTCATGCGTTGGAGAGACAACGCAATAAGCAATTTCAAGCATTATGTTTGAAAGTATAAAGTTGATATTTTCTTGTAGCAATTACTAAAACGTCGAATGATCTGTGGCTAGGTATGAAATGTTGTAACTTCCCACGGTTGTACTTAAAATAGTTGCCGTAATAATGCAGAATAAGGTTGAATTCGATAAATACGGTACTTTCTTTATGGTAATTTTCATTCGGGCGTGCATATTCAAGTATATATCAGCGAGTACAAATGTATAGTCGATTAGGTGACAGATTTCAAGCGCGTTTTTGTATGAAGCGCTCTATCTACGTTTGGTAGTAAATCAATGCTTAAGAACTAAAAAACAGCGCTAGATAGAACATACTGTAGTCTATCTTAAGATAAATATCGCCGAGTATATTAATATATATTTCAATATCTTAAGATATCGTTGCTAGGATATTTTTCACATATCGCTCAGTATCTTTATGTAAAATATATATTATATTAACTGTGTGTGGTGCTCCATTGAAATGTAGGGTTAGCGATACGTCGCAGATAAGATATATTTTATAGTATCTTCATTGTGTGTGATGGGCTTTAGGGTTTTGGGCATGCCCATCGTGCCCACAACGGTGGATCCGCGTCCGGTGTATATTTGGTCGAAGAAATTGGATGACTTCATCAAATGTGTTAGCAACACTAAATTAGATCCAAGTTGGTGTTTTGCTTTTTATTACAATGTAGGTAATTGAATGTCGAGTCAAAAATGCTTATACGAATGTCTGCCCTCGATCTGTAATTCTCTAAGTAAATTATCCTGAATGCTTTTTTCTCTTCGCCTTTGAATCCATGGCTTCACCCAAAGCTTTTTTGTTATGCTTTTTTTTTCTTTTTTAGTAATAACAATCGCAGCACATAAACTTGCTCCGCGTCCCTCCATTTTCTCATACTACGCAAAATCTTGGACAAAGAAACAGGACAAGTGGAAGTGGGCATCCATCATAGAAATTTGATCAATTATTTGACATAGAAATTGGACAAAGATATTTGATAAATGGAATACCACCCTTATCTTTTATCTAAGGCGCGCGCGAGACGCAAACCACAAAGTAAATAGACTTTGTCACTTTGTGTGCGAACATGGCACTCGCAGGCGCGCGACCATAGAGTATTAAATTTGTTAGATATACGACATAACAAGAGAAATAGGATATTATCGTGAATAATTCGCGAAAACTGATTTAGTAATTTATAATATATTTTAATAATAAAAATAAGTTGGGGTGTCGTTGTATTAAATAAATAATGGTTTTAGGATAATTTAATTTTTGAATTATCATTTGCCATCTCGAATTAAGCTGATTAAATTAAACTGATTTTTAATTTTAAATATATTTGAGTTCTTTCGAAAGGTCATGACATTACTTATGTCTTGTTTTATGTGGTATAAAGATATACAAACAGGACTTCGTGTTTTCAGTTCGTTCAAAAGTACAATACAAAATTATAATCTAAAAGCAACTTGTAAAATACCTTTCCATTATATTCAGGTTAGTAAGACAATTATTAAATTAACTCCGCTTTCTACTAATATTTCTCTATTGTGTCAATTCTGGGCAATCGAGCTTTTATATCACTTAAATATAAAAGCTGACAGTTGAGAAAAATTCTATTTAGTGAGTGATATTTAGTTAGCGACAACGAAAGCCACACAACCCTCGAAACATAATTATAAATGCAACACAGATAAAACAAACAATGTGGGTGCGGCCAGGTGGAAATAAAATAAATAATAGAACAAAAAAAGTTACCTTTAACTGTTGATCTTCCAAACATGCTTTAGGAAATGGGACTCAAGGATAGGACCGTGGGGACAATAAACGTCATAAAGCTTCAAAACCTTACATATACATTAATGCTATAGTCATTTTAGGTAACCAGACACAATATTAAAGCACACGGTAAAAGCAAAATAATATATAGAACGTAGGTAGGTATATAATATTATTATAGACTAATTATGCATAATACATTTTCATTGATGTATTATTAAAGTTTTAACCTATTTGTTCCATCATCAAAATCAGAGGAAAGCTTTTTTATTACGTGTCACTATATTTTACACACACAAAATTAATTATCAAAGTAACTATTTTCACTATTTCTACTATATTTTGTTTGTCTTTATATTTAATCTACTATATTTTGTTCACAAGTGTTCTCTTAATTAGGGTGTTCCACGGCGATGCCACCTAGAGGAAAATACCTTAACACCGCCCATAGAAAAAAAGACCTGAAAGCAGACTTTATTTCGATGTAGTGCGACGGGGTGACTTGGATATTTAATAAGGCATCGATAGTCACTTACGTATTTAATGAAACT
Organism: Schoenobius gigantellus; assembly: GCA_963935595.1. Classification (NCBI taxonomy): domain Eukaryota; kingdom Metazoa; phylum Arthropoda; class Insecta; order Lepidoptera; family Crambidae; genus Schoenobius; species Schoenobius gigantellus. The sequence continues at coordinate 31,954,555 of OZ012553.1, forward strand.
AATTAAAAGGCACACCTGGTAATACTCGATGTGCCTTTAACTTGAGAATATTAATTATAATACTGGGAGTTCATGAAAATATATTGGCTTCGAGGCACACTTCTTCAATAGTTAGATTAGTACAGATTTATATATTATAGATAAATTACATGTGAAATGCCTCACAAAATAATTGTTGAAAATGATGTGTCAATAAATGTACACATGAAATAAGCCTTTTAAAGTTATGAAGGCGGCCAGCTACGAGCCAAAGAGTAGAGGTCTAGCGCCTTGTTACAGTAGTATTACTGCACGGATTTGTTCTTAGTGATTGACAATCAAACGATAAAATAAAAAAATACCCACATTACTACATTTAGATTCGATTCCCGAATTAGACAGGCTAAATGCTCTAAGCAGACAGGTGATATTTAAATATCTATGAATGCAATTCTGATTATTTATAATTTCAAAATGAAGTCTTCTTTCAGGAATTTGTGTATACGTGTTTCATGTGTCTACATATCTATCACTATTAAACTATCGATCTACCTTTTAAACATTCAACGTTAACTTATGGAGTTATTATGTAAAGTGATAAGTGACATATATCGATTCATTTTGAATAGGTAGGTACTAAAGAATATACAAATAATAACACAAGTTACGACTAGGATTGTTACTTTCTCGACAGTGACAAAAACATACTATTATCTACAAATAAAAATTAATGCCAGCGGTGACGGACTTTCTCCGTCCAATCAGTGAATAATCATCAAAAATGTGTGTTAAGTAGGTATATTAAAGTCGCTAATAGTAATGAAAATGCGCCAATGGCTAAACTTAGTATTGCGTTTGGTTTTGTTGCCATTAAAATATGTAAAAGTAACCAAGATCTCCTCCGATTGTAACCATGAAAAGACAAATCCCATGGATTTATTAATAGAAGTAGTTTGTTTGATTGATAAGTCCATGACAAAACCACATACCATAGACAAAAATGTCATTCGTTCTTTCAACGAATATTGAGTTATTGACTGGCATTCTGCCTCAGATCTAAAGTTAAGGCGCTATATCGAAAATATTAGTTATTTTTAATGTAATCTCATAGGTAACTGAGAGATCTTACAGATCTAAAAGTCAAATATGTGTTTCTTTATATATTATTATATTAAGCTAGTCACGAGAAGAACCGGAAACGCGATTTAAAGATTTTGCCTCGATACTTTTTATTTTTGAAATTCCTTTTAAAAATTAGAATATTCAGGATTACTAGTAAACGGTGTTTATTAAAAAGTTCCTTAAATAAGTAGCCATCATCAGTATCCAGAATCGTACAGAACCATTTTTTTCTAATCATTATAGTTATTTTTTAATAAAATTAATTTGTATTTTGTCGCTTACGTCGATAGTTTCTAAACGATCTGATTGCATGCGGGCGCAACGCATTCACGACTTTGTGGACATAGATATAAAGACTATAGCTACTTGAGAACGGGGGGCGCCCCGCGTTTACGTATAGACCACGCCTCCCAATGTTTGATTCATTTTCGATTGTCCGTAGTGCATGTAGTTTTTTTGTTGTCTAAGGAGGAATTTTAAATATGAATGGAAATAAAATAATGAAGTGGTTGTGAACTTGTAGTTTGTGTTTTGTAATTCATTTTAGTAGATTTAGTAGGTCAGTATATCGATAAGTAATATTACTTAATATATTAAATATAAATTTAGTTACCAACTAGATTATGCTTAGAATGCTGAATTATTCATATGAGCATAAGTACATATGAACATTAATACTACACAAGACCACTAATATATTATTAGCATTTACGATTATCATTAAAATATTATATACCTATTAAATTTTCTTGTATGTTTTTCTAAAACATGTTTTGAGACACATTAAAAAATATATATCAACTACTATGTGCTCGTGCCAAATACACATATAAAATGGATACTAATGAAATATATTATAGACACTAATAAAATTCCATAGAGAGCTTGTTTGTTGTAATTACGAAACTAACATACAAAGATACATTTAGTAAAACATTAAAGCTTGTTTACAGTTCACAGAAAAAAACATTTTTTCGGAATCTTCATCTATCAAAAATAGTAATTATATGTCTTTTCTTTCGTATTTCCAACATACCTTCATATTATGTATATTAAAAGCTGCATATGCATAGGGTATAAAATAGCTGGTATCAACGTATCACATTAACATTTCGTGTTAGTATAACAATGTGTAAAGCTTAAAGGTTATTTTAAATTATTAAAGCTTATAAATACTTTACTTATTGCTATAATACGTGTGCCAACATATAAATAAAAAGATTTTTGTCCTCTACTCGCAGTATAAGTCTACGATCTCGATAAATTGCATCGTCTTGTTTCGATATGCATTGACTAGTAAGTCGTGTCATTACCATGCATAATCAACATAAGTTGTCAATGCATATACGTCGTCGAGAATATCACACTTTTTATCGTGTAATACGATCACGCAATTGAAATGAGTTCGAAACCAAACTTAAACCATGAGTACTTTGGTGATTCCACTAATAAATCGAAATCAAACCTGAAATGAAACGGGTTCATTCGACCAACAGAAAGGCAGATTGTCTTTTGAATGTTCAATGTCGTGACAATAGGGCATTCTGATTGGTCGAACACGATTTCAGTTTAGTTCGTGTTCAGTTCATAGGTGGAATCAACCCTCTGGTGTGAAGCGTGCATCTTAGTGTAGTGAGTAAAAAGCAGAACCGAGGGGTGGGTGGCAGGAAACGTAGGGGTGTGAGGCAGGACTGACATGGTGTAAAGCAGTGCCTCTATTCTGCCGACCTCAACGTAATAAAACTTTCCGAGGTTCCATTTCTTCAAAAACTGCGCGACTGTAAATGAGTGATGTGAGACAATAGTGAACAATGTTTTTGAGTGTCATAGCAAATGTGACAAATAATTATTGAAGCACCTATTAACACCCTGTGATCGCGTTAACGTTAGCAGAATAAGACGACAGGTTCGTAGGGTTTGAGGCGGGATATTTAAGCAGGAGATATATAAGGCTGGCGATAACGTAGGTGTTGGGTAAGAAATTATGGGTATGTGGTAGGAAAACGGGTCAAAAGTGAGGGGTTTAAGGTAGTAAGGGGTAGGACGCAGTCATCAGCCGAAGGCGGGCGGTCGGGCTCGCAGCAACGGCGCATGCTCGCCTGCCGCACATAACACATCACACAAACTTGCATCACTCCTCGACACCCTTGTGCATATTGGGTCCCGAATCGAGTATCTAATGCAGTCAAAGGTATAAATGTTATATTCAGATATCTGACATAATTTGTATTAATGTACATATAAATGAATGAAAATAAAAACACGTAATTTGACATGGAAAAACGTGTTCATTCATATTATTTGTCATCAAATTCGATAAGTCCATTTGACATTATGTTGAAACGGTACCTATAACCTATGTACGCATACTACCCCCTATCACAAACGCCACTGGCAGTACTGGCACCGATGTATTAACAACAACGATGGCAGGTTTTATACGTTAGTTCTTCCTAAACGTGTACTTTCCAATGTTGGTTAATTTGTACACACATGCTGGCAAATTATTTTAACCTTATGTATATTTTAACTAATTTTTGAGAACATATCGACGTTTAAAGCAACTTTTTCGACAGACCCGGAATGATACTCATATTTGTATAAGATATAACCGGTACTTTTTTTGTAACTGTAAATATTAAAGGAGTGAACCACTGCCTTCCAAAGCACAGGTATCTCCTAGCTTGGAGGACAGGGGATTATACTATACTAGGATTCATCGCCTTTTACATTTCCTTTTTTTCAACAGGAATATAGATGAATAAAAAAATATCGTTCTGCTATATTACTGTATTTCAGTGGCATATTACTGTTATAATGTATTTTGATTTGATTTGTACATTTGACTGCAGTACGAGCTAGAAAAATAAGGACCATATTTACATGCAAATTCGAAGAGTTCTTTGATCAAGCATGGACCTCACGATACATAATATCTGGCTCTAATTAATTTCACAATAGTTAAACAAAATTTTCGAATTAAATTGTTTGCTCTCAGTAAAATTTTATTTTGATAAATCTGATAGATCGATTAATTCTATGATAAGATCCATGCTCGTAGATAGAACCATGTTAGCTCTCTATGAACCCTCAATATACAAGGAGGTCGAGACAGTATAACACCGCTGACGTCACATTGCACAACACATAGCGCAAATGTCTGAGCCGATTCACACGTCGCAATTTCAATGTTTTCTCAACAAATTGGACCGATTCATTACTTTCGTTGAGTAAAAAAAAACACTGTTGTGTCAATGTGCAAGGCGGCCTTAATTCGCGACCTTTTATAAATTACATGATAAGATAATTTGAAAATATTTGCGCACAAATCAATAACAAAAGGCCGCAACGGCAGAATCATTATATGATTCATTTTAGTAATCGTAAAATGGCCAACATGTTGGCAAATCGTATTATGAAAGAAGTTCAATTCATCTTATGCAATAATTTTATTTGACAGCTTTGTATGTCTATTAGTAAAATGGTCCACAAATTAGGAGTTCCTTAAGTGTTAATTAGGACCATTTTACAAAATATTCATGCAAAGCTGTCAAATAGAATAATTGCCTATGAGTTGCACCCCATTCATAATACAAATTGCCAACATTTTGTCCATTTTATGACTATCAAAATGAATCATATTATTATCATATTATGATTCTGCCAATGCGGCCTTTTAAGGTCCACGGTGCTTATAAGTCAACACGTCTAGTTTTTTATATTTTTTTCAAAACTATGCTATAATCTCGTACTAAATATCTCTAGAGGCAGAAAAGGCGGCACCGTTTGATGCAAATTAGAAATTATTAATTTAATGTTGTTTTCTGATAATTTATAAAAGGTTGCCACTCCGATGACATTTTAGCCAACATCAACACATGAGATCATGAGTGACTCAAGTATGTCTGCCAAGCTACAGCAACTATTACAACATGTCTGATCTAGGATACATGATGACATGGCAGAATGTACAAAATATTTATGTGTAATAGTAACAACAATAACTTAGCCTTCAACAACGAACGCAGAGAATGGTCGGTTCCTTTGCCGAGAGTTCAAACTTAAAAACTGTACAGTAAGCAGAAAAAATCAATCCAAGCCATAAATTCCATAGCCATTCGAAGTTTTCTGTGCTATAGTTACGATCGTGCCACCAAGTGCTTTATTGGGTACAGTGGCGGAATAAAAAGATTCGCCAGTTTTCAAATTAACTCGTCTCATGTGCACATGTTACCTTTGAAGCTGTAATGATGAACAGGCTGTAACGATGACATTGCATAAAAGAATATATGACTGTTCGGTAAACAAGTTCAAATTTTAATGTACCGCGAACTTAGAGCATTTACCCTATGGAGATGGTACGCAACAAATCGCAATACTTATACATTTTTCTGACACATATGGCGGGAGACGGTAAACACGCATTCAATTGCAGATACGATGCTCTTATGTTTACAAACACATACCTAGAAAATATTATTACAATAAAAAAACACACACACATCGACAAATTAACGTGTATCTACACAATCGCCCGCAAATCATGCCCGTGTACTGTGTTTGAGCTAGCAACGTACCACTGTATTTTTCTATCATAACGGCACAAAAATGACTTCAAAATTGTACATAAATAAAACACGTTAATGTATTTTTTATACTTACATGTGATAGGAAACGCCGTGGTCCCGAAGATTGAGTTATTGGATCGCCTTTTGCAAGAGGAAACTACACAATTAACCATTTTTTACCAGCTTTTTACGAGCGACACGAAACGACACCAAATGGCAGCGGCCGCGGGTCACCTAGTTTTATATAACGTGCATGGTCATACGGTCAATGTACTTTGGCAGAGGGGTTCGCCCAGCCTCGCCATCTCCATAGGGTAAATGCTCTAAGACCGCGAAGATTCGTATCTCGCTATCGCTACGTATACAATTTAACGATAAAATGAGAACAATATGCTGTCATAATACATACAACTAGATGTAAGCTTCTGTCATTCATTAAATTTTTTCAAATTTTATCAGCACTGTTTCTTGCACTGATATGTTGGTAATTGATTCTTAGAGTATTTAAAGTCAAGTCAAAACAACCTTTAAGGTGACGAACCTTTTTATTCCCAAAGTGCACATAGAACTCTTATGTTACATTTAGAACTTATCAGACTCAAAAGTCTTCCTTTAGTTATATTGTCAAATTAATCATAATCAAACCAAACACCAAGTCTTCCTTCACAAAATAATCAGAAATTTCAGTTAAGGTGTGATCTCATAAGTAGTTGCTGAGAGCGTCTCCACATTGAATTTGAAACCTCAACAAAGAACCGATTCCAATTTTCTGTACAACATGTTTTATAAGATTGTCGATAATGCATTCTTTCCATACACTTTGAAATATTTATTTGTTATTTCGTTATATGCAGAGAGAAAATCACAATCAGATAGTTTTTAGACTTTTAATTACTTTCCGAATAACAGTTTTCTCGGTTATTCTAAACTTTCCATTAATTGTTAGCTTTTTTAAAAAATAACTAGTTATTTTAACTTTTTAATTAAAAAAATAGCTATATTCAGCGGCAAGGCTTTAAGCGTATGGACGAGAATACATAAGCGATCGATTCAGAAATGTTTGAAGGGTACGCACTAACCGCATTATTCATAAAAAAATATAAATTAAACCCATAACAAACCCAATTTAGTTAAACAAGTGTTTTGTTAATTTCTTTCGAGTTTCATTAAAAGTTCGAGAAGAAAAAACAAAACACCCTATGCACGACCAGCCCCCCTATTCTGTAACTTCGGTTGCTAACTAGAACTGTGATTTTTGAAAGGAACTTAACATCCATTACTGCTATCATGAACGCTGCCGTAACACATAAGATCACTAAGCCCGCAATGGATATAAAGTGGCTTTCAAAAATGACAGTTCTAGTTACCAACCGTAGTTAGCGAATAGGCCTGCAGGACAGTTTAATAAAGCGTTTAACATTTTTAAATGAATAATACGGTGAGTCTGATGCGTATACGTGCGCGAATTATCGTGCACCCGCGCGAGTTTAGCGTATACCCCGCTTAGGTGGTGAGATAGCATAGCCCACCTGGTGTTAAGTCTGAGGTTACCGCATGCTTTACGGCCCTATTTCCGAATCATTCGTCTTACTCTGGCCGCAAGCTTCCATGGTCTATTTTTAAGTCTTGCGTCGAGCGCTGCTGACCTAAAAAGACCGCATAGGCAGCATCATAATATGATTCATTTTGGAAGTCATAAAATAGCCAACGTGTTGGTGATTTGTATTATGAATGGAGTGTAATTCATCTTATGCAATTCTTCTACTTGACAGCTTTGTTTTATACGAAAAATTTACAAAAAAATAGGAAGTGTCAATTAGGTCCATTCTGACTGAACAAAGCTGTCAAATAGAAGAATCGCGATGAATCGCACTTCACTCATAATACGATTTGCCAACATGTTGGTCATTTTATGAGTACCAAAATGAATCATAATAATTATGATTCTGCCAATGCGGCCTTTTATCAATTTTCGTTTCGATCTCGATAAAACTCAACAGAAAATTATGATATAACTTTGATTTTCGTCGAAATGCAAACGAAAATCAGTACCAATCGAGCGCAGACGAGCGCTCGACGCAAGGCGAACGACTCGAGTGTGCTTTATTATGCTCATGGACGCTTGGGGCCAGAGTGACTTACGCGTCGCCGCCGACGCAAAACAACGCAGCACAGTTGAGTGGCCCTTCATGATCTCTGGAGACTTTACTCACGCAGGAACACAACAGGACCTTGTATAGCTGTAGGCTCACTCTTAAAATCAATTCCAATAGATCGACATTGATATTGAACTCCCGTGCTCTCGACTTGCAATACTAGCGCCATAATAAGGATGATGACTAAATTCTAATTTTCACGTCTCGTCATAAAAGATTTAATATTATACCGTAGAAAAATATGCAATCATGTAAAATTAGAATTAAAATCGGCTTAGAAATACATTAGATACAAGCATTTTAAGCTGTTAATTTGGAAGCGATTAGACAGAGAGATCCGATATCAACCGTGACGTCATTGTTGAGTACGGCCATAATAATTCCATGTAAATTGCCGTTTTGCTAGAAAGAAATGGAGGAAAATCTTTAATACCTTATATCTTGGTTGTTTTTATAGTTATTCGAAAACCGATTTTTTGTTTCTGTTTCTTATTTAAATGAGCTTCTATTAAAGCAATATTTTTTATTCATCTAGCCTATTATTGGCCGAATATATCATGTTGCTGACTCATTCAACTCGGTTGTTGAGGTTTGTCGGGTAGCTAACGACGTGATGATTTTGTTTTACCTACGGCTAATAGTAAATTTTTTCTATTTTGTCTCACGACGGGTAGTTCATTACTTTCGATTATTTTATGTTACTTCAAAATGTTTTGTTGATATAAGGATTCCTACTATACATATGTAAACAAAGTGTATGTGGTACTCGCAACTCGCAGGGGTGCGACCATAAAGCTTTGAGTTTGCAAGATATGTAACAGTACAAAATAAGGAAATATCTTCGTAAAAATCCGTGTAAAGGAGAATGGCCGATATCGCCCCAAGTGTTGTAACATGTTGGGCCCTATCGCAAATGAAAGGTCTTCAAAAATACTAATTTTGTTTGTATGGCAGTAATTTTCTATCTCAGTGCAGTGCAATATTTTGAACAGTCACAATTTGTTTTTTTAATTACTCAGTGACTACTATCTGCACTGCAATTCAATGACAACTGTATGTTTGTTATGTTATGGTATGGGTGTGTATGTATTTATATATTTATGTATCATATGTATGTTTGCGTGTATTGTTGGTGTAGAAGTATTTTAGAGAATGTTTTATATTTAAATGTGTTTAATGTTGTACATTGCCAACTTCCCTCATTATTCGTTTTCGTAAATGGAGTCTGTCCTAAGTAGGGATGCAAAGTTGTTAAAAATATTGATATCGATAAATATCGAATTAAGTCGATAGTAATATATCGATATATCGGTCTAGTACGCCGATATATTGATATTTGATCAATATGTCTCCTTTTTTAAAAGCTTATTATAATCCAATATAGTTTAGCCTCTACACGATGGGCTATGATGGTGACCATTCGCTGTACACTGTTGTGTTGACTCAACAGTGCATCTCTTTGACACACACTCTACGCACCACAGATTACAACAATAAATTATAGTCGAGAACAGAATAATTTTTTAGACTTAAGTGTTGCCAGTAACAGCATTTTTCACGGTTTTGTAAGTATTTTAATTTGGGTTTTCGATATTTCGTCACAATATCGATTTTTTTTTCGATACTGATATACACGGTTATTTTTTTATCACCCTGGAAAATTTAAGGGACGCTTCACGACATGGTATTAGAATGATTTAAATATAAATAAAAAAAATAACCCCCCTCCTTAATTTTATATTAATTTTTTAAAAAATACAAAAAATGCTGCACTAGTTGTGAGCAGCATTTTTAGAGATTTTTTTATTTTTTTTTATATTTTTTTCATTTTTTATTTCATTTTTTTTATTTTTTATATAATATTGGATGTGTCCTGAAGCGTCCCTAAAATTTTCCAGGGTGATAAAAAAATAACCGTGTATAGATATCGGCGTATCGTCGATATAAATAAATATCGATATATTTAGGCGTCGATATATCGATATTTATTGCTTTTCCGATATATCGTGGCATCCCTAGTCCTAAGGTTGCCTAGAAGACATCGCTCGTTGCTATAATTGTTAAATTTAATTTGTAACGTAGAACGCGGAATTTCTGCCTATCTGAATAACCCAGTTCACTCAAGATCCACGCGCTTCACGGATCCAATTTCGCCCCAGTGTCGCAACTCAAGAGTCATTATCAATGTCGATCGACCCGGATCTGTTTCCAGAGTGAGCCTGCCGTTCTGACGTCTGCTTCTTCCACATCCAAGTGTTCCCCTTACGGTCGGTTGCAATGTTCCAACTATCTGTGGATTTGGTTACTGGCGATAGGAATTTGACATTTAGGGAGCGTTCAGGAACGTCCATTCTTTACACTTGTCGTTCAGAAACTAGCCCGAGTGAATCCGAAGATGACCGAATGATTCACCCAGCCCGTTCAGAAACAATCTGACGAGTGAAATTTTGCACTGACAGGTATGATTTTTAACCCCTGCCGTAGAGCCGATAAACTTAACTTGATGCCGTTCAGAAAATTGTCTTTCTCTGTCGGGGAAATATGATTGTGTCCTTCTTTTCTCCGAGAGCGAAGACAAAATGTTTCCGAACGGACCCTAGCTCCATACAAAATACGTCAAATCCCCATCTCCATCAACAAATCCAGAGATAGAGTAGGTATATTGAAACCGCTCGTTAGACCCATTGACCATACAAACAAATGGACGACGGGTCTAATATAAATTTCAAGAAAAATATGTCCGTAAAATTCCAAAACATCAATGCATGTATAAACAATTTAATTTACGACGTATTGACATTACTGTGGTGTTCAATTTCGCTAGCATCAATTCTTTGCCATACGTCGAGCGATTGAATCTGAATCATACCGAATTTGAATTTTGGATCTCATTTTCTTGGGCCACTTTTGGAGCGCGAACGCGAAGTCCATTTGTTTGCTGGTCAATGGTTAGGCCAATAAGCCCCGGCTGCTGGACCCTAGTTATGTTCTATGCCGAGTGTACACTGTATCTACCTTGTAACTGCCGATTGAGTAGCGCGGTGATGCCCGGCCCATCACCCGGCTTCTTCACCACCAACATTGGTTTGTCCTCGCCCTCCTCGTAACTGTTCACCAGGTGGCCGTTGCTCACGCCCATCGTTTCGCTCACCTGAAACGGCAGCAGACGGATTGGGTTCGTGACAAATGGTAAACAATGTTCACCGCGAGTTCTAGATGAACAAGCGGCAACTTCAGCATACCGTGTCGACGCCATGTTTTGACCAGCGAGGACTTATCCAACCCGAGTGTAGTTTCAACTGTATTTGATCACATTTTACTTTATTAATCCAAAGAAGACTTTACCTATCGACGTTAGCTATTATTAACAAAGGACGATGACCAAATTCGTAAGAGTTGGGTTGGGGTGGGGGTACGTTCTGACACATCGTATTTTGTAAGTTCGCAATTTTCACGAAATTTGTAAAGATTGCTAACACGGGTGTTGATACGTAGCTATTGACAGTGATTAGTCAACTTTGGGTTAAAAATAGAAAAAAAATGGGGGGTCAGTTCTACTAATAAGCCCGAACCAAATAAAGACAACCATTGCTTTTGACCAATTGGAGCGCATAGATTATATTCTTTCAAACGTTCAATGACCTGTTAATGGGGCGTTGTGATTGGTCGAAAGGAAAGCAGAGGTTCAGTTTCGATTTGGCTGTGGCATATTAGTTGAATTAACCATAAGTATTTTTGAAATTTCGTTCGGGTTGGATAAAACCTCAATGGCCTAATTCGTTATGGCGGCAACACGGTATGATGAAGAGGCAAGTTCGAGTCCTGCCCAAGGCGTTTTTTTTTCTTGTATTGATTTATGATGAAATTTGTTTGAAATACATAATTTTAATCCACTAGCTTTTGCCCGTGACTTCGTCCGCGTGGAAGTCCTTTTTTATTTATTCCCTTTACAAATCCCCCTCCCCCCTGATTATAAACCAAGGTATATACCTACTCTACTTTTCACACCACTTGTGAGAAAGTAACAACAAATGCGTAAGAATTACATCATTAATTCAAAATCATATTAATTTAATATAAGATCATAAATAAAAAAAATTTATTTACTTAAGTACTTTTGGTGTTTCAAGTACAAATTACCTAGATCCCTAGGGAGAGGAGGAAATCCAGTACAATATTCAATAACTGTTTTTTAGAGGCTTTATATGGCTTACTTCTTGTAACGTTTAGGAGACACAATACGTCATTTTTGAGCAGATGGTGCAAAAAGACATTTACGATCTTGTACTAAAAGACAAGAACCATGCCTGTTGTGACTTGTGAGTCAAGAAAAAATAGCTTCACCTTCCGTTCGCTCCGTTCGAAAATGCGTTACGCATTATCACAAATACACACCTGCATTAGCTTATGTACAACGTCCCTGCCCAGGATGTGGTCGAACACCGCCTGCAGGAAGGCGTCCGACATGATGGACAGCTTGAGCTTGTCGCGGTGCCACACCAGCACGCGGGACTCCTCCATCGCCATTATTGACACCTGCAACGTATTCATTGCTCTAGATCAGTGTTTCTTAAACTTTTTTCAGTCATGGACCACTTTCACAAATTAAACAATCCCACGGGACCCTGTCAAAAATATTTTTGGAAATGAAAGAAAACCTTATTTATATTGTAATTAAAAATACTTTCATTGGCACTTTCATTACACTTACTACTAAGTTAATGAGAAGGGTGCTGCTGTTTGGCCTCAATGAGAACGTTAAATAGTGTGATTGTCTTCGACAAGGCAAGCTGCATGTCATGTTTACGTCGAGTTTACAACACACTTGCCTAGTAAATATGTTTACAGACTGGCCCACTGCGGACCCCTGATACACACGCTACGGACCCCTAAGGGGTCCGTGGACCCCACTTTAAGAAACCCTGCTCTAGATTAATTAACAGCCCTGGCGATGACGGCTATGCCAGGTGTAACTGACTGAACGCCGAAACAATATTTAATAGGCATATAGGTTGTCTTGGATATGAAAACCCAATACTTTTCGAATTAATAGACTTTATGGTGAAAGCAAAAACTTTCAAGTGACATCTATAGTACGGTCGGCTTCAGAAGTAGATATACATTTCAGTACCATGTCACACGAACTATTCCTTTTATTTAGTATGGTTACACCTATATTGCATTGTGAATAGTTGGTGTGACATGGTACTAAAATGATTATCTACTTTTGAAGCCGACTGTACATACAACAAACTATGGAATTAACACAAAAGAAATGTTATCACTGAATGAAGAAACTAGGTACGCTGGTGTAGGGCTGTCGACGTTTAAGATCAAAAGAATAATTTATTTAGTTTGTATGGAAAATAAGTAGCTTGATGATACAGAATCTCCACTTCTCAAGGGTGGTGTAGGGTTGTCGACACTTAGGATCAAATAATAATTTATTTAGTTTACCAGAGGGAGACACAGAGCTAAAGTCGTGTGCGTGGGTACCTCTATCTTACCTATTTATATGTATTTATTTCTTATATATTTCTGCCGCCATGCAGCGGTGCTTGCATTCCTGTGTTCCGGTTCGAAGGGTAAGACAGGCAGTGAAATGACTAGGTATTGTGACTTGACATCTCAATGAAAACCGCCACTAGTACGAGCGACAAAAGAACGGTCCAAACGTCAAACAGTATAGCTTGACAAAGAGTTTACTGTACTGTACACTGACGTCCATGTATATATAGGTTATAATTTATATTTACAAATTTTAACAATCTTACAGTAACTGTATGTACTATAGGCGACTGTAGCCACCTACCACTAGGTGGGCAGTCTGTTTATCAAACTTTGTTGTATAAAGAGAAAGTCTGCAGCCACAATAACAAACAATGTTTAGTTGGAGCACGCTTCCATCTTCGCCCTTATCGTCATTAACTATCAGATTTTTAACCGCCTCCGTGGTCAAGTGGTTGAGACCACCGGGTGTTGATCGGGAGATCCGGGATTCAATTCCCCAAGGGGCAGGAATTTTTCTGCTCGATTTGGTTGGTGGTAGGGCTTCTGAGCCCGCCTGGCTAGCTGCCACCGTCTTACCTAAGTTTATCGCCATAATAACAATGTTTATAACATTGTTGTGTTCCGACAATTTATAGGTAAGAATAGCCAGTTCCTCAGTTGTTGAGGAGTCCAGGCGAAGCTCGCTTCCACCTTCGGCCTTATCGTCACTTACCATCAGGTGAGACAAAGGTCAAAAGTTTCCCTGTCGTATGTAAAAAAAAAATATAAAGGCTTCCCCATTGTGTGTGTAAAACAGAAACACATCCACTCCAGGTTTTGACATTTGCAGAGAATATATAATAGTACTACATACAGAACGACCACTCACCTCCCCGCACTCATTTCAAATACCTCACCCCAACCCGCACTTCGTTGTAGACATCACTGACACATAAACAAGGGCGCACGCGATCGCTCGGGCGAGTAGACGCGAGCGCCGGTCGATAACAGAGACAGCGCTATGCGGGTAAAAGACAAGGCAGTCGCTGCACTTCTCGCGTCATTTCGATTGATAACCAAGCTGCGTTCAGAACCTACCTACGCTCGAGTGCACTCTGACAGCAACCGACCCGTTCAGAGCCTCGGGGTAAAAAACGATCTGACAGGCGGTTAGTACACTCTGTGCCCGTTCAGAAGCTTCGAGTGATGCAACCAAACAACCAACTTGAGCGTAGGGTGAAAAACACTCTGACAGCTTTTATGTCAAAGTTGATGTCAAACATACGCTAATTACTTATTATTTTATTAAATAACACTACTTTGAATTCTTTTAAGCCTAACAAGGGAAATATAGAGATTTTTATGTGTTTTAATTATTTTTAGGCAGAAAAATGGATATTGACTGTTAATTTCACAGTAAGGATTAGTATATTTTGCCCTTTGCTTGATCTTGATCGGCAGCTACAAACTAAAAAAAAAGATAGCAACCGAGCCGTTCTGAACCTCGGAGCGAGTGTGTAAAACACTCTCGGTTGCATTACTCTGACCCTCGGAACGCAACTCTGCGCACTCAGCCCTACCAGATTCCACGGACACATTTGCGCGTGTACAAACGTCATTTGCTTAAGTAGTAGTGTAACGGTGTAACGGCGAATTTGCGAACGTTGTATGAAGTGTCCGGGGTGTGACATTTGGGTAATCGTTTTTGACTTCAGTAAAATTACATTGCCGCTGTGATTGGGCGATAGACAATTACAAAACAGGAAGCCATTGTTTAACAAGAAAACGCCACAGGCGATTAGCCCACGCGGCAATTTACAATCGCGAAGCAGTGAAAGCAATATTACGAAGTGTTATTTAATGGATTCACTCACAAGCTGCCCACGTGCGCGACATCACGCCATTTTGTTGAGACTTATATTGCCGTTTCGTCATGCACACACGATTAAGTGAAATCCACGGTGTTATGCCATTAGGCGTAACACACGATGGCGAGTCGAAAAGATTTTATAATGAAGAAAAAGAGAAAACTGTAAATTAACATAGACTTTGACATTCACGGTTTCATTGCCTGTGTTACCTACTCTTCAAACTAGAACACAGTAATGCAAGCAGACGATTCTGGAACTAAGTTGCGACTTGGATTATGTATAATGTCCCTGCACGCAATAGGCTAGATGACAAACATTTTTTTTTGCTTTAATAGAAGTTCATTCATATAATAAACTGAAAGAAAAAATCGGTTGCCGAATAACAACAAAAACAACCAAGATATAAGGTATTAAAGATTTTTCTCCATCCCTTTCTAGCAAAACGGCAATTTACATGGAGTTTATATGGCCGTACTAAACAATGACGTCACGGTTGATGTCGGATCTCTCTGTCTAATCGCTTCCAAATTAACAACTTAAAATGCTTGTATCTAATGTATTTCTATGCCGATTTTAATTCTAATTTCACAGCAGGCGTAGCACGGGCTGCCAAGAAATTTGTGAAAAGACTCAGTGACATGTATCCCTTGAGAAGCGTCAAGAAATTTTATCATGACAGTCACACTAGGGCTGCGTTTCGAAAATCAATAAGAGTCACTATTAGCGCGCTCAAACGCGTCACGAAATGTTGTGAGCGCGCTAATGTTAGCCGGCATGAAGAGCCACATGACGGCATCGTTAACGTCATATAGAACTTACAGCGCTAATGCTCTGGAGTGAAATCACTTTATGCGAACTATCAGTCTGACGTTCGATAATTGTGTTTTCGGTTCAAAATGAATGTAACTGTTCTTCCGGACCGAAATCGTAAGCATGCTGATAGCATTTTCAGTGTTCTCTTTAATTTGGACAAGGCGATTATAATCGTTAGCACTGTGAGCGCTGTTATCGGACCGCAGCCTCAATACGCGCCGCCGTGCTACTCTATAAGACATAGATATTATGTCACTGAAATTGTGAGATAATGCGTGACTCAAGTTCCGTCTTGGCAGCCCGTGCTACGCCTGCAGGATTGTATTTCTACGGTATTTTAATATTTTATGACGAGACGTGAAAATTAGAATTCAGTCATCATCCCTATTGGGCTCACCGGGTCACCGGAACTCAGCGGCAGTTGTCAGTGCGCTGATGATGTCGGCGTAAGGTTACGGGTACGCAATGCGCAGGAGACTGATGCGAACTGATGGTAATTAACGAGGAAATCACACGGGCCGTTTTTCCATACAAACCTAGTCCCCCGTTTCCTATCTGAATAATTTCAATAGTTGCTCTCCTTTTTCCATAAAAATATATGGCCACTATAAGCATGATCCTATGTTTTCCCCTTTCTTATTAAGTTAACTATCAAAAGAGATTTAAACATTCAAAACCTAAAAGTATGGCCAGATTTTGTGCTGTATTCAAAACTCCAGCAAACAAATTTGACAAGAATATATGAAAAAAGCAAAAAATAGAAACACAGCCAAAGCCTTTCTTTATTTTTTTTATGCAAAGTCTCGTTTTAGAGGAAAAAACAGGGGACTACGAACCGTCTATATTGTGTACTTTTTTATAAACAACTAAGTTGACAAACAAGCTGCTGCCCTGCCCACCTGATAAGTGGTAACAGTCACCTATAGTACATGGGGTTCCTGTGAGATTCGCAGCAAAACTACAACCCCCACAAGAACCACAGTGTACGATGCCAACTTGTGACATAAGATGTAAAGTCACGGTACCCAGTAATTTCACTGCCATATCTTACCCTTCAAACTGGAACACATCAATGCAAGCTTTGCGGCAGAAATAGGTAAGACGGACGGAGTTCCCCAAGGAGGCGACCCTGATACTGAGTCTCCCTCCGGTAACTTGTTTTAGCAGTTGTCTGTATCGCGCTCAGCTCATTTGCTCGGGCACATTTTTGAATTCTCTCGACCTTGGTGTTTTCCTCATAAGGAAACCGCTTAACATCAAGTGCTATGCATAATCATCTATGCCTTTGTGGTAAGAAAATTACTCACTTGAAAATACTCGTCGGTGGAGACGCCAAACCACTCCGGCGAGTCCAGAAAGTGGTGTGGGAACACAATATGGAGGGCGCGCTGATTCTGCGACACCACCAACCTATAATGGAGAAGGGTTGACATTCAGACAAGTAACAGGAGGGGATTTCATCACACGAGGTCCTTCGTGCTTCGGAAGGCACGTTAAGCCATTGGTCCCGGTTGCTATTGCAACCGTTTCTACCCACCAATCATCACTGGACTAGCGTGGTGGTGATGTTAGGATGTTATGGCCCATCCATACGGTTCATGTGGCCAGTGTCCAGCGGGGTGATTCTCTAAAGTAATAGCCTTGAGTTCGTAGCTGTGACAGCGCTGTTCGATAATACCATATTACCTATCATAGTGAAAATGTCACTTTAGAGAATCGCCCCTCAGTAGTGAGCCGTATAAAGGCTGTGATGATGACGATGCATCGCAAAAGCGTTTAAATGAATCCTTCCGAATTTACTCGCTTTCATATTTTGGTTTTAA
The DNA here is from genome assembly GCA_963935595.1 of Schoenobius gigantellus. Lineage (NCBI taxonomy): Eukaryota > Metazoa > Arthropoda > Insecta > Lepidoptera > Crambidae > Schoenobius > Schoenobius gigantellus. The sequence continues at coordinate 31,972,377 of OZ012553.1, forward strand.
ACATTTTGATTAAGTATTTTAGCTGTCGTGTGTATTTCTTTGAACGCCTTCCAGCATTCGTAGTCACGGAGCTGTCTGTGGTCTTGAACGACCTGAGTTTGCAAACTTTAACTTAGTGTTCGAATTCAGAGAACATTCGTCATTTCAAAACAAGCGAACAGCGTTCTTGGAATATGTACGTAGGCTACATAAAGTGGGCTGCTTGCAATACTTAATCATCTTTACGACAACACACAAAATAATATTCAATGACACATCGACTGCGAGAAATGAGATAAACGGGCACCTAGAAATTAAAGTACGATAGGGATTGACAACGTATGGCAGGTATCATAACCACGAAGCAAATACATACATACAATACTTTGTATTTGCTTCATGATCATAACCAACACATGCATATTTCGTTTCTCTAATCTGTCATTGTATTTTAAAGTAAATCATGTATATGCCAAAACGACGTAAGCGTAGCCGCAATTTACACGCTTCTTGGGCACTCATTAAGATACTCGTAAGTTAAAAAAAATGGATGACAAAGATATTTACTGATGCAAAGCCTACATTGGCTATTTTTGGACCATTTCGGGATTTTTTTAATGAGTATTTAATGAGTATATATGCCTGTGGTAACGTGGCTTGTGTGATTTGCAAACATAAGCCTCTACATTCACCACAATGTACGTCGCCAACTTCAGACAGAAAGATCTTAATATGATCACAGTATAGTATATAGAAATTTTACTGCCTGTTTTACCCTTTAAACCGGAACAAAGCAATACAAGCGCTGCTGCTTTGCGACAAGCAAGACTATACGTATAAGATAAAGGTTTCAGCGCAGAAGACTTAGGTTCGGAGTCTCCCTATGGCAAAATTACACAGGATCGAGGTGGTAATAACAATATGAACGATCAATTAAACTCACGTCAATTTATAACCTACAGTAATAAACAATGTGGTATGTTGAACGACATTGATAAATTCGCAAAAAGATACAAATCGAAATTAACTGTAAAAGCATGACTTGCTCTGGATGAGTTTATTCCCATATTTAAAAGACCTCGAGAAATTCGCACCGCTTGCCCGATAGAAATCTTTAAAAAACAATTTCCGTCGAAACCATTATTTTCTATACATAAGCAGACCACGTTGCTAGTTGTGTCTGATTCAGTCGGCGGGCTCATTACCGTGCGTTTAATATTCCCCCACCTCAGCGTGACTGAAATAAATCGTATTGTCGAAATGTAATCAGCGTCGGTATTAAATTCCAGGAACGGTTGTGACTTTCGCATTAAATATGCGGTATCTGCTGAATTGAGTGTAGTTTTTTTTTTGGAGGCTTCAAATTGTGCTTTGAGTCAGAGAAAAAGGTTTCTTCAAGATGATGGATCTTGAGAGGTTAATGTTGGAGTCAAATAATTTGATTTGATTTATCTAAAAGATCGAAATGGTATAATAAATATATATACTCTACTATAACTGGAGGGAGACTCTGTACCAGGGTCGTCTGCTTAGGTACCTCCGTCTTACCTATTTCTGCCGCAAAGCAGCAGTGCTTGCATTGCTGTGTTTCGGTTTGAAGGGTAAGATATGGCAGTGAAATTACTGGGTACTGTGACTTTACATCTTGTGTCACAAGTTGGCAACGTACACTGTGGTTCTTGTGGGGGTTGCAGTTTTGCTGTGAATCTCACAAGAGCCACATGTATTATAGGTGACTGTTACCACTTACCATCAGGTGGGCAGTTTGCTTGTTTGCCAACTTTCAGCAATAAAAAAAAAACTCTAGCCACGTAAAGATTTTGCAGATCATGCATTTGTCCGACGCTCCTACGGTAAAGTAAAACATCGTCAGGCAACCTGCACACATTTACGAAGAAATTTAAAAGTGTATGTGAACTCGACCAATCCACACTAGGCCAGCGTGGTTGACTTATTAGGCCCCAGTTCGGGGAATGGCTAGCGCTGATCCGGAACGTGCCTCTATGGGGGTAGAAGTTGCTGGAGGGTGGGTTTAGCCAGGTATGGAGTTTATACCCGAGTCCAATGGCATATCCAAGGGGCGGCCTTGTCAACTATTCAGTCCCTTGTTGAATCATAAAGAGATTCCCCCGCCAAAATAAATTCCTAAATACCCTAACTTATGGTAGGCTCGATCCCCTTGGGGGGATGGATATGAGCTGCAATGAAGAATTCTAGGCATACAACATGTACAATACAGTACAATATAAAAATGAAAATCAACAGTCTCAACTAGTTATCTGTTCTGTAAGGTTTTCTTTTGATCGAACGATGGACTACTGAAATAAGAAAGTAAAACTGGAAATTCTAACTTCGTTTACAATTCAAAGTGCATACACACGAGGCTTTCGGGAGGAAGCGCCTTGATGTATATCATTCGCGGATAACATTGTCCAGGCAGGAGAAAGTACTTTCAAGATCTGGACTGGAAGATTGGAAGGTTTCAGTCTGAAGATTAGGAGATCAAAAATAGAGCCCTTGGTTTGCTGAACTTAGCATCTCAACGAGCTTTTCTTATATGGTGTATCCTTAGCAGTTGGCTCCTACTTCTGATATCTTGGTAGTTGGTACATTATATCCAACATAATGGTGACAGTGATTGTGACCTACGTTATTGGATGGGCGCAGATGGGATTGGACGAAATGGCGACAGGTCTTAGGAACTATAATTCCTAAGACCTGTCGCCATTTTGTGATTTTGTGATCGACGAATGCCGCTAACATTAAAGGGGAAAATCTGTACCTATATTGAGTGATAGTATTGAATGGATCGTAATGTTGGGCAACAAGACGGACCAAAGAAAAGTTTACGTGGTGGTGGAGATGAGAATGTTAAGATAGATGTGTGGCGTAACTAGAATAGAAAAGAATTTATAAGAGGAAGATTGAAAGTAGCGCCAGTGGCAGAGCTATATATAGTATAGATAACAGTGGCAGAGAACATATAACATGACAACAGTTTAACGTGATATGAGCATGTAATGAGAAGAGATGACAGTCATATTACTATTTATGGATGGAAATGTGGATGGTGATAATGTAAGAAAGCCCGAACAAAGTATGGATAGACTGTGTGAAAGCTAAGAAAGGACATTCATGCGAAGTACTGAAATGACGTATTTTGGGGACGAATGGAAGAAGAAAATGTGTTGCGCTGACCTCGAATAAGACTGGGATAAGGCAGGGTGATGATGATAGCATAAGCCTTCCTAAATTTCGTTTTCAGGTTAAGAAACGGACGTCTATTACTCGAACTTAGAGATATTAGTATTGAAATTGTCACCACTTCAACATAGGACCAACTTGTAATAATGAAAGGATCTTTAATCACAATGAAAGCAAACAGTGAAAGTGATACGTAGACTACGTAGTGTATGCACAATTATCGAAAAATTGGTAGCTTACATCGTACAGACCCATAATAAACCTTGTTAAATACCAAACGGGCATCCAGTAACCTTTTTTAATGGCCGGTGACATTTTACTTTACGTGGAACGTTCGATATTTTCTATATAAAAATACGTGAGCCGTGCTGGGAAGCCCGACAATAGAGCTGACTCAAAAATCACTAATGATGATACTTATCGATATAAATTCGGGGTGAATGAAGTACAGTGTAGGACTTTCATAGAGATATAGATTATTATAAAGCATTCTGGAATAGTTAAGAAAATCCCTGATAATATTGGAGGGCGAAGACCATGAGCCATTGATGATCGATCGTTCAACTCGTTTCGGCGGGAGGCGTGGGGTATCGGGTAATAGCTATGTGAGTATCAAAAAAATATTAAATTTCTATCAAGTAAGTATATGATATTGCACTTTAAAACAAGAGACGACGTTTGAATGACATTTATTTATACGAGTATATTTACACCAGAGTGACAAAAACACTAGCTATGTTTGTCTTTTATATTGTTTTAAATTAATTAATTACGTTGTCCTTTTTAAATCGTGTGTTAATGTAGTAGATGAATTTTAGCATAAATATAAATAACCGTTTTATTACGTATCATATAATTGTATGTATCCTTTGGATCAGTAACAACAGAAAAATATATCTTTGATCTTATGCCACAGATATTAGTCCTATTTCGGCTTATAAACGACTGTACCACAATCATTATTTGCCGACTGCTGGGCTGAGATCTCCCCAAAAAGTATTGGGCCGTTTCCCAGCATGCTGCCCCAGTGCTCCCAGTGCGGATTGGCGGAAGCACCAGAGCTTCAGAGGTGACGTTAGCTAGGGTTCCGCAAGGTGTCATACGGAATCCCTTACCCTAAGTTGTATAAAGCGAACTAAGTATTGATAAGGCAAACAAGGTCGCAAGCAAAAGCTAGTGTTGTATAAATCCGCTAAACTGGTTACTCGGCTTACACCAGAATGCCGTTCAGCGGTGTTTTCAGGCGCCCTATAGCATTGACTCGTATTGATATAGCTTAATGGGATCTTGTTGGATAGGATCTTATGCTCGTATTGGTATAGCGTCGGTGCCGCTGTGGACTCGGCACTTGCCTTCCAATCGGGAGGTACGGTTACGGGAGTACGGGTTCGAGATCGCCATGACCAATGTGTTTGTCGTTTTTCGAATTTCATATGTACATTTATCTGACGCTCCTACGGTGAAGGAAAACATCGAGGCAACCAGCACACATCTACGAAGAAATTCAAAGGTGTGTGTGAACTGTGAAGTCAACCAATCCGCACTGAGCAGGCGTGGTTGACAAGGCCTAAATACCCTAACTTAGGGTAGGCTCGAGCCCCTCGGTGGGGACGTATATAATGTTAGGGCGATTAGGCCTAAGTATATGTACATATAAATGTTTAATTTAATATATGAAAATTGATTTAATTTTAATGTTTTACTGAATCATAGTTAAAGAACAATGTTGAAACAGTTTTTACAACAACAAACATGCGCAAGGCCCGTGGTCCCTCCCACCTTTTTAACATGTCGTGACTTGTTGCAAATATGAATTCGCATCCGTAAAAGCTTCGTATTAATTGATGCGGATACGATGCAGATGTCTGAATTAATGCGAATATTCCGCATTCGTTCCGCATATTCCGGATGCGAATATCCGTAACACCTCTGCGTCAGAATCATGCTTAAAAATGCCACCAGAAACGGGGTCAAAAACGGCCTTTAGATAGCACTCTTTAAGATAACATAACCAAGATAAATCAACTTTTAAACATGTTTTACGACTAACAATATTATTATAAACCATTATATATTATATTATACTATATAACACTTAGGACATGTGACTTTATAGCAAGTAAAATTAGGATATCTTATTATTATAGCACTCGATATCATGACACAAAAGCATTAGAACTAAAGACGATAAGGTAATATACAATTTCGTATACCCGAACATTATGGAAAGTGATGATTATAGCAAGCGTTTTCGGGATTATGATTTTCGGATGATCGATATTCGGAGAAGAAAGGGACTACCTTATAGGCTGGAAAAACTTGGCAACCCTAAAAAGGATCAAAACCGCAGTGAGAGCGAAAGGGCACTATACGCTGCAATAGGGGTGTCTCTGCTTCAATATCCTTTCTTATAATGTGGTTCTATGCGATCATGGTAGTCTCTGTTCGTACTCAAGTTCACCTCACCACTAGTTCACGGGCGCTTACGTAAGCAAAAAAGCCAATAAGTCCGTCCACCAACTAGTAATACATCAAGCTCAAGCTCAGCGCTTCAACTTAGGCAAGTTCGCTTATCTGACGTGCCGACTGCATAATTGATTCGCCGAATCGAGGGTAAACGGGAAACGTATCAAATAATTTATACAAGATAACAATTTTCCTGTAGGAAAAATAGTTTTGTAGCCTATGTTCATCAGGGATAATATAGGACTCTAAATGTGAAAGAATTTTTTAAATCGGTCCAATAGTTTCGGAGGCTGTTCAATGCAAACAAATAAACAATCAAATCTTTTTATAATATTATTAATAAAAGATAGTAGTAGACTAGCTGTTTTCTGTTTTTTGCAATTTCGTCTGCCTGCATTTCGTTTATATCGCGGGAAATTTAAAAAATTTGATTGAAAAAAGTAGCCCATATGTCCTTCCAGATTCGAGATTGAAGTTATCTCCATACAAAATTCCATTAAAATTAGTTCAGCGGTTTAGGCGTCAGCGATTCTTAAATTATCAAATCCAACCCAAGCATCTTTTCATAAGGTATAATGAAAAATTGCCTGTACATTAGGAGAACATTCGCACAAGAATTCTAAATGTTATCCACGTTTCTGGAATACAAAGTGTCTGCGAATCTCAATTACCCATTCCCGCAGCGTTATGGGGGAACTAAAGAAACTTTGAAACAGAAGCTGTTCAGGTATGTGACATTGACCAAATGGACGGAAACATTTCTGACATGACAAAATAATGAATTAATGTTCGCGCAATTGCACACAGTTTTGCCTTCACAATAAATGAATTATTATATACAAATTACTAGCTGTGCCCGCAACTTCGTCCGCGTGGAATAGTAACTTTTGGCAGTTTTTTTGATAAGAAGTAGCCTATGTTATACCTTATACAATTAGCTATCTATTAGTGAAAGTCCCGTCAAAATCGGTCCAGCCGTTCCAGAGATTAGTGGGAACAAACAGACAGACAGACAAAAATTTTTTAAATTATGTTTTTGTTATTGGTACCCAATATACATTCATACCCATTTAGTAAAAACTTGTTATTTTGACATTACAAACAGACACTTCAATTTTAATTATTTGTATAGATGTATAGTATAGATTATATAGAACTTTGCATTTTCTTTGAAAATACTAAATAGATTAAAAATGAATAAATCAATAAAGAAAAAACCTCGTCTTGGGCGACGAGAGTATTTAAAGAAAATGAGAAAGCATTATTAAAGATGCTAAGTTCAGATATAAGCCGGCTCTCACTCTGACGGCTTAAGTACTTTTTACCTCTTAAAGTTGTTTTTTGTTTGTGCTGCGAGCTAGAGAATTGTAATATGTAGTAGTTATAAAATGATTATTATCCAAAAGTGTCAATGGGCTCACCTCCTAGTACAGTAGCCTAACATTCAAGCTTTACATGTACCTACACTACGAAAACCGCCACTATTACGAGCGACATAAGAACGGTCCAAAGATCAAACAGTATAGTTTGATAAGGAGCTTACTGTACATGGGATTTGAAATTATTGTCGGAATGTACATGTAGGTGTTAACACCTCCACCTGACCTTTCAGTGCGAACAGGCGTAATATATTTATCTAATATCAGTACTAAGATTGTGTATCTAATATCAGTACTAAGTATCAGGACTTAAATCTGTGGCACAAGATCAGAGACATAATCTCTCCGCAAAATCTTACATATCACTTAAAATTTTAAAAATATACCATACGAGGTACTGTAAACTACGCGTAGCCAATAGCGTATGTAGATTATTTTTTAGGGGTGGCCTATCCCATGATTTTTGTGTGAAGTTATTAGTGTTTTGGCGTCCATCATAGAATTTTGAATCGGTAGCTTAACATCCTGGGGTGGCCATTAGACCATCCTGGAGTGGGCATGGCCCACTCAACCCCCCCCCCTCTATCTCGCCTATTTCTGTCGTCAAGCAAGCAGCGGTGCTTGCATTGCTGTGTTCTGGGTTGAAGAGTAAGGTAGTACTGGGAACTGAGACCTGACATGTCACAAGTAGGCCACGCAAATTGGGATCCTTGTACTAGGCTGTTGATTTGCAAATCTTAAGGCCCCTGTAGACGATCAAACATGTTTGTCAAATTGACGTATTTGACGAACTTGTTTGTTCGTGTAGAGCTGCGTTTGACGCGTTTGACAAACAAACTACATGTTTGATGTGTTTAAAAGAAATCTGGATTGACGTCGTGTTTGATTAAAACTTTCAAGCCAGTTTCACAAACATGTTTGATCGTTTACAGGGCTCTTTACAGGTGACTGTAGGTAGAGCCACTTACCATCAGCTGGGCAGCCCGCTTGTTTGCCAACTAAGTTTTATAAGAAAAAATAGAGAATACGGGTACAGCGTCAAAGTTTCCTTTGATGCCGGCCGGTACGGTAGCCGCAAACTCCAAATATCGAAAAGAGGTCACAATCGCAAACCAGCCGAGCGCACGGTTACGCAACGCAAAGCGTCGGCGACGAGTCAGTGCCACATGGTGTACGTACTGTACTCTCGCTTTCAATGAGCTCATTCACCGGTTTCGTCAAGGTTCCGTCCGCTGGACACACGATCTACAAAGTGAGCCGCGAACACCCAAACGAATTCAGGACAATGTGTAACTGGAAACTTGAATTAATTAAGACAATTTGCCGCATTTAGACAGGATATCGGTTCGGTGAATTGTATATTAAGGCGAGGTTTTCCTGGAAATCTACGCGTGCACGGCGATTCCTTTATTGGGAGGTAATATAGTTGATAATCGTATAGCTTCTAATGTCGCTTACGCGCCCATGACCGAACGAAAACGTTACTTTTTACATGTTTTATTCGATTTTTGGAAAACTGGAGTACAAAATAAAAAAAGTATTTTTGCAATTTTCTAGACAATAAAAATGCACATCTATTGGTAATACTTTTATGCCATTTATTATTTTATATTCTGATTCACAGCTTTTTAAAAATATTGAACGAGTAATCTTTGGATTTTTTCTATCGAGTGAAATATTATTAATCATGTTATTGTCTTTAAGAATGTTTAGATAAAATGTTCAACAATATCATATATGAATTTGAGAACTGTATGTTTTATATTCATGGCGGTACAGTTAATGGAAAATGTATGAAACGGGAAAATGTATAAATCGAAAATGTATAAAACGGGAAAGTAGCGCCTTAAATCACAACGTGTATTTAGACCCGGAAAATATCATGTTAAGAGTTTGACTTTTAATTAGTATTTTCAGTTAATGGACACTGCTGAAGAAGAAAGTCGTGAACAGATTATGTCGCCTAAAAAAAGTGATTTTCTAGCAAAATATAAAATAATATTTTAAATGTTTGAGGTTACTTCACATAACAATCTCTGAGCTTGGATCTCTCTCGAAAATTGCAAGTCAGCAATAGGATCTTTTCCAAACTAAGCCCAAATATCTGTTTATAACACACTTATTTTGGATAAGGCAGATCGATATATATCGATCGACAAAAGCATTTGTCCTTTTCACTCCTTAGGAATATCTGTCAAATTTATCGATTTTTGTCGAGTATGTCGGTCTTAGCTGTCAAATTTTGTTTATCGAGAGTTCCATGCTCGCAGGGCAGTGTAGATATTTTTGATCAAGTGATTATGTTCCCTAGGTTTTAAAATGAAATTGTAGAAATACTTTGGCTCTTCGAACAAGGTGTCAGAAAATTCGAGTCTTGACAATCCTCATAGGAAGAAGTAGAGTGGTGATAAATGTTAATTTATAACAATAAATCTGAAACCAATTAAACGGGGGACCTTGATAACGACAATAATAATGCATCGGACTCGTAAAGCGGTAACAAAACTTACTTATCAAGTTGATTGTCAATCGGGTTTTTTAACATTGCAAACTTAACATTGACCGCCTTATAACTTGCGTAATATAAACAAAAGTTACGCGACTTGTCATCACTCGCTTGTTTTTTATAATCAGAAACATTAAAAAAAAATAATTGACCTCAAACATTTCTTCTACCAATTGATCCGATAATAAATTGGACATTTAGTCCTGTTTAGTGTCACCATAATCAATACTATATCTCCTACTTGACTCTTAAACATTCTTTCGTTGTGGAAGTATATGTTACGGCCTAGGAAGCGAGGACAAAATTGTGTTATCATAATTTTATATTATCATTATGAAAAAATACGTAAATTTATGTATAATGTATACGCAGAAAAAAAGTTGACATATTTTTTATATGGACGAAAGCGAAATATTCATGTCATCGCTTATGTAAACGGAAATCTGCACGATATAATATGTATATTTTTAACCGTTAGTACGTATCCTTGCGTTCCGAGAAGCTGCTTTTAATGATTCCCGTGGGTGCAAAGTATACTTACAGATATATTTCGGAGAGTATAAGCTACCAAAATGGTATCACTTATAAGATTCCGCTCGCTCTAGTTTTGTGTTCACTGCCTGCTGTATCTGTTAATCCTTGAACTAAGTATTCGCCTAGGCATGCAAGGATTTAAGTATTTGTCTAGGCATGCGATTACTTCCGTACACATCACAACAGAAGCGGATTCTTATGGAAATAAAGGAATATATTCAAGCATTCTTCATAGAATTATCGCTGAAGGCTACAAATTATAAAACGAATTATTTTTTAATTAAATTTTGTTAGTGATTAAAATATGGAGTTCTAAACGGCTAAATCGGCTGAATATGAATTAATTTTGTACATGGATAATTCCGAATAACCCACACTTTTATTTGTCAACTAGATAAAGAAGTAAGTTCGGTATAAATATCAAAATATTTTTTTTTTACCACGGGGTAGCGTTCATGCCTTCATCTCACCTGATGGAAAGTGACGATAAGGCCGGTGGAAGCGAGCTTCACCTGGACTCGGTCGGTTGTCGGAACACAACAATATTATTTGTTATGTTACTAAGTGATGCTGAGATAACGATCCAAATTCTAGACTCTAATTACTGGCTCGACTTGACAACTATGACAATGTGGTGATAGGTATAATAAATAGACAAATTATTCCTCTTCTCATTAAGAACGAGTAAAATTTCAGGCAAGACCGCGCCAGATAGGTAATCTCAAACGGCCTTATTATTAAAAATATTACTCCTAGGATCATCCTCGGATTAGTTACTCCGTGTTTTGTCTTGTTTCCGCACATGTCGGCTGTCATATGTCAAAATAAGACAAAACACGGAGTAACTAATCCGAGGATGATCCAAGGAGTAACATTTTTTTAATAAGGCCGTACGAGTGGATATCTATCAAAACTTACACAAAACAACGAAAAACTGTGAAAGGCAAAATCTACATTCAACCAGTGGGGCTAGCACGCAGGAGAATCGAAAATCGAATCGAAATCCGAATCGAGGAGTTTGTATGGCAATTTTATTAGTTCTGCTACTCACCGCCGTGGCGCTAATAAAATTGCCATACAAACTCCTCGATTCGGATTTCGATTCGATTTTCGATTCGCCTGCGTGCTAGCTCCACTGGTTTTTCTCGAGCCAAAAAGCACTTAAACGTGCTGCGAATAGCAAGAAGACAAAAATATAACCCACATCTATCTACGTTCTCGGAATGCTTAGCTAAGAATGTCTTTGTCTCTGACAAATACAGACGAACGAGTTCAGAAGCGTCAAACGAATCGGTCTTGTTCTATTTATTGCGCAACGGCAAAAGCTACAAGTTCCATCGCCATATTGCAGAAATAAGGATACAACGCCTCCGTGATCGAGTTGGCGAGACCACCTGTGTATATGCCTAGCACGACGCGTGGTCTATAGAAGAGAAAGCGACTAACCCTCGTCCCGTTTCGCTTCATTGTTATATGGGAGAGCGAGAAAAAAGAAGTTATTTGTATCTTGTCCCGTTTTATCCACAGTCCGTGCTACGTCTGCTGGTATTGATCTGAAAGCTTGCGGGTAGATTCCTCAAGTTAAGGGGGCAGAAATTTTTCTGCTCGATTTGGTCGGTGGTAGTACTTCTAAGCCTGAGAGGATAGCTATCATAGTTGTTGAGTCCCGACAATTAAAGGTAAGATAGCCGGTTCCTCAGTTGTTGAGGAGTCTATAGATGAAGCTCACTCCCATCTTTGGCCTTTTCGTCCCTCACCATCAGGTGAAATGAAGGCCAGGAGTTTTCTTGCTGTGTGTTAAAGAATAAAATTAACAGGAGACGTCGTTACATGATTTGAAACGACACTTAAACCGTGAGTAAGAGCTTGGATTAAATTCACTTAAATAAGCTGTTTCACTTTTATGGCCTTTGTAAACTTTACGTAGTGACGTAGGGTAGGAGAATCTCTCTCTGATCTCGTGTAGTGTAGCTGCCTAATGTGTGAGCTGAGATTTGTCAATTTGTAATTAAATAAAACGTTATTTTGTGTTAAAAGAATATCTTTGTCTTTTCTACTTGAATCAAACATGATAGTTATAATCTCTAAAGATATCATTAGTTAAGATATCTTTAGAGATTATAACTATATTTACCTGCCAAAGCCTCCATTAGAAATCACAAAACAACTTCACATTGATTGCTCTCCATCAATTATAAACAGGTAAAGGGTAATTATAAAACTTCTAAAAACTCTGACTTATATCACAAAAAACTATCATAAGATATAAAGAATGTATGTATGAATGAAAAATGTATGTAATGTACCTTATAAAGAATGTATGTATGAATTGCATGAAGGATATGCGTACGAAGAATGTCAGTGCTGAGATGCCGTAAAAAAACGTCGACCCCGCATATGAGCGGAATAAAGGCACGGTGGTCGCTGATGATGATGTTGAAGAATTGTCGATCACTTCATCAACAGCTCATATACGTCCCCACCAAAGGGGCTCGAGCCTACCCTAAACTAAGGCGTTTAGGCCTTAGTCAACCACGCTGGCCAAGTGCGGGTTGGTCGACTTCATCACACACAACCTGTAAAGAAAATTCTTTCTTTACAGGTGTGTGCAGGTTTCCTCACGATGTTTTCCTTCCCCGTAAAAGCGTCGAATAAACGTACATATGAATTAAAAATTTGAAAACACATTGGTACGTGGCGGGGTTCGAACCGCTAGCTCCCGATTGGAAGGCGACAGCCTTACGCACTACGCCATCGACGCTTCTTGACTCATTTGCAACCAATCAACCAATGTTTTGGGTAAGCAATGACGGCTATGCTGCGGCAAACGGTTGTAGTGTTAGTAAAGTTACTGTCGTCTTCTTTTTCTTCATTGACTTTCGTCCACGACATCACACGCACCCGGCGTGTGATGTGACGACGGATTAAAAATAAGACGAGGGTTTACTTCATTCATTCCTAAGGAAATAGTTATCGCTGAATCCGCCCAAGGAACTCGAGCACAATAGCATTATCCCGCGGAAAGGAAAACTCAAAACACGGCATCAATCCTCCTTAACCTGTTTACTGCGGCTTTTATACCTCTTATCGAGACGTTTATACGAGATCCAAAGAGTTTATAGCTGCAAAGAACACGAACTCATTTGTAACGATTCCTCCAAAGAAGTTTGTTTTAGTATATTCGATGGCTACGGCAGAAATAAAAGCGACATATAAGCTAAAAATAGTAGATTTACAAAACTGCAGAGAAAGCAATTTATGATTATTATGTTTATTGTAATTATTTTGGTAAACAGGGTAAATAGTTACTTACATCGTCTTGTCTCCTATTATGATGATCCTATGACTCGCGATAGGATAAAACATTGTGTAACTAACTACACATCCATTGAACAAAAGTTTATTAGTTAAGTGGGCATTAATGCAAGTATGATTGTGGGTAATGCCTGTTCTGTAGGCTGTAGGCGTATCATCAAAATCAAATAAATCTTTGTTAAATATGGTTCGATAAAAATGTCTTTTCAGGACGACTTTTAGCTGATATGAACAATCGGCTTTACCAGAAATACCGATAATTTGAATAAATTATGTCGATAGTCGTTTCCATACACAATTTATTTACGTTGTAATTAAGTCATGCAAATTGACTCCAAGCATTGTTATAATTTAAGTGATCTTCATCATTGTTATAATTTAACTTTGTAAGTTTATTTGAATGTAAAAGGCATCGGGAAAATCGGGAGCTGATCTTCTACGAATCACCCGTAGGAGATATGCTCCCGATTTTCTATTTGTTGTGTCAGCCGCGTCCATCGTTATGTTAATGAGTCTTATTATGCTTTGTCTCATAATACTCACTTGCCAGACAGCACCAACGAAAGGCTATCGACCTTGGTGACTTTCTCGTGAGCGTAGAGCTCGTGGCACTTGAGGTGGCGGACGTTGCGCATGCACATCAGCACGCGCCGGAACTGCCGCCGGGACACCCGGAGCGGCTTGAACAGCGCCACGTACACCTGGAGACGAAAACGAACGGTCCTAAAGCAGCAGCTACAGGCAACGTTTGCACTTTAAGCTAAGTTGGAATCTTAAGACGCAGCACTATGATTTGACTTCACCACTAAAAATTAGATGAGGAAGACTTCAAATTTTTCATATCGTTACGTTCCAGCTATGCGATCTCGTTATAAAAAATAAACTTATGAAATGAAAAGTTACTTCCATTCTTTATGGAATTATCAGAGGAAGAACCCGAGTCCTCTACGTGGGTACCTTCATACTCTAGCACTCTTGCCTTGCTATCACAAAGCAGAAGTGCTCTCTTGCCTTGCTATCACAAAGCAGAAGTGCTTGCATTGCTTCGTTCCGCTTCGGAGTGAAAGACGGACAGTTTAATAACTGGATAAACTGTGACTTAATATCTTATGCCATAAATTGGTAACTTACACTGAGGTCTTTTTAGAGGTTGCATGTTTCCGAATCCTACAGTTACAACATGGTCTGATATGTTTGTTTGCCACCTTAATTGTATAAAAAGTACCAAAGTTACAACAGAGCCATAACCATAATCAGTAAAAGAGAAATCGTCATCTGATTTTTTTATGCACAACAGGGAAGCTCTTGTCCTTCCTTGATAAGGCCGAAGATGGAAACGAGCTTCACCTGGAATCCTCAGCAGCTGGCTATTTTAAGGCTCTAATAGTCGAAGCACTACAATGTTATAATATTAACATTGTTATAATGGCGACAAACTCAGGTAAGGTGGTGGTAGCTAGCCAAGCGGGCTCAGAAGCCCTACCACCAATCATACCAAGCAGAAAAACTTCTGGCCCTGTAGAGAATCGAATCCCGGCACTCCGGAACAATACCGGGTGGTCCAAACCACTAAACCACGCAGGCGGTTAGGAAACTGAAATAAATAGGACGCCCAAAGGAATTCGACTTCTATTATTCAATCAGTAAGGAAAATAATTGTAATTAATACAATAGGCTAGTTGACCCTTTTTTAAAGTAGGGCTTAAAATGTTCATAATTGTTGTATTAGACCATAGCACATGAATATTATTTTTTTCGATGGCTAAAAAGTGCAAAAAATCTATTTTTGTTTTTTTTTTTTTTTGTTTTTTTTTTAAAAAAAACGTCGCCCCACACTAGGATTTTCTCCTGTGTCGTGGGTGCAGTTACAAACATAGAATATCACATGCACATACGCATTTTAAATTAAGATTTTCAATTTTGGACCGAAAACACGGTCAGTCATGATAGTCTGTTCATTATCTGTGGCAATGACGTCAGTCTTATAGTAAACAAACAAAGCACGGGGGCGAAATAACCTCACAAAAACAATGCTTTCTATTAAATATCACAAAATATAGTAAAACTGTATATGGAACGGGACAATAGAACAAGAATATAGAATTACCTCTTCAAAGACTCCAGGAAATCTGTGGATTAGACGTACCCAGTGATATAGACATGCGAAATATTTGGTTAACACTCGCTTAAAGAAATCCTGTAACTATCATATAAACTCAAATGTATTTTTGCGAAAATCATATTATTGTAAGTACTAAGTATAACTGAATAACTCAATCTGTGTAGGTACTTCAGTTTCAACTTAAACAAAATAGAAGTTTTTAGGTTGTATGTAAAATCAAATCTGTATGTAAATTAATTAAATTTTTATCTTTCAGTTAGAATGAAAACTGACTGCAGCCGACCAACCAAATTTTTTTTTTTTTTTTTTTTTATGGATGGCCCGGCAAATGACCTCCTCCCGCCTGATGTTAAGCGGTGAAAGAGGCCCAAATGAGTTGACAGATAGAGTAGGGACGACATCCACTCTCCTACCTGCCCGCCCCTTGCCGGCCCAAAAGATGCTTTTTCACGCCTCTTTTGAAGGAACCCATGTTGTAGGATGGAGGAAACACGTGCGCAGGTAGAGAATTCCAAGTGTGGGATGAACGACAGAAGAAGGAATCTTGGAATTTCTTGGTACGGTGTGAAAAGGAGGACACAGTGTACGGATGACTCCGAAGGCCCTTACGCGTGTTTCTGTTAAGGAATGGAGAGGGAGGGATAAGGTTAAAGAGCTCCTCAGAGCATTCCCCATGGAACATTCGGTAAAAGGCGCTAAGAGAGGCGATGTCACGACGAAGTTGTAGAGGCTCGAGGGTGTTAGTTGCCTCTACATCGCCAATTATGCGAATAGCGCGACGCTGCAATCTGTCCAGAGCATCGAGGAGGTACTGAGCGGAGCCGTCCCAAAGGTGCGAGCAATATTCCACGCAAGACCTAACCTGAGTTTTATACAACAAGCATAGTTGGTCCGGCGCAAAATACCTACGCACCTTGTTCAGGACACCGAGTTTCCGTGAGGCAGTAGTTATGACGGATTCGATGTAGTCTCTGGGGTTAAGATCGCAGCGAATGTTCATTCCGAGCAAGGTGATGTTGCTCTGTGTGTGAAGGGTTGTGCCCTGAAGAGAAGGAAGGGGGAGGAAAGGTGACCTTTTCGCCGAGAACACGCACACCTGTGTTTTCTTAGCATTGAACTCAACAAGATTGTTGGAGCCCCATTCGGAGACGAGGTCCAGCGTCCTGTTGAGCTCAATGATAAGATTCTGCCTTTCCCTACCAATATCACCACGAGCAGCCCCCGAGGCTCCGTGATATCCCCCATGCACTGTACTGTCGTCTGCATAGCAATGTATAGCTCCCAAGGAAAGCATATCATTGATATGCAGAAGAAACAATGTGGGGGATAGAACGGAGCCTTGCGGAACACCAGCGTTCACTGCCACGAACCGCGAAGCGCAGCCGTCAACGACAACGCGAATTCTACGCTCGTGGAGGAAGCTGGCAATCCACGTACAGAACTGCGCGGGTAATCCGTATGCCGGAAGCTTGGAAAGAAGAGCCTTGTGCCAGACTCTATCAAAAGCTTTGGCGATGTCGAGACTAATAGCCACCGATTCGCCGCGCTTATCGATAGATTCACCCCATTTGTGCAAAAGGAACGCTAGAAGGTCCCCTGTTGACCGTTTAGGACGAAACCCATACTGTCGGTCATTAAGTAACGAGTGACCTTCCAGGTAACGGATCAGCTGTGTATTAAGGATCCTCTCCATGATTTTACACAAAATGGAAGTGACGGCTATAGGGCGATAGTTAGCCGGATCAGAACGATCTCCCTTTTTGGGAACCGGCTGGACATTGGCCTCTTTCCAAGATTTCGGCACACAACCAGCTTTAACTTGACCAGAAAACTGAGCAGCCACACAACCAGCTTTAACTTGACCAAATTTTAACTTGACCAGAAAACTGAGAGAAAACTTGACCATTCACGCCTAAAAAAAAGAATATGTACTTATGTCCAATTGAATAATAATGTAATTGAATATTAATTAAAAAGTATGTAATACCAACAAAAATATCAAAGTTTCATAATGAATATATTTATCTAAACAACTTTTACTTGAATTTACTGAGTACCTAATTAAAATTTGTTGCTTTCAGTGGTTACTTAATGAGAACTATTGTGTACTAACCTGTTCTCCTCTTGACAACGAGATTGATAAGGCAGTAAAAGTTGTGCAACATAATACAAAGCAGTACATGCTCAGCCACAACATCAAAATGTGACCCGTCAACTAGAACAACATTATGTCAACAAAATAACTCAAGTATTCATATACCAAAGCACCATAGAAGTAAATAGGTCCAGTTTGGTAAAACTGAAAGATGTTATATCTTCACTGATTAAACCTGCTGGCCACCATGGCTGGTAAATTTCAGAACAGCTTACGCAAGAATATGCAAGTTATCCATTTTAAAGCCGTATACAAATATATTAAATGTGATTGCTGTGTTGTCAGCCTGTGCTCTTCTTAATTTACAAGACCCTTCTTATTAAATAAATAATATAAAGAATTTTTTTTTCTTTACTTTATACATAACTAACATCTAAAGATGACATAATAAATTTTTGTACTACATTAGTCAATATGTTCTTCACAAAAAAAATGTTTTATGTTTATTTGACAATAATGACTTGTAAAGGTTTAAGTTGAATCAAAATATTTTAATTTGAAATACATGTGTTTTATTTTTCCGTTACACCTTAAAAGATTTATAATATTTTATAGGTTTGTTGCTCATATTTATCATTGTTACTCAAATATATTAAATGTTCCAATAGTACAAATAGGTTGAATAGAGTTTGATCAAATTTATTAATTTGTATATATTTCCTTAAGGTCGCAGGTAATAAAAGTCAAAATAATAGTAAAGTGATTTATTATGAAGTAATACTTTCATATAATTTAGGAAAAATGTAGTATAGTTTCCAAAATGGCACTATTTGATCAATAAGTTTTTTGACATACAGATTGTTAGAACAAATACCTATTATAGCTAATATTGTCACCTTTGAGTGTTTTCAAAATTACATACTGCTAGCAACACAAAAGTATATAAGTTTTGCTTTAGCACAAAACATCTGCATCTATACTTGAGTTAAGCATACTGTTCACAGTTTTCCGTCTTTGATAATTAACATTTTCTTCAGTAAAAGAGCATGACAATTTTATATTAATCTAATTTTATGGATACCGTTTGTTGAATAGACTATTACAGGGTATTAATCAGAAATGAGGTCACATTTTGCAAATTTCAACCCAAATCTTCGTCTTATCTTTCAACTTTTATCCACATTTCATTATACTCGTAGGTGTCTGCAAGATTTCCCACCAAAAATCTTCCCAACAAAAGAACCATCATGTGTTATGCACTGGCTGACTTTATAGCACATGGAAGCTGTTATTGTTTATAACGAAGCTCGAACTAAATAGCACTTCTGTATTGATTATTCGTGGTTTAGTTTTCTATGCACTTTATTCTTCCTTTATTGAAGAGGTCTTTTATTTTTTAAGAAATATGTCACAATCTGTGTCTGTGAATGTATATATATTTTTCCTCCCAGTAATTTTCTTCATGTTTGACAAATGAACAACTGCCAATCTTTCTCTTTTCATGTTCTTTTACAAATTCTTGCAGTACTACACTGGTATTTGTCACATGATTTGGATGTTTTCTTTTCAACATATCTCTTGAAGTAAATACTTTTAGTGTTTATTTGACTTGTGAGAGATAGAATTCTATCCAATAGCATTCAACTGCTGTACAAAATAGCTCCTCACTGTGATGGTGCAACCACACCAAAAATGCATGCTTGCAACTCTCTTCTGCCGCGTGACAATCTTGACAAGTACACTTGTAACCTGTTCCTCATTATAATAGTATTGAAACTGTACTTATATTGTTTAGAGCGATACACAAAGAATCTCCTGACCATCAATCTGTCTATTTTCCGAAGATTTGTACTAAGTATCTGCTCTCACAAATCCAACATCAATGGTTGATTTTGCTATTAATACAAATAATTTACGATATTTACAAATATAATAACGGAGACTTGGACGATTTTTTGCCAGTTTTAGGAAAGAATAGTAGTGCCTAGTAGTGCAAATCGACTAGTTGTTGAATCAAATTTGACATTTCTTTATTTACTATATGAGTGACGTCACGGCCCTGACCACAGGATATCAAAGCGTTTACGGCGTGAGATAAAAAAAGATTATTTCTAGCATTTTCAAATTTAAATTTTGCAGCAATCATTCATTGTTATTTATTAAAATCGGTATATTGTGGAACCTTATGCCAAATACTGTTAGAAATAAACAATATTTTAATAAATTTTGATATGAGTTAACTACCCTATTGTCGGAGTCTGATATTGTGACGAATCACCAATTCAACATAAAAAATGCTACGCTTATTAAACATTTTATGCAGCGACAAATTTCAGTCAGTAAAGAAAAATCTTTGAAAGTATGCTAGAAGAAGTATAGATTTATCTTGGAGGGTAAGGCAGTCCATTTAAACCCCTATTTTTATGTTCATGGTCTATTTGTTAAGGCTAACAAATAAATAAGAGCTGCGTCAGAGGAAAGGCTTTGCATCGCCCCAAGCCGTTACGGCTCATCTGAATTTAACTAAATGGATTGCAAATAATACTTAAGCAAAAGCAAAAAATACTAAAGCAAAGAGGACGAGCGTGTTTATCTCTGTTGATTCATGCAATTTCTCGTTAAAGCAAATGTCATCGTGACTAACGGCGCGTTTAATTGATACAGGCGTAATTCATTTAATAAAATCATCTGCAGATTCAACCGACGTAATGTTTATCGTTGTTTTAGAACTTAAAATTTAGGTCATCAACAAGATATTTAAACACAAGTTGTAGGTTGGTTGCAGGTTTTGAAAGCATTGTAATGTCATGATGATGAAAATATTTTTTTATACAAACAAGTTGACAAACAAGCAGTTAAGTGGCTTCAGTCACCTATAGTACAAATCTACTACTCCTCTAGATGGATCCAAATGTACGTAGCTAAAGATGTCATGTCAAAGTACCCAGTAATTTCTCTACCAGTCTCATACCTTTTAAACCGGAACACAGCAATGTAATGCATGTCATCAATACCACGAACAGATGTTGATGACAAAATAAGATGTTGAACATAGGTTACATCTTGGTTTTATGTGTGATAGCATTGTAATAGTGTCGATAAAAAATAGCCAATGTGAAATATGGATGACATAACTCAAAAGTGTGTTTGATTTATGTTCTTGATAAGTTTTAGTAGCTAGTGATTAATTTTACAGTCATTGTGTTTTGTGATGATGTGCCAATTAATTCCGAATACGAAAACATTGTCATTAATACTCGTATAAATGGAATCGGACGGAACAAAAAATGATAATAACATTTTTTTCGCACTTAGTAATCATGCTGTAATTCAATGTTTCCCAGAATCTATCAGTACAATAGAATGATATTGAAAAACTGGCGAAAAAGTTAAGTCTGCAGCTTAAGCACTAATTGACGGGAATACCATCGAAGGCAAACCCAAAGCAACTTGCTCTATAGAACTATATCTAGCAAAGATCCATCGACTAGTTAGGGAAACTCCAATATAATGAGGATCAAGTTGCAACGCCAATATCAAAAGACTACTTTGACGCTTACAGGGTTTAAATTTAAGTCTTCAGTGTATTGTATAGAGATTTATTATTTTAGTTTAAGATGCTACTGTAAGATTGTAGGAGATAAATAAATAAAGTTAAATTTAAGTCAAAGTCAAGCGACCTTTAAAATTGACAATATGGACATATTATTATTATTTTCACAAAAATCGTTAGTTTAAAGTTTGTTACGTTGCGTTGAAGGAGCATTCGGAATTCCTACATGTGCAATTTGAAAAATCATACTTTAGTATGTATAATGATCTGGCTTCACCTGCGCCGTAACGCGTTAATTAATTGGTCAGGTACCAATTGTTATTGACGTTAGACATATATAAATTAAGCGTCGATGGCGTAGTGCGTAAGGTTGTCGCCTTCCAATCGGGAGGTAGCGGTTCGAACCTCGCCACGTACCAATGTGTTTTCAAATTTTGAATTCATATGTACGCTTATTCGACGCTTTTACGGTGAAGGAAAACATCGTGAGGAAACCTGCACACACCTGTGAAGAAAGAATTTCTTTACAGGTTGTGTGTGAAGTCGACCAACCCGCACAGCGCCAGCGTGGTTGACTAAGGCTTTTTTTTTTTTTTTGAGGCGGGGGAATCTCTTTACGATTCAACAAGGGGCTGAAAGCTGACAAAGCCGCCCCAAGGATATGCCATTGGACTCGGGTTACCTGGGTAACCCCATACCTGGCTAAACCACCCTCCAGAGCAACTTCTACCCCCGTAGAGACACACTCGGGATCGGCGTTAGCCATTCCCCGAGTGCGCCCCCTGGATTGTAGGCCTGACGCAAGCGCCAGGTCTTACCTCTACGGGGGGGTCGACAAGTGCAATAATTCGACCCCCCAGACGGGCAGGCTAGGGGTAGAAAAGTGTCTCCCGACCGGTTGTCGGCCGGCCGGGCCATTTCATCCCCAGCTTGCTTAGGGGAGTTGGTGGCGCGCGTCCAGGAACGCGCGCCTCCTCCTACCCAACCGCCTGCGCCGGAGCGGTGCGGCGAGAGGGTCAACCTCTCGCGCCCGCTCCGCTGCCTCCTTCTGCGAGATCACTTCCTCGCAGAAGGAGGCGACAGCCTCATACGCCGTCGCGCTGGTCAGCATCTCGAGTGCGACGTTGGCCAGCACGACGGGCGCACCCCTACCTAGGCCCAGCGCGAGGGCTAATGCGTCGCGCTGGGGTCGCCAGGCCGGGCATTTCGAGAGGGTGTGTCCGGCCGTGTCGTCGGGAGCGCCGCAGTGGTGGCACTGCGGCGTCTCCTCCCTCCGTGCGACATGGTGCAGATAATGGCCGAAGCAGCCGTGCCCGGTTATCATCTGCACCATCCGGTAGGTGAGGCTGCCCTGCCGGCGCCCAACCCACTCCTCCAACACTGGACGAACGGCCTCGATCGTCGCGCGCCACCTCCTGCGGGAGGGGGCGCTCCCCCCGACTCCTCGCTGCCACCCGATGTCGGTGCACGGCCGCAAGGACGCGTGCCTCGACATCCCACGGAGGCGAGCCCGCTAGAACGCAGGCCGCCCCGTGAGAGACCGTGCGGTAGGCCCGCACGGCCCGGGTGGCAATGACCCTCTGCGGCCACCGTTCGGGGGGCGAGACGCTCCGCCCAAATCGGGGCTCCGTACAGCGCCATCGACTTTATCACCGTCTGATAAAGTCGACGGCTCGCTGCGCCTGGTCCCCCCACGTTGGGGAGGACCCGTCCGAGGGCTGCCGCGGCGGCACACAGCCTTGGGGCGAGGAGCTTAAAGTGCTCCCCAAAATCCCATCGAGGGTCCAGCACCAGACCGAGATACTTCATCGAGCTCTCGATCTGGACTTGCACCCTCTCTACTCGGACACGGAGCCCCGCCTGGGGTCTGCGGCGACGCGGCGGCCTGAACGAAATGGCCGTCGTCTTCTCGACGGCCACGTCCAGCCCGAGGAGGCGGATGCGCCGGACGACCATCGTCGCGCCGACCGACGCCAGGTGGACCGCCTCCGTATGACGTGCGCCCCTTCGCCGCGACAAGGGTGTCGTCGGCGAAGCAAACAACCTCCATGTTCGGCAGGAGGTTGCCCCGCAGAACCCAGTTGTACCCCAGGTTCCAGAGCAGAGGGCCCAGCACGGAACCCTGGGGTACTCCCGCCGTCATCGGCCACCTGTGGACGCGACCGTCCGCCCCCTCATACACGATTTCCCTCCCGCGGAGGTAATCGGTGATGAGGGAGCGGAGGGTGCCTCAGCCCACTTCGTGGACTGAGGCACCGCGTACGGCTCGGCGACCACCGCCAGGTCTATCTGCCACTGTGCCATCGACTGGCAGAGGAGATCCTGTGCCGCCACTGTGGCAGCCCTCGGCATCAGTCTTCCCCTCACCGGCGGGGGGTTGCAACTGAGGCCCCCCATCCGGTGAGTGGAAGGCTTGCCGGCGTCGGCGCACACGGCGCACTTTATCTCACAGTCACCGAGTCATCCAGTCCGGTGACTCGAATGTCCGCAGTCTTGGTCGGACGCACCACCTTGGCGGCGTCGCCGAGTACCCCCGCTATGCGTGTGGCGAGCGCGTCAGCCTGCTCCGGCGAAGTGCCCTTCGGGAGCTCCATGATCCGAGCTCCCGTCACCCCAGTCCGGAACGTGGGGCTCCCCACAATTCCCATCTCCCCCAGCTTGATGCTGCCTTTCGCCGTTGCAATGGCGGCGGCGTATATGGCGCCTTTTGCCACCGCTTCGGGCGACAGGCTAATCACCACCGCCAGAGTCTTGGGTGCCTTAGGCATCTTCGGCTTTGCGGCGGTGCCCAACCACCGCGCGGAGGAGGGGGCGCGGACTTGACCGGGGCCGTCACCGCAGCCGTCTTGGCTGGCTTCCTGTGCCCCTTCCTTACCACCGTGCTCCAGCCCTCCTTGGTTGACTAAGGCCTAATCGCCCTGGTTTAGGGTAGGCTCGAGCCCCTCGGTGGGGACGTATATGAGCTGTTGATGGATATATAAATTTTATAGCAAAACTTTGCAGAAGTAGCTGCTGTTTTAGACGTTATTTTTAACGCGAACATTAACACTAAAATCAACGCAAGTGAAGCCTTAGCATTAGAACTAATGGCTTACATTATATTCCACTAATATGTATAGATAGAAATAAAATTGTGACTTCAATTTTATTTTTTATCAATTCCAATTTAAAATGTGGAACTAGTTTTAACATTTATGGGAAGGATTTATTATAAACTAGCTGTGCCCGCGACTTCGTCCGCATAAAATAGTAACTTTTGTTGAGGTTGATGAGGTCTATTAGTGAAAGTCCCGTCAAAATCGGTCCAGCCGTTCCGGAGATTAGCGGGAACAAACAGACAGACAGACGGACAAAAAATGTTTAAATTGTATTTTTGTTATTGGTACCCGATATACATTCATACCAATTTAGTAAAAACTTGTTATTTTGACATTACAAACAGACACTTCAATTTTATTTATTTGTATAGATGTATAGATTCAGATCTAATTATACGTATAGTGACATTATGTCACGTGAATTTGTTATCTTCGGACAGTTTAACTAGTCCCATGATGGGAATATGAGACCATTGTATATTTTTTTGTCGGAGACACAAAAAATCATTTTAGCCAATCCATCATTGCTTAGGAAAATACACATTTGTGTTACGCAAGGAAATGTGTTATTAACATCGAAGCTAATAGGAAGCTCTGCCGATGAGTTCTCCCTCCTTCCTCCGGCCGGATACAATACAAGCAAGGATGTATTGGCTACGAAAGTCTGCAAAATATTGTAAGTTTACAATATTTATTGCAATTTTATGTACATCACTTATTACAATAGAACTATCATGATGAGTTCTACCGTTCATATGATACTGTATACGCAAACGAGTAAAGAAAATGTGAAACATATTTGTATCAAAAATGAGTTTTCTCACCAAGGTTACAACAAACAACAAACAAACTACCACAGTACAGTTCCATAAACATAATCAAATAATTATGCGAGATGTTACTGGCGAACAAAATTGAACGAAATGAGCTCTATACAAAATTCTATTCTCGGCATTCTCGACCTATCATTTGCAATTCCATTGAACTACAACATCAAAGTTATGAAAGTACTATGTCGACTAGTAATAATAACATAGAATACCGTCAGCACACAAATATATACTCTGGACCATCTCTGGACTAGTTTCAAAACATTTTCTCTGGGCTTTACATGACGTCTGTCCTCTTCCTCATCTAGTAAAGGCTCCCCCAAACATCGATTAAAGAAATCGAAAAATATCACTGAGTAACATAGGCCATAGAATATTTTCCTACGGGAAAATATGGAACTCCCACGGACGAAGATCACGCGGGCGAAGCTGCGAGCGGAAAGCTAGTCAGTTAAAATTCTGCACCAACGTTGTAGTTTGCTGAACTTTGTACATTTTTTGTGTGTCTGTTTGTCTACAAATTTTGTAAATTTATTTAAAATCCGTAATTTGCTCTAAGTTCTTTTTTGTAATTTCGTTGATGTCAGCTATTTTTAAGGGCTGTGGATTTTTAAATAAATTTTGGTTTATACGGTTCAAACGGTTTTAAATGTTTTTCACTACTGGGTATACTCATAATAAAATTACGAAAGACTACATCATGCGACAGCACCAAATCGTTGCCTACACATATCATGGTTGGGTTCAAGCCAGCCGCAACATCGATACATACAGACCGATGCCATTTAAACCCCAAAACAATGGAACCTTTTTAGCCAACGACGAAAATCCGAGCACCATATTGTTCCAACGTTCGAGTCGAGCCATTGTATCAGATGGGAGCTCCACAAGAAGTATTCATCTCGAGCGCCGCGCCGCTCGCATAACGGCTCTGTTTACCAGACGTGCACGGAAAATATTCGATATGAACTGCACCCTGGGGCACGAACTGGATGTTTTTGCTAAAGTATTGCTATTTTTAAAGAACCTTTACGATAATAACGTGTTCTGTTATCTAATCGAAGAAGAAGAAGAAATAGCCATAAACTCTACGCAAACACGTGCTTCTTAGCCACTGTTTTGAGGTAACTATAAGTACTAAATTTATCCTACTACTGATAACTATCCAAGTAACTTATCCAATGCATTATACCTACTGTTTATTTGCACGAATACTGTAGATAAGTAGCCAAGATAAAACTGGATCTCTTCAAACATACCAATCGTTTCATTCCATTCGCAGCTGGGATGATGACTGAATTCCAATTTTGACGTCTCGTCATAAAATATTAAAATACCGTAGAAAAATATGTAATCATGTGAAATTAGAATTAAAATCGGCTTAGAAATACATTAGATATAAGCATTATAAACTGTTAATTTGGAAGCGATTAGACAGAGAGATTCGACATCAACCGAGACGTCATTGTTGAGTACGGCCATATAAACTTGAAACTGGAAGCTACCCTCAGTGTTGGAGGCAAGCGGCAATCATACCCATCCCTAAAATTACAAATCCGTCCCAGCCTGCTCATTTTAGACCTATTTCAATCCTTCCCTTTGTTTCTAAAGTCCTTGAGCGGCTGATTCACCTCCAAATCAGTATCTTCTTGAACCGGCATCAGCTGCTCAGTCCTTACCAATCTGGTTTCCGCCCTGGGCATAGCACAGTGACCGCCCTGACAAAAGTGTCTGACGATATCCGGTTTGGGATGTCAAATCAGCAAGTTACAGCCTTAGTATTACTAGATTTTAGCAACGCGTTTATTACTGTTGATTTTGACATACTATTGGCAATCTTAAAGCGTCTTTTGGTTTCTGATACAGTGGTGCAGTGGTTTCGAAGTTATCTGGTGGGTCGGTACCAAAGTATTCGTATGGATGGCAAACTGTCACGTTTTTGCGAAGTTCCTGCTGGTGTGCCTCAGGGCGGCGTCCTATCTCCTCTCCTTTTCTCAATCTTTATTAACTTCCTTACCCCTTTCCTTTGTTGCCAATATCACCTTTATGCGGATGATCTCCAAATATATTCACAAGCGCCTGTTAGAGACATTGTTGATTTGATTGCGCAACTTAATAAAAATCTGGTAATCATTCACGAGTGGAGTCAAAATTATGGCCTCTTAGTTAACCCCAAAAAGTCGCAAGCTATTGTTATTAGCGGTTCTAGGCAAATAGCTGCACTTAATAATTTGCAAATACCAGCAATCGTATGCAATGGCATTCCTTTGCCGTATGAAAGTCAGGAACTTGGGGGTCCTATTCGATTGTACTGTTTCATGGGCTCCTCATATTGCAGAGGTCAGTAGAAAGCTGTTTGCAGCGCTAGGATCTCTAAGAAGGTGGAAAAACTTGCTACCAGTAAAGACTAAGATCGAACTTGCGCAGGCTCTCCTTTTCCCAATTTTGGACTATGCAGACGTTTGTCTTACTGATCTAAACGAAGATTTACTCACAAAGCTCCAACGTTTGCAAAACGTCTGCATTCGATTCGTTTATTGCTTGCGTAAGTTTGATCATGTGTCTGAATTCAGAGATCAATTAAAATGGCATCCTATTAGGTTACAGCGGCAAGAACACATCATTTCCTTCCTATATAACATCCTTTTTGATCCACGTACCCCACCTTATATGAAAGAGCGTTTCCAATTTCTTGGGACTGATCATGAACGAGTTTTGCGGTCCAAGTCGGATAATATCCTAAAAAATAGTTACACAGATTCGGGCTATTTCAAAAGGTCCTTCACAGTGAAATCTGCACAATTGTGGGATGGTTTGCCTCGAGATATCAGAGAGTCAAAGACGCTTGTCACTTTTAAAAACAGGATCCATAACCATTTCATGTCACAGTCACAATTATAGCTTGTTTTTTTTTACTTGTATTGTATTCTATAACATTTTTTATATATATATTTAGGTATAATATTTGATATTTTGTTCATGTATTTATTATATAAATATGTATTATATAAGTACTTAAGTATATATTATTATCTTAAATTTTTTGGTAATTGTGTTAATTTTTATGACGGCACACTGCTTTATACCTACAATCCGTAGACAAAGGTTGTTTGGAAGAGATCGCTACCAGCGATAAGACTGCCTTTGCCCACATTAGTTTTAAGAGTTTTGTTACAGTTTCTGTTTCGTGTGTGTGCAATAAAGTATTAATCTATCTATCTATCAAAACTCCATGTAAATTGCCGTTTTGTTAGAAAGAGATGGAGAAAAATGTTTAATACCTTATATCTTAGTTGTTTTTATAGTTATTCGAAAACCGATTTTTTCTTTCTGTTTATTAAATATGAATGAGCTTCTATTAAAGCAATAATATTTTTTCAGTCATCTAGCCTAATTTCATGCAAACGATGTCGCGGGCAGATAAATAATACCTAACGGTGGATAGGCTAGATGATTTTTTTTTAGGCTAGATGTCGGTGGCGCTGTGGACTCGGTACTTGCCTTCCAATCGGGACGTCCGGGGTTCGAGACCGCCATGTACCAATGTGTTTTGCATTTTTCGAATTTCATACATTTGTCTAACGCTCCTACGGCGAAAGAAAATGTCCTTCATCGCGGTAATTCTCGTATTAATTATTACCAAGTTGAGTGGCTATGCTTGATCGGTTAACGTATATATGATGATGTCCGCACACGTTCCATGAAATTAAGACAATAATATGAGCCTTGACGAAGCTGCTAAACTGTATTTTATGAGTGTACATTTTCGTTATAAAAAATATTTTATCATTACCGAATGAAGAGAAAAGAGTAATGCAGAATTTAAACGCGGTAACGAATAACGATTAGCACAGAGCCCGCAAATTATCAATATCAATATCCATAGTCCGACGCTCTTACGCTGAAGGAAAACATCGTGATGTAACCTGCATACATCTGTGAAGAAATTTAAAGGGTATGTGAAGTCAACCAATCTCCCTATACTCAACAGTGGACCTCTCTCGACTCTTCGGCGATAATAAAGTATCCAAAATCAATATTCAATATTAAAAAATAAGCTGATACGAGTATTATCACATCACATCATATCTAATTATAAGTTGTTAAATTTAAGGAAGATACAATTCCAAGATATGCACACCAGACAAACTCTGAGGAGATGATTCTCATAGAGACATACATAGCGTGTGGACAGTGGTGGACAATATAGTACTGGCGCTACATATATAGCGTAAGGACAATGAGTCATCGACAATCATAATATTGTGTTCGAACATTGATTTGGTTGCGATAAGGCTGACTGCAAACATAAGCGCCAGCTATGTTTGTATGATTAGGCTGTTGGCACTGGAAGCCAATAAGGTCGTAGGTGTCGAGACTGATTGCAAACTATCTTTAGTTAGTCCAACAACCTCCTTTATTGGAGACAGCTTTTATGGCATTTGTGTTACCGCAGTATTGATCTACGATAATCTCTGGGGTTGAGGGTAGTGAGCGTTTTTTTTAGAATAATCGATTGTATCGACCTATACGGCCTTATTAATAAAATTTTTACTTCTTGGATCATTATCTTCGGATTAGTTACCTACTCCGTGTTTTGTCTTAGTTTGACATATGACAGCCGATGTGTGCGGAAACAAGACAAAACACGGAGTAACTTATCCGACGATGATCCAAGGAGTAAAATGTTTATTAATAAGGCCGATACTGTTTAGTCAAGAAAGTCACAGATCCAATTTACGATTGAAAAGTTCGTGGTGTCACATTCCAATACATATTTTATTTTTATTATAACAACTATTACCGTAACTAAGATTACACTACCGTCTAACATTTGATTGACATACTGTTTGGTAGTTACAAAATTATCGTAAGTAACGTAACGAAACGGTACGAAAAGGGAAAGTAATAAAACGAAAACGAAACTAACGAAAACGAAATGTAACGAAAATTTCGCATATTGTATCGAATGCAGTAGAGTTGTAGATATGTTGTAGATACTGATTCGTCTACACTGTTATTTGCTTCAAATACTCTCGAAAACATTGCATTTTCATAGTTAAGGAAACTCTGTAGTCTACTGTACACCACAGTCGGGCGTGACCTGGGAAATCCATTGTTTTTATTGTGACTACGGATAAGGTCATACGGTCCAATAGCGGTGTAAAGTGCTTACAATAGAAATTAAAAAGAAAGCGTTTGACCTTTTTAGGGTTTCACCTTGGCTCGTATGAAAACGCAATAATAATTTTAGCTTACAAAGTTTGAGCTACAGTCGGTTGCACCAAGTTTTACATTTGGCAAGTTCGTGCTGTCTTCTTTAGAATCAACTTCATACGTGAGAATGGGGTTTTCCACTATTAATTACACAAATTTCGCCATACTTTTGACATTCAAGACGTAAAGAATAAACATTAGTAAATCAATGAGAATAAAGGTAAAACTGAAATCGGAAAAAGTCAAAGCATAAATAAATTTTTGGTACTTAGTACATTATCTATTCTGTGCTTATGGTGCCACCGGGTGTGATTGATATAAATATTAGGTAAGCGAGTATTAATCAAGGCAATACTTTTCATCGTCTCATCCAGTTAAAGCTGGATGCATAGTCTCATTCAGAGCTTATAGACAGGTTAAATGCTCTAGCGAGTTAAAAGCGCCAGGCATCCATTTAGTTAAATATATATCTAATATATAGCAGGTTTATGATAAGAAATAAGTTTGGACTTTCTAAGAAAATGCAAAGTCACGAATGTAAAAATAGTTTACAATTTATAGGATTTTTATTTAATAACTCACAAACATAAAGGCTAATGTTATTTTGTGAAGTTACAGGAGTTATAAATAACGCATCAGAACGAAATATCAAATGAGACATCACATCATCATACTCTAAATACTTCGTTATGTTTATGCATACGAAGTTAATTAAAGTCATATGAAGAGTCATTTAAAGATTTTTGAGCAATTTTTTTCAAAAAATAGAAATTTTATAAATGAATAAAATCTCTACAATTTGAGACTTCAAAACGAATATTTTCTGTCCTTTCACAGAATGAAAGAAAGTTTCAAAATGTACGAAGAAAAGAGCAATGAGAATGAATACCAACAAAAAATAGATACATACCGCTATGGTAGTTAGAACTTAATAATGATTTCAGTTAGACGAGGAGACATGAATATACGAACAATATACCAAAAGAAATTATTGCCGCGCCAACAGAAACAATGAATGTCATCGGTAACGATGGAGCCCAGCAGCGCGCAGAATAGATTGCACAAACAGTAATCCCAGCAAAAACCGACGAATATGACGACGGAGGCGGCGGCGCCGCACTATGTGGAGGTGCCTAAGAGAGCTTGGCCATAAATACATTTTGTAAAAATCGGCGCAGGTACTTGTATTATACCTCAAACTATAGCTAAGAAGTTGATCTACTATATTATGTATAAATTATGTATGTAACTAGTACTTTTTTATAGTAAAGAGCATCTAAATACGATGATTGAAAAATTATCACGAAAACATAATAATTTGTATTTTTTTCAGGATGATTTTCTAGTAAGCTAGCAATGAAAATTATACAAGTATTATACCATTTTAGAAAGCTTATAATATATACTTTTTTTTGGTATACACAAATATGCTATATATTTATAAATATATTTACTAGAAATATTTATCTCATGACATCATTTTTGCGTATCTGAAACTTTCAATTAGAGTTTTGACAGTTGCCGAAATTTGCCGAAGGTCTGTAAATGATGTTATTTAATAGGAAATTTAATATTTTTATACAGGAAGAAAAAAAAAGTTGCAACTTCATTGCACAACATAATGCTATCTATCATAACATGAAATAGTAATAATTTCTTAAAAATACGTGGGCGAATCTATTTGTTTTATTAGTTGATATAGGTTACACTTGTGATATATTATTAATTGCGGTTTATGTTTTGATAATGTATCGAGTATTTCTCACCATTTTTAGTTCGCCTACAAAATAAATTATCAATAAAACACATAGGAAACCGAGTAACCACATAATGATAAATAGTTTTTATTCCCATACTTTGCACACGTTTCAAATCAGTTATTTAATATAAAATAGAGCATCTGCATACTGAATAATTACATACTGTTTTTCGTTCGTTATTGTCGTTATTAAAAGTGTATCTAACCACCTACTCTCTCGCAATGAGTGAATTCCAATGTACCAGACGCGACCTATGTCTTGTTTTGATTGAAAGTGACGGGAATTATGTTGTTGCTTTAACAAGTTATATACGGAATAATTTTATCAACTTTTCTGAGGCAAATATCGCTAAAATTGTCGCGAGTGTACAAAAAAATCTTATTACGAACTTTCGTCAACGCTACACTAAATCTGGCAGAAATAAAGAAAAATTTTTAAATCAGAATAGCCTGTGGTTGAATGCCACATTCACAGTAAATCTGGAAGATCCTACTTGTGAATCTGAACCTTCGACATCGACGGGGAAGCGAGGACGCCCTTCTAAAACCTACGAAGACAGTTCCGATAGAACACAAAGACGAAAAAACAAGGAGTTGCTTGAAACATGTGGCCTTGATTTTATACTGAATTCATATCTTCAAGGATTGAGATCTCAAGGGGAAACGGAAGAAGCATTCATTGTCGAAATTTTACGAGTATTACCCATAGATAAAAAAAGTGAAATACGTCAAAATCTTTTAAATGAACCGGCACATTTAACAGCGTACTCTAAAGATGAAGCTCTCAGTATTTTTATAGAGTTGGACCTTAACATGGCACAGTATGAAAACATGAGAAATTGCTTAATTGCGAAGAACTGCGTATTATTTCCGTCATATAAATCAATTCAGGAAGCTAAAGGAATGTGCTACCCACCAAGATCAAGCATAGAAATTAATAATATTACAGCAAAAATAAAACTGCAAGATCTGCTGGATCACACTATTGCAAGAATTTTGAAAATCAATGGTGTATACAAAGCTGGCAAAAAACATTTAATGCTGTATTCGAAATGGGGCTGTGATGGCTCAAGCGGACAAAGTGAATACAAGCAAGTCTTAACTGAAGAGGATGAGTTAATTTCTGACACAAATTTATTTATATCTTCATTAGTACCTCTGAAACTTGTTGATATTAATACAAATGAAACTTTGTAGGAAAACCCTGTTCCATCATCAGTAAGATTTTGTAGGCCCATTTTAATAGAATTTTCAAAAGAGACACCAGAGAAAACTACAAGTGTAGTTAATGAAATTATAGCTCAAAGAAACGCTCTCACAACAAGCTTAATCAATAAAAATGGTGAAAGTATTGCAATCAAACACACATTATTTTTGACAATGGTTGACGGGAAAGTGGCTCAAGTTTTGTCAGAAACTTCATCAGGTGCTGTATGTACTATTTGTGGTGCAAGACCTACAGAGATGAACAATTTAGAAAAAGTACAAAATAAACCTGTTGACGAAAATTCTTATCAATATGGGCTTTCGACTTTACATTGCTGGATTAGATTTATGGAACTAATTTTACATATATCTTATAATGTAGGCTTTGAAAAATGGTCTGCTACAACGACAGAAAATAAAGATTTGAAAAAACAAAAGAAGACATATGTACAAAGAAGGTTCAGAGAAGAACTTGGTTTAAATATAGATAAACCTAAGCAAGGTTCTGGTAACAGTAATGACGGTAATACAGCTAGACGATTTTTTCAAAATTATCAGTGCACTGCAGAAATTACCGGTGTGGATGAGGAATTGATAAAACGATTTTATGTTTTACTTCAAGTTATGTCTAGCGGAAAAGTAATTAATGCTACGAAATTTGGACAGTATGCTTTCGATACAGCACAACGATATGTTAGTAAATATATGTGGTATTATATGCCATCATCTGTCCATAAAGTCCTAATTCATGGGGAAAGTGTAATTCGGCATTATTCAGTGTTACCTCTTGGACAGCTCTCCGAAGATGCCCAGGAATCAAGGAACAAAAACTATAAACGATTCAGACTTCATCATGCTAGAAAATGCTCTAGAGTAGCTACAAATGAAGACGTTTTACATACACTTTTGTACACTTCAGACCCTTACATAACAAGTTTAAGAAAACCTTCCAATAAAAAGTCTATGGAACTTATAGATGAAGCTGTAGAGCTAGTAGAATAATATAATTCTATGTTATTTTCTTTTTCTTATTATATTTAATTAATAAGAGTAATTTTATGTGTTTATTTTGTATTAATTATAACATTTAGGTCACATTGTTTAAAATTAGTCGTAAATTTATGATAATTTTTCAATATTTCATGTTTTGTATTTTTTTACAATTATTAAATATATTTTTATATGCATAGACTGTATATTATATTAAAGTACGTTTATCTCAGATTACCTAAAAAAAAATCAGCTGTATATCTATAAAAACATGGAAGTTATAGATTTATGACCCGAAACCGACTCGATCTCCACATAGTGCGCCGGCAGCTCCATTGTTGAGCCTATAATTGTCTTTAGCGGCAACAAAACAACGGTAACATACGATGGCTGAGAGTCATAGCGATGGCAATAAAGCCGTTTGTGACTCAATGCAAATAGGCACAACACATTCATTCAGCCAGCTAATGCGCGACTTATTCATCAACTCGCGTTTGCGCGCGATTTGGGTGGGACCTTCCTTATATTTTTTGTCGTCAACTCGCTCCGATCGTGAAAATCTGACGTGTTTATGCTCGATTGTGAAAATCTGACGCTTGTGAAATCGCAAAATATGCACAAAAATAAGCGGCGTAAGCGGTCAATGTGTTGATCGCAGAGCTGAAAGAGAGTCGTAGACCCGAGTATTTGATGTTAATTTGATCCCACCAAAAACATTCTGTAAAAAACTAGCCAAGTCTCGATGGAGCTGCTTGTTTATCTCTAAAAAGTAATGAAATCTAGACAAAGTCGTGCCAAGTCTAAGGTTCCTTACTGCGATTTCTTTATTATTATAGTTAATGTTGTGTGACTTGGCCGTTGAACATTCTTTATACGTTAGTGGGTGTACAAGTCAACCGCCCGATGTCTCTATCTCTACTAGGCGGTCCTAAGTAAAGGGGTATTGACTTGACAGATGTACATCGAAGTAATCCTATAAGGGTTTAGTCTTTTCGTTTCGAGGTACGGAACCCCTAAAAAAAACCGGTCAAGTACGAGTCGGATTCGCGCACCGAGGGTTCTGTACAAACCTGTATCTTTATTATATGATGTAACAAAAAATTTACGGTTTTCGCAATGTTTCCTTATCTGTGCTATAAGACGTTACTTCATACAAATTTCAAGATTCTGAGTTCACGGGAAGTACCCTGGAGGTGTTGATTCCCTTGCGAGTGTCGAAAATTTGCTGCATAAACGGCTGTATCACTTTTGATTGCGTTGGCTTAGAACAGCTCCAAGGGACAGTAGATCTGAGTATTTGATATAAATTTCAGCTTGATACCTCCACGCGTTCCTGAGAAAAAGGCTCTTGACAGACAGACAGACGGACGGACGGACGGACAACAAAGTGATCCTATAACGGTTCCGTTTTTCCTTTCGAGATACGGAACCCTAACAAGTGAGATAAAGCGTTTTATTAAGTCAAAGACTAACTAACTAAGTACGTAAAATCTTTTTTTTTACTCTTTAAAATTAAGGGGCTTTTGAACAATATGATCACGCCAGCCCCATCATAACCTAATCCTTATCTAATGTTAACAATTAATTATTTAAGCATTATTTCTATCTAAAATATTTTTTCTTAGGAATTATTATAAAGAATACACCATATTAAAAAGAATTCCATCCGCTTCCGATAACGGAGAGGCTAGGATGCATTGGAATATGCCTATTTTACTTATTTATACATTAAGAGCTGATAGAACTGTAGTTCTCTGTCTGTTCTTCGTTTTTTACACATTCCATCAAGAAATGATGTGCATCTTCTAGTTTTCCACATATTTCATAATTAGGAGAATCAGATTTTTTCATTATATACCTGATTATTTTTCCAACAGGAGCCAAATTTTGTGTGCTTGTTCAGACAACGTTCAGACAACGTCCACAATGTTCAACATCCACTGAACCTAAATGTATGGAACAGCTGATTTTGTTCGCGATTTCGAGTTTGGTCCCATAGTAAAAATTGTTCATTTTGCTTGTCTAAACAAGCACACAAACTTTGGCTCCTGCTGGAAAAATAACCCGGTACCTATAGAAATTTATTAAGCGGAATGTGTCCAGAACGAAATCTAGTTGCGATAACAAATAAATTACGAGGAATCGAACTACATAATTATTACTAAACCAAGATAAGTAGTGTATTATTGTTCCTTCTATATCTCGTTCAATCGCAGACACGATTTCACTCCATCTATAAGGAACAATAAAACACGTGGTAGCAGATTTTTACAGTTACAAAAGTAAATTTTCAGTTTAGAAGTTTACGCTCGTATTATTCCGTGTTTAAGTACAAAATCACCTAATGATTCGAACCAGCGATTGCTGGTTATGTTTTGATAAATTATCATTCAAAATAATTTACTTCAAATCTAACCATTTCAGTAGTTAAGTATTTTCTGTCAGCAAATGTTTAGCGTCATATGGCTCGTTGCGCCATTAAGTAGTTAAGTATTTACTGTCAGCAAATTCTTAGTGTCGTATGGCTCGCCGCGTCCGGTGTGACCGCGGCGTCCGCGACCTAATTACACTTGTTTTGTCTTCAAAAATAATTATTTTAAATTGAATTGAATATTGCAGCTAGAAATACGGTTTTGTTTGACTGACCACAGCAACGTTCGCTGTGGTCAGTCCTAGGATGGGTGACCAAAATAAGAAACATCTCAAGCTCCTCCGTGCTTCGGAAGGCACGTTAAACAGTGGGTCCTGCGCCTGATCTCACCCCGATCGTGTCGGTTAACCGTCCCATCGGACTAGGCGAGTGAAGGAACAGAGAGTGCACTTGCGTTTGCGCAGTCACTTGTGCCCTATAATATCTCCTGCGCAGATGGCTAGTCTCTGTGGAGATTGTCCGCCGTGACCGAATATCGGTTAGGAGGACATTATTATTATTATATCCAAAGAAAGTTGGCGTCAGACAGATCGGCTGTAAAAACCTCAGTCAAAACTATGTTTTGGAGTGATTGTCATTCCAAGCAAATCAGACCCTGGGCTACGAAGTGATGATAGAAAGATACTCTTTATTACTCACCACGAAAGTAGTACAGTTACAGAAGTTTTACAAAGCTAAAATGTACAATTTCGACAGTCTTATCGCTAAGAGTGATATCTTCCGGAGAACCTTTGGACAGAGGACACTTTGTTTAAATGATTTTGCGACATTCCTAAATGTGAAAAATGTTATACTAGCGGTTTTTCTAGTATTAGCGTACAAACAGAAAGCGTTATGATGAAATATATATTATGCTTGCACTAAAAATAGACAAAAAGATGTACTCCATATGACGTAGGATTTTTATTTTATGTTTATAATCCTTGTCAGTTTTGTTTGATATAAGTGTAAAGAAACGGACCCAAATGATAGCAAAAATACTTAATTTTATATGTAAGTATATATCAAAATGTAAATTATTCGTTTGAAAACCTATATAGAAATAATGGTTAAATCCAATCATTTATTTATTACAATTATTAACGCCCAAGGTTAATATATATGTACAACTTACTGAATTTGGTTTTATTTATTAGCATTCACTAGATATTAATATATGTAAGTAAAATAAGTGGATATGGACTAGCGATTAGAATCAAATATCAACATCATCATCAGCCATTAGGTCTTCTGCTCAGAAGACATAGGCCTCCCTATGAATCTCCTTCAACCCTAACCAGGTCACTTATCCACCGGGTAGGAGGCATGCCTACTTACTGTCTGAATTAAATATGTATAAGGTTTAACATAATAAAGCATATAAATAAATAGCAGCATAATGAGCGTATGCACATTTTAACTACGTGGAAGTCGCAGTGTGGACCCTATCACGCGCGCCTATAAGGGCAGGGAGAATACCGGGGTGGTTTAGTGGTTAGGCCGGCACTCTGCTGGGAGCCCCATGCACGCTCGTCGTCTAGCCAACGGCGAGTACGGTTCCCCTCGACAAAAAAATGGTAAAGGCAGTTCGACATATCCAAAAACTTAAAGGTCATAACAACTGATTTTCAATCAATGAAACTATTATTATATTAATTAACAAAGACCCAATTAAATATTTATCGTAGGTTGATGTGCTGTTGATTGTACTTTAATTAAAATTGCAATAAGTTTTCGTGTTTAATAATGTTTCATTCTTATTTTTTGGTTTGTTTTAATAACACTGAAACATAAATCTAATATATAAAATTCTCGTGTCACAGTGTTTGTTATCAAACACCTCCGAAACGGCTTGACCGATCTTTATGAAATTTTTTGAATATTTTCAGTAGGTCTGAGAATAGGTCGTAAACTATTTTTTATTATGGCGAAACGTAGTTCGCGCGGCACAGCTAGTAATATATAAAAAATTCAAATACATTGAAAGTTATAAAAATGCATTTACAAGGTATTACTGCATTTTTTAAAACTTTTTAGTAACAAATGTCGTCTTAGTTAAAAACGTGGGTATATATGTATCTTATTTACATTAATTTTAAAATCTAATAATGAATTTCTTTCGTTTAAAACACAATTATGTCAATAAACTACCCTAATAAATATATTTTATGTATAAAATTTAATTGATGTTTTGTTTAATTTGTGTTTAAATAATAAATCTTTGAAATTGAATTATTTCAATAATGAATGGAAAGTTTTTAACGAGCAAATTAAAGGTCAATACGTAAAGTCATTTAAATAGGTTATTGCACACGGCACCACGGCGAAAAATGTCTAGCGCGCAACTCTCGATAGGGTTGTCACGAGTGACGAGAGAGAGTCAGTCGTAGTGGGACGTCGACAACAAGATTTTGCTGTAAGATTTTACTTTAGTAGTAATAGTATTCAATTAGTTTTAGGACAATCCTAGTGTACTGACCTGTTAAACATATAGGTATTGATTGTTTGCTTAATGTTACAATAGTCAAAATCTGTAATAACAATGTATAAATATTATACATTGTATTGTTTTTTTCTATTTAATAACAAATATTTTTAATTATTGATGACATAATAATGACGTCACAGAAATGTCTTACTAAAACTAGTATACAAAGAAAAAAGGAATAACTAGAAACAAAATACTTATAAACTACTTTACTTAAAAAAAATACAAATTGTTTTTTCTAATGAAAGTTGATTACGTTTTTCACTAACGTAGATTTACTGAAACAACATTCAGGATAATTTTTTCACGTACAGTCAACAGCTCATCAACCTTCATCAACTTTTGCACCAGCACAGTGCATCGACTATCACTTCATATTGATCTCTTTGTGTTAGACTTAAAGTTAATACTATTTTTCGTTGTAGTTTTTCTTATTCAGGTTTCAAAAACAGATACATTTGTGACAACCCTAGTAAAAATTGATGAATTTTCAATAAGTTCCTATATAATGCGAAATTTTCGAGTAGTGGTTCATTCTGTTCTTCAAAGTGCTTCGAGCCAAGGAACTAGCTGCAACAGTGTCGTCAGTCGTCGTCGAGGAGTCTCCCCAGCACCCAGATCTTCAGCCACAGTACTTTATTTGTGAGTGTTCATTATGTAAGTACTTTGAAAGGTTTACTGATAGTTGGTTGTAATTACTATTTCCTCCAAGTTTCGTACGGAGAAAATAACAATGAGATAGTTTTAAAGATCGTCACACTTACAATGAAGGATCAGTGTAAGTATGCATTGTCTTTTTCCGATACTCAATTTTGCGTTACTTTTTCAGGTCTGACTCCGAGTTTGAAGTCTACCAACCAGTGCAGAAGACCAAACCTAAGACAAAACCAACATCTCGAGATAACATCAGGTAAGGTTTAATTTATGCTGTCGTCATAGTATTTATTAAATCTTCGAATCGTTAGTGAAGATTTTATGTGATAATACCACAATATTTATTTATTAGGGTATGTCAACAGTACACATATTAATGAATTAGATTGAAGTGGATAACAATTCAACACTAAAATGATTATGAATGAGTGAATGGTGTTAGTATGCTGTTGCTGATCAGTATTAGCTAGGAGACTAACAATATTATTAAATTTATCTTTTCAGGTCTGACTCCGAGCAAGAACTGTTCGAGCCAGCGCAGAAGCCTAAGCCTAAGAGAAAACCAATCTCTCGCGATACTATCAGGTAAGATATGAGTTATTTATGCAAGTGAAGTGGTAATTTCGTTTTAGGTTCATCACTGATAGAGTGGGTTTTTTTTGTATTGAAGTGTTGTTTTCTTTATCGATCATAGTGGGTTAGATAAATTCGAAGATTGCAGGTGTCAATCGTAGGATAGGAACATTGCGTTCTACAACAACATAGTAATATCAATTATTGTTGAGTTGTTTCACGTTCTTGCTGATTGTCCTAACATAGGATATAATACAATCTCTTTTGTCTTTTACAGGTCTGGTTCATCGAAAAAGGCTAAGTCGAGCTCAAAGGAGTCGTTGAATTTGTTCGGGTTGGTGTCGGACGACGAAGAAGTTACAGCCGAGCGTGCGTCACGCGTCAGGCAGGGCAAACGACTCGACAGCAGCCTCGCCAACAAGACCGCGCACGGCACGCTCCTGCGGCGTACTCCGCTCGACGGTCGCTACTACGTGGAGACGCGCGTATACAGCACGGACGAGGCGTTGGCCGTAGCGCCCGACCAGCGGTACACCAAGGCGCTTGTCACACTCAAGGTGCAGCTAGAGCCAGACCAGCCCGAGTGGGACTACTTGCAGCAGTTTTTAAAGCGGTCAAAGTCGTTGTTTAAAGATAAGCCTGTATTTTATAGTAATAAAACAAATATTAAATAAATAAATTAACTAAGCAAGTAAAATATTTTTTACAATAGGTTTTTATATTTAATCCGGTTTTTTTGAGCCCACGTCCAGGTAAAGTTACAGTCGTAACTTAGGTATTAATGAGGTACGGTAATCATTCATTTAGTTAAGTGGATAAGTAATTAACTAAAAATACTATAGATTAGCGTTAGGTAACAAGTTGTATACTTTATTTTTCTGAATTGCTACGATGCCTTTTTGCTCAGAGTGTTCGATGCAATTAGGCAGCAGACAATGGGTAGGACACCTGCGCAGCAGCGCGCACAAGCGCAGGTGCGCAGTGTCGCGGGCGCACGACGACGCCGGTGTTGTCGAACTCGCGAGTGCGTTTAGAGGTCGCATCGTTACATACAGAATTACTCCTACAGATGAGTACCGATGCTCTTTACCCGATTTATTCTTGCATAGTATATTTTCTAAAATTTATAATCTTTTGCAAATGTCTCTAAATAAGCATATATGTTTAAAAGTAAATTTTGAATATTTTGCCGATTTTCTTTTATTTAAGAACGAGGTAAATAACATTAAGTCGTTTGTTACAAAAAATTTAACGATTCATCGCAATTTTGATTTTAACGAGTTGTTTGAAACACTCGTAAATACTATTAAGAACAAAGTTGAAGAATTTGAGGATCGTGACAGTGGTTGGACTTTTTTAAGTAATGTTTCCTTAGAAGTTAACATTAATAGATATGATCCTCTAAGAGGGTCTGGTTCAACTTATGTAGATTTACCACTAGCGATAAAAAAGAAAAAGGCGTGTATTAACATCAGGAATAAAGATGAATATTGTTTTTTGTGGAGCGTCGTTGCCGCTTTGTACCCGGCTAAAAAGAACGGTGACCGTACGTCGTCGTATCCGCACTTTGAACAGGTCCTAAACACCGACGATATATCTTTCCCAGTAACGTTTACGGATATCGCGAAATTCGAACAAAACAATCCACATTTAAGTGTAAACGTATATTCATTAAAGAATAATCAGATAGTTGTAGGTCCCATTTATAAGTCTGGATATAAATCCAAAACCAGAACTAAAATTAACTTGCTTCTACTTGAAAATAATGTTCTATGTCACTTTGTTTTGATAAAAAACCTTTCTCGACTTGTAAGAAGTCAAATTACGAAAAATCATAAGAAACTATATTTTTGTGATGATTGCTTGCTATTTTTTACTTCTGAAGTTAATCTTGATAATCATACATGCAGCGGCGTTTGTACAGTACTGCCTGAGAAAGGAACTTATCTACAATTCAAAAATTTCGAACGGAAGCAAGACGTTCCTTTTGTGGTCTATGCTGACTTTGAAACTCTTCTTATACCGTTCGATGGCTGTGAGCCTGACCCTTCATTAAGTTTTACTTCTCAGCGTCAACAGCACATTCCATCAGCTTTTGCTTATCACATAGTGTGCTCGTACGATACCAGTCTGAATTCTTTTGTACAGTATCGAGGAAAAGACTGTGTCCAAAAATTTCTTGATAAACTGTATTTTGACGTTAAAAAGATTTATGACATCTTAGATAAAGAAATTGCGATGGAATTCGATGAATATGACGCAGAGGCCTATGCGCGTACCGATGTTTGTCATATTTGTAAGCAATTATTATTTTTTGACAAAGTGAGAGATCATTGTCACCTCACTGGAAGTTATCGAGGTGCTGCGCATCAATACTGTAACTTACGGTTTAGCGTTCCTAAATTAGTTCCCGTTTTTTTCCATAACCTATCCGGCTATGACTGTCATCTGTTCATCAAAGAATTAGCCGATAGTTTAGGACCTGTTAAAGTCATACCTAAAAATAAGGAAAAATACGTATCATTTACAAAATTTTTACAGTTAAAGAATGAAAAATATGCTCAAATACGATTTGTCGATTCGTTTCAATTCTTAGGAACCAGTTTGGAAAAATTAGCGAGTGGGTTAGATAAAACAGATTTTAAGCATTTAAAAAAATATTTTCCAAACGCAACTGAATTTAAATTATTAACACGCAAAGGAGTATATCCGTATGATCATATGACACATTGGAAATCATTTTCCGAGAAACAACTTCCACACAAAAAAGGTTTCTATAATTCTTTAACTGATGAAGATATAAGTGATAAAGATTACACTCATGCTCAGGAAGTTTGGTCTACATTTAGAATACAAGATATGGGTGGGTACACAGACCTTTATCTAAAAACCGATGTATTGCTATTGACTGATGTATTTGAAAATTTCCGTGAAATTTGTAAATTGAACTATCAATTAGATCCTGCTTTTTACTTAACAGCTCCAAGTCTTTCATTCGATGCTATGTTACTTAAGACCGGCATTCAGTTAGAATTATTAACTGACTTAGAAATTATACGTTTTATACAGAAAGGGATACGGGGAGGTATCTGTATGTGCTCAACGCGATATGCTCGTGCAAACAATAAATATATGCCACAATATGATTTTACAGAACCAGATTCTTTTCTAGTTTACATCGATTGCAATAACTTGTATGGTTATAGTATGTGTCAGTACTTACCTGTTTCAGATTTTAGACTTTTAAGCGAATGCGAAGTAGATTTGTTAAATATCATGAACGTAGCAGATGATGCTGAGTTCGGATATATTCTTGAAGTGGACTTAACATATCCCGAGGAACTACATAATGACCATAACGATTATCCTTTTTGTCCCGAAAAATTTGTACCACTCGGAGGTAAAACTTCTAAACTCTGTCCTAATCTGTATTCTAAATATCAGTATGTAATCCATTATGTTTATTTGAAAACATGCATTAATAATGGTCTTGTTTTAAATAAAATTCATCGCGCCTTAATTTTTAAACAAAGCCCTTTTTTGGCTAAATATATCAATTTAAACACAGAACTGAGAAAACAAGCTGTAACTACTTTTCAGCAAGACCTTTTTAAGTTGATGAATAATTCAGTGTTTGGAAAAACATTGGAAGACAGTGAAAAAAGAGTCGATGTTCGCTTGGTTAATAAGTGGTGTGATAAATCTAACAAGACAAAAAAGTTCATTTCAGCGGACAAATTAATAGCGAGACCTAATTTTCACAGCGCTACTATTTTTTCCAATAATTTAGTTGCGGTTCAAATGAAACCTGAAAGGGTTATCTTGGATAAGCCAATTTATATTGGTTTTACTGTTTTAGAACTATCTAAAAGTCATATGTATCAATTCCATTATTCTGTCATAAAACCTTACTATGGAAATAAAATACAACTTTGCTACACCGATACTGATAGCTTTGTTTATAAGATTGAAACGAAAGATTTTTATCATGATTTGAAAGATAACTTTTTAAGCTTCTTTGACACCAGTAACTATAGTTGTGACAATATATTTGGTCTGCCTTTAAAAAACAAAAAGATACCGGGCTTATTTAAAGATGAATTAGGAGGTGAAATTATGACAGAATTCGTAGGTCTCCGGTCTAAGTTGTACTGTATAAAAACGGAATCAGCATTTATTAAAAAAGCAAAAGGTGTGAAAAAAAATGTAGTAAGAGACTTAACATTAGATGATTATAAATCAGTTCTGCTTCACGACAAAATAATACGGAAAAAAAATATTTTGTTTAGATGCATTAAGCATGAGATTTTTACTCAGAGTGTTAACAAAGTAGCTTTATCTAATCAAGAT
Source organism: Schoenobius gigantellus (assembly GCA_963935595.1). Taxonomy (NCBI): domain Eukaryota; kingdom Metazoa; phylum Arthropoda; class Insecta; order Lepidoptera; family Crambidae; genus Schoenobius; species Schoenobius gigantellus. The sequence goes on from OZ012553.1 coordinate 32,017,105, forward strand.
GATAAACGTTTTATTTTATCCGATAAAATTAGAACCTGGGCTTGGGGACATGAAAATCTAATCTAAGATAGTGTTAAATTAGTTAATATAATTGTTTTTGACCTGTTAATATTTTTTATAGTTAATAAATGCAATTAAAATAGTATTATGTGTTTTATTTATTATTGCATCTATATTAATATTATAAAGAGGAAAGATTTGATTGTTTGTTTGTTTGTATTGTATAGGATTCGAAACTACTGAACCAATTTAGATAAAAGTTGGTATAGGGATAGTTCGAGACCAGGAAACAAAAATAACTCGGGCGAAGTCGCGAGCGGAAAGCTAGTATGCTATAAATTACTGCACTTACACATGCTACATATTTCCGCGTGTTATATTAAGGCTAAATATGATGCAATGCCAAATAAGCATTAAAATAGTATTGTGTTTTTTTATTGCATACCTACACTATAAATTACTGCACTTACACATGTCATATATTTCCACGTGTTGTATTGAGGTCAAGTGTGATGCAATGCTAGATAAGCAAATTTAGTCTAAGCCTCAACTTTATTTGATATTATATTCATTCATAACTCGTTGTTCGTGACAAGCAGTCCATATTGTAATATTATTGTAAGTATCATTCTCTTTTCATATCATTTTTTAATCATTATTGATTATTGAGGTAATTATGGATATCAACTTATTCATTATTATTATTCACTTGTTACAGATAATGTCAAACTCGTCGGATATCTTGTTTTCCCAATATGCACAAGATCCATTGGAAGGCTTCACGCAAGAATATCAAAACATGATACGTCGGGAAGAACAAACTAATGAATCAAGACAGGGAGAGAGAAAAATAAGACAAAGAAAGGACATCACAAGAAAAAGAGCTCGTAAATCTACAAAATCATTTGTGATCACTAAGGAGCAGAAAGGCGTGAAATTAATTAAAATACTGGTCTTGGACTTAGTGAACGATTCTTCAAGTGCATCAAATAGCTGCTTTGACATTGCTGATGCGGAAGAAAACGTAGTGCTGAGTGCTCAATATGTGGTGCAGGAACCGGTGGATGAAATCATGGACCTTACGGAAACCGTTATAAGAAAAATATCCAAAAAACTTTGTGGTGATAACTTATAGATAACTTTTTAATTTTGTTAAAACGTTTTCCTAATAAAAAAATATTTTCAAGTACTAAGTTTTTTTCTTTTTGGGTATCAAACATAATAAAAACAACTTTTATTACACATGACATTTTATTTGAAAAATTCTTAATATAGTTGTATATTAATTTTTAAACAAGATTGTTTCTCTAAATTTAGATTCAAAAATCATATAATGTGTATCCATTGAGAAAACACCATTTTTTAATACACAATGAATTTCTTAACGCACATCTTTTTTTATGAGTTAAACAATGGAACATATTATTACTATACAAATCATTTAACGTATTTAAATTTGGTATACCTGTATAACTTATGTCTATGATATTATTATGACCACATAAATCCTCTACCCATTTAACTTTTTCTTCACCTTTTACAATTATTTTCCTGTCTTTCAAGAAAGGTTTAATAATTCTGTTAAATTCTCTGTAGTCTATATATCCTTCACTCCATTGGTAACCTCTGTTTCTTTCTATCCAACAAACTTGTTTTTTTTCTTCATCAGTTAGTGTAGAAAACGGATAAGGAGGTTTAATTAAAAATATATGGGTAAACTCGAGAGTTGCTATAACAAATTCTTTTACTAAAAACTCATTTTTATTATTTTTAAATCCTTGCAAATCTACAATTATCGTATCGTTGTTCATGATATTTTCCTTACAATATTGCTTAAAGGTTTATATTCAAATATGCAATCGTTCAGAATCAAACAATATGCAGCTGTTTGGTCAGGTATTTCTTGATCTGTTTCAATTTCAACTCTAACGTCAATAGATCCTTTTAACGTTTCATGCTGACGTGAACAATCAATGATGAATAAAGGAGCGACGTCTCTGAATTCTTTTAGACTCATCAACGGCTCTGGTCGACGTCCGTGATAAGACTGTTGAAATCTAATGTACTGTTCGTATAATAAAGTAAATTTATCATCTGAAAAATTTACATTCAGTCCTTCATAGGGATAATATGACGAATTTAAAAAGACTCGTATGTCACGTACATGACAATGATCGAACTCTGCCATTGATAATTCAGCGTTATGTTTCCGATTAGTTTGTAAGGCAATTATAAGAAATCGAGGTTTCTCTATTTGTGAAGATGTTTTGATAGACCAAGTATGTTTACGAGTTTTCGGTAATAATGGATATTCATATAAGTCCCAATTACGAAAAGCTAAAGTGATTGCTCGATCTCTCTCTAAATGTTTTAGTAAGTTAATTCTTTCACGGTCTGATACTTTAATGTGCGGAACTCGCCAAGCAATTTTAGTAATTATTATATCATCCACTATTTCACCTTTATTTAATATCAAAGCATTCAGATTTGTGTTGCTTCTCAACAATACTAACTCATGTTTGCAGTTTATTATAACTTTTTCATAGTCTTCTGCAAAACCCAATATTTTGTTCATTGGTATAGAAGCAGAGAATCCGCCATCACCAACACTAGTTGTACCTGTAGTCGACCAGCCCCAAGCTCTTGCGCTTTTGGATTCATTTTCATTTAATGATAAATAAGATTTTATAGTTGTGCTAATTCCTGCATTTTTTATTTTGTCTATTTCCACTCCGTTTAGTTCATATCGAATGTCTTGAAATAGAAATAACACCGGATTATTTACGAAATGCACACTTGACACCTTTTCTTTTTTGCTGTTATAAACATTAATTGTGCCCTCAATATACAAAGTGCTGAGTGAGGGCAGCACATACAAATCTTGCTGATTGATAGGTATTCGTATTTCATCATTCTTGTTGAAACTTGTTACATATGGTTTGTACGAGTGATATTCAAAACTTTCAATGCTGTTATCTATTGACGTCGGTTGAGTTATATTTAATATATTCATTTTAACAAGCCCACTAACTTCAAAAAATCCTTATTGCTTTTAGTCAACTTCTTTCTAAGCCGAAGCGGTGCGTCTTTTTGAGGTGATCTTTTCAAACTGACTCGAGTACACGATGCCTCTTGCTTTTTATTGAAATCAATCATTTTTTTTTCGGAAATGCAAATATAGTTGTACTTCTTCACCTCGTAAATTTACCTGTTTGTTTTCAGCGTCTAGTAACCGTATGCTAATCGCACTTATAGAACTTTGGTTTACTGGAAAATATATTAAATTTTTAGGTATTTCAATGATCCGATATCCTGGTGGTACATTAGGCACAAATTCATAAATTATATGACTAGCTTTTCCGTTCACAAATGAACCGCTGACTACGTCGCATTCAATCCTCACGATGGTTGTTGATAAAATGCTGACCGGATTCTGAGATTCAGTACTTATATTTGCATGTATTGTTTCAGTTCGAAACCCTAAAATTTGACCTAGTGAATCACTTTTGTTAAAGTGAACATTTTTGGAACAAAATATATTTGTCTTTAGAGTATTGTTGTTACAAGTCAATTTTAATACGGTGTTTTTAATATTACTTTTTATGTAATCACAAATATCTTGAAGTTCATAAGACCCTTCAGGAATTTCGATGACTTCATTTTCGCCATAATAAAATTTATTGTTTCGTTTATCAATATTAGGAATAGAATTAAAAGTAGAAAAATATAAAAGACCACATTCATAGTCGCCATGTAACTCCAATGTTGGCGAATAGTTCGTTGTCAAGGAGGCTCCTCTCCCAGTTATAGACACAGTGAAAGACATTTTTATACTGACAATTTTATTTATTTTACACGTTATATAAATGATTTTTCCAATAACATCTTAAAAATTTTAAACATAGATGACCACAGTTAGTAGTACCAAATTTTTGGTGTTGTACGTAATTATAGTTTATTGGTAAGTTGTGTAAATATTGAATTAATTCTAATGGAGGTTTCAAATTACCAAAACTATCAAAATATTCAGCGTAATTGTTTTGCTTGACGAAGGCTACCCAATGTGTTCCAGGATTTTTGGAGCTATCCAAATTCAATATCGCACATTCTATCTTTTTAGGTTTCGTAGGTAACGTATCTCTCATGAAAACACCGCGAAAAAATGGAATGTCACTTGCGTGTTCTAATATATCAATATTGGTAAGTGCACGTCTGGGTAGCCCCTTATTTAGTTTTTTGATGGATTAAAATACAGTCCAGCTCCTTTTTTGTGAGGTTTTATATACAGCCCTTTTCCAAGAGCCACAGCTTCCATCATCCTGTTGTGTCGTTCAGATTCCTGAAGACTTTTTTGTGCAGCTTTAGAATCATTAACAGCCTTTGCTATACCTGCTGCTCCTCCGGCTAATGAACCTAAAGCCGACAATCCCGCAAAAATCGGAATAAGTGGTAAAAGTCCTCCACATTTTGGAATAGGAATGCGACGCGGCAAACGTATTCCCTTTTTATTTGTAAATATCTTTCTTGCAGCAGCGTGGGCATATTTAATTGCAGAGTGACTGTCTTTAGATTTAAGTTTTTTTAATTGTAAGCGTATTTTTTTTACACCGGTCATAAATGATTTGAGCCCACTCCCTGCTTTGAGTTTAGCTTTCATTGCATTTTTAACTATCCAAGAGGCAAACTTTTCTCCTCTTCCAGCATCCTTGGATTTTAACCTTCTTTTCGCCATATTTAAAAGTCCTAAATCAGCTTTATGTCGAACGTCTAAATTTCTATTTGTATAAGCTATATCGTGGTACATACAAGCATTATCTAATTTGTTTATGCCTCGTTCACCTTTAAGCAACCGTTTATGAAGTTTTGTTCCAGGGCCACAAAATTGATATCCAGGTAAATGTAACTCAATCGGTAAATTGTCTATTATTGTGTTAAGTATACCACCACCTTCCTTCATTGATAATTCTAAAGTGAATAGAAGATACAGAATTGCGTAGCAATATTTATACTATTGAACCAATTCACTCTTGTCAATCCAACTGTTCTCTTTATTATTTAGACCTAACCATTTTACATATAGTGTGTTTCCTTTTCTTTTTAAAACTTTCTCAATAAGGTAAAGATCAGGAACTTTAGTTTTTTGTAATTCATACCCGTAAAAAGATCCCAAAATAATTTGTTTGTGTTTATCTTCTATTTGATATGTTTGAGGATTGGTTTCATTAACTTTTACTATGCGGAAAATTTCTGTAGACCAATTTGGAGTATAACCCTTACGAAAATCTCCTTTGTATTTACTTATACGAACATAATCACCTATTCGAAACGCAAATCTCTTTTTTGTTTTAGGTTGTTGCGTTTTAACAATGTTTGACTTAACAAAAATTTCGTTTGACTTAGTAACATCAACAGGCTTAAATTTAGTAATTCGATGTTTAGTGTTGTTATAGTTTTGTATCACGTCATCCAAATTATGTTCAAGCCATTGATATCGTCCATGAAGACTAAATAATTTGTAAAGATGAGACTTGATTGTTCTAATGACACGTTCGACAATGGATGCTTTTTTGCAGAATATGTAGAATAATGATTTATTTTATACGTTTCCATCAATTTTTTAAAACTCGTATTATAAAACTCAGTTCCTAAATCGGTTTGTAAATTTTTAGGATTACGCGAAGAAGTGGTTAATATACTTTGCATAGCATTCATAACACAGTTTGCTGTTTTTGATTTTAAAGGTTTAGCCCAAACGTATTTTGATAAGCCATCAATCACTACTAGAACGTATTTATGGCCTTTATTGAATTGTGAATATTTTTGTAAATCCATAAGGTCTGCTTGCCATAGATCATCAATTCCTTTTATGAATGTACATCGACGAGAAAAATTTCTTCGTGCTGCTTTGTGAAGTTCGTTAACTACGTCTCGCTTACTCATCCTTAGTTGAATTTGCTTGAATCATAAAATCTATTTCTTTTTTTGTGTAAAATAAGGCACTCAAACTAACAATTGTCGCCTTTTCTAAACTACTTAAATATCTTTTAACATCACTATTATTATTTTTTATTTCTTGTCTTAGTTCTTCAATACATTTATCCACGTATTCTTTATTTACTGCTTCGTCGTTATTTTCAGGAAATTGCAAACCCTTCAACTTTGTTGATTTTAAATCAAAGTCACCTGTTTCAGATTTTACTAAAGTATCATTGAGAGTGTTAATGAATTCTGATAATCTTAAACGCTTGTGTACATGATGTCCAAATTTGTCTACATTCATTGTCGTCTTGATGCAGTCTTCATTGAAACGAGACTGAATAATTTTCCTGATGGATGCTTTTTATATTCTACATTTATGATGCCAGCTTCATATAGTTCTTCAATTATTGCATATATTTCATTTATCACTCCGGTATTACCAGCTTCTTTTGATGCTAGTAGTAATTTTAATCGTTCCACTAACTCATTTGGATCGTCCCAGTAAACCAAATCAGTATCTGTTTTAACCCTTTTTAAAAGGTTTATACCTTCTCCTCGAGGAATACTTTCCACACTACTTGTAATATTTCTTGTGTATTTAAACAGTGGTTTAATAATACGTATATATTTAAATCCTTTATTACTGTTCACTGGTTTTAAAGGATCGTAATTACGTTTATGAGCATTAGTATCTATTAGTATCTGTTTATAATTTTGTAAGTCGTCGTCAGTGACAAGGTCTAAATTTGGTATCTTTTTAAACAATAATTCCTTTAAACCGGGCGTTTTTTCCAGATCATGATTTCCAATCCTCAGTCTACAACCTTCATCGTAAACGCGAGTTTTGCCAAGCAAAAGTTTACCTCGCTCGTTTCTGACTCCATAAGGTATATCTTTTATTAGATCACACGACGTAGGCCATGAGAAAGATTCTTTTGCAATACTCGGAGATGATTGAATGGATTTAAACGAGTTTTCATGCTCATCGTGATCTTCAGAGGGTAATATCGTAAGAGTTTTGTTAGATAATTTATAAGCCTCATCACCATAAGAGTTTTCATCTTCTTCGTTCATAGCTTCCTCGAAATCTTCACTTACAGAATTTGATGACTCACTTTCGCTGTACTTATTTTTTTTTACTGGGTGGTTTTGGTCAATATCCAAATTTTTATGAAGACTTTCGTTATTTTTGCTTGTTAACACATTAAGTGGTTCTACAATAGGCTTAAATATTGTTTCTAATGCCATATTGCTAGCGTCTTTTGCATCTTTTATCATATTAACCTTCCTTTTCACAGCTGCGGCAGATTTTATAATTTGTTCTTTCAAATTTTGTTCCATTTTGTTTATATTTCCTCTCGGTATGAAATCACAAATGAAACTGATTCCATATTTATGTAACACCTTTTTATGAATGCTAGTCCACCATAATAAATGTGTCAAATGCCTTTCTATAGCATCCCTTATTCCGTTCGCAGTCTTTATTGATAACAATGTAGCTGAATGGTTGATTCCAAACAGTTGAGCACATTTCTCGAAATTGAGCCCAAGACATGTCAGACCCTACATGTTCCTCATAGACATGTCTTAAGTTAATGTCGTCTAGTTTAAATAAAATAATCAAGTTAGAATTATCTCGTACTAATTGTTTCGGTATTTTAGTATAAGTTTGATTAATATAAAAACAATCAATGTTTTTATGACGTCCCATAGCAAAATAGTCTCGGATGCTATTTTGATTCTCACAAGCAACATCGTCAAATATAATGATCGAGTTCGGCAAAGCTTCGTGAGGGCTTAAAATTTCACTATTATGATTATATTTATTATAAGTCGTGTTCGTAACCATACTCATAACTTTTTCTAAGAATGTATATTTAGGCTGATACAAAGACTTTGAATAAACATACAGATTTTGAAATCGTGGACCATCTTCATGTAATAATAAACTTATTACTAAGTTGGTCTTTCCACAATTCGATGGGCCACAAACAACACAGCGAATGGTATTTGGTAGTAAGTTGCCATGACGCTTTGGTTCATTCATTGACGTAGGACAAATACATTCTAATTTTAGTGATTGTTTTTGTTTGATAAATTTCATATCTGCACTTAAATGTGACCGATGTGATGCGTGTACTTCAACAAAATGATGACTGCATTGTCGCGTTAAAACGTTATAAATAGCGGAATATTTTACAACCAATTACAGACCTGAATTGAATCTTATCTGATAATTTACTTACTAGACGCTGCTACCACGTGTTTTATTGTTCCTTCTAGATGGAGTGAAATCGTGTCTGCGATTGAACGAGATATAGAAGGAACAATAATACACTACTAAGATATACGTGGAGGCTAACACACAATTGTTTTATATCATATCATTATGAAGGGAGTCCCAAAAAGGACACAAGATTTCAATTTGCCGCCATTTTTGTATTTTAGTCCTGGCAACCCTAAAAAAAAACTATTTGCCAGCTGAATGTTTAGGGTTTGTAAAAATGGCGGGTTATACGGAAGATCAACGCGTTTTTATTATGGAACAATATTTCAAAAGTAATGAAAGTTTGGCGTGTACGGATCGAAACTTCCGTGCAAAATATGGTCGGAGTCGGAATATTGACTTGACTTCATCAACTGTGAGCAGAGTGGTTGCAAAATTTAGGGAGAGTGGCTCAATTCATGATGTTCATCCCACTGGTCGTCCAAAAACAAGCCGTTCAAATGGCAATATCGAATCAGTGCGTCAGAATGTCCGTGAACATCCAGGAACATCCATTAGGCATCGTGGACAAGAATTGCAAATTTCAAGAAGCTCTCTCCAGCGTATCGTATACTCACTAAAGATCTGCATCTCCATGCTTACAAAGTTCAAATAACACAAGAACTGAAGCCTCATGATCATGGACAGTGAAGAGAGTTCGTTGAATGGATTATCGACCGCCAAAACAGGGATGCAGATTTTTCAAACAAAATGGATCTTTAGCGACGAAGCACATTTTCATCTCGATGGCTTTGTTAATCGACAGAATTGTCGCATTTGGGGCTCTGAGAATCCACATGTGATTGTTCAAAAACAAATGCATCCACAACGGGCTGGAGGCATTATTGGACCATATTTTTTTCAAAATGAGGCCGGTCAAGCAGTTACTGTTAATGGAGCTCGATATCGCGACATGATAACGAGGTTTTTTCTAGCCGAATTAAAGGATATCGATGTGGAAGCAATGTGGTTTCAACAAGACGGGGCCACTTGCCACACAGCCAGAGAAACGATGCAATTACTGCATGAAACATTTCCGAGTCGTGTGATCTCTCGATTCGGTGATCAGAATTGGCCCCCTAGATCTTGCGATTTAACGCCTTTAGATTTCTTTTTATGGGGTTATTTAAAGTCTAAAGTCTATGCCAATAAGCCCACAGCCACTCATGCTTTAAAAGAGGAAATTCGACGCTGCATTGAAGAAATTCAGCCGCATCTATGCAAAATAGTCATAGAAAATTGAGACAAAAGAGTGCGTATGTGCCAGCAAAGGAGGGCATTTGCCTGACGTATTATTCTACAAATAACCCTAATTTATGTATTTTAAGATTTTACATATATACAAATATGTTATAACGAATTTTTTATTAATGTCATTGGGACAGCTTTATAAAAATAGTTCTCCTTTCCTTCCTATTATGTGCCCCTCGTAGTGCTATCGCCGGTACTTCAACTCAGGTAGGGTAACAGGTAGATCCCATTAACGAAAAATATCCACCGGATCGCCGAAGCTTCAAATAGAAAAGGGGCGACCTGGGGCGACCTATTTTTATTAACCTCAGCGTGGTTGTTATCGAATATTAGCAAACAGATCAGATTTAAGCAAAAAAAAAAAGGATATTGAAGCGGTTTCTTATGTCAGAAACAATTTTATCTCATCGCAACCGCCTACATTGAATATAGCTATAGGTACTACCTATTTGATGTTAAAAAACGTGAGCGCTAATGAATAAACAAGAAGTGAGCGAGTTCGCATCAAATCAAATATTTATTTCCTTTTATTAGCAACACGAAAGCGAGATAAGCTTTTCGAGGTTCTGCGAGGTTATTGCGACGGTTATAAATGTAATGGAAAAACTTTTGTCGTCTCAGCTATCCAGATTCCTAAAACAGTCATAAAGCTGTGCAGCTTAAGGCGCATAGTGGTCCCAATGACCTTGCGTCGATCGTTCCGCACTGATTACATAGGAGTGAGTGAGTGAGGCTGAGGGGAATATTTAAGCAAACCTTTACGCGTAAGATGAATTGTTTCAATAAAACGTTAATTAAGGCGAATAAGAAAAATCTAAAAAGACCATCCCCTAGAATATTGTTCACTTTATTTATTGAAATCGAAAGTATACGATTTAACCTAATATTTACGACGCGATTAGGTTTAAAGTTTTAAAATCGAGGCATGTTTGGGTCACATTTTAACCAAGTTTTAATTAATTTATCAAAAAATTAAAAAGACCATCCTCTAAAGAATGCGTTGAATAATAACATATCTTTTTTAAAGATTTTTTTATTCAATATTTATGAAGAGAACCGGTTTTTTCTGCAGTGATTTTTTATGTTGGCCTTACTATGCGCCTTAAGTGGAAATTTATTGTTCTACTGCATGTTGCAAGCGACTGAAGCCATGACGTCATCGCCGGAAAGGGCATTCACACTGGGTTGCCCTACTGACCCGTTCCTGGAGGGACTGCCATTTTAGCCAAGCGCCTTAAAAGGAGGGTTCGTATAAGTTAGTTTACAACCCCAAGCACCGAATCAGCCGAGTTCCGAACAAATTATTTTCTAGCATCGCAATCGATGTATCAAAACCTGAACATCGAGAAATTGTTTCTAATTAGGTATTCTATTTAATATGCTTTTTAACTATACATAGCACGATGATACTATGCAAAATACACAATGCAAATTATCATAATGTTTTTCTTGCTTGTAGATTGACTAATGCAACAATGTGTGAACGGATCCAAATAAAGAAAGGTAATTTTTAAAAGTTAGCTGCAATTTTTTTTCTTTGTCATTAATTTTTAATTGCGTGATGTATTTACCTATAAGTGTTTGTTGCACTTAGTTAATTCGGATACTTAATTTTATTTATATAAATATGGTACTGGTGTAAACAAATGTTGGTATAAATCAATAAAAAAATGTATTATCGTTTCAAATATCACTTCACTTTGTGGAGTATGATAAGTAAGTAGTAGAATCATGGACCTACAAAAAAATAATCTTTTTTTCAGGTCCGTGAGTAGAACTAATCTATTTTTCTTTTGTTTTAAAAAAACGTCGCCCCAGGATTTTCTTCTGTGTCGTGGGTGCAGTTACAAACATAGAATATCACATGCACATACGCCCAGACCGGAACAAATTTTTGTAGGCCATACAAAATATTTGTCCCGTACGGGAATCGAACCCGTGATTCGTTGCGCAGTAGGCGATTACTCGACCTCTAAGCTGAACGTGTCGTCAATTCCGAGTCATTGAAGCAATGTTGTTATTCACGTAGCCACGATGAAAGTTCGCAGTGCAGTTTTCGCTCATTCACAAATCGCATTAAAGCTTTAAAAAATCTGGCAGCGAAGGCTCGAGTTCCAGCGTTCTCAGACACAAATCGTCGTATATATTACACTGGGCATTATTTTTCAGCCGTGCTTGGCCTGCTATCAAAGACCACTTTTATTTCGTTTTTTAGGGGCTCCATGTTCGTGAAAGAGAATAGGTTACTAGATTGTGTAGCGTATGACGCAAACAGCTCGCTCGATAGGAAACTAACTGCAGTGTTCCTTCCAATATTTAGAGACGGAGCGGTACTCCATACCCACACTAGTAATTAAATATGTTAAATAGCCTCATCAAGTCATCATATCACATATTATCATTATAGAGCAATGATTTTTGAGATAGCTACTAATGACTGACGTTACGTAAGTAAGTAACCAAACATAAACAACTCGTTCATAAAGATACCTAATTAAAGAAAATCACGTCAGTAATTCAGTACACATTAAGGTAGTCTTAACTCCACCGCATATAACCGGTTATGTGCTCGGTGCATTGCATTTCACTGCTGAACAAACTCATTACCGACTCCCAAATCAGTCACATTTGGCATTTATTTATGACGAGCTGTGCCCGCGACTTCGTCCGCGTGGTATAGTAACTTTTGGCCATTTTTTTAAAAGATCTTGATAAAAAGTAGCCTATGTTATACCTTATATAATTAGCTATCTATTGGTGAAAGTCCCGTCAAAATCGATCCAGCCGTTCCGGAAATTAGCGGGAACAAACAGACGAATAAATTTTTTTTAAATTGTGTTTTTGTTATTGGTACCCGATATACGTACATTCATACCCATTTAGTAAAAACTTGTTATTTTGACATTACAAACAGACACTTCAATTTTATTTATTTGTATAGAAGAAGCACACTAATAAAGCAGCACGGTGTGATATTATGCAATCGTAATTTTAAAACAAGAAAATTAAAGTGTCTCCATACCTTATCTTATCTAAAACATTCCGACAGTTTCTATTTGTAGACATGTTGCTTTATAAACATTCAGGTAAATAATAACAAAAGGAAAATTATATTGTGCGACCGTGGATAACGTCAAACACGAAGCAAATGTAACACTCACGACAAAATGTTGGTTAATTCGGGATTCACACTCTTGTGGGTGCACCTCGTGGAGAGGATCATAATTCTCCAAAGTGATGAGCATAGGCATTTATAGAAGGGGCGGCCGAGTGGGCCTTGCCCACCCCAGGATAGTCTGGTGCCCACTCCGGATGGATGTTAAGCTACCGATTCAAAATTCTATGATGGACGCCAAAATACAGATAACTTCACACAAAAATCACGGGTCAGGCCACCCCGAAAAAAAGCCTAGATACGCCAATGGTAGTGAACGGAATCTGCACAAGTGTTGGGGCTCTTTTGTCTGGCAGCGAAAGTCGTCTGCGCTCTTGGCTCTTGGTCTCGTTTTCCACGAAAGTCAATATACCTAAGTTTCAGATTCTATTGAGTTTCATTGAATATGAAAGAAAAATCTAAGAATTCTAAAGCGCAGACGACGATCTACGAGCTCTTGAAGTCAGACTAATGATTCAAAATAGGGTCCCAGTAACCTCGCACTCGCGAAGACGCCTTGTCTTTCCTTCTAGAGCAGTCAACATTATGCTAAAATACTGCGCCCCCCTAGAGGCCGAAATGGGGAGTCAAAATAAGAAAATTAAACAAACGATGAAAATTTATTGGCGTGTTTAGTTTTATTCAAAAGTAGGTAATCAACTAAGAAAAGAAAAAAAATACAATTAATGAGAGCACTGTGGCTGCACTTTATTAACTAATTGGTGAATTCTTGGCTTCATAGTAGTCAGTGCACAGCGAAGATCATTTTCCTCAATATACTTTATACAGTTTAATGCTGGAGCCGCTCGCTGCGCCCACCCTTGGTTCACTCTACGCCCCCCAAGTGGGTCGCGCCTCACTGGTTGGGAAACCCTGTTCTAGAGTGTGGATCGGGCATAAAAATAAGTAGATTTGATAGATTTGATCTCTATATATATATTACCCTTCTTAACTCAAATAAAACAGGACAATGTTTCAACCATGACTAACTTTCGACGTTTTGTGGTAACTCCGTTTGATTCAAGTATTTAACATACCTAGTTATTTTAATTATTTAAAAAGGCAACGAAATACGACAATTGAGAGTACTTTAAACTATGTAAAAAAGCATACTGATTCAACGATTCGGTTATTCATCTATGCTATCTACAATTTGCTACTTAGCTAACCTATACATATAATCCTAACGTGTGTATCGTTGTTTTTAAGAGTATTAATAGTTCTATGGAAATTCTATCGGTAGGGTTAGAGACAATGTATACATACGTTTGCTCAGGCTTAAACTAAGCTGATTTATTATGCAATCCAGGCCCCAACACCGCCGCCGTATGCTGGCTGGCGTAAGGGTTAAGAGCCAGCGTAGCACTTGATAGAACAGATTTATTAACAAACGTAGTTTTTGAAGCATTAATTGATTTCAATAGTCTTTGTGGTGTAGAAGAGAAGAAAATACGCTTTCATTTTAGGACAGAAGATCAGACAGCAAACAGGCACTGTCGTTAGATATGTAATATTGAAATTACAGTGGAAGGTATAAGATCCAGATTCTTGTAAAATTCTCCATTATTTGATAAAAAAGTAAGATTGAGAACTGGAGTTAAAGGGTTGGTACAGCGTTGCTACGCCAGCAATTGAGTGAGCCGAGGAGCTGCAGGTGGCGTGAAGCCGCTGGATATGAGCAGCACAAAACCGATCAGTTTGGAGACCCTTGAAGGGTGCCTGTGCCCAGAAGTAGATTTCTCTCAGTTGATACAATGATGATGATAAACGAAGATGTATACGTGAGGACACATTATGACAATATAAGAATACATTATGACATCCAAGCACAAATTAAGAGCCTATGATATTTCCCTTTGAAAAGTTTCCTGTAGCCATTACTGCACTTTCAATTTTATCGATATTTACTCATAATGAAATTATCTCAATGTCGTCGCAATTTTTATAAACTTTTTAATTTAGCAGGTTAGTGAAATCTAACAGACCCAAAGCGCCTACATTTCCGCCACTTAGTTTGAAATCGATTTTACCCTGTGACTTGGATCACTGTTATTTCACCTCGATTGCACCACAACATGCAAACTCCTCCGTAGCCGAACTGCCGGTATAAACCTAACTCGGGAAAACTATATGATTCGCTTGAAGACAAGCTTGATCTAGTTTCAGCAAGTTTCCTTGTATCTACAGCGTTCCATTCCATATATGTATACTTCATATACCTATATACACACACTTCATATATTTACTATCTTACCGGAGGGAGACTCTGTACCAGGGTCGTGTGCATGGGTACCTCCATCTTGCCTATTTTTGCCGCAAAGCAGCAGTGCTTGTGATATGGCACTGAAATTACTGGGTACCGTGACTTTACATCTGATGTCACAAGTTGGCAACGTACACTGTGGTTCTTGTGGGGGTTGCAGTTTTACTGCATATCTTACAGGAGCCACATGTGTTATAAGGTGACTGTTACCACTTACCATCAGGTGGGCAGTTTGCTTGTTTGCCAACTTTGTAGCATTAAAAAGAAATATTTTTATGTGTTAATTAAAACAAAAACACAAAGAAATGCGTGTAAAAAGTTCGTCTTCTCATCTATAACACTCACTGCGGAAATAATGGCACCTTCGGTAAAGGGGGGGGGGGGGGGGTACTCAGGTACTCAACGCTGGCCCAATGCAAGACAATAGCGTATCACTTCAACACAATGTCTCACGGCTGAACACGGACCTCTCATTTGACGTGGAGCTATTGGCTAACTACATCACATTGTCCAAAAGGGAGACCTCTTCGTAGTGTAATTGCAGTTAACTCCCCTACTTTCACGGAACGAAAGGATCCATCAATAGCATCATTAGCATCATCCCTTATAAATCACGTTTACAATATTGACGACAATTGTCATTGTCAGCTATCTGTAATATTATGTGTTCGATGACTCTAGATGTGTTAGTGAAACTAGGCTACTTCCAATTTAAGCTACATTGGAACTTATAAAGAAGCTCAAACTCACTCATAGGGTCATCGAACTATGATCCGAGGAAAGATCTTCAAGCGCCCGCAAACTAGACAGGTTGAAAAGTTCCCCACAAAATGAACCTGGTAAAGGTAGCCGCTATGTTTGGGTAATAAGAACCAATGAATTTGGAGATGTTTGGGAAAGGCCTACCCATATCCAACAGTACGTTTATCTGTTGTCTAAAAATACTAATGTGTCTGCAATTGTGTGTAGTAGTATAACAAAAGTTTATGTTAAAAGTGTGTTTGGCATAAACTTGTACACATTCATTAATGTACAGGAAGTATAAAAACATGTTTGGTTCATGGCCAGCAGAAATCAAGGATTGGTTTAATCCAGGGGTGCTTGAACGGTCCATCGCGAGTGCTTTTTGAGTCGATCTCGAGAGAAAATGTCGATATTATATGCCTATTGATAATTTTTGTTTTAGCTGAATTTCAATTAGGCCAGAATAGCCCCCTTATCACTTTCTTCTATCGTCGGCGGAGTGTTTGGCCAAGCTAGGTAGGTACTTGGTAACATTCGAGACTTTTGAATGTTTGAAGAACCAATAAACTCGAACCTACCTTGACTAAAATAAACATATTGTGGAAAACTAATTTATGTTCCTAGTTCCTACGTCGATTCATGGCACTGAAATACTGCCACGTCCCTATATACTTATATCTGTGCTACGATAGACCTTATCTACCTAGACGATAATCCTACATCAGCTTGCAGCCTCCCAGAATCAATCAATCAGAGTCTAACAATATTGAAGTAGATTGCCAGCAGTTCGAGTTTGAGCACCCCGGGGTTAATCTATGCTACTCAACTAATATTAAACTATTATTATAATAGGTATAAAGCTGAGGAGTTGGTTTGTTTGGTTGAAAACACTAACCTCAGGAAGAACTGTTTTGAATTAAAAATACTTTAAGAACTTCAAATTGTTAGTTTCAATCATATGTAAATTAAATATGTAGAATAGACATTTATGGAATCATTGAGTTTGTAAGGAAAGTCTAAAGTAAACAACATTTATTTTTCAGACAGCTTTGTTGTTTTCAATTCTGTCTTGTCACAAAAGGCTATTGATGAATAAGTAATCACAATTCAAATACTTTATGAAGTTTGCCTGACTTGATTTAAAATGTAATGGCGGCTGTACACTCTCGGCGAGACACCCCGAGACAGGCCGAGTGCGAGAGTGTACATGGTAGCTCTCGCCTCGCTTCGGGATGTCTCGTGCTTACTCGCCCGCTCTCGCTCCCGTGTCGGTTTTTTTTTTGTGCCCGAGTCAAAGGGTCTCGGCACGTCTCGCGAGGAACGGCGAGAGCATTGATGTACACTCTCGCAAGTGCAGTGCACAGCCAGCAACCGCTCTGAACGCACGTGTCTGCAAGTTGTCAGCAACGAATCAAATACGTGGAACAATGACTGACTTACCTCGTCCTGTTTCGAATGTTCGAAAGTATTGAATTGAATCGTACTAATCATAATATTTCACATCGGAATAAGTATTTGCACGTCGAAAAATGACAAAATATTTTGGATTAGCTTCTTATAATCATCATTTTTTATTGCAAATAAAATGATTTATTATTATTATTCGATGCATAGCCACCATGCACCATCTTCTTTTACGCCACTCTTTGAATTTTTTTGTATGATATTCGTGTACATACATATAATAATTAATAGTGCATAGCGAAACAGTGGAAGCGACTTCTAACGCGTCCATCCTCTCGGTGATCAAAACCGCAAGTGAATAGACGAGAGTGTACATGGTAATCACTCGCTGACAGGTCTCTCGGGCGAGACCTCTCGGCGAGACTTGATGAGAGCACTCGTCGAGAGTGTACAGCCGCCATAAACTTCTCATAACAAAACAGTTAGACCTCAAATGCTATTATCACTGTTAAAGATAATCATTGCCAAACAAACTGCACTGAATATATGTTAGTTAAACAAATTAAAAAAAACAGCTAAGTGCAAATTTGACTTACGCACCAAGGGTTCCGTAAAGACTTACCTAAGTACTAGCTACAATAAAACATGAACTAGCAAACCAGGTTACGCCATAATAATTAAAAAAACACCCTTATCACTTACTGGTAAAAAAAATAGTTTACAACCTATTTTCAGACCTACAGAATATACACAAAAGTTTCATAAAAATTGGTCAAGCCGTTTCAGAGGAGTTCGGTTACAAACACTGTGACACAAGAATTTTATATATTAAGATATATGTATAAGTTCTAAGTATGTCCATAACTCCATACTTACGGTTTTCAGATTTTTTCTTAACATATGCTGTATGATCTATTCTAGGTTGACGTGAAGTACTTACTAATACTTTCTCTTCACTCCTATAACCATCAATTATAATTTCTTGAATTCTCTCGTGAAGATAGCTTTTAAAGAGAGATAAAGATGTTCCTCGGATACCTATTTTCGATATAGATATGGCACTGAAATTACTGGGTACTACGTGACTTTACATCTAATGTCCCAAGTTTGCAACGTACACTGTGGTTCTTGTGGGGGTTGAAGATTCACTGCGAATCTCACAGGAGCCACATGTATTATAGACGATGACTGTTACAACATACCATCAGGTGGGCAGTTTGCTTATTTGCCAACTTAGTAGCAATAAAAAAACATATGCATCGAATTGAGAACCTCCTCCTTTTTTGAAGTCTGTTAAAAAGCATTTTGGGTAATAACAACAACAAACATCAACATTCTAAACCTGACAACACTGCAAACACAGAGAGTGTGGAGATTTGATACAGACTTATAAAGTCTTAAATGGTCACTATGACATAGATAACTTTGAGGCATTATACAAATATAATCAAAACCCCCCTTTTGAGAGGACACACGCATAAACTCTCTACAAGACAGTCGAATAACAACCCACACGGGCACTTCCTTACAAACAGAGTAGTAGCACCATGGAACCAACTGCCTCATGATGTGATCTCAGCTTCTAGTGTTAACTCATTTAAGAACAAAATAGACAACTACCTGAAAACTGTAGAATCATAACTACTGAACTGTTGGATACAGGCAATTGTCAGTTGCAAAACTACCTGCCGTAATAAATAATAACAATAAAATGAATCATTGAAACTGAGAGCAGAATAAGATTTTTATAACTATAAGGTGATAGACTAACTCATATATGTTATCAGAAAAATATAAAAAAAAATCTAAGTCACCTATTTTTAAAAAAATCTAGCATTAAAAAAAATGGATAAAATTTACACCCTGTGACGGTTTTTTCACTGTTGTTGCTACAATTCTTGACTTTTCTAAAAATTTTCTTTTGTTTTGTAATCCTGAATAATGTTTCTGTATACTCTAATCTAAAATTTAAAGCCAGCTGCTCCAAATTAGAAGAATATGACATTTTTATCTAAATTAAATATTCAAAATTAATTTTTCGCATAGCTTTAACAAGCTGTACTGAAAAAAAAATGTACTATGCGAGTTTGGCAAGTAACTGCAAAAGTTGGCGCATTCAATAAGGATTCGAAAATGGTATGATACTTGGTAGATAATTTCTATGATTGCAGACAATATTTTTTTTTTCCAAAAACAGGCAGTTTTGAACAAATTTTTCTTACATAGGTACTTAAAATTTATTCTAATGTACCCATGGTTTGCTTTACGGCCGTAACTTTAACATTTTAGTTTGAGTGAGACCTGGAGAGTCATTTTACGAAGTGTGAGAGAGACAGATAGTGTAATAAATTAAATACACAAAAATTGTTGAATATAATTTATTTAAATGTCAAGACCATTGATTTACTACCAAACGTAGATAACGCATGAACGATCGAAAAGTAGGCCGGTGAAGAACTGCTCAATCGCGACTCGTGCAGTTCCTTTCCATAGTGAGTGATTAGCTGTCGGCACGTAAACAACAAGGCTCGAACCCCTCGGTGGGGACGTATATGAGCTGTGATGATGATGATGATGACGTAAACATGCCGAAGTGCGCATTCAAAAGTTGTGGTAACAATAGCCAGAAACGACAGAAAAAAGACGGGATTTCATATTTTGCGTTAGTAAACTCATTACACATCTTATCATGTATTCAAATATTCGATTTATACGTAAAAACCAATCAAAAACAATTATTTTAATCATAGAACATGTCGCTTCGCCTCAGTGTCAGTACATTCACAATCGTCTCGCTCGCACGGGTGTCGTATCACGATGTGTTATCTCATTCATGCGTTGGAGCGACAACGCGATAAGCAATTTCAAGCATTATGTTTGAGAGTATAAAGTTGACTTTTTCTTGTAGCAATTACCAAAACGTCGTTTGATCTGTGGCTAGATTTGAAATGATGTAACTTCCCACGGTTGTACTTAAAATAGTTGCCGTAATAATGCGGAATAAGGTTGAATTCGATAAATAAGGTACTTTCTTTATGGTAATTTTTATTCGGGCGTGCATATTCAAGTATATATCAGCGAGTACAAATGTATAGTCGATTAGGTGACAGATTTCAAGCGCGTTTTTGTTTGAAGCGCTCTATCTACGTTTGGTAGTAAATCAATGGTCAAGACTTACAACAGGTGTTCAAACTGTCTTCCTTCAGCTCTAATGCAGGCTCGACATCTTCTTAAAAAAGATCGGGCTATCAAGCGGGCGAATCTTCCATTATTAACAAAATCATTTGCTTCTATTATTCTTTGCCGTAGGTCAGTCACAGTTTCGATTGGCTTTGCGTAAACTTTTTCTTTCACCGCTCCCCAGTAAAAGAAATCTAATGGATTTAAATCTGGGGAACGGGCTGGCCACGAGATAGTACCAGATCGTCCTATCCATCTGCCTGGGTATTCCTCTTAGAGATATTCTCTTACTGAGCTGGCATAGTGAGCTGGGCAACCATCTTGTTGAAACCACATATCTCTTAGAATGTTAAGTGGCACATCTTCTAGTAGATATGGTAAATCATTTTGTAAAAAATGTAAATAAACTTCACCAGTCAAGGCGTCTTTCAACAAGGCATCAGAAAAGTTGAAGTTATTTCTGAAGGAAATAGAAGACGAAACACTCCACGATAGGCTGCAAAACATATCCGCAACTGGTGAAAAAGAACTATCCCTGTGGAAAGCCGTGAACTCTTCCAAAAAACCACAACTAGCTCAACATCCTCTAAAGCTAAGTGACAATGAATGGGCAAAGACAGACAAACAGAAAGCTGAAATTTTTGGTCAATTTCTGAGGGATACCTTTACACCCAATTCTGGAGAAAATGAGCATGATGAGGAAATTGAAAATTATCTCCAAAGTGATGGACAGCTAAGCCCTCCAATAAGGCATGTCTCACCCCGAGAAGTATGGAGGATAATCAGATCCCTCGATTCGCATAAGGCCCCAGGCTATGATCTAATAACTGTGGAGGTACTAAAACAACTTCCAAAGAAAGCCATCGTCTTGTTAACGTATATCTTTAACGCCGTTATGAGATTCTCATATTTTCCACTTGCATGGAAATACTCTCAAATAATAATGATACCAAAACCTGGCAAAGATCATTTACAAGTGTCCTCTTATCGGCCGATAACGATTTCTTAAATGATAAAAAGACAGCATTGTATTGACATTGACATTTTAAATTTAATTTATAATTATCTTTGACTTTTCTTTATATTTTTTTCCACTTTTGTATCCATTGACATCTTACTATGATATATTTGACTCAATTATTCGTTAATTACTACCTCAACATTGCATTGTATTTGACTCTTTAAATCTAATTTGTAATTATTTTTAACATTCTTATTTTATTGCCACTTATTTAATTTTAAGATGCTCCCTTAATTTGACTTACTTTTAGATGTAGTATTATAATTAACAATACATAAGAATAATATAAACTGTAATTCTATTGACATTTATTACATATAATATATTTTTTATTACTCTCGTTTACCACGCTGACATATTGTAATTTAATTAATAGACTTTTTCTCTGTTCATATGCCTTCAAGGATAAGGCGAAACACGGCTGTACTCTTTTAATTTTAACATCTATGTTTATACCCATGTTTTATGAACAAAATAAATGAATTATGAATTATGATAAGTTTGCTACCTACGTTAGCAAAAGTGATGGAAAAGTTGATTCTTTGGCGCATGAAGGAAGTCATAAAATCAGATGCCTTAATACCTGACCACCAGTTTGGTTTCAGAGAAATGCACTCCACAGTAGAACAAGTCCATAGAGTTGTTGACAAAATACGATGTTGTCTGGAGGGCAAGGAATACTGCTCTGCAGTCTTCTTAGATATACAGCAGGCTTTTTATCGGGTATGGCACAGAGGCCTACTCTATAAGATTAAAAAGAATCTGCCCCATAATTATTATACACTAATGGAATCATACCTCAAAAATCGAATATTCCGAGTCACCGTAAATGAAAGCTGCTCTCAGTTCTATAACATACAGGCTGGTGTTCCGCAAGGATCCGTACTGGGACCAGTATTGTATACACTGTACACAGCTGACCTACCTCATTCGCCACATGTACTCACTGCAACGTTCGCTGATGATACAGCCCTACTATGCAGTAACAAAGACCCTACTGTGGCATCGAATTTACTGCAAGAACACCTAAACCAAATTACTGACTGGCTCCAAAGATGGAAAATAAAAGCAAGCGCGTCAAAATCCGTCCACATTACATTTTCCTTAAGAACTGGCAACTGTCCTCCAGTTATGCTCGAACAAGAAACATTACCACACAATGATGTAGTTCGATACTTGGGTCTACACCTTGACCGGAGGCAGACTTGGCGAGTGCACATACAAAAGAAAAGGGACGAACTCAATGCACGCTTTAGATCGGTCCAATGGCTACTGGGAAGAGAATCGAGACTGGCACTGTATAACAAACTACTTATTTATAAGACTATCCTCAAACCAGTATGGACATATGGAATAGAGCTTTGGGGTACAGCGAGTAACTCCAACATAGAAATACTACAGCGCTATCAAAACGCAGTATTCCGCACGATTCTAGATGCACCCTGGTTTACAAAAACTTCGGAGATGCATGAGTACCTACAGATGAACACCGTAAGAGAAGAGGTGGTTGAATCTTCTAGAAGATACCAAAATAGAATTGGAAACCATATTAATCCACTTGCTGCAGCGCTCTCAGAACAACCAGCATATCATAAAAGATTAAAAAGGCATCATATTGCTAACCTTCCTACAAGACAATGAATAAAAACCAGAGAGAAGAGCCCTCCACTGGGAGGAGCCATCTCGAACGCCATAACACACACATAAAAACCGCTTATAGTGCAAGCACTGATTGCAGTTAGAATTATAATAATAAAAAAATAAAAAAATAAAAAAAAAGTCAAGGCATCTGGCAGCTCAAAAGGACCTATTATTTGTCCATTTAAAATTCCGGTCCACATATTCACTTTAAATCGATATTGTGATCTATCTTGCCTCATCAAATGAGGATTTTCGATATGCCACTGGTGTAAGTTGTGTAGGTTCATGTAACCATCTTTTTTAAATGTCGACTCATCTGACCACAACATTTTTTCGAAGAATCGCGGATCTTCTCTGTGTTTTTGTAGCATTGTTTGACAAAAAGCAACACAGGGTCGATGGTCCCGTGGTAATAGAGTTTGTACTCGCTGTGGTACGGGTGTAGCTGATTTCTTTGCAAAATCCGATGGGCTGTACTTTTGGGTACTCCTGTGCTTCTCTCTATTCCACGTACAGAAATACTCCGATCTTCTTCGACAATGTCTAGTACAACGTCCTCGTAAGGGGGACGAAATGTTCTTTCACTATGTACTTGGTTCGGCAGTCGGCCCTCTGAGAAGAGTAATCGATGCACATTTGTAAAGACTCGATGATCCGGAAAACGAGCTGCATTTGGGTACCTCTCACGATAAAGTCTAGCTGCAGCGTTGGCATTGCATCTACATTCCCCATAAATTAAATGCATGTTGGCGTATTCTTGTGTCGTGTATTCTTGTGTCGTGTACGCAGACATGGTGGCACTACACAATTACACAATCAACAATAAGTAGTCCGGAGCAAAGCAAAGGTCGTCGGTAGAGAAACTAAACAGTCCGAATCCAAATCACAAGCAATCAAGTCCAATAAACGAAGCAGAAAGTGGTAAGCACAAAATCAACACGAACGAATACAAAAAGATGCACAGTAAGCGAAGGAGCGAAACGTACTGATGTGTATTGTTTGTGCGAATAATTGGCGTCACTATCTGTCTCACTTCCACTTCGTAAAATAGTCATTTTACGAAGTGGATGTGAGACTCGCCGTCTCTGTCACGTTAGCGTCACTATCTGTCTCGCTCATACTTCGAATCTCTCCATCTCTGTCACGTTAGCGTCACTATCTGTCCACTCTCACACTTCGTAAAATGACTCTCCCGATCTCTCTCAAACTAGAATGTTAAAGTTACAGCCTTAAAGCAAACCATGTGTACATTAAGCCGGGTCCACAGTGCCAATTTTTTAACAAAACATGTAAGCCGAACATGGCGCCTGTTTTTGAAATGTTTTTGTCATTATTTATCAAGAACTAAAAATGTATGATAGGTTCCGTATAATCTATTAATGTAACATCCCACAGCACCTGTCTCTCCCTTATTAGTTGTATTAAAAACTAAATATTGTCTTTATTTCGCTCAAAAATAAACCAAAGAGAATTGTTATAAACTTCAAGGGATACGTGTTCCTTTAGTGAGCACTAACAAAAAATGCTTAGCTTCCCCTCCCCGCAGGTGAAGGCGGGGGATGTTATCCATTCGTCACGGGAAACATGTTATCGTATTTTTCTAACAAAACTGTTAAACCACGCCCCTAATCGGTAAACTAAACAATGTTTCGTGTTTACAAACACGAAAACATGGCGCAGCGGACCCGGCTTTAGAATAAACTTTAAGTACGTAAGAAAAATTTGTTCAAAACTGCCTGTTTTTGGAAAAAAAAATATTGTCTGCAATCGTAGAAATTAAATAATTGAATGCGCCAACTTTTGCAGTTACTTGCCAAACTCGCATAGTACATTTTTTTTTCAGTACAGCTTGTTAAAGCTATGCGAAAAATTAATTTTGAATATTTAATTTAGATAAAAATGGCATATTCTTCTAATTTGGAGCAGCTGGCTTTAAATTTTAGATTAGAGTATACAGAAACATTATTCAGGATTACAAAACAAAAGAAAATGTTTAGAAAAGTCAAGATTTGTAGCAACAAGAGTGAAAAAACCGTCACAGGGTGTAAATTATATCGAATTTTTTTAATGTTAGATTTTTTTTTAAATAGGTGACTTAGATTTTTTTTATATTTTTCTGATAACATATATGAGTTAGTCTACCGCCTGCTTTCGGTTTGACGTCGGCTTCTGGGACACCCTGTATATGAGTTAGTCTACCACCTGCTTTCGGCTTGACCTCGGCTTCTGGGACACCCTGTATAGAGGGAGAGCCGGGTGGTCCGTGCCCACCCCAGGATGTTAGGCTGCCTATTCAAAATTGAAAATCATGGGCCAGGTCTCCAGTGGAAAAAACTAGGTACACAATGGGAATGCTGCAAGCGTTGGGGAAGCAATAAGGCATCATTAGGACACTTTAATATCAGGTCACAGTTGAAAATCTGTTGTCTGTGTATATGTTGTTGTTTATGTTTTTGTGCTGTATTTTATATGACTGTGTTTCCTGTTTTTTGCTTAATGTTGTTTTTATCACTTCCATTTGTTTTTTGTGTGTGTTCTGTAGCAGAAAAATAAAATTGTGAAGTAAATTCAAACACTTACCTCTTCAATGTCTTTGTGGAATTTGATTGGCCTCATCAAATAGAACTGCACTGAGAAATACACAAAGTTAATCACAACGAACGCACTGTTCCACAATACGGCGTCCAGGAAGCACTCGATACTCCACGCCCAGAAGCCTGAGAAGGCGCACGCCAATACCAGCCCGACGCGCAGCCATATCAGCCCGCTTGGCGTGTGGGGCGCCAGAAACGACAGTAAGAAAAATATGTTTGCCACTTGGTAAAACACGTGATTAATCGGCTTCCATTTAGGGCAGTGGTTCAGGTACAGGTCCCACATAGAAGGTTGCTCATGCACAGTAACATTGACGAAGTCTTCGCTCTGGGAGCCTGACAGTCTCGTCGTCTCCAATAAACCCATAGCGCTGCTCGATTTCTCTGTAGCACTCTCCGTGACCTCACTGACTGTAGTCGGTACTTCAGTCGTAACATTCTGAAGACCAGTTACTATACCGATCGCTATGGCACCCAGAAACCACATAGTCCCACCTCGGTTTCACACTTTTCTCACTCAGACTTGTCATCGATGCGTTGCAGGCGATTGGCATTTAAGTAGAAATCCAAGAAATCGGGCTTTATTCACACCTTATTTCAAAATCATCACAAAAAAAATTGGTGCTCATGTTTTATTGTAACAATTTATATCAGACATTTAAAGCACTATTCGCGAATGCTAAGCAGGGCACAAATCTAAAATAATCAACTGAAGTGAAATATTGCTAAATAGGAATGTAACGCTCACGATAGATCAAATTAAAACATTGGAAATTAGAAGCAAACAAATCGAAATACACATGACAAATAGCGCAGACACAGACAGGACAAGCAGAATGAACAAAACGAACTGAATGTTTTTGACAGGCCAGTGAGCCAGTGTTGCCAACAAGTGCTGCCAGAATTACGTCTTTACCCCAAAATTACCGTACAATTACCGTACGTCAATTTATATATATTTATAAAAAAAGAGTGTTTTTGCAGTTTTCAGGGGAATATTGATGTTAATACACGTGTTAAATGCTTTAAAAAAGAGTGCAAAATTAATGAGTGAGTGAAAGACAACAATGCACCATAATAGCAAGAACTAGAATATAGTGCTAAACACTTAAATAATGCACACACTGTTTAAAACACTTTGGAAATATAAAATAAATGCGATTTAAAGAGCACGCTAGCAAAACAATCTGTTTGTTTGGTCTCAACTTGCAGTTGGGCCCAACAAAAAAAAACTTAAATATTAACGTTGTGCGTTTTGGATATTTTGGAATGGTTATGGAATAATTTTGCACGAATTGCTTTAATTATCAGAATAAAAGTACTATCTTTTATGTGGTAGAATACAATATTTATTTATTGCGCTATCGTACACAAACATGACAATTTATATTACATTAAAAAGTTTATCCCTCAGAAAAATCAACTTCCTGTTGTAACGTTGTGCGCAGGGCTTGGAAACCGGTATTTTTTTTGAACCGGTTCGACGAATTTACCTATGGAACTTTTTGATAAAGGTTACGTTCCTCTAAACCGGTTTTTAAACCGGTTTTCAAAAATATGGGTATTTTTTACTAACCGGTTATACTTTTCGTTCAGGGAAACGAACTATTGATAAATACTTGATTTACGTTTCCGACCCATGTTCATGGAACGTGCGCAATGATGAACCATACTCCTACTGCAACTGCGTTTGCGAGCGACGCACACTGTGGGTACTTCAACGAGTTACAACAAGTCGCGACCGATCTCACTATAAACCGGTTTATTTTGGTTCCAAGTATCGCTCCTATTTGGTTCCACTCCGGAACGGAACTATATTATAAAACTGGTTTAACCCTTATAATACCGGTTAATGTTGAACCGGTTTCAAGCCCTGGTTGTGCGTACATAATTATATAACTAGTAATAATGAATCAAAATATTTACAATTAAATTAAAAATATGATCAAAACAGACATTAATATACTACTTAAAAACGTAATTTTATAACAAATAAATAATATTTAATTTATACTAACTTACCTAATTAATATTTACAACAAAATCAAATAAAAGCACAATTTAGATTTTTCCTAACAAAGTAAATAAATTGATTAAAACTGTCTCAAGTGACGTGTGACTTCCAGTACGTTTGCCAGTCGCTATTGTTCTCGGCCGGCTTACGTGGACCCCTCACCGCACCTCGACAGTTCCTGCCACAATTTTAATTTCGATCAGTGTCACGTGATCCTGACGCGAGTTTATCATTTTTTACCCATTACAAAAAAAGTGTACAACGCCGCTAAAGAAGTTCTCACTTCAAAAAGCGAGATTCTGACAGAGACAAAGAAAGTATTTATATCTCTGTCACTCTTAAGGGTTTCTATATAAACATATCCTGCTTTTACTTGGTATTATTATCTCGTGTCTAGTCTATTCTCATACTAGGTCCATGTTTCATTCTTTCACCACAGACTTCTTATACTTAGTTTCGTACTGTGGTTTCGTAAGTACGAGTACGTACTATCACAGAGTCACGTTTGCCCCGCCCCCGACCATCTGCGTCGAACGGACGGAACGGAAAAACGCGACGCGTTCAGTTATCGCAAATTACCGTACTTCTTGTACATTTTAATTTCTGCAGGCCTATTCGCTAACTACGGTTGGTAACTAGAACTGTCATTTTTGAAAGCCACTTTATATCCATTACGGGTTTAGTGACCTTATGTGTTACGGCAGCGTTCATGATAGCAGTAATGGATGTTAAATTCCTTTCAAAAATGACAGTTCTAGTTAGCAACCGAAGTTACAGAATAAGGGAGCAGGTCTTATAATTACCGTACATTTGTCACACGGTAATATGCTACCGTACGGGGCATGAAATTACCGTACAAATACGGTAATTACCGTACACTTGGCAACGCTGCAGTGAGCTAGTGCTGTAAGTTGAGATTCCTCTATATTATTGATAGAATCGATTCTAGTATCGATAAGTCAACATTACTGACTTCGAAGAACAAAATCGTTATAGAAAATCGTGCTTTAACAGTTCAGGAAACCGGCTAGAGTAAATAGTTAACAGTAGGTATTTTTCTACAATACCTGCCTTTTCCGAACTCGACATTAGCGGAACGGCAATTTTACTCACAGATTTGTCTTAAGTAATGTACCTATATCGCTTTTACTTTCACTCCAAAGTGACATGATATACATACCTATCGCTATTTCTGTTTTTCGTCTATGGCGATACTAACGCAAACGCACACAAAATATTTCCGAGCCGTGGCAGACACCACGTGCACGCCATGTTTAGCTTTGTCAAAATAAGATACAAATGGCGTCGTGGCATTGTGTTATAATGTTTTGTTTAGTGATTATAAATAAAAATAACTGCTAATTGGACAAGAATAATGATAAAGTGCTGTGCCCCGAAGTGTTCTAACGCATCATATAATAAAACTCCAGAAATTACAATAAAAGTTATTTTGCTCCAGAAATTACAAAGTTGCCACGCTTTTTGAACGATACGTTAAGTCTGCTTCCCTTTATACGTCTGTCAAGGAGGCCATCTCCCAGCCACGTCCAATGCTCACAAGAGTACCCTAGGACAGCCTGTCGCTACGCTTTACACGGCCTACACCAAAGACATCCCCACCGTCCAGGACCAGCTTCAGGAGGGGCAGCGGGCCGTGCTGTTGGCCCTGCTCGCCGACAAAAAGCGCCTTCTTCGCCTCGTCGCGGAAGGTAAGCCTCACAACCAGGCCAAGATGGCCCGTGGCATTTTGCGCCCGTTCTGGCATCCTGACTACTGGTGCGTACTGCGTATGAAACTGTTGGTCTATAAGTGCTATATTCATTCGCGAACCCACGACGACAAAGTTTTTTTTTTTTTTATGAATGTTGGATAAGCGTTTGGCCTCCATCTCACCTGATGGAAAGTGATGATGAGGCCGAAGATGGGACACGCCTAGCCAGAAGGTGCCTATTCACTCTCATCTTGAATAACTCCAAGTTATATTGCTCAGGGAACAAATCCGCGGGCAAAGAGTTCCACTCCCTTGCCGTTCGCCATATGAATGAGGAAGCGCATCGCTTCGTGCGTTTAATTGGAATATCAATGACAAAAGGGTGGAACCCCAGCCGCCGTCTGGTTCCCCTGAGATGGAAAGGAGAAGCCGGAATTATTTCATGTAATTCCAAAGCACACTCTCCGTGATATATCCTATAAAATACCGACAAACATGCCACCTTACGACGATGTTCGAGGCTCTGAAGCTTGGCCCCCGTTAATTTGGTGTCACCAATGAGGGTCTTAGCACGCTTATCAATAGAATCAAGGGCCGCTAGTTGATATTTGGCAGACCCATCCCACAAGTGGCAGCAGTACTCCATACAAGATCGAACTTGTGCTTGATATAGTTGGAGCAACTGTTCCGGTGTGAAGTACCGCCTGACCTTGGAGAGAATGCCGAGCTTCATAGCTGCAATTTTGGCAACGGTTTCTATGTAACTACCAAAGTTGAGATTGTTAGTTACTTGCATACCAAGTAGCTGGAGATGATCAGTTACCGGCATGGATATACCACGGAAAGTCGGAGTCAGATAGAAAGGACTCCGTTTAGTGGAGAACAAACACGCCTGCGTTTTGCTAGTATTAAACTGGACCAAATTAGCGTCACCCCATTCAGAGACCGCTCGGAGTGTAGAATTCAAACAATCCATCATCGACTCCCGACAAGACCGGATCTCCTCTTTATTGGCCTTTGCATTGGAGACATATCTATCAACGACTGTGGTGTCATCGGCATACCCGAAGGTTCCAGGCACCAACAAGTCGTTGACGTGCAGAAGAAAGAGTGTAGCCGAAAGTATAATACGCGGTAATGCTCGGGTGTTGCGAAAACCTTAGCGTTACTTCGAAACATAGGTCAAAGTACTCGTCGATATCAACAGCTTGAGTAGGCCTTCTGTATCTATTTGTGGTTGAACTGTAGATCGATTTGCACCTCTATTGTTTATCTCCAGTTGATGGATTGAGCTATCGTGTTTACATCCGTTTTACATCCAAGGCGCCGCCAACTCGCCACAATACGTAAAATATTAGGTACGTATCACAGAACACAGAAGTTAGAAACGCCTACCAATGTAGTAGTTATTTTGTGTTATCGGTGATATTATTACTAATATTATACTTTTTGTTAAAATAGGAATAATATTTTAGTAAATATAAATCCGGAATACTAAGTAGGTATTGAATGAAAAACTCGTGCAATTTTAATCATTCCCTGCGTTCCAGATAAAGCACTGCTACTTTCTGAGGCTAACATCTTTTTGCGTTTCTTATAAGAAATGTTGACATTTTTAGCCGCGCTAATTGTTACAAATGAAACGCAAGGTACTGATTTTTCGTGCTGAAGTTTGACACCTCACCTACTTAGTCCAGCCACTTAAAATTTTTAATAATATAAATCAGAATTGGCTAATACTATAAATATCTTTCAATATTTTTTTTAAATCCGCTGAAAATCCTTTTTGATTCATGAAAAAAAGATTCCAAATGTCAAATTTGAAAGCTGTCAAAAAGTGGTATCAGAGGACCCATCTACTAACATGGGTATTTGATGCTAGCATTTCGTGTTAAAATTGCTTAAATGAAACGCATGACAACCAGCAAGAAAAACTAGCATCACCGGCTAATGAAACGCAGAGATGCTAAAAATGTTGGTATTTATGGCTAAATACTTATCTGGAACGGGCCGATTATGTGGATTGTATGTTATTATAAGATATATTAATTAACTATTTCGGATGTTTATATTTACATGTTGTATCACCTCTTTAGCCTTTTCTGTGTTCTGTGGTACCTAAGAATCTAGTTTAGAGCGTAGGAAGGTACCTACACATCAGGACAACTCACTAGACAAGTTGTTTATCATCTCTCTTTGTCAGGTAACACCACTTTTTACGATGTTTCTCTGGTTTTTTCATGGGTATGGCATGGATACCGAAATACCGGTATACCGATAAAATTTTTCGGTTTTTTGATAATTAAGGATAAAATACCGTTATTTCGGTATTTCAAAAAAAATATATTTATTTTCGCCAGGGTGTTTAAAAAAACTATGCGGAACGCTCGATTTCTATGGTTCATAGTTCTTTTCATACTGCTGATAAGTTTTCATAAAATATTACAATCACGAAATTTTTCACGATAATTAATCGACTCTTTTTTATCGACTCTTACGACTCCCTGACTTGAACCGGGTGCAAAGTAGAGATGATTTGGTACTTTTAAGTTCTTGTAGGACCCTCCATAAGCAACCTCAGTTAATATATAATTAATAGTATTCTTAATCCTATTTATTTTAATAACTCATTTTGTGGTTTCTAGGGAGATGATAAACATTTTCAGTGTTTCTGCTATAAAACGTAGAAAACTGCTTGAATCGCTCTCCCCAAACAAGACTTACCAATCGTTATTGGAATCATTTAAATAGTAATTAACAGTATTTAAAAAATACCGAAAAATACCAATACCAAAAAGTAATTTCGGTATACCGGTTTTTGAAATTTCAATACCGGTATTCCATGCCCTATTCATGGATGTTTTTCTACATTGAGGCACAATACAATATTTCGACATAGTTGACTAGCAAACTAAACACCAATCGAACGCCGAATATGTTTAAAACAACAAAATCAAGCGTAGGAACGGGCGCACAGTATCGCGACAACGGCGTTGGCCGTCACGGGGCTTGTGACGTCACGCTCTCTTAGCGCGACTTCTAACCGGGTGGCGCATTCATTTATCACTACTCACTCATTTTTGGTCGTCTAAAAAAAACTAATTATACCAATGTTCAGTATTTTTTACGGACTATAATTCTACATTCAAAACTAAAAACCGCGTTGATCCTCATTCGTGACTCGGAGTCACTCTTTTCCTATATAAAAAGACTTAAGAAGCATCACCTGTCTTTGGTTCCTTATATATATATATATATAACTGTCATATTGTAGTGTACCTATGTACCTAGTTTAGTTATATTTAAATGTTTTTATTTATATGTAGTTTACTAGTTGTATTGTTTTTTTTTCTTTCCTATTTTTTTTAGTGCACGTCATGTCACTCTTGTTTTATTTCGGGGTTTCCTGTCGCTGGACTGCTGGAAGAAATTTCGAAAGAAATAAACAGTTCCTTTGTACGTCATATTTTCTCTTGTGCCTGTGTTTGTTTTGTTCAATTTCTATTGTATGTGCATAAATAAATAAAAATAAATTTAACAATAGACATTGAAATATAAGAATTAAATCATCAATTTAAACATCGTTGGTTAACAAGAGGTATCAAAAGATGTTGCATTAAGAAGAGAAAAATGTACATTAAATGCAGGCTTCCGTTAACAAATAAAAAAGAACACAAAAAAATATTTCGCTTATTCAAAACTATTAAAGAAATGTATTTTTCAAGCACAAAGAAATATCAACACACGAATTTTATTTAATTCTAAAAACAAATGTAAAACATCATGGGATTTAATAAAAAATGTCACCCAAAACAAAACGTATCATAAAGACATAGAAAATATAAAATTAGGTAATAACCATCACATATATGATAAAAATGACATTAGCAAAGAATTTAATAATTACTTTATCAGTTTGACGAATAATTTTAATAGAAATGGTAACATGGCTTATACATACAATTACAATATACCACATAATCCGAAAAGCATTTATATGACTCCAGTAATTGAAAATGACATACAAAACTATTAAAACTTTGAAAAACACTCCTTCGTCTGGGTATGATGGTCTCACGACTGAAATAATTAAAAAGAGTGCTCCTTTTATTACGCTACCTCTAACGCATGTGATCAATCTAGCTTTGGCACAGGGTCAATTTCCATCTCGATTGAAACTATCGATTGTTAAACCACTGCATAAAAAGGGATCTAGGGATGATATGAGTAATTATAGACCAATAGCTTTAATTCCTATACTTGCCAAAGTATATGAAAGAGTTATATTTGACAAATTAAATGCATTCATCTCTCCTTGTGAACTACTTACAGCAGAGCAGTATGGCTTTAGAAAAGGTAGTTCTACAACTCTCGCTTGTTTTCAATTGATGAGGCAAATAACAGAAGCTCTGGATACGGGTAGTAATGTACTAGCTATCTTCTTAGATATGAGCAGAGCTTTTGACTTTGTTTCGCGCTCGCTATTGCTGAAAAAACTGGAACGGTATGGAATAAGAGGACCCGCATTTAACTTAATAAAAAGCTATCTAGAGGATCGTCTGCAAAGAGTAGAGATTACAGGCTTTTTGAACCGATCCGATAATTTCAGGAAAACCTTTGTTTCAGCTTTTAGCCATAATGGTTGCGGTGTACCGCAGGGGAGCATCCTTGGTCCATTATTATTTTCTTTATATATAAATGACTTACCGAATGCAATCAGTGCAATGTATTTTATTCGCCGATGACACTACCCTTATAATTAAATCCAAAGACAAAAACGAAATCGAAGGCATTGCAAATCATAATTTAACAGAAGTGATAAAATGGTTGGAAACAAATAACCTTAATGTTAACATCAATAAGACAAAATTACTACAATTTAGAACTCGTAACTCTATATATAAGCATTTGGACATAAGCCATGATAGCAATAAAATTGACGAAGTGACAGAAGCAAAATTTTTAGGTATTAACATTGACTATAGTTGTAATTGGAAAACGCACATAAATCTAATGGTAGACAAGTTGGATCGTTTCGTTTACGTGTTGTATAAAGTGAAACATATTGCATCTAAGGAAGCAGCACTTATGGCCTACCACGGCTATGTCTCATCGGTTTTAAGATATGGTATTGTGTTGTGGGGAAACTCAGTTGATGTGCACCGGGCTTTTAAATTGCAAAAAAAGTGTATCCGAACAATTTGTGGTGCGGGCTTTTTGGACAGTTGTAAACCTCTTTTCAAGACCTTAAATATTTTGCCCTTGCCTTGCCTCTACATTTACGAACTTTGTATCTTTGTAAAAAAACATAGCGTCTTGTTTATAAAAAATAATGACTCCAATTATAGAGGTAGATATGGCGATAAATTGTACGTTCCCAGCCAGAAATTGATTGTACATTCTAAAAACTCTTTTTGTATGGCAATACGCGTGTTTAATAAATTGCCAAGTCGTATTCGGGAGCTTCCTATAAATAAGTTTAAAGTTAAATTGTTTCAGGTACTGTTAGATAAGACTTACTATAGTGTCAATGAATTTTTAAACGATAAAATAATTTGACATTTATTAATGTGTGCAAAATGATTAATACCTATTCTTATTATTTCATTTAGGCTAAATTTTATTGTGATGTAATTTTTGACATATATTTTTTTGGTTTATATAAAATGACATTAATAATATATTTCGATACTAATTTAATTTTTATGCACTTGACATTTAACAAAAATAATATTTGCACGTCGAAATATTCGACAAAATATGTTGGAGAAATTTTTGTAATTAACAACTTGTGTGTACCATATTTTGCAAATAAATGATTATGATTATGATAAAACACCACTCAATATCGTTTCTACGCAATATCATTTCTTGATTTGCTACCTCATACTTATTCATGTTTTAATCGAAATCGAAAGAATACTCCGAAAGTGCAACTCCTGGGAAGGAAGAGGGAAACTCCAGGGAAACTCCTTGTTTTACTCCACCTTATTTTATATGGCAATACTAAAGCTAGCTCATTGTGAAGTTTCTTGTGGGTAGATTTGTTATTAATTAGGTCGACAGCACACAACTACGTACAGTTGTGAAGTGACTGTGCGTGGTTGGTGAACTTTACTTACTATTCTATTTTGACCAGTCTTTCTCATTAAATTCAACTTTTAAACGTAAATCTGTTTTCAATGTATTTAGGATCAAATAAAAACATTTAATAATTTAGTAGTAGTTTTATTTGAGAGACACACTTTTCACATGAATTACATTTTTTAGAAGAGAACAATGTTGCCATGCTATAATAGATTTTAGTATGACATAAAAAATTAATGTTGCCATTTCAATAATCTGTAAACGGTTACCCTCTTTTGCCTGTAACGTTATGAGAGAGATCATGTTGCCGAAACATTAGGAATAGGAAAGAAGACTGTTACTCAAATCGTATATATGAGAAATATAGACAGTCAGGCTCAATTTAACATCCGCCCAAAAAAGGGAGAGAGACAGAGAAAAAAAATCATTGGTGTGCATAATTTTGGTACTGCTGCAATTCATAACCATTGTATAGGTATTATTTAAGGAAGGAATTCCCTATAAGAAAAATACATTGATTTCTTAAAAAGATGCTGGCTTATTTTATGGAGGCAAAAAATCATTTTTATACTTACCTATCTTATTAATATACTAGCTGTGCCCGCGAGCTACGTTTCACCTAAATTTATTTTTTCCCAACATCTTCAACAAAAATCGTTAATGTACACAGAAATAAATACAAAAACTTAACAAATTATATACTAAAATCTTCCTCGAGAATCACGCTATCGAGTGGTAAAAACCGCTTGAAAATCGGTGCAGTAGTTTTTGAGTTTATCGCGAACAGACAGACAGACAGACGCGGCGGGGGACTTTGTTTTATAATATGTAAGGAAGATAGGTATGTATAGCTTATTTGCTAACTTTAGTTGATAATTTTGAGCAGTAATTTTAAAATCCTACCTACACTTATATATCCATGAGCGCCGCCATTACATAACTAATTACTAAACTAGTAGGTAATGTATATAAATATTTTTCTAAATGGCAGTTCATAGTGAAAAATAGAAAATAGCGAGTAGGAGTGCTAGTTAGGTACAGTCAAGGAAGTTCGCGGTCGTCCACTTTGCACTCAAAATGCATTGAACAGTTACTATCGTATGCCACGGCCTGTTCTTCACACTTAACCAATAAGCGCAAGCGAGCCGTCTAAGCACGTGACGGTTGCCTTGCCTTTCGCTTATTGTCAAAGCGTTTTCTACATAAAAAATACTTGCGCCCGACCGACTGTTTTGCTCCTAGACTCCGATTATCTCGCCTTCACGTCAACATTTGAAAGAATTGGCATTTAATAGATTTAAAGTTGAATTATATAAATGGTTATTATGTAAATTATTTTATTCAGTTAAAGAATTTTTAGATTTAGTATTAGTTTTGGACTTTTATAACACATATTCACATGTTATAGTATTATAACTAGAAAATGTTGAACATTTTTAAAGCTAACCATCTGCAACTGTACGCACCATTTTCTAATGTGAATTAATTAGTGACATTACGAGTAATAAAAAGGGCCTACACAAAGAACAGTAAATACAAATATTTTATTCATTCATAGAAAAAAGTCAAAAAGCTCAAATAACCAAGACATATAAGTTCGTTGATGATAAGTACCTATGTTTGCTATAATTTATTAATTATTATATTATAGCAATTTGTTTGCTAGTTCACTGATTGTGAATATCAGAACTAATCGCAATACTTGATCAACCACAAAGAGATGGAATTTTAAAAATATTTTATTGTGCTGTTAAATATTTTAAGCCGGGATTGCATACGCGCAATCCGGTGTGCGCTCTCGGTACGAGATTACTAATAACATTTTGTTTTGTCACCGGGTGAGTGTGGGTAGGGCTGGGCGCCTGGGCGGAGCTAGGCGGGGCGCATCGAAAATCGAGTGCAAGCGATAATCACCTAAAGGTGGGCGACCGCCGATTTCCCTGACTGTACCTACTATAATATATTATTATTGTTTGGTTTTACTGTATACACCGTGTTTTATTTCTACTCTAGAAATTTCAATAGGTTATTTAGACCATCACATTGAACAAAAATCAAGAATCGAGAATTAACAGTTGATTCCATAGTGTAAACGTTATTCTTTTCGATGATTTGCTGAAGAAACTCTTTAAATTTTAGATTAATAAATAAATTACGGTGTATATTCAATTTAGTTACCCGAATGTTACCCGAGAAATGAAACAAATGATTCAAACAATTTGTTCAATTGCATATACATCCCTAGTATAAAAAAAGAAAAATTGCGTTCGACTATGACTTTGTGATGACGTCAAGATTCCGTCGATTTAAATTATTTATTTAAGTTAGGAAAGCTTTACATAGAGGATAAGTGTTAAAATAGTCTTCATTTTTATTTCAATAATCTATTTAACATGTGGCAATTAAAACAAGTGCGATTTTATCATTCGAAAAATAAATTATATTGTGTGTTCGCCATTACAAGGCTACCAGTGAACAGAGGCGCGTTCAGCGCCTCTGGGTGTAGTTGTCCGGTTGTTTTTTAACTCGCTCAAAGGCGTTGAACGGATTGCAGCAACCAAATCTTTTATCTCCCTCTTTCACATGATTTTTTAATTCTCTCTCTTTCTAGTAGATGACATTATAGAATATGGCCGCCAATATCATCCAATCACGTAAGAGTATTTCAGTCATAAACGTCAGAGCGTTTTACAACCATCAAATTCGATGGTTGTTCGGTTGAAACTCGCGCCGACACTCAAAGGTCTTGAACGGGCCGGTTGTTTCACCCGGTTGTCACGCTCGAAGGCATTGAACGGGGTTAGAGCGAAAAGTTGTACTTCGCGCGAAGGCCCTGAACGCGCCTCAGCTTTGATGAACTGGAGCGCGTTCAGGCCCCTATTTCACCATCGTGACAGGTGCGACAATTGTCAAAAAAATTACAGGTGCTGGTTTCACCACGCTAACAGGTGCGACAATTGTCAAAAAAAAAATACAGGCGCCTGTTTCACCACGCTCAACAATTATGATAGGTACGACATTTGTTAAAAATATATGAGAAATACCTTATCTCAAATATTGTGGTTTAATATACTGTAGGTATTTCTACATTTTTCAAGCGATTAATTTAGACGTATGTCGAAAATTGCCCGGTGAAAACCATTTAAGAATAACAACAATGTAGCTTTTTATTGTATTTTCAATGTACACTCAATTGGGTCAATTCTGTGCGCCCGCCGTCTAAATAACCTAAAACTAAAAAAAATAAACCTAATTTAAATGGCCGGTTAAGCAAGTGCTATTCTACGGTGACAGGCCAACTAGGCAGAGTTTAAGCGTAATTCTAAAATGTCTAAGATTAGTTTTAATTGTGTTTGTTTGTATTTCTCAAAGGCGTTGAACTCGCTCAAAGGCGTTGAACGGTTTGCAGGAGCGCCTTCAGAGCCTTCGCGCGAAGTACAACTTTTCGCTCTAACCACGTTCAATGCCTTCGTGCGTGACAACCGGGTGAAACAACCGGCCCGTTCAAGACCTTTGGGTGTCGGCGCGAGTTACAACCGAACAACCGTCGAATTTGATGGTTGTAAAACGCTCTGACGTTTATTACTGAAATACACTTACGTGATTGGATGGTATTGACGGCCATATTCTAAAATGACATCTACTAGAAAGAGACAACCATCAAATTCGACAGTTGTTCGGTTGTAACTCGCTCCCTCACTCTAAGTTCATGAACAGGCCGGTTGTTTTTCATTCATTCATCATCATCAATTTATTCACAACCGATCCGTAGTCACACCGTATTACCCCACCAGTGTGACTATGGTTTGCTTTTTATGTACTTTTACAATAATTGTGCAAGGTCAATCGGATAAACTTCCTATTTTTGACATTTTTATATAATCTGGTTATCTGATTACTTACCCATTTAAAGTACACCAGTGCCGAAATCCGTGGTTGGAAACTTCAAAGGTAAGTGAATAAAAATACATATTTTAAAATTAAAATAATAATATGTAGGTTATTGACCTCTAAAGTTATGTCACTAAGTTATAAACTAGTATTTACCTTTGAGTATTTCTTTGGTTCTTATCTAGGTATGTTTAAAACATTCAAATAGATATTTTTTGATGTAGGTAGGTATAGGTTGGTATTCTGAGCACAAAATGAGTAGGTAGGTCTATTTCGTAAGATGTACGTACGAATGAACACAGGGCTATCTTTAGGATCGCAACGTGACAGTTTTGCGCGGTCTGGATCATTCATAGTATGGTGGTGATGTTATGATCGAAACACACAATGAGGGTGCAGCGTGGTGCGGAATATATTCTTTAGTTACGCTATGAGCATGCGCTCCCTTTTGATTTTCTCTTTTAAAACACACATTTTTTATTATTCCTGATACCTAAATCTATCCTATCCGTACCCGCGGCTGTACCGCCTAACTCAAAGCGAACACTCGCTACCGTTATCGTGACATTACAATAATAGTTTTAATGTCACAGTGTAGTACTTTTTCTTGCTAAATTGTAGAAATATAGGGAAATCTTAAAGTTGAAAGAAAAAAAAACAAAATTATTCCTTTAGTCAGATACAAAATGAACAGCTTTATTCTGGTAGGTACATAACTCACTTATGCATATGTCACTAAAGTAAATAAAATCCCTTAATGCAAAGCACTTAACTTAAGGTTTAATTAATACAAGCCAAGGGCAGGATGGTTCAGGTTTGTTTGATCAATCTCGGTAAGTTCTTGCTAAATTAACTGGGTACAAAAGTCATAATACAACCGGGGTAATAAAATACACAAACAAATAGTTTTCTTTCTTTTTCTAAAAAATTAGATTAGGTACCTTCGATTGTAACTTCTTGCGATCACGGGTCAGAGATAGGATATTCCAGTTTCATAACTTATTCTCTCTCTATAGATATATTTATTACTTGTGTAATTCCACAGAATTCCTCCTTGATGTTAAGTTAGTTTGTCTGGCTCTAAAGTCAAGCAGCGGAGCCCTACGACCTCCGGGAACTGCCCTGGAGATTCATAGCACAGTGTTAGGTTAAAAATATAATTAAATATGCCTATGATCTTGAGGTCAGTGGGTCTAACACTGAGTTCTGAAGGAATCCCAGTCAATACATTTGAACTTCATGTAATAAACATAGCAAATGAATTCTAAAACATAATTTTTAATAAATTGACAAATTGTCTTATTGGTTAGTTAATAAAAAGGACATATGGAGGGGAGAGCACCTATTTTGTGTATAATTATTGCTATTAATAAAAAGAAAACAGCTTAATTTGTGAGTTCTTTGCCAAAGAAGGATGTGAAACTTAATATTGTGAAAATTTAGAATTTAACATGAAATTCGCAAGTGTTACTCAATATATGCCTTAACCCCACTAAGATGCCGCTTACTATCAGGGTTTTTAATGAAATAGGGGATGAAAAAGGCGAATTTCGGAAATGTAATATGTTTGATTTAATAATCAATTTACCCACAAATAAAAATAAAATTAACAAAATCTGTTTTAAATCATGAAATATAATAAGTTAATTAGATACCTTATTGATTTTTTGCACTTATTGATACAATACATCCATTTAATTTAATGAATCGCGTGCCGGCGAGTAAATATAGTATTTTTTCCTTAGCTTTACTCTTCAAGCTGTGGATTTTCTTCGCAGAAGTTAAGATAATGTAGAAATTTAGATTTCCCAAGAAATCAATAATAAATTACTTCGGTCGATGTCTCACAGACTACTCATAACATAGACGATAGACGCGTTCTAAAAACCAACGCTCCACCTGCGCACAGATTTGCGTTTATGTGGAAGCGACGGAGCCGAGGTCCGTTTGCTGAATGTTAAGCGCCGTATTGGCGACGGAACCTCTCCTGGGGGCCGATTCTCAGTTTTTTAGAGATATCTCTAATTCGACATATCTCTATTACATTGCATCTCTACTAATAATCTCTCAAAAATGTCTATGATATGAAAAAATCGTATTCTCGCTGGCAATAGAGATGTATGTCGAATGATGGTCGAATGACTATGAGGGTGCGGTCCGAAATTTGATATCAGCGCTCGTGTGCGCGTTTTGAGTGCAAAAAGTCGGTTCAAAATTGCTCATAATATGCGCATTTGTAAGCGTTATGACAGAAAAGAAGAGTGCACTGTCTCTAGAACTGTCAATGACAAAGTTAACGTTACTTTCCCGCGAAATTTAATTTCTTCGAATTATTTTTTTCATTAGGTATATCTACAATACATACAGAAGTGCTCTGTAAAGATACTGGAGGGACAATACACGTCGCCCTTCAATTTTTCTTTTCAAATAACATTGATTGATCAAATTGACATTTGACAGACTCAAAGATCGAAAGCTCGGTCAAAAATTGATCTTAATGCTTACGTCCGTGAGAAATGCAAACGATTTGAATGGTTTTTTTTGTTTGCATGCATGCAACCACACCCATAAAAATGAATGGTTACGTTTTGTTGATTTATACGATCAAAAAAAACAAAAAAAGTAGCGTCCAAGTTGTCATCAAAGTTACTTTCTCAAAGCAGACTTTGAGCATGTCAACGCGGCTTTGCGAAGCGTATTGTTAACCTTTTTCACATCGTTCGAAACGTTGAAATGTTTCAAAACGTCGTGTTTTGTATTTGTAACATTTTTGAATATTTTTAGAAAACAGAATTATTAGAGATGCAGTAATAAATCTATAATGGACTATAAAAAACAATACCCCACTTCAGCACAGAATTCGTGGCTTTGTCAGTTAAAGGTTTTGTAAAGCCAAATTTTCGGGGACTTTTACTAAAAAAATCCGAACAAAAGTGGAAATGTATAGCAGAGAAATTAAATTGTTTGGGAGAAGTCAATAAGACTTGGATTGACTAAATATATTACAATGTTAACTAATTCTTTAGATAAGCGAAAGTTCTTAAATTCATATATGTAATGGTAATTCCACTAAAAACCGAGCTTCTTCTATTATACATTAACAACAGTTGTTATAATAATCATCGATTATTCATATTAATTAAATGTGTTAGCAATTAAAATACATACATAAACTAAAATCGTAAAAAAAGTTCCAACAAATTATGTAAAACAGACACAGAAATAACCAATTACTGTAGCTCGTACTCGACTTTTCAAATGTCGATTGCTATCTACCACTCGTGACATGTCGAACGCTAGGCATAGACATATCTCTAACGTGACATTTTGAGAATACGGAAACTGAGAAATATTCGACATCCGCCATTTAATTTAGACATATGTCGAATTCGACATTATCTCTATGGCTTGAGAATCGGTTCCCTGGGGCCTTACCATGAGCTCTTATCGCAGGCCTTAAACAGTATTGCTGTCTATTTCCGTACCATGACCGGCTTAAAGCAGCCCGTTTGCAGGCCTGCTTAAAATGACGTCACGAAACCGTTCACCTTTTTTATGTATGAACTTTCGTACCATGACCGCCCATTTGACAGTTTGAAAACTGCTTTTGAACGTCATATATGTCAAATAAAGCAATCTTTAAAAAGTTGCTCTTCACCGGCTGTAACAAGATTGTTAAGTGGATTTGGCCCAATTTGGTGGAATTTTCATAAGATAATTGTTAAAACTAACTTTATTTAAGATGTTTTCAAACGGCTGTAGTGACTTTTTCTCTAATTTTAACTCCCTAATTTTCGTATAATTAATAGCCGAGTCACGCCGAGTGTTTTTAATTTTTATATAGTTTTCAGTGTTTATTACTCTTGAAAGTTGAGATATTGCTTGAGATGTGATGTGACGATAATGAAATATTTGAATTTTTGGAGAGTGAACACCGCACGGATTTAAAACAAGTGTCATCGAGAGAAGCTAATGATACCCTCAGAACAATCAAACCTACCTTTGATTCAGAGGAAAATGAATTTCAGTATAAAAAAAGTACCTACTCTGTGAAAATGAATTTATTAAGCAACTAGCGACCCGCCCCGGCTTCGCACCGGTGCAATGTAGATACTAATGTGGGGCAGTTTGGAGTGATTAATAATATTATATGTATATTACATACAAACCTTCCTCTTGAATAGATAGGGTGATCTATTGCTGAAAACTGCATTGAAATCCTTTGCGTAGTTTAAAGATTTAAGCGTACAAACAGAGAGACATTAATTTATTTTGTTCTACTTTATCTAATGATAATGTAGGTAATATTTTTCATTCTAACCATGTTTGGTTATCTCCAGAGTTGGTTAGGAATGTTTACTATACTTTCAACTGATAGTGAAAATTAAGTTCAAATGACTAAAATTTAGAAACAAAGGTCACTTCGGGTCATTTTTTGTAGCAACCTTTAATTCACAGCTTAACAAAAACGACCTTTTCTGTTACAGGGTTTCAACAGCTGTTTATCTTTATACACATGGATCATACCAAAATTCAACTGGGAAACCCCAAAATGTTGCTCAACAGACAGGTTTCCTGTTTTATCACAAGAAACTGATGCCATTAACAATGTGCAAATAAGAAATAAATGTGGTTTCCAAAAATATGCTAAAAGAATGTAATGTGTATGCGTTAAGGTGTGTATAATAAAGGCTAATACGATTCAAATTGTGAACTTACTACCTTACCTACTATGTTCCCATAATGGTGTAGTAGGTTCATTCCTCCTCATCTGTGGAAGACGTTGAAGTGGTGGTGGCATTACACCAAATTATTAAGGATAAGCATTAACTTTGCAAAATGCTTCTATAGCTGCAG
Organism: Schoenobius gigantellus; assembly: GCA_963935595.1. Lineage (NCBI taxonomy): Eukaryota > Metazoa > Arthropoda > Insecta > Lepidoptera > Crambidae > Schoenobius > Schoenobius gigantellus. The sequence continues at coordinate 32,061,162 of OZ012553.1, forward strand.
ATGTGAATTTAATTTTGTGGCAAAAAAAAAAATATACCTACTACTTCCTTAATTTGAAAAATAGTAATAAATGGTTAAAACTCAGTTTACAAAATAATTAATATGACGGTTCATTAATACCTTCTCAACAATTTTTGTGCTATGGGAAATGATATAAATAATATAAAACTTGAAGTGAGAGCTTTCTATTCAGATGTGCATTGCAGACAGATCTAAGTACCTATATGCACATTGTTGTTAGCATATAATGTTCACACTCAATAAGACACAGAAAGGAGGGCATTCAGTGAAATTAAGCTTTCAATTCTTGAAAGTGGATATATCATTTCACCATAAAGACGTTTATAATAAACACTTATTAGGTTTCTTATGCTACCTACAAGGGTGTGTGCTTAGTCTTGTCGATCATCAGTTAACCTCACCAGGGTCAACTGATGATCGATTGAGAGAAAGAAATTAGCTTGTGAGAAATGCTCGGGCAAAAAAATGCTTAACTGCAACATCACAACAATGTATGTGTTGATGCAAATCATCTAGGGGTCTAATCACGAATCATTTACTTGAACAAATCATCCTCTCATTTAGAAAATTTAAATACACTAGATAATAAAGCTTTATTATTATTACAAAATATAATAAAAAGTTAGGCTCAAAACAATTAAATCAAACACAAGAAACAAAAAAATACTACAATGTTAGTCTTAAAATAAAACAATCATTTCAGGTTATTCCCAATCTTTCTTGGCCCAGATTTTCGCCTCTGTATTCACTATACAATGAAGCTAATCTTGATTAATCCAAGAAGCATTTAAGCAAACGTCTACTGCAGCGCAAGATCCATCTATTGTGGCAGACATGAAGCAGCAGCCAAAAATGAAATTTGTTGTTCGCTTCTGGGTTGTTCACCAGATATCCTATGAAAAATATAGGTACTTCTTCAAATTTAGCTGTCTCTGAGTGAGTTTCTTCAATAAAGCAAACAAAATTCAGGTTTTTAAGATTCAACTTATAATAAAACATTTATTTCTTCACAATAACTGGCTTTTATTCGCATGAGTACTACACATTCAAATTAATTTACACTTTTTGCATTTATTCGCATATACCTATTTGGTTTTAAACATTTCAATAATTTAGCCCCACATATGGATTGCTTTTCAGTATTCATGGTAATGAGATGACTAAAGCTGGTGGGTGTTGAAGAGTAACATCATAATTATTATTCATTTACTAAACATAAATTGTGCAATGCTTTCCATATCTTTTTCCACTTCTCGCTTGTGCACTTATTAAAACCTATATACTGGTTGTATGTATTTTACCAGACGTCTTCCAAGTCATGCAAACATAACATTGACGAACCCAGATAAAATTCGAGTTGATTTCATTCAGAAGTAATCAGAGAAATCTCTGGAAGTAATAGGTAGATATTCTTAGTTCTTATCGCTGTACAAAGCACGACGATGTAAATTACTTGCAAACACTTTGTACAATGAAGAATCAACACAATAAACTGCCGACACACTTTTCTATCGATTGTTTAAAGAAAATACAAACAAAACATTTGTATTTTAGAACACGATTGGTCGTTGTCTAAATTCTTTTTTGTTTGGTGGTGTTTCCCTTTTGGATTTCCCCAGAATCGAGATTTTTGCTCAGTTTTCGTTTTTCAGAAGGATAGTAATGCCCTTGTAAGACTGCTTTCTTGACATGGATCGTGAAAGTACAATGGGTAGGTGTATTTTATACAAAACTTCGAGATCTTCAATTCTTTAAAATTTTAAATTTTCTGCCATCTCTATTAATGTACGTACATAGGTTAAGTACGTTCATAACAAGTTATGAACATTTCCTTCCACTGTCAATAACTTGGAAAATTCTTGGAGAATGTAGAGTAAAGATGTAATAAAATAAAGACAACTATAACTCATATCTTAAGAATAAAAAACGTTAAAACGAGCAACAAAAATAACAAATAATTGTAAATATGTTGAGATATTCTCTTATACCGGTTCAACCGGTTTATAATCTTTCAATGGTTTTCGAACGCTTCCGAAGAAAAGAGATGTCAGATACAACAGTTGTATAGCGCTATCTCGTTTTAACATTAAGGCAGACCAGAGACAAATAACCGTTCACCTTACGACTCAAGCAATCTATAAGCCGTTCACCTAAACAGGGCTCATAGTACGATTATAAGCAATCCTGTTTAAGGCCTGCTTAAGAACTGCACGGATTATGGATGGTTTTATAAAAGCTCATGGTAAGGCCCCTGATTGACCAAAAGTAAACATATTATAGACAATTACTTGTTTTATATTTAAAAAAATACTTGAAGGAATTACACAATCTATTTTTTTGTACACCATTTATTTAACTTCACTATTCTATACTTTACATGTTTTGCTTTTGTCACATAACGATGATTTTAGTCTCTAAAAATGATCAAAACAAACGGTCTAAATGGCAAATTCCGAATTTTGAGAAAATCAACCCACCTAAAGGTAAGCACGGGATTTTGGGCGAAAAAAAAATAAAATCTTTGTAAATAAGGCCAGGATAAACGCGAGATTTATTTTGTTTATGCAAAAATTGAATAATGACCAAAGATAATTGCAAATGTCACTGAGCTGCGTTCAGAACCTACGCTCGAGTGCACTCCGAGTGCACTCTGACAGCAACCGACCCGTTCAGAACCTCGGGGTAAAAAACGCTCTGACAGGCGGTTAGTACACTCTGTGCCCGTTCAGAAGCTTCGAGTGATGCAACCAAACAACCAACTCGAGCGTAGGGTGAAAAACACTCTGACAGATTTTATGTCAAAGTCGATGTCAAAAATACGTTAATTATTTATTATTTTATTAAATAACACTACTTTGAACTCTTTTAAGTCTAATACAAGGGAAATATAGTGATTTCTATGTGTTGTAATTATTTTTAAGCAGAAAAATGGATATTGACTGTTAATTTCATAGTAAGGATTAGTAATATTTAGCCCTTTGCTTGATCTTGATCGGCAAGATACAAACTAAAAAAAAAGATAGCAACCGACCCGTTCTGAACCTCGGAGCGAGTGTGAAAATCACTCTCGGTTGCATTACTCTGACCCTCGGAACGCAACTCTGACGTGACGTGAAACGACGTTGACGTTGACACTTGACGTTGATATTGTGAAATTTATTGACAAAGTTGTTGTAATTATGATTTTAGTTGTGCAATTTGTGTTAGAACTACAGTGAAACCAAAGTGTTTTTGCAAAATTAGTGTTTTATGAAATTTTAAGAAAAAACGGTGTTACAACAGGTGACATTTGAACTGTTGTTCTAATGTCACGAAAGCGATAGCGAGTGATCGCTAAGAGGTAAGGCAGTAGCCACCCTGGACTGCTGAGATGATTTTGAGTGTAACATTATGTCCTGGGGCCTTATTCTGCTAGCGTTAATGCATTTGTGGCGTGTCAATAACGCTTCAATAGCATCGCTTTTTGAGACAATTATTTTTGGTTAACCGAATACTAACTAAAACATTTGTAACTATTAACATATCAAGAAATTGTAGTACAAATAAATTGTAGCAGAAAATGCGCATAAAAGCGACAAAAGCAGTTTTATTGAAACGCTATCACGACGCGACAACGACGTTAAGATTAGCGAAATTAGGGCCCTGGTCGTTGGTTTTAGTTGATTTGTTTACTGAAAAATAGATAATTTTTGGCTTTGGTGCCCGTTTTGTGTAGGCGACAGGCTGGAGTACTGTATATGGCCCATACTGCCAGATGTGGCTTCGAGTATAAAACCTAGTTTTAACAGTGTTATACCTATAGCTCTGCTAGACCCCTTTTGGGATTATAAGCGTGATTTTAGGCATATATGTATGTATGTATGTAAACCTATCTATGAATGTTACCGTCACAAAGAATGTTTCCATTTTTCAATCTGGGCGTGCAGCTTATGGCGATGGAGCCACTGTTAAAGCCAGAATAACGTCAGAACACAAATAGATTCACTATATCATTATACGGTCTAATATTGCATGGACTCATACAACGGTTAGTTTAGTTAGTCTCTCTACTCGTTTACTGTAGGTAGGATACATGATAAGTACGAGAATACGGGGGAAAGCCAAGGGATAATAATCCAGGATTCAAACACACATTTCCATAGGAACGCTGTTTATTGACTGACATGCGTCAAAGACAAAATAGAACACATCAATACAAGTCTTCCTGCCTGCCACAAAGAGAGTTTTGTTTTTTTTTTCATTGATTGTAGCACTAAACAAGAAAACATTCAACCTTACTTAAAATAATATTAATAATAATAAACGATTTATTGCATACAAAGATATAGGAACAGACATTTTTCAAAAACAACACAGATGTTCAGCACAGGCGGCCTTATCTATACTAATACTAATCTATACTAATATTATAAAGAGGAAAGATTTGATTGTTTGTTTGTTTGTATTGAATTTCGAAACTACTGAACCGATTTTGATGAAAATTGGCACAGGGATAGTTCGAGACGTGGGGAATGACATAGGGTAATTTGCTACGGGAAAATGTAAGATTCCCACGGGAAAACAAAAATAACGCGGACGAAGTCGCGAGCGGAAAGCTAGTAATATTATAAAGAAAGATTTGATTGTTGGTTTGTTTGTATTGAATAGGCTTCGAAATTACTGAACCGATTTTGATGTAAGTTGGTATAGGGATAGCTCGAGATCAGGGGAAGGGCATAGGGTGATATTCCTACGGAAAAATATAAAATTCCCACGGGAAAACAAAAACAACGCGGGCGAAGCTATGAGCGGAAAGCTATTGCTAATAAGCAATCTCTTCCAGGCAACCTTGGACCAGGGAAATAGGTACATAAAGGAAATTAAAAAAACACCATAATCTATTATGTAAGTTGGGTAAAGGATACAAAAACAACTGTTGTCGAAATTTCAAGGTCGCATTAACAAAACAAGCCGAACGTTTTGTAACTAAAAATTCAACATGGCTGAACGGTGCATTAGTTTCGAATAACGCATTTATGTGCAAGAATTGAGAGACGAAGGTGGGTCGGAAAAAGCTTCGATTGTTGCCATAATGCGAAGCTCTAATACAAACGAGAAAAAGGTGATGAAAAAAAAATTTCATGAAACCATCAATATGAAAAGTTTCTCTGCAGATGAAGCTTTGGCCCTCTATGGGGATTTGGATCTGTCAAAAGCTAGTACACATTTTAAAGATTTGAATGTCAAAAGCTAGTACACATTTTTAAGATTTAAAATATAAAAGAACACAGTCATGTTTCCGTCATTATTATAACATATCGAGTATCTGACGCAAAAAAAAAACGTACTATCTGCCTGCTTCGAGTATTGAAGTAACAGACACAACACAAGTGCTAAAGTAAAGCTACAAGATTTGCTGGATCATACTATTGGCCGTGTTTTGATAATAAAAGGTGTTTACAGAGCTTCTCAAATACGTCTCAGGTTTAGCAAATGGGGATGTGTTGGTTCATCGGGGCAAAGTGAATACAAACAACGATAAACTTTGAGGTAATATTATATTTAACTTTATAAATTTTGAGGGAAACATGTCTCCTGAATAAAAGATTCTTGTAGCATGGACCTACAAGAATCTTATAGTGTATTTTAGTCAACTATCACGTCATTTAGTGATATAATAACAATATTATATCATTATTTCCTTTATAATCACCTTCATATTCTCGTCATAAGCAAACAATGAAACGGAAAAAGTAATTTTGTATGGAAAAGATGCGATTTTTTATTTTGTATGTTTTTATGTGTAATAATAAATTAAATATATAAAGATTCTAGTATCATTTCATAGCTTATATATTGGAGATCCTGTATGCAAAATTTTGTATCCGTAGGTGAAGTAGAAAAAAAGTTGCAGATTTTTGAAACGCAACTCAAGCTTTCATCCCATATGCGGCTCGCGGCGGGGCGGCGGATAGTGTCGGCTGACGTCACAGCCTGTCCGTAGGCAGCGGCGGATTTAATAAAATCAGTTGATGCAAATTGATTTATAACTTTACATCGGATGGACCGATTTTGGTGATTTAAAAAACATATTTATTGTGATACAATAAGGAATGTTACTATGTATGTTGTATTATGAAAAGCCATACCATTACGGGACCTCATTATTATGTTTCACCCGCGCGAGACGCTCAAAGGCATTCAAAATTTAACACTTTTATGTTCAAAATTTGTGAAAAAAAAAATGATTTTCACCCTATTGACTGCTTTTATGTACTTTTTTTTATTTACCATACAGTATTAATCTTTTGGCATCATTATTGTTTTTATTTCAACAAAATCCACGCAGTGGTGACAATGTTACAATTTTACAAACACAAAAGGCCTTAAAAAGAGAATAAAAAAATAAAAAATTAATATTAAATACAATTTAATTAAAAAAAAATGCTCTTTTTTTATCGATAAATTGTAATCTAGTTTCACCCATTTTCGTTTGTGCACCTTATCAGGGGACACACTGTATCCTTGTCTTTGATTTCATCCAAAATTTGTTAAATCTGACAAAAGCCACAAACAGAAACATTATTCTGTTTCTATTTGTGGTTTTTGTCAGATTTAACAAATTTTTGATCATCCGTGAACATTTCCTTGAAATCAATCTGACATTCTGACTTTGGTGGCAATTCTGTTGGCACTAATTCGATTAAACTAAACTAAATTCAGTGTTAGTGCTGTCAAATTGTTTTCAGTTAAAATTGGTGTCAATTCTGTTGACATTAATCGGAATAAACCTTAAACTAAACTAAATTTAGTTTTAGTGCTGTCAAATCGTTTTTTTGTTTGAAAACAAACACAATTTGACAGCACTAAAACTAAATTTAGTTTAGTCTATTCCAACAAATGCCAACAGACGCCGCGTTCCGTTTCGCGATTATAGTGACCATCAGCACTGTGAGCGCGCTAACAGGGGCGGCCCGTTTCGCGACAACAGCGCTCACGTTGGATGCGATAACGTTATTGATTGCGTCACAAACAACGTTTACAGAGGCGCGTTCAGTGCCTCTGGGTGTAGTTGTCCGGTTGTTTTTTAACTCCCTCAAAGGCGTTGAACGGATTGCAGCAACCAAATCTTTTATCTCCCTCTTTCACATGATTTTTTATTTCTCTCTCTTTCTAGTAGATGACATTATAGAATATGGCCGCCAATATCATCCAATCACGTAAGAGTATTTCAGTCATAAACGTCAGAGCGTTTTACAACCATCAAATTCGATGGTTGTTCGGTTGTAACTCGCGCCGACACTCAAAGGTCTTGAACGGGCCGGTTGTTTCACCCGGTTGTCACGCTCGAAGGCATTGAACGGGGTTAGAGCGAAAAGTTGTACTTCGCGCGAAGGCTCTGAATGCGCCTCAGTGCTCAGGCCGAATCATGGCCGAATTCGTCAGCACCGTGAGTAAAATGTCATTACCAAGTTGATATTTTGTTTTAGTTCGCTAGTTCGATGGTTGAAAATTACTCTGTATTTGAATTGAAGGCAAAAATAAGCCAAATATCCTAAAAATTTAATGAAATATAAGGAAAAAATTACGACATTAGAATTATACCAGTTTTTGTTGAAGAAGAAAACAAAGTAGTTTACATCAAACTGTGTCCTGAAGACGCTAAAAGGGCAGAAAATCGTAAAAGGTAGGTACAAGGCAAAGAAAAACTGCTAAATCTTGGATATCACAGAATACAATTGAAATTACGAGTTAAATTCTTTTTTTTTTTTCCCTGTTAGGGGAAGGCAAAGGAAACTTAGTCCATACAGCCTAGTCTTTAGTATTTGGATTATATTAATTATATCTCGTTTTGAAATTAATAGGGTAGTTGACTCATATCAAAATTCATTTAAATATTGCTTATTTCTGATAGAATTTGACATAAGTTTCTCCAATATGCCGATTATAATTAATTAAATTCAATGATTACTGTGAAATTCCAATTTAAAAATGTTTTAAATAATGTTTTTTTATCTTACGCCGCAAACGCAATGTTAATCTGTGGCTTTGTCTGTGACGTCAGTAATATCGTAAACAATTAAACGTCAAATGCTTCGAATTCGAATGTGTTTTAGGTTATTTGGTCGACTCGTTCTTTAGACTTACTATATAATTTGTGCTCACTCTCTTCTTTTCTAAAACTGCCAAAACATCGTCTTTATCTTTGTTTGTATATGTTAAGTTCGTAACTTATATAATTTTGTATTCATAATAAAATCAATTATGGACGTCGGATTTGTAAAAGCAGACAGTACAAACCTGCCGAAAATCAACTCATTGATGGTTGGGAAATTCTTTGCATTGAATCCAGACTTTTGCTCTGCCGAGCTAAGGAACGTTAAAACCTCTATGTATGTATTGGAAACCTGTTCAAAATATAATCAATATTAATTATTTTCAGTAGACTAAACATTTTTATATTTTCAGGTCTGCAAGAGAATCATATGGTGATGATGCTGTAGGTTGTGTTCAACTCAAAAGAGATGGTAATAAATGTACTGTAAAATGTAAAATTTGCCCTGAGCACAGAGTGCGCTCTAAACATTATACGGTTTCAATACTAGTAAATGAAGAAGAAGAAGAGGTTACAAGTGCTCTCTGTCAAGATTGTCCCGCGGCGGCAGGGGGCTGCAAACATGCTGTAGCATTTTTAATGTGGTTACATCGTCGTAGTGAGGAGCTTTCTTGTACAGAAGTTGAATGCTACTGGAAAAAATCCAATCTCTCAAAAGTCGGTTCAACAATAAAAGTATTAACTACAAGAGAAATGTGCAAAAGGAAACACCAGGATCCTGTGCCAGATACCAGTGTGTTGCAAGAATTTGTTACTGAATGTAAAAAGAGAAACATTGATAGTTGTTAATTCATCAAGCATGAAGAAAGTTACACAGAGGAAATAATAATTCTATCTTTGCATTATTTAATATATACATAGCTGGACCCAGATTGTAACTCATTTCTCTATAAAATTAAAGACATCTTTAACAAAGAAAGAATAAAGTGTGTAGAAAACGATACCAGAAATCAATATAAAAGTGCTCTCTGGTTCGAGTTTCGTTATGGTAGAATAACAGCTTCCATGTGCTATGAAGTTAGCCGGTGCAAAACGCACGATGGTTCTTTGATTGCAAAGATTTTTGGTGGAAGATCTGTGCAGACACCTGCGATGAAACGTGGGCAAAAGCTGGAAGATAGGGTCAGGGAGGTTGCTGAAAAAAAATAGGGTTGAAGTTTGCAAAATGTGGCCTATTTATATCTGATGAATACCCTATGATAGCTGGTTCACCAGACGGTATCAACAAAAGGAGATTGATAGAAATAAAATGCCCCTATACTGAAAAAGATACTGAGTATTATATCAAGGATGGAAAACTATCAAAAGAGTGCTTAGCTCAAGTACAGATGCAAAATAATGTTTTGTGTTAAAGCAAAATTAACATACTTTTGTGTTGCGAGCAGTAATTTTGAAAGTACCAAAAATGTGACAATATTACCTATTTGTTATAACAATCTATATGTCAAAAAACTTATAGATCAAGTAGTACCATTTTGGAAACTGTATGTTTTTCTAAATTATATGAAAGTATTTCATCATAATAAATCACTTTACTCTTTATTTTGACTTTTAATCCTTTTATCTGCTGCAATCCTAAGGCAATATAAGGGATGTATGTGAAATAAATTTTGATCTATCTCTATTCAAACCAATTTGTATATTGGAACCATATTGGAGTAATAGTTATTAATATGAACAAAGTTAATTATTGTTGTCTTTTTGTAGTCAGGTATAATGAAAAAATAAATACATATATTTCAAACTCAAAATTTTTTATTCAAAATTGACCTTTACAAACTATCATGAGAAAAAATGCAAATATTTATTAAGAACACAAGTTATTAAAAAAAATATGTAATCTTTAGATGCTAGTTATGTACAAAGACAATAAGATTTCCTTATTTATTTAATAAGAGAGTCTTGTAAATTTACAAGAGCACAAGCTGTGATAACACAGAAATCTAGAACACTTAATAAATTTAAATTAACAACAGAATGTGGCTTTAACATGGAGAACTCACGTACTCTGCGAATAACTCTTTCCACATGAATTCGGAGACTGGCTATTTCTTTCGTTTGTTTTACTTGTTGCTTAGTTAGTTTTGTTCCAACAGGAACACTTGGAGGCCTCAACAAAGTAAAACCCTTCTGGTTCAAAGATGTTTCTATGTGTTTGAAACCTCTGTCTGCCAAAATACAAGACTGTGGCTCCAAACTGTCAAGAAATTTATTGTCTTCTAATAAGTTGATGTCACTAATTCTGCCTCCATATCCGGCAGATATAAAGCTGACTAAACCATCAGGTGTACATGCTATTAAATATTTGGTGGTATTGGCTTTTTATACTCTGACCAAGTCAGTGCTTGGTGAATGGCCTTTTTGGGTTTTTGAATTTCTATTTCTAAGCAATCTATGATGCAATTTACCCTGTTGTATTTATGACGAAATGCTTTTGCTTTTAAAGTACACTGACAATCACAGGCATTTTATTTATAAATATTTTACTGACTTGAGACAGCGAAATATCAAAAGTATCAGCTAGTTCGGAAAAGGTCCGATTTAATCGTATTTTCATTAAACACAGTAAAATATGTTTCTCTGAGAGCTTTGTTTGTTTGGAAATAATATCAATTATAAAATAAAGTTTTTTTGGTATCCCTATGTATAGTCTTGGTTTTTGCTTTATCATGTTTAGTGTACTGTCTAGATTTAATTTTTGTTTTATTTTCATTTTTCTTTGTTCAGAACTGACTTCAGTTGCCTGACTTGATACTTTTGATGGAGAAGAATCAAGTGATGATCCAACTAGTGATGGTGTATATGAAATATCGCTATCATATTTTTCCTCACTTGGAAATAATACTTTTCTTTTTGGTAATGATTTCTTTTTCTTTTTGTACTCCATATAATTTTCCATGTCATTTTCAAACTGAAATGGAAAAATGTATAAGTCTTTCAATGATTTTACACATAGGTAACCTAAAAACTTGTATTTGTTAGATTTTATACTGAGGTACACCAATATTTTGTTTTTCATTTAAAGTACTTACATTAAAGTGATCTTCGCAAAAATATATTTGAGTTTCAGTAGATACGCTTAAAGGGTCTCTTTTAGCAAGTGTTAACCAGGTATTTCGAATATCTACATCACTTGGTACTTTAATCCACAATTTCCCTGGAGTTTTTATAGACGTATTTTTAGATTCCCGTACTATACAGTAATGGTAATTACTATATTTTTTGTGAAATATATTAGAAATCATTATTTTTATAGTTTAAAAGAGGTTATCAGGTTATTTCTACTCGATGCGTTGTTTACGATATGTATGACGTAATTTGACATAATTCTACAGATAACTAATAGACCATCATGGCGCACAGCGTTTTCGGCCGCTAAAGTCAAAAGCTTAATTAAATTTGATTTTTTGGGTTTATAAGCTAACAAAAAAAATAATGTTCATGCTATATGGTCTAATAAAACAATATTGAACAAATTAAGCCCTAGTTTAAAAAAGGGTCAACTAGCCTATTATTATTACAGTTGTTACTTTTCTTTTTTTTTTTATATATATATTCATACATAGGACTCAATTCTGTGTGCCCGCCGTCTAAATAACCTAAAACTAAAATTTCTAAATTTAAACTTAATTTAAATGGCCGGTTAAGCAAGTGCTATTCTACGGTGACAGGCCAACTAAATTTAGGCAGCCACTGGAACGTCCGTGGGGACTATAGTCCCCAAAATCTCGATCTTCTCGATCGACCTGGGTACTATGGTACCCAGTTCCCTTTGCGTAAAACCGCGCGGTGTGATAAAAAAATCGCGAAAAATAAAATATTTTCTCTATGGCTTTATTCCTTTGTCAATAGTCTCTTTCATAAGTTGACAGGTCATGTCCAATTTATTTTTAGTCTTAGATTGAAATAAATTTGTCATAGTCTGCGGTTTAACTTACTTGGCCGTATCCATACGTTTCTTACTCCATGACCGATGAGATTTATTGCGTACTTACTTAGTCTGTATTAGTATTTTCGTAGAGTGTTCTATATCAAAATAAACTAGAAGAATTGGGCTACATTATTATGTATGGTTTATGATAGTTTATAGTGTTATATTGCCACACTAAACGTTTTTTTCAAAAAGTGAGTATTTTTGAAATTTTAAGCACTTTAGTTACTATTCTCGTCATTATTCATTCAATTATGAATCCTTATCTAATTAACTATTATAAGTTCATTCCTTATTAAATTAGCTTTCCATACGTATTTTTTATTTAATTTTAGACACAATAATTTATTTTTTGCATTTTTTTTAAATTTGAGGTCGCGCGTGCGCATCTCGCGTATATAATTACGTAATTAATCGATTTTATTATTTTTTTCTTTTTTCATTAAAAATATTACCCAAAACTATTATATATCAAAATAATCTTCAAGAATAGGGCTATAATAATATATATGGTTATTTAAAGTTTTATAAAATAGTTTTTGTGCAAAAATTTTTTAAAAAAATCGGGTCTTCCGCGACCTTCCGAACATTTTCGCGCTTCATTCATTTAATTATTAATCCTTATCTAATTAACTGTTATAAGTTCCTTCTATATTAAATTACCTTTCCATACGTATTTTTTGTTCTCTTGTAGACAGTATATGTCACTCTCCGCAATTTTTTGAACACTCCGTACGCGCCGGGTTGAGTCATTCCGCAATGGCGGCACCTTTGATATTTGAGATATACTACTTTTTGCTTTTGAAACCCACCACGCTTCGCGTGGCGAGCGTTCCAGTGGTTTTAAGCGTAATTCTAAAATGTCTAAGATTAGTTTTAATTGTGTTTGTGTTGCTGTCGTAAAAATATTAAAAGTAAATTAATGGATGGATCTTGTTGTTAAAGAAACTAAAACGGGTTTATGTTTATATCAGTTAATACATTTAATGTACATTTTTATCCTATTTTTAACAATATAATTGTAATTACTAAAAAAATATTTTTATTTTCCTGTTCATTTAAGGCGAAAATAGTCAATATGGGCAAAATTAACATTTCTACCTCATTTGTTATTTGGATTTGTATTTTTCATTACCAAAATGGCGGATTTTAGCAAGGTTCTAATTTTAATCGGGATGATTTTAGTCGCCGCTAAAATTAATCAGTTTAGGAAGTTTACGCGTAAAAAATCTCACGTCTGGAATAGCATTTGGCCGGCTAAACCTAAGTTGAATTGACCGTCTAAAATTAGAAACGTCAGATTCAAATTAGCAATGTCAGTTGAATTTGACAGATACCGTAGAATAGGAAAATGGTTTAGCGACACCTAAATAAAATTAGGAAATTTAGCGGCCGCTTCAGAATTGAGTCCATTATTTTTATATTTTTTTTTTTTATATTATATTTGTTTTTTTTTTTAACCCTTTTGATGAGGAACTTAAAATTACTAGTAGTAAACAAACTGAAAACAACTCATAAAAAGTTACTTTCATTTTATTTGCTTTGAATTTGAAACTATAACCATAAGAATAACTAACAATGGTATCGATTCTGGCATGATTCTCTAAACCTAAAACTAAATTTGACAACAGTCTCTCCTTGTCATTTTGTATAGAGTATGACAAGGATAGACTGTTGTCAAATTTAGTTTTAGGTTTAGAGAATCATGCCAGAATCGACACCAATACGAGTATTATTAGTTATTCTTATGCTATAACACCCATAAATAAAAATTGTCGCTAAAACATCCGTCAATTGTTTTTGACGTATCAATCAAATCAAACAAATCCAAAAAACATGGAAACATAACCTTCAACGAACTTGCCAAAAGAAAATTTTATAAACTTTCAGTTAACTTTTACAAAACTTAATAAGATTTTATCAAAAATAAATTTACATAAGATGAAGAAAAAATGGACGCTAAAAGTCGCGAAAACCAAATCTATAAACAACGCCTAAATTTCTCGAACAGTGTTCATAATGAATTTATACAAGGGAAGATAAGTTTCAGTATTCATGAGAAGGGATTGCACACTCCGCGGAACTGACTCACTTGAACCATACAAACATTGATTTACTACCAAACGTAGATAGAGCACTTCATACAAAAACGCGTTTGAAATCTGTCACCTAATCGACTATACATTTGTACGCTGTTAAATAGGTAGTTGAATATGCACACCCGAATTAAAATTACCATAAAGAAAGTACCGTATTTATCGAATTCAACCTTATTCTTTATTATTACGGCAACTATTTGAAGTACAACCGTGTGCAGTTACATCATTTCATACCTAGCCACATTAAACTTAACGTTTTAGTAATTGCTACAAGAAAATATCAACTTTATACTCTCAAACATAATGCTCAAAATTGCTTATCGCGTTGTAGCTCCAACGCATGGAAAAGAACTGCACGAGGCCCGATTGAGCAGTTCTTCACCGGCCCACTTTTCGAACGTTCATGCGTTATCTACGTTTGGTAGTAAATCAATGCATACAAACGACTGAGCTCATCCAATAGCACAAGGCGCTGAATGCTATAAGATGAACAGGAGAATATGATGTGAGCTATCGTCTGTTCTTCATGGGAAGAACAAAAATTACACGTACTACTATTAATAATATTTAACCTTGAAAGATGGAAATTGAGGTGGCAATGACCAAAGCGAAGGCGATTTATACAGGAATAAAACTTTCTACATATGTACATGGAGCTACGACAAAACCACGGGTTATAGTTAATTGGTACGTTAAGTGAAGCGTACCATAATCCTTTATTTTCGACTTCATTTACATTAATTCTGTGATTATTATATTTTTCTACTAATCTTTGCGTTAAAAGAGGAGTACAATCTGTAAAAGGTAATGACACACTTGTCTCTACTTGAGCCATTGAATCAGGAAGAGTACAAATACGTTTAGCCAAAAAGTCAGCCTTTTCATTTCCATAGATTCCCACATGAGATGGAACCCACACAAAAACTATGTTTATTTTGTATTTATTAACAATTTCAAAATAAAGTTCTTTAATAGTATGAATTATGTAATTTGTTGAAGCTTTTAGTTTACTATTTTGTAAATTTTTTAAAACGCTCATACTATCACTTACAATAACCCAGTGCACACATTCTTGTTTGTGATTATTTATGTGTCTCAAAGCTCCCAATATAGCAACAGCTTCAGCTGTAAAAATGGAGGCATGACAGTTGATTTTTTTGCTTAACCCAGTTTTTGCACCTGCATCGAATAGAGCAAAGGACACATTCGTGTCAGACTTTGAGCCATCTGTATACAAGAACTTATAATGTGAATACTCTGCAAACATGCAATATGCATCCTCTTTTGTCTTAATATTGTCTTTTATTATTATTTTAATTGCAGGAAATTTGCTGGAATATGAACCTTCATAACAAGGAAGAATAGATGATCTATGTACATTCAAGGAATCTAAATAAGTAATAAATGAAGTGAAATTCTGAAGAAGATAAAAAGATCCAGTCTGGGAAGAAGAAAGAGATGAAGAACAAGACATCAAGTTGGATGATGATTTTTTAAACTGTACATTTTAGATATAAATCTTTCTTTTAAGTACATAAATCTAATTTTTATTGGAGGTAAATTACATTCTACTTGCATAGATATGATAGGTGTACTTTTAAAAGCTCCAGTGATCAATCTCATAGATTTATTCTGAATTTTCTCTAAAATATCAGTAAGTTTAAGATCAGCAGCAAAGCATAAAAAGCCATACTCAAAGTGACTACGAACAATTGATTTAAATAGAAGCAACAATATTTTTGGATCTGCTCCCCAATTCGTTGACGTAAGGGATTTTAAAATGTTGTATGCTTTATTAGCTTTAGTTGAAACTTCTTGAATGTACTTTTTCCAAGAAAGATTGCTAGTAAATATGATGCCTAAAAATTTTGCTTCCAGTGACGTGGGTATAGCAATACCATTATAATAGATAGGTGTCATGTTGAATGTTCTCTTACCAAATACAACTAATTTTGATTTAGAGGGATTGATTTGAAGATTTAAATAATTGAAATAGGATTTTAACTTTTTTAAAGAGTTGTTAATTGCATTTGATGCTATAGCTAAATTATCGCCAGATATATACACAACCAGGTCATCAGCAAACTGTAGATTTTTGACATCACTTCCCAAAATCAAATTTAAACGCCTTATATACAGTGTAAATAACAAAGGTGATAAGATTCCACCTTGACAAACTCCAGTATATGACAATCTAGGACCAATCAAACTATTATCATGCTTAACATAAATTTTCCTTCCTAACAAAAAATTGTTAAGCCAATTTATTATTTTATGGGGGATACCAATCAATAGTAGTTCTCTACAGAGCACATTAATATTAACACTGTTAAATGCACCTGCTACATCAAAAAATACAGCCAAAAGGAATTTTTTATTCTTTATAGAATTATGAATATCTAAATGAAGTTGACTAATGCTCTCCCGAGCTGATATTCCTTTTCTAAAACCAAACTGATTTGATGGCAACAATTTGTTCTGTTCAATATAAAACTCTAACCTTTGTTTTAAAAGTTGCTCAAATATTTTTCCTATGCAAGATGTTAATGTAATAGGACGGTAAGAGTCAGGGATACCTTTTGGTTTATTAGGTTTTAAAATTGGAACCAAACAATCAGTTTTCCAGCTGTCAGGTATTATGTTGTGGGCCCAAAGATAATTTACAATATTGAGAAATATATTAAAGCAGTGAGAGTTCAACTTTTTAATCAAGGCGTAAGAGATTCCATCAAGACCAGTAGCTGTATCTTTACGTGACATAACTGCAGATTTTAACTCTTCTAGTGAGAATGGTTGCAAAAAGTAATTCGAACTTGAATTTGTCTGACTACTGCTGTATACATTATCATAATTATTAACAAAATCTGGAGAATATCTTTGAAGAAAATCCAAAACCCAATTGTTATCACTAGTACTGTTGCATGAAATATATGACTTGTTGAATTTACGCATATATTTCCAAATTAAAGATATAGGTGTGGTGCGGTTAAAGGAGTTGAATAAAGTGGCCCAACTATTAGCTCTTTCTGTTTTTAAAGTTCGTTTTTTTACAGCCTGCAATCTCTTGAACTCTATAAAGTTGCTGTCAGATGGGTTGTGCTTAAAATTGATGTAAGCCATTTTTTTCTGATAAACTGCATCAGAACACTTTTGATTCCACCATGGCAATGGTGATCTCCTATGATTCAGAGTGCGACGAGGAGAGGATATTTGAGATGCATTATTTCGTTTATTATAGGGTGAAGGAATACAGCTTTCAGTGGCAGATATAATATATTTACAAAATGCACTGTATGCTTCTAGTGGTGAGTAATCATCATATTTAAAATTAGATAATAAGGACTGTACAGTATTTACATATTTATTCCAATCTATTAACTTATATTTAGGAGAATGTGGCAAGGGCTTGCTATTCGATTGAAATCTATGTTCATGTATATCATTACTCACTAGAACCTTTATGATAACAGGTAGATGATAGCTACCAAGAGGATCATCGTGTACTGACCAATCACATGAAAGGGCTAATGATGAAGAAACAATTGATAAGTCAAGAGCATTAGCACGCCATGACATGGATCCAACAGTGGTTACTTGTCCATCGTTTAACAAAACTAATTCGTTATTATCCACGACTTCTAAAATATCTCTACCACGAGGAGAATCAGAATTACAACCCCATGAAGTATGATGGGCGTTGAAATCACCCCCAATCACCATTGGAGGGGGGATGGAGTTAACTAAGTTATCAAATTTACTTTTATCAAACCTAGAACCGGAGTATGTTGGGCAATAACAACTAATAATGCTAATATCTTTATTATTGTAAGTTATACGTACACAAATGTTTTGTATTGAGTCATCAAAATAAGTTGTAATTTTTTTGTAATCAATAGAGTTGTGAATCAAAATTGCAACACCATTGTGGTTGTTACCACAGTCGTTCCTTTCTATTTTGTATTGTTTTATATTAAGAGTTTGAGTAGGCTTCAACCAAGTTTCAGACAAAAGAGCTACATGTATTTTGTGTTCAAATAAGAAGTGTTCTAACATTAATTTATTGCAGAGTATACTTTGGGCGTTCCAATGAATAATATTAACCCTTGAAAGACATATTTATGAAGTGTTGATCCGTAAAAAGGCAAATAAATTTTATGTCATCATGATATCATTTGTAATCATGAGATCCGTAATCGGCCCCCTGGTTACCATAAAGGATCAAAGTTATCGTCAATATGAATCAAACGGGCCAAAACTCGATGGGCTTGCGTCGTTTTATTGCGGAGTTTCTATGTCCACCTTCCAGCTCCAGCATCAGATCAGCTCCATGTCATCATATTATTGTATTGTCACGCGATATATATATGCATTCAAAATTTCAGCTCAATCGGAATCCGGGAAGTGGGTCAAAAACTCGCACGATTTGACCCGACAATACATACATATAAGCATACGTACAGTGCAAGCTAAATTAAATATAAAATTCGCGCCATTTCGCGGTCTTGTCGGTCACTCACAATAGTCGATGCTCTTGCTTTCGTCAAAATGCTGTCGATTTCGATTTAGTTTGGCTACATATAATAGATGTCACTATTTGCTCTTAAAAACCTCCGGTTTTTATGGTACGAATAAATTCTTCAATTTAAATATTTATTGATTAGACTAACTAAAAAGAAGTAAATAAAATCATTGTGTAGTTTTATGAAACCACTAAATATTTTTGGAAAATTTAGGGAATTGAAATCGCGTTTTTAATCTTAAATAAAATATTTTTTTTTTAAAAAAATCAATAAAAACTAGGTAATTAATAAAAAAACAAAATGTAATAAAAATACCAAATAAAAAAAATAACAAAAAGTAATAAAAAAAATTTATGAAAAAAAAATAAAGTCGAAGCTCTAACGCACATTGACCATGGCTCTAGACAAATGCCAAACGCTAACTTTTCCGCAGTTGTTCCACAGAAAAAATGTTTCCATACATTTTTTCTAAGACATTAGCTTACGACAACCTCACGCTATTTTTTCCGCAGCTAATGTCACCTCCATACATTTTTTCTGAGGAACGACTGCGGAAAAGTTAGCGTGTGGCATTTGTCTAGGGGGTCAGTCCTGCCGATTCTCCGTTTTTTAGAGATATCTCTAATTCGACATATCTCTATTACATTGTTTATTAGATAATGTACTGGAAGACCCATTTGAATATAATAAACATGTAAATTTTATCAACCTGGTGCACCAGAACATGCAAGGAATGATGGGCAAAGATCTGGAAGTTGAGTTATTCATGAACAGTAGTAAAGTAGACATTTTTTGTATAACCGAACATTGGCTTAAAAGCTACCAGTTCATGTTTAATTTTAGCAACCACCAGGTTGGTAGTTCGTTCAGTCGAGAAAATGCAATTCGCAGTGGCTCATTAATCATATTAAATAAAAAGCTTAAATATAAAGATCGTAAAGATATTGTGAACCTCTCAGTTGAACGAACAATAGAAATTGCCTGTGTAGAGTTGGACCAGATTATTGTAGTGAGCGTATACAGGCCTCCTTCGGGATTGTATGACCACTTTGAAAATATAATGGATGAAGTTTTAAATAAAGTCTGTAAGCAAGGCAAACAAATATTAGTCTGTGGAGATTTTAATATTAACTTATTAGAAAACTCTAGTTTATGTATGAGAATTAAAAATTTGTTTCAGTCATATAATCTTAAAAACTTATTTCTGGAGCCAACACGAATTACTGAGTTTTCTGCCACATGCATTTAATAACTTAGAATCTGACCACTCTGGTCAATTTGTTACTATACCTTACAAATGTAAGCTTATGGCGAAAAAGAATATCACTGTTGTACCAAAGACTGCTGGCCGCTTGGAGCGTTTCAATAATAATCTTGGTATTAATTTAACGTATATTGATTATGACGAAGACCCAAATAAATTGTATGAAAACTTTTTTAACACATTTTGTTGTGAATTTAAAAATATCTTTGTTCCAAAAACCATCTCAGTCAATGGTAGATTAGCTTTTAGTGAATGGGCCACACCAGGTATTCACAAAAGCAGAATAAAACTTTATGAACTTTACAATGAGCGTTCATTAAATACTAGTGATCAATTTAAATTGTATGTAAAAACTTATTCCAAAGTATTTAAAAAAGTTTGTAAATTTGCAAAGTCCAATTATTTAAGCTCTAAAATAAAAAATAGTAGTGACAAAATTAAAACGACATGGAACATTATTAATAATGAAACCGGAAGAGTAAAAACTAATAACAACAATTTTTGTTTAAATATTGAAAATAAGAAAGTTACAGTAGATATTGAGGTAGCTACAGAATTTGAAAAATTCTTTACTGACATTCCAGTTTCAATCACAAAATCTTTGGATTCCTCCCCCACTGTAGCCGAATCTATTCTAAAAGATTATGTTAAAACTTGTGATGATAAATTTAAATTTGCCCATATTTGTGCAAATGATTTAATAAAGTCATTTAAAACGCTGAATAAAAAGAAAACCGTGGATCTGTGGGGCAACTCTGGAGATGTTTCCCAATCTGTAATAGAAACAATAGCTCCAATACTTGCTAGTATTTTTAATGATTGCATTGACTGTGGTGTGTTTCCTGATCTAATGAAACTGAGTAAAATTATTCCATTACATAAATCTGGTAGCACATCAGACCCCAATAATTTTAGACCTATCTCTGTGCTACCTACTTTTAGCAAAATCTTTGAAAAAATAATGTTGGAACAAATGCAAAGCTTTTTTAACAGAAATAATCTTCTACACTGTAAACAATTTGGTTTTAGAAAGGGTCGCTCAACAACTGATGCTGGTGTTGAGTTAATACAAAATATATATGAGGCCTGGGAGGACTCACATGATGCGCTGGGCGTTTTTTGTGACTTGTCCAAGGCGTTTGATTGCGTTCATCATGACACCCTGATCAGGAAATTACACTACTATGGATTTCGCGACACTGTTCTGGATTTACTCATCTCCTATTTGACTGAGAGGATTCAGAAAGTAGACGTCAACGGGGAGAGGTCCCAGGGCGCCTCGGTTAAAATGGGAGTTCCGCAGGGTTCAATTCTTGGTCCTTTTCTATTTTTAATATATATAAATGACTTGCCTGCTTTTGTACAAGACAGGCATGAGATTGTATTATTTGCAGATGATACTTCACTTATGTTTAAAATTAAAAGACGATTGCAAATTTATGACGATGTAAATAGTTCTATCTCAAGAATAGTTTACTGGTTTAATGCGAATAACTTGTGCCTCAATGAAGGGAAAACTAAATGTATAAAATTTGTTTTACCCAATGTTAAAGAGGTTCACACCACTGTTAACATAAAGCATAAAAATGTGGACCTTGTGGATACCGTAGTATTTCTTGGTATTACTTTAGATTCAAAGCTTCAGTGGGGCCCACATATTGATAAATTGTCGAAGAGACTTAGTTCTGCAGCCTACGCTGTATGGAAAATACGTCAGCTGACTGATGTTGATACAGCAAGACTTGTATACTTTGCCTATTTTCATAGTGTGATGTCGTATGGCATTTTGCTGTGGGGAAATGCTGCCGACATTCAGACTGTTTTTGTGCTGCAAAAAAGGGCTATTCGTGCTATTTATAACCTTAAAATAAGATACTCTTTGAGAGAAAAATTTAAAGAAATTGGTATTATGACCGTCGCGTCGCAATATATTTACGAGAATATAGTATATGTTCATAAAAATATACATTCGTTTTGTAAAAACAGTGATATTCATTCAGTAAATACTAGGCAAAAGAATATGTTAGCGTTACCAAATACTAGGCTTAAAAAAATTAATAATTCTTTCAAAGGCCTTTGTGTACGTTTCTACAATAAAATCCCAAATAATATTAAAGCACTTAACTTGAATAAATTTAAAGTCGCTATCAAGGGCGCACTTATGAAAAAAGCATATTATAAAGTGTCTGATTATATGACAGATAAAACTGCTTGGGATTGACAAAAAATGTGATAATTGACGTTTAAAGGGTGTTAACACTTTGTGATAGTGGGATAAATTTCATTCGAGTAACTGTTCCACTCACACCGACAGGCATTTCTATATTATTTAAAAAAATGTATGTGAAATATAATATTGTAATGTTGGCATTTTAAAAGAGGAGACAAAAAAAAATACAAGACCTTCCGAGTTTCTTGCCTGTTCTTCTTGAGAAGGCTCTCCCAATTTCCGAACAGGTGTAGAGTCAATTTTTTTTTTTTTTTTAATTTTACTTGTATTTGCACACATCTTAATAATGGTTGGGGTGTGTGTACATACAAGGATTAAATAATTTAGTTAATTAGATTCTTGGTTGAAGATTTTTATGTTTTTATTTTGACGTCAATAAGTGCCTGTAAAGGTCTATATTGAATAAAGATTTTTGAGTTTGAGTTTGAGATTGCCTCTCTGCTAATAATCCCTCAAAAATGTCTATGATATGAAAAGAGCGTATTCTCGGTGGCAATAGAGATGCATGTCGAATGATGGTCGAATGACTATGAGGGTGTCTGAGATATCAGCGCTCGTATGCGCTTTTTGCGTGCAAAAAGTCGGTTCAAAATTGCTCTTATCTGCATGTATGCAACCACACCCTGAATAAAAACGAATGGTTACGTTTTGTTGATTTTTACGATCAAAAAAAAACACAAAAAAAAGTAGCGTCCAAGTTGTCATCAAAGGGTGCGGTTAGTGCAAACGTTTGTATGCATGCAAACAACCCGTTCAAATCGTTAGCAATGCTCACGGACGTAAGCACTCAGATCAATTTTGAACCGAGCTTTCGATCTGTGAGTCTGTCAAGTAGACAGTTAATGTAATTTGAAAAGAAAAATTGAAGGGAGACGTATTGTGCCTACAGTATCTTTACAGAGCACTTCTCTATTAGGTGTAGATAATCTAATGAAAAAATAAATTCGAACAAATAAAAATAAAAATATAACTGATGTTGACTTAGACATTGACAGTTCTGGAGACAGTGCACTACCTCTTTTCTGTCAGCACTGTTAGCATCAATCGATGACGTCATCAATTACGTCATACCGCATACAAAATGCGCACATGAGCAATTCTGGACCGATTGTTTGCGTGAAATTAGCGCACACGAGCGCTGATATCAAATTATGAACCGCACTCAAAAGTTACTTTCTCAAAGCAGACTTTGCTTTACGAAGCGTATTGTCGACATTTTTCACTTCGTTCGAAACGTTGAAATGTTTCACAACGTCGTGTTTTGAAACATTTTTGAATATTTTTAGAAAACACAATTATTAGAGATACAGTAATAAATCTATAATGGACTATAAAAAACAATACCCCACTTCAGCATAGAATTCGAGGCTTTGTCAGTTAAATGAAAGGGAAGGAAAGGGATGAAGAACTTTGTAAAGCCAAATTTTCGGGGACTTTTAATAAAAAAATCCGAATAAAAGTGGAAATGTATAATAGAGGAATTAAATTGTTTGGAAGAAGTCAATAAGACTTGGATTGACTAAATTATTACAGTGTTAACTAATTCTTTAGATAAGCGAAAGTTCTTAAATGCATATGTAATGGTAATTCCACTAAAAACCGAGCTTCTTCTACTATACATTAATAACAGTTGTTATAATAATCATCGATTATTCATATTAATTAAATGTGTTAGCAATTAAAATAGATACATAAACTAAAATCGTAAAACAAGTTCCAACAAATTATGTAAAACAGACACAGAAATAACCAATTACTATAGCTCGTACTCGACTTTTCAAATGTCGATTGCTATCTACCACTCGTGTCATGTCGAACGCTAGGCATAGACATAATCACTAAAGTGACATTTTGAGAATACGGAAACAGAAATATTCGACATCCGCCATTTAATTTAGACATATGTCGAATTCGACATTATCTCTATGGCTTGAGAATGGGGTCCCTGCAGGTTTATTCTCTAACTTCGGTTGCTAACTAGAACTGTCTTTTTTGAAAGGAACTTAACATCCATTACTGCTATCATGAAAATCGCCGTAACACATAATATCACTAAACTAGTAATGGATATGAAGTTTCTTTCAAAAATGTCAGTTCTAGTTACCAACCGTAGGTAGCGAATAGGCCAGCTGTCCTATACATACTTAAGAAGTCGTGAAATTAAAGACTTTATGTTTTTATGTAATGCGACATGCGATAGTTTAACCAAAAAAATTGTGGCCATGTAAAAAAAGGTTTCACTATAACAGTTCTCACAAAATATGCTGATAGAGGTAAGGGTTCAATGTATTTTTATTTGGTAGATTCTATATTTTAGTAGTTTTTTAACGTCATTCATCTTATAATCTGTTCTAGCCATTTTTTTCTTGAAACGTCAATCACAGTAACGAATGTTTCGTGTAATGTCATTTATCTATCGTTTCCTTTGATTAGTGGGCCGTCCTATTTACAATTGTTATAATTAATAATTAACAGTAATGATGGCTGAGGACACAACGGCCGATGCGACCAGGAGGTTGAACGTTAAGAAACAAACGCTCGACGATGCCTATGCCGCACCGGCGAACTTCCTGGAGATTGATGTAGTTAATCCAGTGACGAGTATGGGAGTAGGAAAAAAACGCTATACGGATTACGAAGTTCGCATGAGGGTGAGCTATAATTGAGCACTAATATCCTGCTAATTTGATTTAGCATTGACGTGATGTGAACGATAACTTTTGTGGGCGTATCGGTCACGAACGTTTGTATCATGCACCCTTTTATTATTTGCAATACATAATGTTTGTTGATTACAGACTAATCTGCCTGTATTCAAAGTAAAAGAGTCCAGTGTGAGACGGCGATACAGTGACTTTGAATGGCTCAGAAATGAACTGGAAAGAGATAGCAAGGTAAGGAGAGCAAGAATACTTTATTAGTCATCATTTACATTTTGACATGATATTTACAATTATTATATATCCACATTTAATCACAATAAATAGATATCAATGCTTGGCAGGCAGGTAGAGAAGAATAAAGAATTGTTTAGTTGATGCCTATCAATTATCATGTATCTAGATTGTTCTGAGTTTATCAATCAATCAGTCAAGGACAATCATATCTTTTCAATAAAGTCAATGTACACTAAACCAAATAGCCACCAGTTATGAAATGATTTTTGTTTGTTTCAATAAATATATAGTTAATCTTTTTAAAATCTGTAAAAAAATATTGTTTATAATGCAAGGAAAAGTAACCTCTGTGCTGCTATAACAACTGGCTATTATAGCAATATGATTTTGAAGTTTTTTTTATTTAATGTTTAAAAATAACCTAACTGCTATTTTCAATAACTTTCTTTTAGTAAAATATAGGTTTACTACAAATATTGCCCATGGTCTACCCAGGTGGACAATGCTGGTGGACTACATGCACCTATTTTTTACTTGAAAATAGGTCTAAATCAAACTTTTTTCTTAAACACTTTGATCTCACTCCACCTGATGAAAAGTGGTTGAGAGGTTCAGATAATTAGGCTAACAAATGCATCAATAGGTGAACCGCCACTATAACTTCTCATCCTCAACCCTGGGACCTTATTCTGCTAGCGTTAATGCATTTATGGAGTGTCAATAACACTTCAATAGCATTACTTTTGTTATTGTTGGTTAAATCGATAAGTAACTTTTCACTATTGACTTACCAAGAAATTGTAGTACAAATAAATTGCACAACGAAAAGCGAATAAAAATGAAAAGCAGTTTTATTGAAATGCTACCAAGACACTATTACAATCCTACGGTTAGAAGAATTAGGCCCTTGAAAGCCTACAAGATGCCTTTTGAAATTGGGCTAAAACTGCTATAATGTAAAACCAAATGATTAATTGATACTACAAAATAAGTGCATTAAACATTTCCAGATTGTTGTTCCACAATTGCCTGGGAAAGCTTTAAAAAGACAGCTGCCTTTCCGTGGAGATGATGGAATATTTGAAGAGGAGTTTATTGAAGACCGTAGAAAAGGTAAAGATTATATTTTGAGTATATTATACAATTGATAGCTTGATAGTAGATATTTTTATTAACATATTATCACAAATACCATAATTTCAAGACATGATGTTTAAAATAAATAACTTCATTATTTATACAAAGGAAATGTTTGAGTTGACTTTTCACATAGCAAATTAATACAGAATCAATAATGTAGAATAAACATACTTAAATAATTATAAATAAAACATAACCACATCAATCACTCATCAATACTCAAAACAGGGTAGGCAGCAGGAGTAAAGTCACTGACTTGATAGCCAGACATCATTGATTTACTACCAAACGTAGATAGAGCACTTCATATAAAAACGCGCTTGAAATCTGTCACCTAATCGACTATACATTTGTACTCGCTGATATATACTTAAATATGCACGCCCGAATCAAAATTACCATAAAGAAAGTACCGTATTTATCGAATTCAACCTGATTCTGCATTATTATGGCAACTATTTTAAGAACAACCGTGGGAAGTTACATCATTTCATACCTAGCCACAGATCAAACGACGTTTTAGTAATTTCTACAAGAAAATATCAACTTTATACTCTCAAACATAATGCTTGAAATTGCTTATCGCATTGTCGCTCCAACGCATGAATGAGATAACACATTGTTATACGACGCCCGTGTGAACGAGATGATTGTGATGTACTGACACTGACGCGAAGCGACATGTTTATAATTAAAATAATTGTTTTTGATTGGTTTTTACGTATAAATCAAATATTTGAATACATGATAATATGTGTAATGAGTTTACTCACGCAAAATATGAAATCCCGTCTTTTTTCTGGCATTTCTGGCTATTGTTACCACAACTTTTGAATGCGCACTTCGGCATGTTTACATGCCAACAGCTAATCACTCACTGTGGAAAGGAACTGCACGAGTCGCGATTGAGCAGTTCTTCACCGGCCTACTTTTCGATCGTTCATGCGTTATCTACGTTTGTACGTATCTACGTAGTAAATCAATGCCAGACATGCCTAAAACAAGCCAAAAAAGCCTAAAAATTATACAATGTTAGAGATCAACATTGATTTTTTTTAATCATGTAAAAACATGTATGATTAAACCCCAAACTCATAAGCATTTTACACTTGTGGAATAAAAAGGTTCATAACTTTAAGGTTGGGTTTGGCTTGCATCAATCCAAGAATCTTATGTTGGCTGGTGTGCTTTTTGACCCTTTGTATCATTTATACACAAAAACTGTGTTTTTGAACTTTGTGCTTATCCATGAATAAATCTTATCAACAAGATATTTGGTTAGAATCCTCACCATTGTCATGCTGTTTGCTTTAATTGTATTTTGTTTTAGTTATTTAAACTAATCAAATAAATGTTGGATCAATGTGCATGTGCATTCCAGTGCAATAGCTTGTAACATTATGAAATTAAAATAACGCCATCTATTTGATGGTTACCCAACTTAGATAATCATAGATTCATAGACAATGAATATACTAACGTATGTGAATTGTGATAAATCAGCTCACATCGCCATCTGTTTCAAACTTTTGAAAGTAACAAATAATTTAAAAATATTAGCGACACATTAAAGGAATCAAATTTGAAAACCGACAAAACCTTTTCATTCCCCACTGTAGTAAACATAGTCTTTTGTAAAAATGACTTTTGCCCTCGACTCAAAATAATTTTTGACACAGATTTACCATAACTTATTCTAAGTGTTTGTGTTGTATTTATTTCAGGCTTAGAAGTGTTTATTAATAAGATAGCCGGCCACCCCCTAGCTCAGAATGAAAGATGTCTTCACATGTTTCTACAGGAGCCTACTATTGACAAAAATTATGTACCAGGCAAGATACGGAACACATAATAAACACTACTCCCTGTGGCCAGTTTAAAACAATTCTTACAACAGATAACTCCGTGCAGTGGCTATTGGTGACAGTAATAATTTTGATAAGACTTTTAGCGTAATAATAGTTTGATTTAACATTATCAGTTTCATGGACAATTAACAACACATTTATTGTTTATTTAGGAGATTGTGATGGAATTGTTTTAAAATTAGACCGAATATAAAAATTTGATTGAATGTGAATTAAATATGAAAATTAAAGTCTTAAATGTCGCGTCAAAAATATGTTCAACATATTTTGTTTTGTCATACTTGTTCCGTCAATTTGAATTTTAGTTGCTCAGGTATAATTGCAGATTCACTGACATATTATGTAAACAAATAATTTATGAATTGTCATTATGCTAAACAAAGTGTATTATTTGGAAAACAAGTATCAGCGAATACATTAAGGATATCATTTAGTTTAGCATTCCACAGATTATATTAATCATGGTGTTATATCAAAATGAGTGGCAGTCTTAATTAATATGAAAATAATATAGAAGGTCAACCGTAATACGAACAAAAATTGGCTATTAAGCAAAGTTATTGTTATAAGCAATAATATTATTATTGGAATTGTTAAAATTGTTTATGTAACTGTCTATTCGAATTATAAAGATGCCAGTAATGGATGTCATGTAGGTAAGGTTATATATTTTCATTATTATTAAGTTTAATGTTAAATAATTGCATATTATTATGTGTCAAATCTCATAATTTTTAATTTATGATATAATATTAGTTTCACTGTGAAATTATATTTATTGTGTTTTGTTTGATTGGAATAAATAGAATTAATTATAGAATTGAATTGATACAAGTTCTCAATATAATCAATCATATCTATTTTTATAGTCAAAGTTGTAAGTACATACATTCACTGTGTACATGTAATTTTGGGACATAATCGAATGTATAAATAAATGAAGTGTTCACAATAAGGAAATAGTTTTAAAAATTGTACATAAATACTAACTTAGAAGATCATAGAGTACCCTACTCAAATATAGATTGGTGTAAAATAGGAGGTACTAATAATAATAAAAAAATAGTTGTTTGATCTAAATTACTGCTTGATAAATCTATTTTAAACTTGCAACTTTAATGTGAATTATTATTTGTGAAGATGATTATTTGTCGAAACATGAGTTAAACGTTTGATTTTATGAATTTATCTCTATCATATTATTATAATGTTAATTTATAAATAAAAGAAATTGCTATCATGTCTTTATCTATGGATGTTTTATTTTCTGGATTACGAGTATAGCAAGCTATTTAACTAGAACAGATGAACGACAAAAGTTCTTTTTTTTTTATTATATGCAAGCAAGCTGGTTACTGATGGTAAACGACTACAATGGCCTATAACATGTGGTTCTCGTAAGATTTGCAACGATCGTTTTATTAGTAACTACAAAAATAGCCGACGACGGCTTTTATTACTTTCTTACACTCAAGATTTTCACAAATAATTAAAGTACCTACATTTTAGATAGCTTAAAACAATTTTAAGTATATTGAAATCAGAGATTCTAATATTAAAGATGTAATAATAGTTTGATTTGATATCTAGTTTAACAATCATTTAATTATAATTAATGTAAGGTAAAATCAGCGGGTTCAGTAGATGGGAGCTGCAGACTTAGCGAGACTTAGCGCGATCCCGGAAGCGGAGCTTGTAACAGTATGTAGCGAATGTGATTAGATGTGAAAGTAACAGTACCCAGTAATTTCACTGCTTGACTTACCCTTCAAACCGGAGTGTAGCTGACCCAAAGCTGAGCCACAAAACTGTGGAAAATAGATTGTTTGAGTATGCCGCTATAATGTCCAGAGTTTGTCGGCTAAGTTTCAGAGGTTGTCGCTTGCGTGTTCTTTGTTAATCTGCCCCCCTAGCACGTCCACCAAAACACGATATGATAAAGCGGTTTATCGCGGCGAACAGTCAAAATACAATAGGGTTTCGACGTATTTTGACAGTTCACCGCGATAAATCGCTTTATCATATCGTGTTTTGGTGGACGTGCTACGGGGGCTGGATTGGAGCGTCGACAAACTCTGAATCTTTGAATAAAGTATCGTCGACAAACTGCCGCCTATCTATATCAGCAAACAGATTTTCGCTCTCTCATTCCGTTTTGGAGATGCGTGTGGCTCAGCTGGGGAACGTTATCCTGGCTGAGCCACACGTCTCTGAAACGCGCAAGCGACGAACTCCGACAAATTCTGGACATTATAGCGGCATACTCAAACAATCTATTCGCCAAAGTTTTCTTTTGTGGCTCAGCTGGGGTCAGCCAAACCTAACCGGGACACCAATGCAAGAACCGCTGTTTGGTAACTTTGGTGGTTTAAAGGTAAGATAGCTAGGTTCCCATGCAGGCGACTGGTACAGTCTCCCTCTGGAACTGGATGTTTACCTTCAATCTGATTATTTATAACAAGGTTTGGATTAAAAACGTTAAGCGGAAAGATTAAATAACCGGACATAACGTAATGTTTTTATTAGCCAACAAAAAATATAAGAAGTTTAGTTATTCTAGCTTATATCCCCTGATCGCGATTTTACAGTGAAGCGACTGCGAGAAAGGTTGACCAGAGAGTCCTCTTGGCGCCATAGCTTCTGACCTCTGATTTCGATCTCCTCGCGCCACGATTCTTGCGTATTTCTGTAAATAAATTTAATATATTTTATTATCACATATCAATGATCCCTAGGTGTTAGTAACAATTACCTTATGGACCGTAGTACCGTACCCACCGTTGGCTAGACAGCGGACGTGTGGGGCTGGACCGGAAGAGTGCCAGCCAGGTAGCAAATCTACGTTATAATGACGTCCCAATACAGTCAGTCAAGGACGCAACGGTCCTGAAAAGTACCTTAACTTGTCACAGCCTATGGGACGTCATCTTAGGACGTCCTTACAAAGTCAAGCAATGACGTGACATAAATGAAAGGGCGTGACTTGTAAAATACAGTACACCAGGAAAAATAATATAAATAACCATGACGGATGGCGGTCATTTATAACACACAAAATGAAAACATTTAACATAAATTAATAGTGTAGCGGCGAGTGGGGCTGAAGCATGAAAAGCGCACTCGAGTTAAGATCCTTCGAGCCTTATATATCTCAAAGTTGCACACAACGCCATCGCGCTCTAACTTGCATCAGCGCCATCACTGTTGTCACGTACGAACTAATAGTATTATGTAATTATACACAATGTTATATTTTAATGCCCTAAAAGGTGTAAAATAAACTTTGATTTTTAACATGATACATTTTTATGAAAATATAAACGTTCGTCGTGCTTGTTTGAACATTATATCCACGACCAATGGATAGTGGTCAAGTAGTGGTACTATAATGGTAGTCTGTACGACGTCTAATAATGACGTATAAACTGCTATCCTAGAATCGACGTACTGTTGACGTTATGTAGACGTCTAAACATGACGTACTATTATTGAACCTAAATTGACTTAAAAATGACGTCTATTATTAGTCATTGACGTCAGTCTACTACCTGCGGCCAACCCACTAAAATCCAATTAGGACTTCCTAGACCGTCCCGTCCCGTCCCACCTGCAGCCGTCGGCGAGGCGGGCGGTGCCGGGCAGCAGCGCGGCCAGCAGCAGCAGGCAGGGCAGCGCCACCACGGCCAGGAACTGCGCCTGCTCCGCGGGCCGCTGCGCGCGCCGCCGCCGGTCCATCATGCTCAGCGGCGTGTAGCCCAGCGCGCGCTCCGCGTCGCCCTACGCCGCGGGTAGTCGGTCAAACGGCTAGAGTAACAGCGCGCTATATCTTCTTATATATAAAAATGAATCGCATTATGTGTTGATAAGCGCAAATCTGAGAAGCTACTGGTTCGAATTGAGAAACTTTTTTACCATTAGAATGCTACATTGTCCCTGATGGTTATAGGCTATATTATAATTTTTAACGCGGGAAAATATTTTTTCCTATGGGAAAATTCGATAACTACTGGGCCGATTTTAAAAATTCTTTCACCATTAGAAAGCTACATCCTTCGTGAGTAACATAGGCTATATTTCCCACGGGAAAAATATGACGGGAATACCACGGGAAAAATATGACGGGAAATCTATCGTAAGGCGAAACGAAGTTCGCGGGCACAGCTAGTGCTATATAAATCTATCATTTTCTAGCACGCCATAAATACGCTGTTTGTTTCAAAAGTATGTTTCCGATAAAGTCCGGAGCAAACTGATTCCACGGGGGAATCACGATCACCAGGGGGCTCTTGTGATCATGTGAAAATCAGTACTTAAAGTAGGTATTTATAATAACAGTCTTTTAGTGAAAGATATTGAAAAAAAACTAAAGTCGCTTCAATGAAGTCGGAAACTCGTTTTGTGTTTTGTATCCGTAAGATAGTCAAATTGTTAAGTAGTGGTACGATACGTGTTGTCGATAGGACGTCTAAAATGACGCGATAATGATGTATCAACTGCTGAACCTGAATCGACGTATTACTTACGTCATTTATGCGTCTAAATCTAACGTACAATTATATAGACCTTAAATTGACTTGCAAATGATGTCTTTTATTCGTCGACTTGGGGGAGGGCCGTGCCTCGATCTCAGAGTCGCAGCACAGGGGGGGTGGCGAATAGGTGACCCCTCACTACGTGACGTGCCCAACACCGAAAACATGCCTGGGCAAGGGGCGACCGATGCTTGAAGCCCGCACCCGCCCATGCATGGCGGATGAAACCTGACTGACTGACTGACACGAAGAAAGAGGTAGCGCGCTACGCGGCCGGCGGAAACCTCGTAGCGCACTACGTTTGTAGCGTGCTACTGCTACGAGGGGCGGCTGATAAGTTCGCGACCTTAGGTACTTAACGAAAAGGTATCATCTCGTTACTGATAGCACAACTTGCGGCACTAATTGATAGTATAAATAACACCCATTTGTTCAATTTGGTTCATTAACACTTCAAACCTGGAACAAGCAACAATACCATGTCGACCGAAACTGAAAATTCTCGCAATTTTGAGTACCGCGCAGTGATTAAATTCCTTTTAAAAAAAGGAAACTCGCCGAAAGACATTTTTGAAGAAATGTCATCGTTTCTTCAGGATTCCGGGCCATCATATACAATGGTAGAAAAATGGGCTCGACTTTTTAACCAAGGAAGAGAGAGCTGTCAAGACGACCCCCGCCCGGGCCGCCCTGTGACAGTAGTGACCGAAGAAAATGTTCAAAAAGTTGATTGGCCGATCGATGAATAAAATTGTGGCAGATAGCTGAAGAGTTACAGATTAGTAAAGAGCGAATCGGAGAAATTTTACACCAAAATTTACACATGAAAAAAATTAGTGCGCGTTGGGTACCGCGAATGCTCACACCGCTCGACAAACAACGACGACTGGCGAGTTGTAAGGATTTTTTGGAGTTGTGTCAGAACGGTTTGGATTGTGACAGTAGACGAAATCTGGATTCGTCAGTATGATCCGGAGTCCAAACAAGAGTCTATGCAGTGGATTAAAAAAGGAGAAAGACCACCAAAGAAGTTTAAAGTGGAAAAGTCGGCCTCTAAGATTATGGCGACTATTTTCTGGGATAGCGAGGGAATTTTATTAATTGATTACTTGCCTAAAGGAGCTACTATGAATGGTCAATACTACGCCAATTTATTAGGCCAGGCACGTGAAGCAGTCGCACAGAAAAGACGTGGCAATTTGGCGCGCGGTGTGTTGTTTCATCAAGACAACGCGCCCGTTCACACCGCTCGCGTTTCGAGGGATGCTTTAAAGGCCACTGGGTTCGCAGAAATTGACCATCCCCCCTATAGTCCGGACCTGGCTCCCAGTGACTTGTTCCTTTTTTCGAAACTGAAAAAGGAGTTAAGGGGGCGAAGATTTTCGGATGACAATGAGATGAAGTCAGCCGTGGAGAGCCATTTTCAAGAGAAATCTTCAGAATATTATTTCAATGGTTTAAAGGCATTGTATTCACGATGTGAGAAGTGTATTTCACTTGATGGTGATTATATTGAAAAATTAAAATTAAAAAACTAAACTTTCCTTTCATTAAGTTCCCTAGGCCGCGAACTTATCAGCCGCCCCTCGTACATTACATGTAGCTTATCAGACAATAATATTATGACGATCGCGAGCGCGCAATAATGTAACGTATGGCAGTCAGGAGAAAAAGTAGCAAAATGCTTGCCACAAATTATTAAACTGTTTGCTTGCCATGCTTGTTTGTCCTGCGCCCGCGTGATCAGTAGGGCTAGCACAAACATTTGCGTCAACGTATTCGTATCGTCTTGTCAGTATCGAAATACAATAGCAGACAAGATTGTTGAAATCTGGAGGCCAAACCTGATTGTAAAATTCCTCGTAGACCGACTCTGCTATGGCCTTCGCCACGCCGAACGGCTTGCAGCATCCGGACAGGTCGCTCGTTGTCATTAGGATACCCTAAGAAAAGAGCTGGGTTGTTTAGGGTGCTCAACATTGATTTACTACCAAACGTAGATAACGCATGAACGATCGAAAAGTAGGCCGGTGAAGAACTGCTCAATCGCGACTCGTGCAGTTCCTTTCCATAGTGAGTGATTAGCTGTCGGCACGTAAACATGCCAAAGTGCGCATTCAAAAATTGTGGTAACAATAGCCAGAAACGGCAGAAAAAAAGACGGGATTTCATATTTTGCGTGAGTAAACTCATTACACATCTTATCATGTACCTATTCAAATATTCGATTTATACGTAAAAACTATTAAAAACTGTCGCTTCGCGTCAGTGTCAGTACATCACAATCGTCTCGCTCGCACGGGCATCGTATTACGATGTGCTATCTCATTCATGCGTTGGAGCGACAACGCGATAAGCAATTTCAAGCATTATTTTTAAGAGTATAAAGTTGATAATTTCTTGTAGCAATTACTAAAACGTCGTTTGCTCTGTGGCTAGGTATGAAATGATGTAACTTCCCACCTTAGATCATTTAACCTGATGAATGCTCTAAGCTTCCCACGGTTGTACTTAAAATAGTTGCCGTAATAATGCAGAATAAGGTTGAATATAAGGTACTTTCTTTATGGTAATTTTCATTCGGGCGTGCATATTCAAGTATATATCAGCGAGTACAAATGTATAGTCGATTAGGTGACAGATTTCAAGCGCGTTTTTGTATGAAGCGCTCTATCTACGTTTGGTAGTATATCAATGGTGCTCAATCGAAACCTCTAGATGCCCGTTAGTGGTAGTTAGGAAGAAGTCTCGAGATATGCCATCCTGCTTCGGTTCTCAAGAGACTGTCCCGATTTCAATGATATTGTCCCGCGTCCCAATGACGATAATTATGTCATATTTTTCCTGATCTTAATTTAGTAGTCATAAATGTGTAAAAGGTTGTGGCAATATGATAGGTCTTATTGTCTTTTTTTACCTAGAATCAAAAAGCTTTTCTTATCCTTAGAATTGAAAAGGAAACAAATATTTATTGACAGTGTATAAGAAAGTCTTATGAGAATTAATAAGTACCTAACTCTCCTTACGCCCTGCGTAAAACAATAGTAACATGAAGACCCGTTTACAAAACACGATTCGGGAATAATTGTCGCGATACATTGCGCGTCTAATCAAGAAATTCGTCACGAATACCATAGGATAAAATAAAACATTATACTGCAGATATTAAACAGTAATTATACAGTTAAATATCTCGAAATTAATGTGGATTAAGTTTGGCGCTGTTTCAATGTCGTGTTTCATCAGCTTGAAGACACTAATCATCAAGATTATCCACTTGGAAGTATGCACTCGAACCTTGAGCATCATGCGGTGCGCGTTGTCCGACCAGTCGAACCTGTGCTCCGTGACCACCGGCGTGAGTTGCGCCCTGATGTGGAAGTAGACGGCAAGGTCCGTGCACAGGATGTCGTATCTGATCTCTTCCATGATCCTCTGTCGGTCCGCGGCCGGCAGATTGCCGAGAATCTTCTTGTCCTGGTCGTGGAACATTTGCCATAGTGTTTTACGTTTTAATTTAAAAAATTCTAGGATACCGAGCTCGATACAGGGCCTATTACAATGATGATATTAGCTTATAGATCTTATTCATGTTTTAACCCCTCGAGAAGTCTAGCGTCACCTATGCAAGTGTTATATATTGGAATTTTATAAAGGATAATAATAAAAAATATAATACTCATATAATTATTTCTAAAGCTGTTTTCATTATTATCTTGTTTATTTACTTAACTTAAACATATTTTTAAGGTCTAAATAGTTTCTAGATTTATCAAAATATTGATTATAAAAACAATAACAGTATTTATTTTATAAACAATACGTATACCCTTGAAAAGGTTAGAACCTAATAAGAGTAATAATGTTTAACATGTATAATTGTAGGTCGTATCTGTGATTACCTATTGTAAATAAGTAATTAAGATATTTTAGTGTTATGCAAATCTACCATTGATACCATTTGACACCACGTGGTTTTATTAAATGCTAATATATATGATGTTTTAAATACATCATGAATTGGTTCTTTCTCTGTACCGTTTCAATTGTAATTTCCACGTGGTTTCATTTCATAAAATACGATGCATAATTTATACACTCTAAATTGTGTATCTTATTTTTAGACTATTTAAAGAAAATAGGAAAACAAATTACATTATAATAATCATTTATTATTGAATAACAAGCCTATTTCCGGTGGAATGTTTGCGGCGCGATCTTGTTCCCGCCATTTTCTGTTAATATAAAGAGGCTACAGCTTTGCCATAGGCAGTTTTGCTGTGAACAGTTTTTAAGTAACATCGATCTTCGGGAACAAGTTTGTCTTGCTGCTAGGCTGCTTGCTACTATAACAAGCTAAGTATTCTGTCGAATATTCTATTTTCCAGACTCATCAGCAACTTTGAATATTGTTTGTAAAAGTGTAACTCGTTAATTTCTTTATTTAATTACTAATAACTCGTTCTTTTGTTTTATTATGACTTATTACTTTTGTTTGTTATGTTTAATGGTTAATCATTTATTATTTTATTTCTATGTAATATGTACACCTTTGTAACTTTTATTTGAAAAGAGCAACCCCTGAGTTTCTCGCTAGCTCTTCTCGGGGAAGTCTGCATTCCGAGCAAGTAGTCGAGTCATTTTTAATAAAAATAATAATTCAATTTATATTCTCGTTTGTAATTGCATTACCTCATTAACTGGATTAGATTAAAATTGCATTGAAAGGCATTTACTACCTCTAAGGCAAGGGGTATTTTCCTAACATCAGAAGTGGGATCACAACAATAACATATTTTCTTTTTTTCATATGGAGCATACAAATCTACATGGGCTGCTCACCACCATCAACGACTCATCATCTAGCAATTTCGGCAAGGTGACGTGGCGCTTCTGGTGTCTGATCTAGCCACCATAATGTGCGGACATTGACATGTTTGGAGAAGAATTCGGTTGGCGTGATTAAGTTAAGTTTGCAAAAGCAGGTAAGGCCTTCAAAGGCTCTCCTTTATTTGGCCACCTTATAGCGACGTAGGTACTTGGAAAATCTTTCGAGATTAAATATTTTTTCTGTATTCAGTTAAGAAATAAATATCGGAAAAATTGTATAAATATGTGGGTAATTTGCTGAAACTCAAAATAGTAAGCTAGGGTAGCATCTTTTAATAGTAGTGTGAAGATATCAACTAAAGGCTATTAGCCTTTGTTAATATTTCCACTTCCTTTCTTTTTCACTGAATAATTAGGCAACTTGCTTGTTAAAACGATTATTTGATGCCGAGAGAATATTTTATGTAGTGTTAAAAGCCTACTGATGGTAGTATTGTCGATACAAAAATAGGTAATAATATAATTTATACAGGAATTTTCAAGTGCCTGAATTAAATTGAATAGCAACTACGGTGCTAGTCAAATCTGAATACGCAGCTAAAGTTCACAGCTTTCGTTACACCCCATGAACATTTTAAATAAATAAAAAATCTTGATTTTTATTATCTGTAACATTCCTTCTATTTCAATCTCGAAAACCTAAATGATTTACTGATTCTATCTAAGAGATGAGATGTGAGGATTTAACATAGTTTGAACTAACATTATAAGTACGGTCAGCAGCACGTTGAGCTTTACATTTGCATTACGAAAGCCGCCGCTATTACGAGTGACATAAGGGTGGTCTCAAGGTCAACATGTGGGACCTAGCGTGTTGCTGTGTGTACCTTCTGCAGCTTAATAAATAATACGGGTTGTAAAAGAACAAATAATAAAAGTACAATTTTAATTGAGTCTAACCGTCTTTGTGAGAGTTTAATTCCCCACCATTAATAATTTTGCTCAAACTCTTTTATTATTTCGAGATTTAACAATAGATAACCAAATGATTGCCACTATCCACTTTGCGATAACTTCAATCCTGAAAGTACCTTCTAGTATCATCAAATACACCTCAACCACTTTAGCTGTATTAATCACTAAACGAATCAATGTGTCAGTCTGGCCGAACGAATTATTTCTCTGAATACCACCATCCACTCGACTTACGACAGTTTGTAGTTTGTGTGGCAGAAGTCAAATGACGCTACCTACTATCGAAGATGCTATTTAAGTCTTTAAATTAAAAACAACTGGTGTATTAATTTTCACGTGTTATAATTTAATATTAATAATAAGAGCGAATTGTTGGTATTAAAGATTATCATAAAGTAGGTCCTGACAGTTTATTGTGACTGAGACTGTTACTGACTGTGCCTGTGGCTGTGCTTGTAGCTGTGCCTGTGGCTTTAACTGGAGACTGTGCCTGTGGCTGTGCCTGTGGCCTTTACTGGATACTGTGCCTGTAGCGGTGCCTGTGACTTTTACTGTGCCTGTGGCTGTCATTGAAGACTGCCTGTGGCTGTGATGATAATTAGATAGGTACATAGAAATACTTTATTTTGCATAAATAACAAATAATTGGACAATACATACAAAAATAACAAAATAGGCGGCCTTAACGCCGTGAGCGATTTCTGCCAGGCAACCTTTACATAGGATATCCCCTTCCCTTATTTGGTGATATCGGAGGAGAAAAAAAAAATCGATACTTTATGTGTATTGAAAGAGAGGTATATATGTATCAATATATATAACTGATATAAATTGACAATTTCTGGTGTTTTTGGCTAGTCTAGATAGCTTACTCAATCGAAAACTTCTATTATGGAAGATCATGTGATAGTGTAGTGTCAGCATATTACCTACATAAATTTTTCAAATTAAAATGATTCTTATATCGTTTTGATATTGATTTCATATTTTATTTCATATTATTTGTATTTCAAATTTTGAAATATTTGTCATAATGATTTATGATTTTAATTCATTGAAGCATATTTTGTTTTGTTATTAATTTATATTACTTATAAATAAAATTTTGTAAAGTTTTTGAATAAAATTTAAATGGTTTTTGTGAATATTTCATATAATGAATGTTATTTGTGAATATTATATATAAATTTGAGATTGTAAATACCTAGTTATATTTTTTTTAATGTGTGTGAATCTTTGAATACTTTTTGCAAGTGATTTAAAATTTGATAACCATTTTTTGAGAGAATGAAGTAAATATACCTAAACCTATCTATGATCATATTTTTGTGAAATGTTAATGGAGGCCTAAGTGTGGCGCTGTTTAAATGCCACTTTATTAATTTATATTTAGAGCCTCTAAGTAAAAAAAATGTATATAAAAAAATAATTAGGTTATTAATAAATAACAGTAGTTTATCAAGATTGATTCTCTTTGTAGTTCAGATTTTGACCACATGTAAAAAGATTTTTGTCGATCTGTATAATGTCGAATTGTCAATTTTAATTTTTTATTGGTTTAGTGATTGTCAATTTTAATTTTTTATTAGTTTAGTGATATTGTGCACTGGGACCTATGTTCCTTTACTACCGAGGGACATAAGTGACAATTTCGTGTTGCCAATGATGTGATTGAAAAAATATATTAATTTTTCTCAACATTCCAAGTACATATGTGCCGGAATGACTATATGATAAAAAAAATTAAGACTTTTTGAAATTTTGATTACATCATGTAGGTCAATATTTTTTTACAATAAATATTATTAGTTTATGATTTGTTTGCAAGAACCCCCAAAAGCGTCACTTGGATTGTTGATTGTATGAAAAAAAATGTACTTCGAGAACGAAGTACACATCAGAATGGCCGTGTTATATATTGGAATTTTATAAAGGATAAATATTAAAAAATATAATACTCATATAATTATTTCTAAAGCTGTTTTCATTATTATCTTGTTTATTT
Source organism: Schoenobius gigantellus (assembly GCA_963935595.1). Classification (NCBI taxonomy): domain Eukaryota; kingdom Metazoa; phylum Arthropoda; class Insecta; order Lepidoptera; family Crambidae; genus Schoenobius; species Schoenobius gigantellus. Next base: position 32,101,569 of record OZ012553.1, read on the forward strand.
ACTTAACTTAAACATATTTTTAAGGTCTAAATAGTTTCTAGATTTATCAAAATATTGATTATAAAAACAATAACAGTATTTATTTTATAAACAATACGTATACCCTTGAAAAGGTTAGAACCTAATAAGAGTAATAATGTTTAACATGTATAATTGTAGGTCGTATCTGTGATTACCTATTGTAAATAAGTAATTAAGATATTTTAGTGTTATGCAAATCTACCATTGATACCATTTGACACCACGTGGTTTTATTAAATGCTAATATATATGATGTTTTAAATACATCATGAATTGGTTCTTTCTCTGTACCGTTTCAATTGTAATTTCCACGTGGTTTCATTTCATAAAATACGATGCATAATTTATACACTCTAAATTGGGTATCTTATTTTTAAAATAATGTTTAGACTATTTAAAGAAAATAGGAAAACAAATTACATTTTTCCGGTGGAATGTTTGCGGCGCGATCTTGTTCCCGCCATTTTCTGTTAATATAAAGAGGCTACAGCTTTGCCATAGGCAGTTTTGCTGTGAACAGTTTTTAAGTAACATCGATCTTCGGGAACAAGTTTGTCTTGCTGCTAGGCTGCTTGCTACTATAACAAGCTAAGTATTCTGTCGAATATTCTATTTTCTAGACTCATCAGCAACTTTGAATATTGTTTATAAAAGTGTAACTCGTTAATTTCTTTATTTAATTACTAATAACTCGTTCTTTTGTTTTATTATGACTTATTACTTTTGTTTGTTATGTTTAATGGTTAATCATTTATTATTTTATTTCTATGTAATATGTACACCTTTGTAACTTTTATTTGAAAAGAGCAACCCCTGAGTTTCTCGCTAGCTCTTCTCGGGGAAGTCTGCATTCCGAGCAAGTAGTAGAGTCATTTTTAATAAAAATAATAATTCAATTTATATTCTCGTTTGTAATTGCATTACCTCATTAACTGGATTAGATTAAAATTGCATTGAAAGGCATTTACTACCTCTAAGGCTAGGGGTATTTCCTAACACACGCTACGCTTGCACGATTTAGAAAGTTAGAATCACGATCAGAAAGTTATACTTTTTCATTTGTTTTTTTTCTACATACGACAGGGAAGCTCTTGGCCTTTATCTCACCGGATAGTAAGTTACGAAAGGGCGATGGTGGAAGTGAGCTTCACCTGGACTCCTCAACAGCTGAGGAACTGGCTATCTTACCTCTAATTGTCGAAACACAACAATGCTTTTAACATTGTTATTATGGCGACAAACTTAGGTAAGATGGTATCTAGCCAGGCGGGCTCGAAGCCCTTCCCCCAACCAAACCAAACAGTAAACTGCTTCCATGGGGAATCGAACCACGGACTTCCTGATCAATACCGGGTGGTCTCAACCACTAGACCACTGAGGCGGTAAAGTTCCCGAAAGATCCTGCTGGAAATTAATAAACATCTCAAAAAGTTTATACGTATTCTTCGGTTACCTCGATAATCTTCTTGGCCAAGAAGTAGTGGTGGTTCTCTAGGGCGGACGAGGAGTACATGTGGGCGAGGGGGTGGTCGCACAGCGCTAGGAAGTTGTTGTTGAAGCCCGGGTGGTCCAGGTCGTGGCACAGGCCCGACACCATCATCGCCACTGTCTTGATATACAAGCAAGATGACTGTTTACTTAGTGAAAAAATCAGTAGGGGCGCGACTTGAGTATGAAAAATCTAAATATAATCAGTCTGTTACTTGGAAAATATAAAAATATTTTTCTAAAAAAACTATGAAAAATACAATAAAATAAAAAATAATAATACAACATCACATTTTTATATTGAAGTCAGAATGTCGAATCTTTACAAATGTATAGAACTAATAATGTACTTACCTACTAGTTGAAATTCGATAGCGACATCAATATAATAACGTGATGTGTGTATTTTTGTTAAATATCATTATTTTAATTTTGAAGTGAATTTAATACTAGCTCACCGAAGCAACTTTAAAGAATACAAGCACGGGTAAATACGTGATCATTATATTAAAAGAACTATCCCCTTACTCCTAAACCTAAAGGAACCTTCCACCATCAGTGCCGCATCTTGAGATGATGACTACCAAACGCAAATCCTGAATAGCTCGACAAAATGGTACGTGCCTAAAAAATTAAGTTTCCCTAGGTACCTGGGATCCTGTCATCAGATCCTAGAATTAAACATTATTCCGTCCACAATTGGCATTATTTATTTATTTAGGATAACCAATAAGACATACACTGCGACATATACATAAAAATCTTAATACTTAGAGCTGAACTGGAGCGCCGTTTTAATTAAAGGTCGCCACGGCATTCATCAACAAGGGTGGAAGTGTATCAAAGAATTCACAAAAAAAACCAATAGAACAACATAGGACAACTGAAATACTAAAAAGGTATTCGAACTTTCTGGTGACAAATTCAAAGATGTGTAGAAGCTTTCAAAATATGATGTTTGAATATGTGGAGGTTGCTGGAAAAGATATCAATCTCCTTCCCGACAAACAAAGTGTTATATTGATATTGCAACCTATTTAATGTGGAGAATTTATGAGAGTTGGTTCTACATAGCTGAGGCAAAAAGAACTTCCTCCTCCTTTTTGAAGGTGGTTCAAAATATATCAGACACGTATTTTTTGCTTTATCGAAATATGAAAAAACTCACTCCGGACCCACCATAACCTTGGCCATACCCCTGGGGGTCATTGTAGTTGTAGTATTGGGATCTGCTGAAATAAAGCTAATTAAAGGTATGGAGCGTCATGAGGAAACCTGCACACACCTGCGAAGTAATTCAAAGGTGTATGTGAAGTCAACCAATCCGCACTGGGCCAGCGTGGTTTGACTAAGGCCTAATCGCCCTAACTAGTTAGGGTAGGCTCGTGCCCCTCGGTGGGGACGTATATGAGCTGTGATGATGAAAGGTATGGACTTGCTATGTTAATCAAGAATCTGTCATAGAAAGAATCTGCCGTATCAAGGAGTCTGACTAATCACCTCAATGAAATCAAAGCGTCCCGGGTTGTTAACAAGCACCAGGTACATGGTGTGCGTGAAGCAGAACGCGTGCTCCGCGTTGTGGTATGGGTTGTTCCGATAGCACCTGCAAATTAGTTTAAGATTATACCACAGAAGATATAATAGTACTACGTAATTATACCACAGAATAGATAATAGTTCTACGTAATTATACCTGTTCTGTGGTCGACGTCAGAGTTTGGGCCAGTGCTAGATATTACAGAAAAAAGACAATAGTGTTTGACAGGCTTTAAACACCACAGATAGAGGGAGACTGTACCAAAATAGTCTGCATGGATATTACCTATTTCTGCGACAAAACAGTGGTGCTTGCATCGCTGTTTTCCGTTTTGGAGGGTATCTAAGACTGGCAGTGCAATGACTGGGTACTGTGACTTGACATCTTATGTTACAAATTGAGACATACCTTTTTTCGGTGGAGAGCCAACTTTATGTAAGTATGTAAAGTTGTGTTACAACGTACATTGAGGTCTTTGTGGGGGTTGTTAATTCGTAAATATTCCGAGAGCTACATGTACCTTTTTTTTTCTCGGGGGGAAATGCGTAACCGCACCGTACCCGTCGTTGGCTACACGGCGAGCGTGTGTGGGGCTCTCCGGGCAGAGTGCCAGGCCTACCCACTAAAACCCTCCGGTGTTCTCCCTGCCCTTTTGGGCGCGCTAGGTAAGGTTCACACTGCGACTCCACTACCCACGCGCCCGGAGAGCTACATGTACCTACTATAGGCATCTGTAGACTAACCATCAGCAGCACTGACTGCTTGTTTGCCAACTGAGTTGTTCACACAAAAAATAGGTAGAGAATGGGTGGCGTGAGGTGGTGTGATATGAGTTCGGCACAAACGAGATAATTTGTAATTATTACAAAATTGGCTTTTGTCTTTAAAATACCAGTTTGCTGTCATCGCTTCGTACACATTCTTGCTATACATTCACTCTGCGGAAACCGCCACTTTTACGAGCGACATAAGAACGGTCCAAAGATCAAACAGTATAGCTTGGTAAGGAGCTTACTCTTACTCTACTAGCTTGCATAGTAGGAGGTACTCTTGTTCCAATCATCATCATTTCAGCCAAGAGACGCCCACTGCTGGACATAGGCCTCCCCCAGGGATTTCCAAACCGATCGGTCCTGCGCCTCCCGCATCCAGCGGCTTCCCGCGACCTTCACCAGATCGTCGGTCCACCTTGTGGGGGGCCTACCAACGCTGCGTCTCCCGGTACGCGGCCGCCACTCGAGGACCTTTCCGCCCCAACGGCCGTCAGTCCTGCGAGCTATGTGTCCTGCCCACTGCCACTTAAGGTTTGCAATTCGTTGGGCTATGTCGGCGACTCTAGTTCTTCTACGGATCTCTTCATTTCTGATGCGATCGCGTAGAGAAACCCCGAGCATAGCCCTCTCCATTGCCCTTTGAGTGACATTGAGCCTTCTGATGAGACTCATTGTAAACGGCCACGTCTCAGTTCCGTAGGTCATCACTGGCAACACGCACGAATTGAAGACTTTCGTCTTAAGACACTGCGGTAGATTGGCCGAGAATATCCTGCGTAGCTTCCCGAACGCTGCCCAGCCGAGTTGGATTCGTCGATTTACCTCTTTCTGGAAGTTGGACTTACCGAGCTGGACTATTTGTCCCAGGTAAACATATTCGTCAACAACTTCCAGTGTAGAGCCGCCAACCTTCACAGGAGTGGGTACTACATGGGAATTCACCATAATTTTGGTCTTGTCCATGTTCATTTTAAGACCCACTTGTTGGGAAACTCTACAGAGGTCTTCGAGCATTGTGCCTAGATCTTCCACGGTCTCAGCCATGACCACGATATCATCGGCAAAACGAAGGTGAGTCATGTACTCGCCGTTTATGTTGATGCCGAGTCCTCTCCAGTCCAAAAGCTTAAATACATCCTCCAGCGCAGCTGTGAACAGCTTCGGCGATATAACGTCACCTTGTCTCACACCTCGCTGAAGTCGTATTGGTTTCGAGTTCTGGTCCTGAAGGCGGACTGACATAGTGGCGTTTCCGTACAATGACTTCAACACTTGGATGTACCGGTAGTCTATTTGGCACCTCTGGAGTGACCTAAGCACGGCCCAGGTCTCGACAGAATCGAAGGCTTTCTCATAGTCCACAAACGCCAAGCATAGTGGCAGATTATACTCCTCGGTCTTCTGTATAACCTGCCGCAGCGTATGAATGTGGTCTATGGTACTATAGCCTTTACGGAATCCGGCTTGTTCGGGAGGCTGGAAGTCGTCAAACCTGCGCGCGAGACGATTCGTGATGACTCTCGAGAACAGCTTGTATACATGACTCAAGAGCGTGATGGGTCTGTAGTTCTTCAACTGGGCCCTGTCGCCCTTTTTGAAGAAAAGTGCCACCACACCCCCGTGCCATGCTTTAGGCGTAATGCCCTCGAGTATGATGAAGTTAAATAGCCTCTGCAGCGCTTTCCGGACTGGTAGTCCACCCGCTTTCAAAAGCTCAGCTGTAACTCCATCATCACCCGGTGCCTTGTTGTTTTTTAGCTGTTTGAGAGCCACACTAATCTCGTACAGGCTGACGTCCGGGATGTCTTCGGTGTAATGCCGGATCAATTTGGCTCTAGGGCCTGTAGCCTGAATGACAGGTGCCTGCGATGTTGTGTAAAGCTGTCCATAAAAGCGTTCAATCTCAGCCATAAGTTCAGGTCGAGACGTGACGACTCTGCCGTCCTCTGTCTTCAGCTTCGTCAGCAGACTCTGACCGAGTGACAGATCTCTTGCGAACACTTTGGAGCCCTTGTTCCGCTCGATGGCTTCCTTAATACGTTCTGTATTAAATCGGCGTATGTCGCGAGTCAGAGACTTCGAGATCTGTTTGTTGAGTCGCCGACGAGCATCTTCAGAGGACTGCAGACCCATCCCACGTCTTTCTTCCATCAGCTTAATTGTCGGCTCTGAGATCTTGCTCCTTTGCTTGGTACGGCTGGGTTTGAAAAACTTCGAACCCACCGTAAGGACAGTTTCCACAAACCTGTCATTATATGTGTCCACATCCGTGCAATCCTCCAGGCAAGCGAACCGATTCTGTAATTCGAGTTGAAAGCGCTCGGGGTTTTGGATCTGGATGGCTCCAGGACGGAGCGTTGACTTCATCAGTCGATACCTCTCAGCTTTTACATTAAGATTCAATGCGCCTCTCACCATTCGGTGATCGCTTCCCGTGTTGAACGTATTGATCACTGAGACGTCATTGAATAAGCGAGTCTTAGTCGACATGATGAAGTCAATCTCATTTTTTGTCACGCCATCCGGACTTTTCCAGGTCCATTTTCGATGCAGCCGTTTTTTGAAGAAAGAGTTCATCATATAGAGTCCCTCTCTCTCCATGTAATCGGCTAGCATTTGACCACGGTAATTCCGGATTCCAGCTCCAAATTGCCCCACTTTCAACTCACTATCGCCGCGCTTGCCTAGCTTTGCGTTGAAGTCTCCCATGACAACGGTGTAATGAGTCTTGGAAGCATGTATTGCCCGAGATATGTCCTCATACATAGCTTCCACTTCCTCGTCGGAGTGTTTCGAGGTCGGAGCGTATACCTGTATGACCTTCAGCGAATACCGTTTGGTAATTCTGAGTATAAGGTACGCCACCCTATTCGACACACTTCCGATCTGTACAACGTTGTTCACAAGAGACTTGTGGACGATAAATCCGACACCACCTTGGGACAGGTCTTCGCCCTCCCGGAAATAGAGCAGGTTGCCGGATTTGAGAACCATCGTGTCCTCACCCTCTCTTCGGACTTCGGACAGTCCCACTATACTCCAGCGAATCCTGCTCAACTCCCTCTCGAGCTCCAGCAGCTTCTCCTCGGTCCGCAGTGTGCGCGCGTTATATGTGGCCAGGGCCAAGGTCGTCTGACGGGGGATCTCCGCCGCCCGGGGATTCTTTGCACCCCAGGTCCCAGTACCGCGCCGACGTCCGTCACCGCCGGCACGGCCTCCAGAACCGCCGGGCACTTGGGGCCTTTGTTTAATGTTTGGGTTCATGGGGGGTTTTGGGCCATCTCCCACCACGCTGGCCCAGTGCGGGTTGGTGGGGAGCGCCAGAGCCTCGTCCGTTATAGAGCAGGGTGCACCGCGTGCAGGTGAGGTTGGCTTGGGTCCCGATAGGTGGTATTTGGGACCCCTTGCACCCCCGTTCTCTTGTTCCAAACCAAACATTAAATGACTCTGCAAATAATTGAGGAGCTGACGAACATAACCGGCTTAGTCCGCGAAAATAAATTTTACACACTGGCTAAAAAACTAATATCAATATATGGAGGTGATTAATAACATAACATTGCATCAATATACATATGTTGGTGGATTAGATCTATTGTTGCATTAGTAACAAATTTTTTATTTACTTTTATATTCTAGAAGTTATTCAAGAAATAAAAATGTATTAAACTAGTTTTGTTTGAAAAAGGTGGACTTATCCGGTTGTGACTGCAAACTATGCCAGTGTTGCAATGCAAAAAATACAAATATTTTCTAGAAATATTTATAATATTAATATAATATTAATTTTAAAATATTAATTTTCTTCTTCTACTAAATCGTGTTTTGTTTGTGCTGTACATTTCCGGTCTTGGTTAAAAATGTGTTGAAGAAATGAATATAAGTATTTAAAGGACAAGTTCGCTTCAAAATGAAAATTGATTTTTTTTTTAAATCTTTATGTTGGCTATTGGAATGATCCGGTTTCGTTTGAAAATGCACTTTTTAAAGCCTTTCTTGTCTACTAAGAGCCGGTTTTGATTGAAAATATTAACAGGGATCGACGAAACAAGACATCACGATTCGAAAAAGGAAATTTTGAATTATAGTGGACTACTCCGGTTCTGTTCGCCAGCTCCTCAATTGACCTTAGCACAGTAAGCGTGAAATCCGCAAGGCGAGTCCGATCGAATCGTTCGTCGGCGAACGTTTCCTGGAACATGTGGACCACCAGCGCTGCCATGTCATCCTTGCCGCCCTCGCTGATGTGGTAGTCGAAGCTGAAAGTCATCAACAGTTCTTAAGGTCTTGGACTATATTGCATACTTCTGGAGGTGCTTTTGGGAATACTTAAAGCTAGAATTTCTACTACCTACAGGAGCCCAAGTAGCAGACTGACGTCAATGACTAATAAAAGATGTCGTTTTTAAGTCAATTTAGGGTCTATAGTTGTACGTCAGATTTAAACGCCTAAATAATGTCGATTCGGGTACAGCAGTTTATACGTCATCATTAGACGTCCTACAGACTACCATTTCAAGTTTATTTTCCTCTGTTTAGGGCATTCGAATAAAATATTGTTTACTATTTTTTATTTTTCGTTTTTGTGGTGTCATTTATATAATTAAAATTCAAATTCAAAAATCTTTATTCAACATAGGCCTTTACAGTCACTTATTGACGTCAAAACAAAGCAACACATTCTAATTTAAAGGAAACATATTAACCTTGTATGTGCATACATCCTGAATATATCAGGATGTCTGCAAATACAAGTAGGAATGAAAAAAGAAGGTGATTCTACACTTTCTATTTCAGGTGTATGTATTTTATAAGTCACGTCCTTTCATTCATGTCACGTCATAGCTTGACTACGTAAGGATGTCCTAGGTGGTCCGTCTTAAAAACGGCTTGAAACGTCGGAGTCGAAACGTCTAAACATGACGTCGTGAGGCTGTGACATACGACAGTCAGTATAGTACCCTAGGACACCTTAAAATATCGTCCGACAGACGTCAAAATGCTACTTGGGAGGGGCCGACAGACAACACCGTTATTACACGCGGTAACTGCGTCCGTGGTCGAGACCACCGCGTGTTGATAGGGGGTTCGGGGTTTGATACCCCATGGGGGCAGAAATATTTCTGCTCGGTTTGGTTCGTGGTAAGACTTCTGAGCCCGTCTGGCTAGCTACCACCGTCTTACCTATGTTTGTCGCGTGTTATTAGCATTGTTGTGTTCTGACAAGTAGAGGTAAGATAGCCAGTTCCTCAGTTGTTGAGGAGTTCAGGTGAAACCCACTTCCACATTCGGCCTTATCGTCACTACATCAAGTGAGATGAAGAGCTTCCCTGTCGTATGTAAAAAAGGGACTTTACCACAACTACACATCTGCGAAGAGATAGAAAACTGAAAACAATACTCTTTTTTCATGGCGGAATTATCATCAAGGATACCCCATACCAAGCTGACTAGACCGCCCAACTAGCTAAGCCGTAGGCCTGCTAATCCGCCGGTGTCCACACACCCGGCACTTCACCCTCCGAAACGTCTCCGCCCCCATTTGATGTACATTCGGGATCAACGCACCCCCCGAAGACAGGTCCAGTAGTGCATACAAGCCAAGGCTTCACCTAGGGAGAGGTCACTCTTTTGTGACTTCTCAAGACAGGAGACCAGCGGACCTAAAAAGGCCGCATCGCAGAATAATAATACGAATCATATTATGAATGGAGTGCAATTCATCATAAGCAATTATGCTATTTGACAGCTTTTTATAAATATTCGTAAAATGGTCCACAAATAAGGCATTGCTAAAGTGCCAATTAGGGCGATTTAACGAATCTTCATACAAAGCAGTCAAATAGAATTTGCTATGATGAGTTGCACTCAATTCATAATATGAATCATAATATGATATATCATATATTCGTATTATGATTCTGTGATGCGGCCTTTTTAGGTCCACGGTTTAGGGCTATCTCCCAGTGAAATGTCAGTCCGACCGGGGTTACCCCTCCCCAGCTGCTAAAGGTAATTTGCGAGCGCCTACGAAGGCACGTCTCCTTAAACCAGCCACCTGCGGCGAAGCGGGGCGGCAGACGGTTCCTTATTTTCTCGCGCTCACTCCGCGGCCCCCTTATTTTTTATACACATAACAGGGAAGCTTCATCTTGCCAAATAGTAAGTAACGATATGGCCGAAGATGGAAGCGAGCTACACCTGGATTTCCCAACAACTGAGGAGCTGGCTATCTTACCTCTAATTGTCGGAACACAACAATGTTATTTATACTGTTTTTTTTTACTAATTTAACACTCCACAGACTCGTGGTCCGTGCTCTTTTCATGTAATCTTCTCATTGTGATCTATTTTGTTATTATAATTATTATATTACTTAGGACTTACGACTACTTTTTACTCCTAATCTAAGGTGAGTTGCGCAACTCAATCAATTTAAAAATTTAAATATATATCTTAATAATATTATACTACTATATGTTAATAATTTATGTATGAACTTTTCACAATTTTTGGATCATTATAATTATTATGCCAGTATTCCTGGGTTACTTATGCTAACAAGATTTGGTCAGTTAATATACTCGTATTTGGCATAATATATGTTACGTCTGTTTTTTTTTTTATTGTTTGTTGTATTTATATTGTTATTATGGGCGTCAAACTTAGGTAAGACGGCGGTAGCTAGCCAGGAGCCCTAATCATCATCATCATCATTTCAGCCAAGAAACGCCCACTGTTGGACATAGGTGGACCCTCCCCAAAGTGAGGTTTGGGCCTTCCCCCACCACGCTGGCCCAGTGCGGGTTGGTGGGGTGCGCCAGAAGCCCTACCACTAACCAAACCAAACAAAAAACCTTCTGCCCCCATGGGGAATCGAACAAAAAGGTGACAGTCCCCCACACTGTCACGCTGTTCGCCATATTTCTAACGAGGACTAATGCATTGCGCTGGGGTCACTAAGCTGGGAGCACCTCACTAGGATGTGCTCGGCGATGCCCTCGGGATCACCAACCCATCTGGCCACCATGATGTTGAATGCGAATTCCTCTTCGTGTAAGGTTTTTACACGCTCTACGAAGTGTTTGCCCACTAAGGCTAGTTGACCCTTTTTTAAAGTAGGGCTTAAAATGTTCATAATTGTTGTATTAGACCATAGCACATGAATATTATTTTTTTCGATGGCTAAAAAGTGCAAAAAATCTATTTTAAATTAAGATTTTCAATTTTGGACCGAAAACACAGTCAGCCATGATAGTCTGTTCATTATCTGTGGCAATGACGTCAGTCTTATAGTAAACAAAGCACGGGGGCGAAATAACCTCACAAAAACAATGCTTTCTATTAAATATCACAAAATATAGTAAAACTGTATATGGAACGGGACAACAGAACAAGAATATAGAATTACCTCTTCAAAGACTCCAGGAAATCTGTGGATTAGACGTACCCAGTGATATAGACATGCGAAATATTTGGTTAACACTCGCTTAAAGAAATCCTGTAACTATCTACTGAAACTCAAATGTATTTTTGCGAAAATCACATTAATGTAAGTACTATAACTGAATTTGTGTAGGTACTTCAGTTTCAACTTAAACAAAATAGAAGTTTTTAGGTTGTATGTAAAATCAAATCTGTATGTAAATTAATTAAATTTTTATCTTTCAGTTAGAATGAAAACTGACTGCAGCCGACCAACCAAATTTTAACTTGACCAGAAAACTGAGATAAAACTTGACCATTCACGCCTTTTTGATTTAATCTAAGTTATACACTGACACTAGATGATGTTTCAAAGAAAATAATATGTACTTGTGTCCAATTGAATAATGATGTAATTGAATATTAATTAAAAAGTATGTAATACAAACAAAAATATCAAAGTTTCATAATGAATATATTTATCTAAACAACTTTTACTTGAATTTACTGAGTACCTAATTAAAATTTGTTGCTTTCAGTGGTTACTTAATGAGAACTATTGTGTACTAACCTGTTCTCCTCTTGACAACGAGATTGATAAGGCAGTAAAAGTTGTGCAACATAATACAAAGCAGTGCATGCTCAGCCACAACATCAAAATGTGACCCGTCAACTAGAACAACATTATGTCAACAAAATAACTCAAGTATTCATATACTAAAGCACCATAGAAGTAAATAGGTCCAGTTTGGTAAAACTGAAAGATGTTATATCTTCACTGATTAAACCTGCTGGCCACCATGGCTGGTAAATTTCAGAACAGCTTACGCAAGAATATGCAAGTTATCCATTTTAAAGCCGTATACAAATATATTAAATGTGATTGCTGTGTTGTCAGCCTGTGCTCTTCTTAATTTACAAGACCCTTCTTATTAAATAAATAATATAAAGAATTTTTTTTCTTTACTTTATACATAACTAACATCTAAAGATGACATAATAAATTTTTGTACTACATTAGTCATTATGTTCTTCACTAAAAAAATGTTCTATGTTTATTTGACAATAATGACTTTTTATAAAAATCTTTATTAAAGAAAAAAGGGGTTTGTTCAACATTGAACATGTCACCTCTGTAGAAACTTCCAACAACAACAACTCTAGACATTACATGCATTATCACGATTTTTAATGGCTATAGCTACTAATTTATACAACATTTTAGCAGAATTTGAGGCTGGAAAGGACAAAATGGTGTTACACCATCCAACCTTATAAGGATTGATATTGAATTTGGTTTTAATCCTATGCCTAAATTCTTTGTAAAGGTTTAAGTTGAATCAAAATATTTTAATTTGCAATACATGTGTTTTATTTTTCCGTTACACCTTAAAAGATTTATAATATTTTATAGGTTTGTTGCTCATATTTATCATTGTTACTCAAATATATTAAATGTTCCAAAAGTACAAATAGGTTGAATAGAGTTAGATCAAATTTATTAATTTGTATATATTGCCTTAAGGTCGCAGGTAATAAAAGTCAAAATAATAGTAAAGTGATTTATTATGAAGTAATACTTTCATATAATTTAGGAAAAATGTAGTATAGTTTCCAAAATGGCACTATTTGATCAATAAGTTTTTTGACATACAGATTGTTAGAACAAATACCTATTATAGCTAATATTGTCACCTTTTGAGTGTTTTCAAAATTACATACTACTAGCAACACAAAAGTATATAAGTTTTGCTTTAGCACAAAACATCTGCATCTATACTTGAGTTAAGCATACTGTTCACAGTTTTCCGTCTTTGATAATTAACATTTTCTTCAGTAAAAGAGCATGACAATTATGTATTAATCTAATTTTATGGATACCGTTTGTTGAATAGACTATTACAGGGTATTAATCAGAAATGAGGTCACATTTTGCAAATTTCAACCCAAATCTTCATCTTTCAACTTTTATCCACATTTCATTATACTCGTAGGTGTCTGCAAGATTTCCCACCAAAAATCTTCCCAACAAAAGAACCATCATGTGTTATGCACTGGCTGACTTTATAGCACATGGAAGCTGTTATTGTTTATAACGAAGCTCGAACTAAAGAGCAATTCTGTATTGATGATTCGTGGTTTAGTTTTCTATGCACTTTATTCTTTCTTCATTGAAGAGGTCTTTTATTTTTTAAGAAATACGTCACAATCTGTGTCTGTGAATGTATATATATTTTTCCTCCCAGTAATTTTCTTCATGCTTGACAAATGAACAACTGCCAATCTTTCTCTTTTTATGTTCATTTACAAATTCTTGCAGTACTACACTGGTATTTGACACATGTTCCTGATGTTTTCTTTTCAACATTTCTCTTGAAGTAAATACTTTTAGTGTTTATTTGACTTTTGAGAGATAGAATTCTATCCAATAGCATTCAACTACTGTACAAAATAGCTCCTCACTGTGATGGTGCAACCACACCAAAAATGCATGTTTGCAACTCTCTTCTGCCGCGTGACAATCTTGACAAGTACACTTGTAACCTGTTACTCAATAAAACAGTATTGAAACTGTACTTATTTGTTTAGAGCGATACACAAAGAATCTCCTGACCATCAATCTGTCTATTTTCGGAAGATTTGTACTATCTGCTCTCACAAATCCAATATCAATGGTTGATTTTGCTATTAATACAAATAATTTACGATATTTACAAATATAATAACGAAGACTTGGACGATTTTTTGCCAGTTTTAGGAAAGAATAGTAGGTAGTGCAAATCGACGAGTTGTTGAATCAAATTTGACATTTCTTTGTTTACTATATGAGTGACGTCACGGCCCTGACCACAGGATATCAAAGCGTTTACGGCGTGAGATAAAAAAAGATTATTTCTAGCATTTTCAAATTAAAATTTTACAGCAATCATTCATTGTTATTTATTAAAATCGGTATATTGTGGAACCTTATGCCAAATACTGTTAGAAATAAACAATATTTTAATAAATTTTGATATGAGTCAACTACCCTATTGTGACAATACAGAGTTTTACCTACTCCCATTCCTTCACTAATCAAGCGGTCAGACTGTGGACTCTACCGTTTAGACGCGAGTGTATCTCCATTCAGCTCATTTAAACTTCAGCCGTGTCAAGGAGCCTGTACTACATTTATCCACAATTTATTACTTATTTGCATGTTTATGTTATTTTAGTTTTATTGTAATAGCAATTGTAGTTAATATTAATGTTAAATTGTACACCGTGTTAATCGTATTTTACGTTTATCATCTGTCGTGGGTCCGCTGGCAAACATTTCTTTAGAAATAAGCAGCACTTCTAAACTTACTCGTTTTTCTTTATGCTTTATCCTTGTCCTGTTATTTTTGTGTACCTAGGTACATAAATTATAAAATATAGTTGCAAAATTTTGACTCGCCTTTTAAAGTTGCTAGGGGGTACCACCACTCCGTTCATGTTCAACAGATCTTGCAGGTCTCCCCTGCACGGCGTCAGGTGAAGGCCCATCAGTTCATTGTACACCTTGTTCAGGTTTTCCTTAAAGTTCAAATGTATGTTCAAATAAAACTGTCTTACTTCCGCGAGTACTGCCCATTTGAATGAAACAAAAGATTCCGTGGTTACACGCGTATGTTTAGTTCGTAACATTTTCATTATTTAGCCCAGTTTCGAATATACTTTTCAGCATAAACACTGGGCCATCCCTAATGGCGGCTCCACATTTGAGCCGCGGAGCTCCGCGAACAGGCGTGAAGGTAAATTAGTTAAGAGGATTGTGAAGCTGTAAATTTTCATACAAAAAGCGATAACGCTTTTCTCCCACTAAACATAGTCCAATTTTCATAATTTTTGGAAATGTTGTAGATATAATGAAGATCTAGGTTTGTACGTTTTGATTTTGAAGAAATATTGGTCAGAATATAAATTATTAGCATCTAAATATCTACATTTTAGACTTAAAAACTACCTCGAGCATTTTTATCTTTTTTTGACAATATTTTACTGAATTACAAAAAAAGGAAAACGTACAAACATAGTTTAAGGTATACTGAATCGAATGAGACCAAAAGTGTCTAATTTCGTAAAGGTTTAGGGGGGTAAAACAGTTATCGCCCGAAACAATATTTCAAACAGGAATTGTAGGCAATTTCGACCAGTTCTTGCAACTCTCTCTATCGCACGATACGGGTCGGGGGCAGGGGTATAATGGGGCATAATGTAGTGATGTTATGTCACATCGTAGTTTCGTAGTTATTGTTGCCTAGGGAGGAGAAAGTAATATCGATATATCGATCAATACTGAAAGGTATTACTCAAGTCAGAACTATTAATCTACACAAATACCTTCTACATGAAAAAGTAAATGTCTTTTCGAATACGTTTATTGATTTTAATGTTTTGTTTTAAGGATCTTATTTCAATACAAACCTTATTTAAGGGTAAGCAGCCTGTAGCCTGTTAACTAACTGTAAATTCCCAAAATCAAAATAAATTGTAAGTATGTAGTTATTTGTTATAATAGATATATACCACAAAGACAAACTCAAAAGAAATTCGTTTTTTGTTTCTTGTGATAGGTATTTGTTATGCATTGTATGTTCGTTATCGTATTCTAAGTTGCTCACAAACTATTTTTCGTATAACCAAGTTGGAGCAGCTAAAAAACGTGTAATAAACTACTCGTATATGCGTTATTTTCAATATTATTTTATTTGTACTCGCGTTAAGGAATCTACGAATGTATAAAAAATACAAACTATAAAGTAAATAATATATGAAGGGTAGGCATGGTAGGCATATATGTGGAGAAGGCACCCTTAGTACGGTGTTAACGTTTCTTTTTTCATTTTAACAATATAATTTAAAGCAGCTGATTATATATAATCCTACTAATAGGTTTTTTTTTTTCATACAACAGGGAAGCTCTTGGCCTTATATCGGAACACAGCAATGCTATTAACATGTTATTATAGCGACAAACTTAGGTAAGACGGTGTTAGCTACCACCAACCAAACCGAGGAGAAAAGCTTCTGTCCCCGATGGGAATCAAACCCCGACCTCCCGATCAATACCCGGTGACCTCAACCACTAGACCACGGAGGTGGTAAAAATTAATTCTAAAACTATTAGTATAACTAGATACCCGAGATTAGTGTATAAAAATGAGAGGTATTTTATATTTGTTACATAATTATGACTCAACTCTAAATTGAAATTCGTACGTATCTACCCCACACATGGGGTACTTTCATACAGTATTATTCCTGTATTTCTGACAGCATAGACTTTTCATCGACTGCTTGACTACAAATTCTTTGGTTAATAACTTTGTACAATGTTTCTGTAAAAGTTATTTAGTTATCAATAAAACGCCCTTGCCCTTACACCGACGTGTAAGATCATATCCTATGCTGATATGTCAGTCCAGTCTACTTTTTAATGTCATCTAGCCACCTTTTCCTTAAGGAGGCCTATACCGCCGTTTTAGAAGAAAAGGCTTAGATGATGAATAATATTTTTTAATAATTATATGATTATTTTTGTTGGTGTTCACCTCAATTTCCTTAATAATAAGCCAAACGTAGCTTCTGTTTTGCTGCTAACTAATTCAAAGATGGATGGAGATGGAGCTAGTTGCAGATGATGTTACTATCCTACCAATTTTCTTACCATTGCTCTTTTTGCCATCTCTAGTTTGTGGACGATGGCCTTAGTTGTTACCCATGTCTCGGCTCCATAAGTAAGCACTGATAGGACACACTGGTTGAAGATCCGCGCTTTCTGTTTTATGCTAATGCTCATGATAAAAGCAAAGCCAAGTTTTGCAAAAGCTGCCCAGCCCAATCAAAAAAATATTTTTATTATTTATTATTACTTTTTATTTTTGTATCCCTGTTCCTATTTACTTTGTATGTAAAAGTATTATTATATGTTTAGTGTTTTTTTTTCAGAAAAGATTTTCATTTTTTCTTTTTTTTAAAAAAACGTCGCCCCACACTAGGATTTTCTCCTGTGTTGTGGGTGCAGTTACAAACATGGAATATTACATGAGCATACGCCCCGACCGGAACAAATTTCTGTAGGCCATACAAAACATTTGTCCCGTACGGGAATCGAACCCGCGACCCGTTGCGCAGTAGGTGATCACTCGACCTCTGCGCTAAACGAACACATCTCAAATGCAAATCATGTTAATTCAGTATAACACTCATTTTAAAAAAAGTCATTTTCCTTAGACAGGTAAATGTAGGATAGGTACATACTTTCATAACAAATAGTCCTCATCCTCAATCCTATAAGGTATAGGGATACCAAGTAAGTGCCTTCACAATAAATTTCAATACAGAAATAATTTACGAAATGTAAATAATTTCTGTATTCCGAAACTTATCTAATAAAATAATATGAAGAAAAAAGATTAAGTACGTTTGTTTGTAATGAATAAACTCAAAAACTACCAGACTGATTTTAAAAGTTCTTTGGCTAATAGAATGCTACATTATCACTGAGTAATATAGGCTATAAAATTATTTTTGCTATGTGAAAACATAAAATTCCCACATGAAAAACGAAAGTAACGATGGCGAAGCGGAAAGGGAGTCAGAAATATATGCAACGCAAAACATTACGAACGATAGAATATTAATCTCAAGCTCTCGCGCCGGGGCGGCCGCCAAATATCGTGGCCGAGTCGCGCGCTGCTGTGTCGTAGTGTGCGTGAAAATTTGCGCATGTTGTATTTGTGCTGTAATTTAAACGCCAGACCGGAGGCAGAGCGGTGTAAAACAGATAGCATTTTAGAAAATACCTACTCGCGCCACGCACGTTTACTTCACAATCCTCTTAAACAATTTGGGAATCCACATTCCCAAATTGTTAAACTAATTTTTAAAATTTAATTTTCAATATTTTCATGAGAAGTGCAAAGGCTATAATATATTCTGAGATAAACATTATAGCGTTTTTGTAAAGTGCGCCGTGTGAGTGATCCACTTCATTGGCCATATCTTTTTTATCTCGGGTTTAAAAAAAAATTAAATTCACTGTAACGTTTTTTACTATTTTTTACTAAATCCTCCTCAATTTTTGTCAACATTGAAAAGAGGATCACTCAATCCACATGCACATACTCGAGCCTATCCTAAATTAGGGTGTTTAGGGCAACCACGCTGGCCCAGTGCGGATTGGTCGACTTCACATACACCTTTGAATTTCTTCGCAGATATACCTATGCATATGCAGGTTGCCTCACGATGTTTTCCTTCACCGTAAAAGCGTCGTACAAATGTACCTACATATAAAATTCGAAAAAAAAACACATTGGTACATGGCGGTATCGACCACGGACCTTCCGATTGGAACACAGAGCCGAGTCCACAGCGCCACCGACGAGACGCTCAATTTATTTGGTCTCACGAAAGTCCACATACGTGATATGTCTTTTTCTGCTGCATGTTGTGGAAGTGGACGATGAGGGTGCAGTAACTGACGAACACGCTGAATATCTTTTCGTCTTCCGACGTGAACGGTTGTCCTTTCAGTTGGTTTGTTAATTGGACGACACCTGCAATAACGTTTTCCACTCATTATCCGCAAATCAGTTATAGGTGCCTGGCTACAAATAAGATAATACCGAAGAAGTACTATTATATCTTCTGTGCCGATTGCCGAAGGCTTAAAGAGAGAATGAGTAGGTAGTGTAGGTAAAGACATTGTTCCACGCAGATATTCATTGAATTTCAATGCGTTAAGAACACATTTATTAACGACGTCACTCACGCGCAGATATAAAAGAAGATCCTCGATAATGGAGCGTAATTCGTGAGGTGGAGGTTTATAAGCATTGAGCTCTACAAACTAGGGCTTGCATTCGAATATTTATTTTTATTCGAATAAGAACATCTTATATTCAAATATTCTAAAAAAAATATATCATTTAAAATTTAACTCTTATGATTTTAAATTGTATTTTAAACGGCGCGTGAGGGTTCGCAGGTCGCGCTACAAAGTTCGGGAGTAGTGTCGTGACGTGACCCTTGGTTGTGATGGTCGTACGTGTTCGACGAGCGTTCGTAATTTTTTTACAACCCCATATAATGGCCGAGATCGAACACTTCTATGGACAGCTTTACGCAACATCGCAAGCACTTCGCACACTGGCGCTGTTTTTATTTTATTTCAGCATATTTATTAAGCTTTATTAACTAATACGCACACATAAGCTATTTTTAGAAACATACTATTTATAAGTAGGTACAATGTATTTTACCTCCGTATGCGATAAACATTAATTCTGCGGCGAAACAACAAGATAGGGTTACATGATGCACAGACAATTTCTAACAAACAACCCACTAATTGTGAAAATATGGAAATAAAATCTCTATCTACTCTAATTAACACGAAACATGACTAACATTGGACAACGAATAGACAGCATCTTGTAGTATGGCTACGTGGCCTATAGTACGTGTGGTGTAGTTCCAGGAGATTTGCAAATAGTAGGTATATTAACCTCTACAGTGACCCAACAACGTTGCCAACTTGTGACATAGGATGTCAACTCATAGCACCCTGTAATTTCAGTTTTCACGGAAACGACTCTAGTAGGTATTCAGTCTCTCTCTGGTGAGTTCAATGTGAGAACGCCAAGTCCAAATAATGAACCAGTCACTAAAGAAAATAATAAAAATTTCACATATAGATAGGTACCGATAACACTTGTCTTATCCATTATAGGCGAAACCAGGCACGACCTGACCACGGTGCCTGTGGTGGGATCAATTTCCTTCAGAAACCTCGGATCTTTGTAAGCATCGCGCACGTTCAAAGCTTGTCCAGTGCGCGCTACGAGTCCCGCCGGTGTTTCCTCGTGACCCAAACTGGAATTAAAACATTTTACTCAAAAATGCATGTAATGTGGTCATTATTTTGACAACCTTGTTTGAGCAAAGTCGACCTTGCCGTTCTGTTTCAAGGAGCGGCCGGCAATGTTTTATTTAAAATACTTGTTGGTTTTATTTAGATTAGGTACTTGCATTTTTGAGTAAAGCACTATATAAGCCTTGGCCCACAATGACTGCTTCGCTGGTCACGCTATGATTGCCTCCAGCTAGCCTAGCTACGCTCTAGGCCTTCCAGCTTGGCCATCATTGCAGCCCTTGCTGCCCTCACTGTAAAGGCCTCGCCTACGGTCTCGGCCTTTATCTCAGCTCGTCCATCACGTGCTGCACGCTGACCGCGCTGTGTCGGCCTGGAGCTGCGCTATCGGCCATCATCAGCGCGACCAGCAAAGTAGTCATTATAGACCGCGGCAGTAGATAATGTACTATAAATAGTCAATATCTGTATCCGTTCAAAAAATCATATAAAAATCTTCCGGCTCGAAGGACCAGCAGGTATTAACTGTTCAATATTTATTGTTTGGAGATAAACTGAACAGTCTGTCAAAAAGTCACGAAAATAATGTTTTGGAAATTGACCCATTTCTCCACTCATAAAATTTAGATATGTCATTTGAAACGAGCTCTTGTCGAAAGAAGTAGCGCCCTGAATGGCAAAATGGAACGGAGGAATCGAACTTATAAAAGAATCCCTGATGCAGTTACGCAATTCTTTGTAATACTAACTTCACCTTTACCTTCTTCTTCGGCATCGCGGTCTTTTCAGATGACCATCCGTCGTCCCACATGTCGGCGAACAGTCCGTCACCCACTCGGTCTTTGTCGATGATGTAGAAACTGCTTCTCATTGCACCCATGAAGCATTTCACGATCGCCTGAACGTCCAGCAACCAAGCATTTAAGATAAATAACGAAGTCTTCAATTCTTACGTGTTGCCTGTGGTGACGTATGGAACTGAGCTTCTTACAATGGGTCTAGTAGCTCATAAGAAAGCTCTTAAGGTCACTTAAAGGACAATGGAAATGGTTTAGGTTTCTCTATTTAATCGAATCAGAAATGATGGGGTCTGTAGGACTAAAGTCACTGACGTAGCCCAAAGAATTAATTGAGAGGCAGTGGGCAGAATTAGCAGTAGTGGCGGAAAGGTCTTCGAGTGGCAGCCGCACACATAGCCGCAGTGTTGGTAGGCTGGTAGGTACGAGTAGGTTAGTGGTAGGGATCGCAGGAATCAGCTCGATGTGAGAAGCGATCTTTGGGGGAGGTCAATGTCCAGCAATAGGCGGCGAAATGATTACCCAAGCCAATCAGTTAGCATGCTATCGAATATCGATTACAAAACTCGATTCAATAAACCAGTAGAAATTAAACTTACATATCTAGAAGTTTACGTGAGTTCGCCAATGAAGTCATTAAGACGGAAAGGGCGAGTTTTATATGAGTCATGAGGACAATTTTTAAGAACCAAAAACTTGTGTTTATTAACGAGATACATAGTTTTGTAACACATTAACATTGTGGAATGCACCCACAGGTCCTATTAGTTTCGCTATCAACAGCAAGGCGCCTGGGGTGTATTACGTTCCTGGATCAAGACGGACCAGCTCCCCTAGACAAAAGCCACACGCAAATTTTTTCACAGTCGTGGCGCAGAAAAAATGTATGGGAATGACATTAGCCTGTGACAACCTCACGCTAAATTTTCCTCAGCTAATGTCATCTCCATACATTTTTCTGCGGAACGACTGCGATAAAATAAGCATGTGACTTTTGCCTAAGGGGTCAGCACATAGCAAATTTGGGGCAAATTCACCAGCATATCGGTGAGCATGGTGTCGACGGGCACGAGGTCGCAGAAGTAGGTCCGCAGCAGCGCGCGCAGCTCGCCGTCGAGGTGCGCGGCGCGGTGCAGCGTGACGCGCGCCTGCGCCTGGTGGACCGCCGCGCCGGCCCAGCACGCCAGGCTCACCACAGTGCACACCACGCTCTGGCGGCCACACACGCCGAGATCTCACGTATTAAGAGGAAATCGTACAGGCCGTTTTTCCATGCGAACGTAGTCCCCCGTTTCCTTCCTGAATAATGGCAATAGTTGCTCTATTTTGTCCAAAAAAATCAATGGCCACCATTAGCATGTTCCTCTTTTTCGGGCAGAAATACGTGACCGCACCGTACCCGCCGTTGGCTAGAGCTCTCCCGGCAGAGTGCCCAACGGTATTCTCTCTCCCTGCCCTGCCCTTATGGGCGCGCTAGGTAAGGTCCACGCTGCGACTCCACTACCCACGCGCCCGAGTATCATTAGCATGTTCCTATGTTTTCCTTTCTTTATTAAGTTTATTATTAACCTCTAGGTTTAAACCTTCAAAACCCTAAAAAATTAGGCCTTTTTTTAGGGTTTTGATGGTCTAATAATGACGTATAAACAGGTATCCTAGAATCGACGTACTGTTGACGTTATTTAGACGTCTAAATATGGCGTACTATTATTAAACCTAAATTGACTTAACAATGACGTCTATTATTAGTATTGACGTCAGTCTGCTGCTTGGGCTGATTTTCTGCTATATACAAATGTGGTGTTACTAGTTGCATTGCATGTCACCTTAATGTAGGTATATTACGCTCCCGATCCCGATTGTGTCTCTACGGAGGTAGAAGTATCTGGAGGAGTTTTAGCCGAGTATAGGGTCTTCTACCCGAGTCCGGCATGTCCTTGGGGTGGCCTCGTCAGTCGGCTCCTTGTCGAAACCGAAAGAAGGATATTACGGTCAACTATGTGCGCAGCGACACGAGATGCAAATTGAAATTGATGAAATGAAAATACTACTCAACATTCCATCGTTTGATTGATACAATCCCGATAGCTATTATCACTAAAGCAGCTACACAAACATCCAGCACACAAATTGGACGAGATTATTTGAAAAGAGCAAAACATAGAAACACATCCAAAGCCATTCTTTAAGTTTTAATGCAAAAAATAATTAAATCGGTCTAGTTTTAACGGAGAAAACGGGGAACTGCGAAATGTATATTTTGTATAAGTAGGTACTTTTCATAAGTATTTTGGGTTCGAGCTGCTGTTGTCTCTATCGCGCTCAGTTCGGTTGTTCGGTCACCATTTTATAAATATCTACTTTTGAATGCTCTCGTCCTAGTGTTTCCTCTTAACCGACTTCACAAAAGGAGAAGGTTCTCAACACGACTGTATTTGTCTCAAGGTGGAACGATTTTTATCAAAGGGAGACTTTACCTGAGTCGTCTGCGCTGGTGGGTTGGCAACGTACACTGTGTCCTACCTGATGGTCACTGTAGACACTTACCATCAGGTGGGCATCGTGCTTGTTTGCCAACTAAGTTGCATGCATTAAAAAAGATGAGTCTGCAATCCAGACGACATACAATACGACCCAAGCTCACAACGTATTTTGGGGTCCTTGTAGAATTGCAAATCTAACAGGAACCACACATACCATATTATAGGTATAGGCGACTGTCGCCACTATCATCAGGTGAGCAGCCTGAACCGGCTTGCCGACTTAGTTGTTTGAAAAAAAAACATAAAGCGAATACTCCACAAAGATACTGGTGTAGACACAATTTTAACTAGCTTACGATCGTCATTTGATTACAATGTTTACACATACGTCATCGTAGCATTCGGTGAAGGTCCTGTACAGTTCGAGCACGGCGTAGCAGCCGCCGTCGGGCTTGACCACGGGCACGCACAGCAGCGCGCGCGCGTCCACCCAGCGCTGGCCCTCCGCGAACCGCGCGTCGCGCTGCACGTCCTCGACCGCGAGGCACTCCTTGGTGGCGGCCGCGTGGGCAGCCGCCGACTTACCTTCCCCTGTTCACGTTAAAAGCCGCTGACTTACCTTCACCTGCCCCGTAGCATGACCAGCAAAACACGATACGATAAAGCGGTTTATCGCGGTCAACTGTCAAATCGCTAGGTATACGTTTTTATCAGATCACCGCGCTCAAAACATGCTACGAGTCTGTTTATATTATTACTAGGCTTGCCAGGTGATCGGTATTTGAATCCCGTATTCAGTTTTGTATTTCAGCATTTGCAACATCAGAGTGATCAGCCGTATCATTTATGTCTGATTCTCGGAACTATAAGTCATCATAAAACTGCTGAAAGCTGTAGCTAACAACAGTCCACCTGGATCGACGCTAATAATTTGTAGCCAGCCTCCAGCCACCCATAGCCAAGCTTTACACGGACGCGAAGCATGATGACGTCACGAACACATGCATAATTCAACAATTCAAAAATCTTTATTCAACATAGGCCTTTTGACGTCATGGACTGATCCACGCACTTGACCTCGCATGTGCTGCTATAGAAAGATATCATTAGTCTAGCATGACTCTACATTATGCTATGCTGACGAGAGAAGATAGGTGTTAGTACAGTAGGCTAGTAACCACTTACCAACAGGTACTTACGCCGACTCGCCAATGCTTATGTTTGAAGCCCTATTTGTACCTATCAAAAACTGTACCTTTAAACGCAGAAGTCTAACTAACCGATTGGGATGTTTACTTCATGACGCTCCAGAGTCTTGGCGTGACGAGGCATCAACACTATTTCGTTCCTTGCCTCGTTGACTATGTACAGGAAAACGCCTGTGTATGAAAGCAGTGTTTGTTAGGGTACTTTTTCGCGACAGGTACTTATTTCTTATGTAACTGCTCTGGGACTCCATTTTGGAATTGTTTTGATTTGTTATGCCGATATCATAGACAAAAACTTATTTAAATTATCCTTACCGATATTTATTGTCGTCATAATATTCTATTTATAAGCAGTTCATTTCGAGAATGCCGTTACCTCCCGTCATGCTCGCCCACACCGCATCCGTTTTTTTAGGGCGGGGCAATCTCTTTACTCTTGATCTCTTGAGCGTC
This sequence comes from Schoenobius gigantellus, assembly GCA_963935595.1. Classification (NCBI taxonomy): domain Eukaryota; kingdom Metazoa; phylum Arthropoda; class Insecta; order Lepidoptera; family Crambidae; genus Schoenobius; species Schoenobius gigantellus. The sequence goes on from OZ012553.1 coordinate 32,126,659, forward strand.
GGTGGCGCTGTGGACTCGGCACTTGCCTTCCAATCGGGAGGTCCGGGTTCGAGACCGCCATGTACCAATGTGTTTTTCGTTTTCGAATTTCATATGTACATTTGTCTGACGTTCCTACGGTGAAGGAAAACATCATGAGGAAACCTGCATACATCTGCGAAGAAATTCAATGATGTATGTGAAGTCGACCAATCCGCACTGGGCCAGCGTGGTTGACTAAGGCCTAATCACCCTAATATAGGGTAGGCTCGAGCCCCTCGGTGGGGACGTATATGAGCTGTGATGATGAATCTCTTTACGATTCCAAGGAACTGAAGCTGACAAGGCTATCCCTTGGATATGTTATAGAAGTCGGGTAAAAACATACCCGGCTAAACCACCATCTGGTAGGTAGGTACCTCTCCGCCCCCGGTGCAGACATGCTCGGGATCGGATTACCCATCAATAAAGTTATAATCAAGATTATTAAATATTCCAGTGTTCCCAAAATCTATTAAAATGCACTAAATAGCAATGTTTTCTTTCGTGAACCAAACGAAACGACAACAGCAGCTAAATAAATCAACCATATTGCAATAAGCAACCCCATGACTGAGTAGGTAGGAATCATGAAGCAAAACTTTGTTTTTGCTTCATGGTAGGAATACAACAATTACCTACCAGAACTATTCGTAACGGTCTTCAACATCATAGCAGTTTCGTACAGCAACGTGTCAAGATCCACCGTGTCTTCGAGGAAAACGGTGAACCTATTCAAGTCTAGGTGATGGCGCTCCTTCCCATCCTCCTTAAGCCCCTTCCGTTCGATTTGGGCGTACGGAGCGATCACTCTTCTCGTCACTTTGTCCAGTTTTTCCGACGAAACTAGGAAATGGGATTGCACTTTTGAAAGTTTAGCATGACCCTGCGTCGTCTCCCCGGCGACCTCTTTGTCATCCCCTTGGTTTGTGCTTTTAGATGATTTTCCAGTGTTAATATTACTGTCCATTTTACTTTATATCACTTTCAAACAACGTTCACAACAATAATAATATTATTAAGTGGGAGTTATTCCGAGGCAAGGCACTCTTTAATTTGTTGTTAATCGATTTAGTGACATTTCGATTTTCAAAAAATAAGTAAAAAAGTTTTAGGGAAGATAATCATAGACTCTATATAAAAAAAATAATATAATGAGTAAAACCTAATTTCAATTTACAATTACCTACATTATTAGTTGCCTTTCATCTCACCTGATGGTAAGTGACGACAAGGCCTGGACTCCTCAACAACTGAGGAACTGGCTATCTTACCTCCAATTGTCGGAACACAACAAATTATGGCGACAAACTTAGGGAAGACGGTGGTAGCTAGCCAGGCGGGCTCGGCACAGAAGTCCTACCACCAAGCAAACCGAGCAGAAAAATTTCTGCCCCCATGGGGAATTGATCTCCGGACCTCCCGATCAACACCTGGTGGCCTCAACCACTAGACCACGGAGGCGGTTGTGCCTCTTCAAGATTGTGCAGAGTGGTGGTACATAGAGATGTCACCTGTCGCTTGCACCCAAGCGACGCGACGGCTCTCAGTAGAAAATATGAGAAGAGATGAGATGAGCATATGCTAGCTAGCATATGCTCATGCACGCACGGATATGTCATATCCGCTCTAAGTACAGTAAGCGCCACGTCAAACGTTACATTTGCACTACGAAATTCGCTGCTATTACGAGCGACATAAAAGTCATTTAGTATAGCTCTCAAGCTCATTGGCGTATCTAGAGTGTTTTATCAGTTTTTTTTTGCCTGGCCCATGATTTGTGTGAAGTTATCAATATTTTGGCGTCCTTCATATAATTTTGAATCGGTAGCTTAACATCCTGGGGTGGGCACTAGACCATACTGGGGAGAAACTTTCAACCCCTATTTGGCACCTTAAGGGGTTGAATTCCAATAAACCATGAAACACGTATTCAATGAAATGTTTTTAAGAGCAAGAATCTGAAGTTTTATCAAAATCGTTGCTAATTTTAAGATTTTTCCATACAAACTTGTAACCCCTATTTCATCCCTTTAGGGTTAACATTTTTTAAAATACCTTCTTAGTGTGCGTCCACATTTTGAATTAAAACTACTGTCCAAATTTCACGTTTGTTCCATTAGCGGTTACGGCTGTGCGTGCGTGACTATAGATGGGAACTTCTCCTTTTATTATTAATCTTAAATATAGATAGAAGATAGCGGATTAGTTCTCAGATAAATAGGTACAAAACTAATATTAATAACTGGGTACTGTGACTTGACATGTTATGACAGTACGTAAGTTGACATCGGACTAGTGGCGTATTTTGCCAGTAGGTTTTCTCTTGAATCAATTCCAATCGAGCGACATTGAGATTGTGATTTTTTGTACGCTTGAGTTTCCACATTGGCGCCAAACTGAGGCCCAATTCTGCTAATAAGTTACAGCCGAATCGAAACTGAACCGTTGGGATCGACCAATCAGAACGCCACATTGGTGGCAATTCTGTTGGCACTAATTCGATTAAACTAAACTAAATTTAGTTTTAGTGCTGTCAAATTGTTTTCAGTAAAAATTTTCGAACAAAAAACACGATTTGACAGCACTAAAATTAAATTTAGTTTAGTCTATTCCAACAAATGCCAACAGAATTGACACCATTATCACGTCATCGAACAAATGGCAATATACGCGCTCCGATTGGTCGATCGCAACGGTTTAATTTCGATTCGGCTGTAACTTATTAGCAGAATTGGGCCGTATTGCGCAGATTTTGAGTGATCCAAACTCAGTGCCATTTATTATTTTCGACAAACGGATCCAATTTGTCGCTAGTGTCGCTAAATAAGCGTACGAAATATCACAATGTCGATGTCGATCGATCGGAATTGTAAATTGTCGACTGATGTGCTGATGCAATAATTATCATGCCTGCTAGATGGCTCAAATCACAGATTGACAACGTTTGTTAAACGAAATATAAAAGCAATAAAACATACATAAGACTTCATCCTTTATTGGTATAGTACCAATACCGTTGTAAAATAATACAAAATAGTACTTTAACCAATAACATACAACAAGTACTTAATTAAATCTAGCTAGGGAGATAAAATTAATCTATAGTTCATAATCTACCTACAAAATGTTCACCTTATGTCTTATGAATTCATTTACTAAATTTAAAAATGAATTTGTTATCCGTAACCTGTGTCATGCCGGGCAGTATAGGGAACTGCAGACCTGTCATGTGGTAGACCGATCCCATGGTATGCAAATAATGTGAAATCGTAGTGCAAAACGAAAAATAAGATATTCAGTCAGATTTTTGATCATTCGTTCAATATTTATCATGATGACATCATTGAAATTATGACACAGTGATGATATCATTGTAGATCAAATGAAGTATTTCATGACTTTCTTACCTCAAAATTCATACCATGTTATACGATGAAAGATCCATAATAAGTGAGCAACATCAAAACAATTCTTGCTCGCTTACAGTTACCTTGAGTGCCTGTTAAAATTCATTGATGAAAATGATCGCTTTAAAAACAGCACCGGAAACCTATCTGTTCAATCATATGTACACAAACGGTCCTTGTACTGACGGTACAATATGTCATGTGAAATAACGCCACGGTTGTGTGAACGTGGTCTAGAGCAAAATGATTAAGTTATCAGTGATTGAACAGCGTGAACAGCGGCATAAAGAGGAAAGGTTTTATGGTCGAATTTTTTTACTCTACTTTTCGTTTCAATTGCTAGGAAATAAAACAAGGATTAAGCATACACATTTTTCGTTCTTATATTTATTTCGTTCGTTCGTATTTTCCTTTGAAGGACTTCAACAATCATTCGGTTACGTCTCGGACATGCTAGTCTCCACTCTTTTTGGCTAAAATTCGCATTCGAGGCCACACTGTTTGCGAATGTGGTTTAGAGGAAGGCACTGAAGACCATATTTTCGTGACACCGACTGCCTGAGTCACCAAATCTCATTGTACAACTGCTTCCTGAATTTATTTCCCGTCCTACAAAAATGAATTTCCTTTTAACGCAAATAAACACCCAATTCCTTAATTCTTTTTTAAATAATATGTGTATATAGAGAAACACTAAATTAAATTATAATTCCAAGTTGCTACTACTACTAACGATATAATGTCTGCTTTGCTTGTTCACAGGTAGAACAACTGGCTAAGTATTTTCTAGGCTGCATAATTTTACCATTATGTATAAACCGTAAAACCGTGTTTTTGCTACTCGACATTGGCGACTTGTTAAACCTGACAGAAGCCACTTAACCTTAAAATTTAACTAATTAAAGTCTAAGGCGAAATTATTATTTTAGTATCTACTTGTAGACACTGCTTAATTATGAATACTTTGATGAATTCGCAACCACACCAAAACATATTTGACGAATAATTAGTTTCCCGCCATACATTTTTTCTTAATTTTTTTTTTTTCATTTCCAACATTTGGCTATGGTCAGTTCCTTAACGCCAAGTTATAAATATTTATCATAATTGTTTTTACGTGAAGACACGCCCGTATTAATCCTAAAGTATTTAGATAGTAATATGTCATAATTAAGATAACACCCAAATCACATAAAAGTAAATTCACATATCTATTAAATGAAGACTTATTGTGTATGTGGCTGTGAGACCTAATTGCTTTAGTCTTAAAAGCAGAAATTAATCACAAGAGCATATAAAGCCATTTTATGCAGCTTTCTCCCAACATAAAGAAACACTTTAAGTTAAGAGCATGAGAAATGAAAATGATTATTTCTATGCATGGTTTTTTAATAGCTGGAGCGCGTTCAGAGCCTTCACGCGAACTACAACTTTTCGCTCTAACCCCGTTCAATGCCTTCGAGCGTCTCGCGCGGGTGAAACAACCGGCCCGGTCAAGACCACTTCAAGACCTTAGGCCTCGTTTACGGAGACGTGGGGCGTCGCGCGTCGCGTGTGGCGTGGAGTCTCGCGGCGCGTCCGACGTTTTTTCTGTTTACGGTGGGGCGGCGCGTGAAGCGGCACTCATAATCGCACGCGTGAACACAAACATATGGCAATATACGATGTTGTTCATAGAGATGCGAGACGGGAACACCGACGGACGCGGCGGTGCCATCCGCGGGCTGGGCCGTAAAAAACGCGCCATTTCAAGCAAAGGCGTGTAAAATCGCTTCTCCGTAAACGCACTCATACAACGCCATATGTTTGAATTCTGTGCAGGCGGCGCCGCGGGCAGGACCGTCTTTCACCTATTAGAGGCCCTGGGCACATTAGGATAGTGGGCCCCCTATGACCATAATAAAGCACTATTTAACCGACTTTAAAAAGGAGGAGGTTATTAATTCGACCCGTATGTTGTTTTGTTTGTGTGTATGTACGCGGATACACCGCCAATTGTGGACCGATTTTCAAAATTCTGTTTGTATTTGATAGAGTATACTCCTGGGGTGGTCCCAAGGTCACCAAAGTCAGGACCTGACGATGGGATCCCATAAAAATCGAGGGAAACCCTTAAATTGTATAGGTATTTCCAACGTGTTTTGTGTATATCTTACTGTAAAAGCCCGAACTACGGTAAATCCTAACATTTTCCGGTAGAACCTAAGATTTATCAACTCTTAATGTTTAAAAGTCCGAACTGTTCTGTGATCATTGTTTATTTCTGACTTTTACCATTATACACCCGGTAAATCCTAGAACTTACCACCAACACCACGACGCGGTCAATGTTGAAAATATTCCTAAGAGGAAATCATACTGGTTTCCTTCCTCGATAGTGGCAATAGTTGCCCTATTTTTACAAAAAAAAAGCTATGCACATGGTCCTACGTTCTCCTTTTTTTATTACATTAATTATTACAGGCGATTTAATCCTTCAAAAATTTTCTGCTGTTTCAAACATCCAGCAAACAAATTTGACGCGATTATATGAAAAAATATGAAACACAGAAACATAACCAAAACCTTTCCTTAAATTTAAAAAAAAGTAATTAAATCGTTCAAGTTTTAGAGGAGAAAATAGAGGACTACGAAACGTCTATTTTGTGTATTTTTCAGTTGTCTCTATGGCACTCGTTTGTTTGGGGGCACAACGCGACAGCAATACTTGCATTTAAAAAAATCCTATTTTTGAATTCTCCTGACCTTAGTGTTTTCTCTTGAGACGCATAAAACGTGAGACTTTTTAGATTGGTCAAATATTTTAATTAAGTAAGTTATAAAATACCAAATAATAAGATAAATAATGATTCAGTTACCACAGGCCAACGTAGGCATTTGTGAGAAAATCATTTTCGTTTTTGAATTGTTTTGTTTTTTTAAAGGTGTTAAAATTATTTTTTATAAGTTACTATAGCATTCCGCTCGCGACTTCGCCCGCGTTATTTTTGTTTTCTCGTGGGATTTTTTTTCCCGTAGGAAAATTACTCTATGTCCTTCCCCTGGTCTCTCAATATATCACTATACCAACTTTCGACAAAATCGGTTCAGTAGTTTCGAAACCTATTCAATACAAACACAAACAATCAAACCTTTCCTCTTTATAATATTAGTAGAGATTAAAAAATAAATAAAAATAATTACAATAACAAATGTTTTATCATAACGATAATTATATTTTTTTTATTTAGTATTTAATTTAGACTTTGTTTAGTTTTAATGTGTACAATTACAGGTCGCATGTAACTATGTCGTTTTGTACAGTCTAGGTGGATTCGTAACTTAATTAATTTGTAAGGTGCTGACTCATAGTTAAATTGAAAAGAAAAACGACAGAAATACACATTGTATTATTCCGAAAACCAATATTTACTAACCGTCATTGGTAAAACCTAGCATACCCCAAAGTCTAAAAGCTCGAAAAATCATCTATTCTTTTTAAAATCCTAACAGTTACCAGCTCATGTAGGATTTACCGGCAAAACCTAAGATTTACTGACATACGGGCTTTTACAGTAACAGATACACTATAAAATCACCTTTATATTAAAATATATTTCATTTCTAGACATCATCAGGTCCAAAGTGGATAATAATGTTCCTTACTGACAAAACCTAAGATTTACCAATATAAGGACTTTTACAGTAACATATATCTATTCAAAAGAAAATAAGAGCCACCTATTACTTTTATTAATTTTCAATAGAATCTTATTGCTTATTTATATTAGGTACGCACTTAATTTATTTGTCGTCAAAAACGTTCGGGACCTTAAAACCAATAAACAAACACAGAGAAGAAATGAGCTAAGAAATGAGTACCTAATGTTAGTTTGTTTATCATAAAATTTTACAGGTGGCTGTAATTTTGTTTTGAGTAGTATTTAATATAGTATGTATAATGAGAAAGTAGAGTAGCTATCGGTTATCGCTTGGTAATCGAGTAGGGACTAGGGGGCCCCAGTCCATCGGGGGCCCTGGGTACGTGCCCATTGTGCCCAATGGGTAAGAGGGGCCTGGCCGCGGGCCGCGCCGCGCAACGCCCCGCGTCTCCGTAAAGAGTGTCAGAGCGAGTTACAACTGAACAACCGTCAAATTTGATGGTTGTAAAACGCTCTGACGTTTATTACTGAAATACTCTTACGTGATTGGATGATATTGGCGGCCATAATCTAAAATGTCATTTTATAGAAAGAGAGAGAAATAAAAATTCAAGGCGTTCAACGCCTCTGAGCGAGTTAAAAAACAACCGGACAACTACACCCAGAGGCTCTGAACGTGCTCCAGTATTTATATTCTTATTCTCATAGCATTTCCGGTCCAAAACTACCAGTTATGTTATGCATATAATGACAACTATATTTCAACCAGATATTTAATGTTTTTATGAATACAAACAAAACAATATTTGATTTAAAACAGTATCAAATAAATTTATTATTCTGAATAGTAAAAGACAATTTTTGGATATTTATGTAAATATCCAACAATTGTCTTTTACTATTTTCTCTTTTATTTACTATTGACGTTCAAAAGAGATTGTAACAATCCAATTTCAATAAAAGATATTGAATTTGAATTTGAACTTAAACTATTTTGTCTATATTAGGGCCATAACTATCAATATTTATTATACTGAATGCCACCAATTTTCAGATACTTAATCATGAAAATTCAGAATAAGGTAAGGTAACACAATAAGAATGTGAGATATAACTTTGTCTTTATCTCATTGGGATGATAGTTAGATTCTTGAAAGTATTCAAAACTTTAATGACTTTCTAAACATTCTTAATCTATAAATGGGAATACATAATCATAAAAACCTTATTTAATTATGGATGCAATTTTTTTTTTGGAAATATTATAATTTTTGAACATTATTAATAAATGTGACACTGAGACAATAAAAGTATTTAGGCAGTACATTCTCTACAAATGGAGAAATCCTTGTCAGAATATTATAAAATTCAAAAAATAGAAGTGTGTAGGTATTCATTTACATATCATAATTATATCACAACCCATTAAACATATTTGTGACTACACAAATGTAGAATTCAATTATTCATATAAAATAAGAAAAATATTTAATGCTGCACTCTCTACATAATGATTAATGATACACAGACAAGTTGTTGAAAGTTGGCGAACAATTTCAAAAAGAAAACTGTGTGGAGATAAATAAGCTACTTCTAACTACAGTTAGAATAGAAATAGCTTTAGGGTATTCAGGGTGTTATTTCTAAGAAGAAATCTATCGCGATCCCTTACAATTTGACAGTCGCAGCCCACCCATCACTCCTTTATAAAAGGAAGCCAGTATAGAGTTGTGTGTTCACAGCGCAATGGCTGTCAAATTTAAGGTGATCTTGATAGATGTTTTCTTAGACAGTAAACCACCAGGTTCAAAATATAACAACTTACTTAATTATATAAATTACGGCCATGTTATAGGTTTTCTGCCTTTTTTTGGAGGAGGACTGTCTGTTGCAAGTGTCACCTGAAAAATTGATATAAAAATTTGAAGAGTAAATAAAAATAACACATCAGACAAAGAAAACTATATGGCTTAATTGATATGTCATGTGCAAAGGACTTGACCAGTAATGGCAATATGTGCAGGATAACTGCTTTTACATTATTATTTATAAAACAAACATTAATTTACTATGGTGTTATTTCAATTATTATTTTATAATTTTATTATTATAATTGTCACTGTCGTGTTTTTTAAGATTCCTTAATAGACTTTTTTACAATTGGGTTCTTAATAAAAAGGAATGGTAGGTAGGTTAAACTTTTTTTCATTGTGTGAAAGATTATACCCCGTTTGAAACTAAAAAAAAAACAAAAAAACATGCATGCATTAGTGCTGACTGGAAATAGCCACCATCTTTTCGGAGATTTCAAAAGGAGATTGATCGGGGATTTGGTAATGAAATACTGATTTGAGAAAAAGCTAGAAAATCGGCAAGTACTTAGGTTTTATGTTAACCAAAGTGTGAAGTTCGTACTTTTCTTGTGATGATATCATTTAATTCTATTAGTTCAAATAATCATTTTATTTTCGGCTGTTAAGTGTTCCTTTTTTTAGTATTTTCATGACAAAGCAGAAAATCTTTTTGTTAATTTCATTAAGTATCTATACATTATTTTGTAGGTCAAACTGACAAATGTAAAAGTAATGTCTTTCAGTTTAATTCAAAAAATAAGCCCAAAAGAATCTGTAAATGCTGAAGTAGTAAATATTCCAACAAGTATTATCTCCATCTTGTGTATAAAAGGAGAGTTATTTAGCAAAAACTTATCTTCATTTCTCTCTGGATTTTCAGCTTTCAGAGCAGTGCTGGATTTACACATTGGCCAAACCTATAAAATTTTTGCCGCCCCTACTGGCCTCAAAAATTAGATACTCTGTTCACAATAATGTTAATTCCCTTTTTTATTTTTTTTTGCCGCCCCCCTAATTTTCCCGCCCTAAGCTTCAGCTTTTTTAGCTTCTATGGTAAATCTGCCACTGTTTCAGAGTCTAGAAACTTTTTTGCTGTTAACTATGGGGCATAACAATTCCAAAAGTAGCACCGTATTTGCAGCACAATAATATTAAATGACTAGGCTAGCGTCCATAGTCGCACTGGTCATGTCTTTTGTATGTGTATAATTGTATATTGTATGAATTTCTAAGCATTTTTCTTTTACAAACTTATAACAAAATACTTACAGAATCCACTGACATCTTCCTTTTAGCAACATTCACATCTGGCAATGCTTGTGTTTTTATATCTAATTTTATTCTCTTTAAATGTCCCGATAAAATGTCGGGTGGTGGTTTCAACCTGTTGCATTCATTATTATATCGACAATTCAAATATTGTTTATAGTTTACATTCAATTTCACAGGTTCCGGACTTGATTTTCGGGCTTGATTTAATACTTTACCACGGCCAGTATCTCTATATTTTCTTTGGCCATGGGGAACGCAATAATTGTGGAAAACATCCAAGAGATCATCCCTATGTAAATAGTCTAGGTTAGTTATATGTAGATGTCTCTGTAAATATGAAAACGTACATAATTAAACATTGAGAATGTAAAAGAAAAACAGGCTACAAAAATACAAATAAATAGTAAACCTACTAACATCTCTAATAATACTAATTAACTGTTCATTCGTGAGGAGCTCCGGGTGCAGTAACATTTCACACGGCACAGACATTTTGCTGTATAATTTAATTATAGAATTCCTTGGTGGAGAACTACGTCATTATCAAAACTGCTGGTAGTAGCAATCAACATTACTGTTTTTATTTATTTTCAGGAATTGTTCATTTTGTTGAAAATATAACCTTAAAGTAATTCTAACTAACAACGACTACTGTCACTGTCACTAAAAAAATCTGTCAGTGGCGTCAAAGGTTGCGGTCCGCATGACGATGATATCGATATTATCGCGATAACAGCCGGTCCCCATGAACCATTGATTTACTAACGTTGGTAGTAAATCAATAGCATGAACGTTAGCGCGTTCACGACATATGTCATGACGTCATAGATGACGTCATTGAAGCCGCCATTTTGCGCTAACATCGACCATGCCCCAGAGCGTTATCGTTGTGAGCGAACTGTCAAAAGTGTCAAATTAAACCGCCAATGCAAAAGTATTTCGAATTTTTGAGACAATAAATTATTTATAAAAAGCTCAGAAGAATAACTAAAGCATAGAAACCTAGCAAAAATAGCTACTGAACTTAATATATTTGACTCACTTTGACATTAGGCGCTGCTAATAGAAGTTAGACAGAGACACGTATATGCAAGATGTTTCGAAATTTTGTAGGTCGTCACTAATTCTCGCTTGTCAGTTCTTCTCCCAGTGATGTCGTGCTCATCACTCACCTAGTTTCAACGTCGATAATTATATTATGTAGGTATTTAATAGATCCCTAATACTAAAATGTATTTTTTACGAAAAATATAACATAAATAATTAAGGGTAGATTTTCTTATGTAACTTATCCAGCTAATAGCTGCTGTCTCTTTGGTATGGTCAGGCTGGCCGTTCATGAGACTAAAAGCGGGAAGTGCGAGTCGGACTCGCCAACCGAGGGTCCCGTATAAAATTGTAGGTTATACTTTAAATAGAGACTAAATTTTTTATGATTTAATTACAAATGTGGAGTTTGAGATTTTCCCTGACTTGTAGTGTAAGACTATATAACTTCACAAATTTCATAGTTCTAGCTAGATCAACGAAAAGTACCCTATACATTTTGATGCCCGTGAGAATGTCGAAATATACGTTTTTGGCGACATAAACGGCCGTACCTTTTTTTGTTAACTTAGAAGTTAGATTTTTTCACATCTTCAAGGGACTAGAACTTGTTAGTGTAGAACTGAGTAATTATATGGTTTTAATTTCAACTCGATACCTTCACGCGTTACCAAGATAGTCTTGACAGACAAACGGACAATAAAGTGATCCTATAATGGTTCAGTGTTTCTTTTGAGGTACGGAATCCTAAAATTAGGACTATTTAAGTGACGGGTATTTCCCGTTATCTAAAATGTTGGAATTTTTCTATTGCAGAGATTCACAAATTCTATGGGAAGGAAATCGAAGACACACTGCTTTTATTTCATCGCTTAGATTTAATTCATTTTTTATCGCATCGCTTAGAGGTACTTGAGGTTAATCTCATATTTAATTTACTTACCCGAAAATTTAACCCTCATGGATTTTGAACCTTGGATAAATTCGTGAATGCTAAAACTACTATTTGTACACATATGCTTGGAAATTAAACTAAAAACATTAACATTTGACCATAATTTATTGTTAAGACATTTTTCGATAGATTTATTACGCTTGATGTGCGGCCGGGCTTAGAATGTAAATTTTCTGAAGGCGGCGTTTAGATATTTTACCTTTTTGACTCTTTCAAGTTCTTTTCTAGATCTAATATTTTAATTCTTAGAAAAAAATCATCTGAACTGGTTGTTCTTGGCATCCGTGTCAAGGATTCCTTAAAGAAATAGTTAAGAAATTAAATACGTTTTTATTTTCATAAATTATATTTTAGTTTAAAGATTTGCTTTCATTAAATAACTTGACTTACGTCATGACGTCTCCATTTCATAGTTTTACTACTAAGTACATACAAAATTAATCTGATGGAAAATATCTGGAGCAAAGACTATGCTTTCTTGGACTCCAATTTCGTCTAACAATAAACTTTATCCATATGTTTTTTATACATTGTCTTTAGGAAATCGCGTGAACGGATAAAGGCAAAGAAAATAATGTCAAAGGCCCCGTTCCGTTTCGAGATTACACTACTCACAGTACTCAGACTGCCCACGCCCGGACCGAATCAATAGACGCGATAATGATGCCAACACAGACATATAAATAAAAGCAGACTTAACATAATTGTACTCACACACTAGTAATGTATATTGTTTTTTCATTCACACATAAACATTTCCGAAGCCGTGGCAGACGGCATGTTTACCTTTGTCATCGTAAGACAAAAATGGTGGTGACATTGTGTTATAATATTTTGTCCAATCCAGCTTTATATATAACTGCTAATCGGACAAGAAAAATGGTAAAGTGCTATGCCCCGAAGTGTTCAAACGCATCTTATAATAAAACTCTAGAAATTATCTTTCATCGGTAAGTAATTCTCGTACATATTTTTTGGTTAAGCTTACAAGATGTATATCGCGTCTCATGTGTTTGTAATTCTCTAGGATTGTGAGCAACGTTAACTGCCTTGCACAAAAATCTGTTTTTACTTGGTTTTATTTTGAAATAGTTGTGAATTTTACAATTCAATATATTTCATTGACTTAATTTGACATTTCTTGTACTAGGCAGTTCAAAGGGGTCGAACTCAGGGTTAGAATAGAAAATCCTGCTAGTTTGTTGTCGGTATGGTGCTACTAACTTGACTATTAACTTAAGTAAGGTATAATATTTTGTATACAGAGATAATAAAACTAAGTTAAAGAAATGTTTTTAATTTTAATTGATACCAAGAGTAGGGCACTTTTTGTACGTAAAATTAAATAATTTCAATAGTAATAACTAAATTAAAATTTTAAGTAGGTACTATGATAATGTTAACTTGGATAATAATATCCATATTTTAAAAATATTTTTAATTTGCAGCATTCAAAGAAGACGACAGTTGAGAGACGAACCCACGACTTGGAACATAAGATGTAATCATTACGCTCGTACTGACCAAATTTCCGAATGAAATTATTTCAAGAAAATTGTACTTTTTAAAAATAAATAAGCAAGCATACACCTACAAGTTGTTTTTTTAATTCCCTCGCAACTCCTACATCCATACTATAAAATTTTAAATGTAAAAGTAACTTTGTGTCTGTCGCGCTTTGACGCCAAAACTACTGAACCGATTTAAATGAAATTTGGTACACAGATAGTCTAGAGCCTGAGAAGGACATAGGCTACTTTTAAATGAAAAAAGGATTGAAAGGGGGGGTGAAAGATTGTATAGAAGTATTGTCATTTTTAAAGCTAGAAGCTTGAAACTTATTTTATAGGTTGTTATATCTATAAATAAATATGACATTCACAGTTTGTAAAAATTTTACCCTCAGGGGGGTAAAATAACTATAGGGAACTATAACTATAGTAACTTTCATAGGCAAAGGCGCATCACTAATAAACGATAAATTGTCTTATTTAGACGACAGCAAAATTCATGTTGTGTGTGATGCACTCAAGACTCAGTAAAAAAAGCAATTGCTTTAGCCTAAAAATTTAAGGTGTAAATTATCTTTTTAAGCTTCAAATTTCAATGACGACAATCCAACTCTACTCTATCACTTTAAAACTTCATATTTTACTCAATAAAAAATCCCTGTAAAAATGAGTACAAAGTCCTTATAGTGCAGAGTGTGGTCCCGGCGTACCTTAATGCGGCCCTGACTTTTGTTTGTGTGTGAGTAATGTTTACATGTGGTGAAGTTGCCACGCATTTTTGAACAATATGTTAAGTCTGCTTTTATTTATATGTCTGTGGATGCCAATGGCATGCTTAGACTATGGATACCAATGGACATGAAATACCTACGAAAAAAGCGTGCCAAAATTTGTGGTGGTGCTCTAAGATGGCGGAAAAAAGTTGAAACGCCGCATCCAAGATTCCACATTTATTGTGTTTTTGTCTTTATACAATTCATTAAAAAATCTATGAAAAACATAGAACTGTAAAATGCACTCAGAAATAATGCTCACTGACTGATATTTTAGCACAACAACAAACACGGTGCTTTGTAATGGCGGACTGAACTGGACGCATTTGTTTGAGACATATTAATACATTGCGAGTCCATTGTTGTACTTAGTCTGAGATGGCATGCTATCGTTTCGGAACATTTTCGGAACGATCGTGAACGCGCTTATGTCAATAATAACAAAACAAACATAACCTCAAAAAGAATTTAACGGACTTCGGCGGGAACTTTGAACGTGAAAGGCGCCCAAATTTTATACTTTCTGTAAAACATTTTCATTTCGTATTTCATTTTATTATAATAGTTGTAACTGTATATATATCATCTTAATTGTAAATATAAATAGTATAGTGAACAGTTTTAATTAAATATGGGAGCTACTAAAAAGCGAAAAAAAGAACCCCCACCAGACAAGTGCTCGTCTCCTGGAGAATCTTCTTCAGACTCGGAGGCTGCTGAAAACAATAACAGCAGAAAATATGAGATTTATAAAGTCCCAGGATATACTAGGAAGTACCCCGAGAATACTGCAAAGTCAGAATTTATTGTTTTCGCATCACACAAAGATGAGCGCCAATTTAATGACAAAGATAGGCTAGCTCTGTCACATGCCATACGCAAGCATTGCGTTACTGGCATACTCCACCTAAAATCTATCAATAAGTTTAAGATAGGTATTACATTTGACTTATCCAACAATGCAAATGTTTTCTTACAAAATAAGAAATTGCTGGAAGAGCTTTCCTTGAAAGCAACGATTCCAGCTAGTGACACCGAGGTCACTGGTGTTATAACGTCAGTACCAATTGACTTATCGAACAAGAATATATCGACTCTTATTGGAAGTTCAAGAAATATAATTCAGGTGAGGCGCTTCATGCGTCGTGTACATAATGAGGATGGTGCAGTCTCGTTCCAGCCAACTCCGACAGTTGCAGTCACGTTCGCATCGACAGAATTGCCACAGTATGTATACCTGGACTCTTGGAGGCACGAGGTAAGCGTATACGTTCCTCCAGTCAAACAGTGTTTACGGTGTATGAAATTTGGTCACATTGCCAAATTTTGTCGAAATTCAGAAATATGTTCGATTTGCACTGAAAACCACAATTTCAAATCTTGCAAAATAGCGCCTAATAATGCTAAATGCGCCAACTGTGGTGGCGATCACATAGCAATTTCGAATCAATGCCCAATTAAAAAACAAAAAACTGAAGAAAATAGAATTAAATCACGTACAGCAAAATATTCGGACTTGTTAAACGAAAAAGCTTTCCCACAATTAAACGCAAAACATTTTGAAACCCAGATGAAAAATTTGACGAAATCTGACCGCTTTATTAATTTACTGGCAAATGCTATAACACAAATGATTATAAATAACAAAGATCAAAAAACGCCTATAAACTCAAATACTATTCGTGTCTCATTAAATAATACTTTAGAAAAGATATTTAGTCCTTCTTCATAATGGATATTACACTTAAAATGTCTCAATAAAAATACGTAGATCAACCAACCTTTTTACCACTATAAACAAAGTAGGGTAAAACTTAAAGCAACACTGGTATACCCATCTACTTTAGGCAGGTATGACGTCATCTATGTCTGTCCCTTACGGGTATACGGTCACGTCCTATCTTACGTAGTGTTATATACTCTTTGTCCTATCTATTCATTCTTTATCTAAGGGTCAAGACGTTGAAGAGGAGTGAATTGCCATCAACAAAAATAAGAAGAAGAAGTCACTAGCATCTAGCATCACAGTCTCACAGATCACTATTGGTGCGTTCCGAATTGCTATAAAAGCGATAATATCGCGGATCCGACCAAATTAAATCGTCACAAAATATAAGGGCTATTGGATCAGTAGGTTATGTTGTGACTTTGGTCGGATTCGTGATATTATCACTTTTATCGTTTTACGGAACGCAGGGTATATATGTAGCAAGATATGTAGCAAGCTAGCATTTTCCAATGTCAAAAATTGTTGTTTGTGTATTTCTGTCGTGTGAAATGTGTGATGAGATTTCGTGTTCTATGTGTAATTTATCAATATCCAGATAAAATAATCAAATCCAAAATGGAATGCTAAGAATCAATTAACAATATATATTAAAATAGAGCTTGAATCACAATGGCAGCCAACACACGAGTCGCAGTATCGCAAATACTGCGTAATAAAGACGACACTGGCGAGGAAGATGACGAACCAAAGAAGAAATCGCGCGAGGATTGGCGTAAAGCTAAAGAGCTTGAAGAAGCTAGGAAAGCTGGTACAGCTCCAGCGGCTGTAGATGAGACAGGTATACAAATGTTTTACAATTCCATCACACTGGTGTGACAATGGTGTGACGGGGAGTAAGCACCACTATTCAGCAAAATACACAGTTTAACCCATCTTGATATATTGCAGGCAAAGATATAAATCCCCATATACCTCAGTACATATCGTCAGCTCCATGGTATTATGGCACTTCTGGACCAACATTGAAGCATCAACGTCCACAAGAAGACAGAGAGGCTCAGTTTACCAAACTTGACACATATTACCACAAAGGTGTGGACACAGTTAGTATTATTTTTGTTTTTATTATTTGAAATCATAACTTTTCATAGCTGAGAATATAATATGCAATTTGTCCACTTGCTTCAGGTTCAGCTTCAAAGTTTTATTCTTATATCTTCGTTAGTAAACATAACTCTCACTTTATTATAACATTTATGTTAATTATTATTTTTTTAAATTGATGGTTACAGACTAAAATATCTACAAAATATAGAAAAGGTGCATGTGAAAACTGTGGGGCATTGACACACAAGAAGAAGGATTGTCTAGAAAGACCTCGAAAAGTATGTATAACAATTAAATAATTGGTATTAATGATTATCATCAACATAATAATCATAAATAGTAAAAAAATTAAACAAAAAAGTTTATCTCACACTGGAATCAAACCGGCATCTTCAACATACTGTGTTGACAGTGTTGACAACTTTCACTTTCACTTTAGACTATGGCAATCGGTCGTGATCACAACCATTACTGCCAAACTCAAGTTTTGGGGATAAAACACAGTTATTAGAGTTTACTGTTTTAAAAACGGCCAAAAATATATTATTGAATTTGTTTTGAGTTACCTGCAAAAAGGACAAAACAAAACGTCACAATAACATACAACATAGACACAGCAATAACATATAGTAGGGTACGGTTAATGTTTAACATCAAAAGTGGAAATATATTTAAAAAGGATTTTTAAAATGGGATAATTTAGCATGGTTAAAAGAGACTTGACATTTATAGGACGAGGAATAAATGGGGGTAGGATATCATATAAGGAAATGGGATTTCGTGGACAATTGAACAGAATATGATCAGTAGTTCCTTCCTCAGTGCCACAATCACAAACGGGAGAGTCCCGTATATGAATTTTATAGAGATGGAGAGGAGTGCAAGAGTGTCCAAGTCTTAATCTACTTATAATTGAGGTGGTACATTCTTAACTACTGTGCTATCAACTACTTTTCAGACCCAAAGAAATTTCAACTGTATTGATATCTTTTATGCCAATACAACATTCTTCACTGTTAATAACTATGGACATATCAACATCCAATCTAATAATCTTCACAAATTTCTTGAAAATTGGTTAAGAATAAAGCAAAGTTACAAATTTGTGACTTAATTTCTTAAAAATTTCAAAACAAATTGAAAAATGAACGAATGTTTTCAATTACTCATTTTTCAATTTATTTAGCATTTGTAAAGAAAATATAAAGTTTCTGAGTATCTTGCCTGTTCTTCTCAAGAAGACTCTCCCAATTTCCCAACCAGGTGTAGAGTCAACCTTTATTTTTAATTTTACTTGTATTTGCATACATCTTTATACTACGGTTGGGGTGTATGTACATACAAAAAAAATATGTTGTTTATCTTAGTTTATTACATTTTCAATTAGATTTTTATTTGATTAATTAAATTCTTGTATTTTGTTTGACGTCAAGTTTAAATAAAAATATGTTCTTTATCTTAGTTTATTATATTTTCAATTAGATTTTTATTTGATTAATTGAATTCTTGTATTTTGTTTGACGTCAATAAGTGACTGTAAAGGTCTATATTGAATAAAAAATTTTGATTTTGAGTTTGAGATTTATAAATAGTAGTTATTTCCAGGTTACAGATATAATGTCCTATACTTATCTAATTGTAGAGATTCTTTCTACTACCTATTCATCTAGATATTATCCCATTAAATTATGAATTTATTGAAATTAAGTAAATCTATGTATTTGTGGGCGTTGATGTATAATTTTACATCTCTGTAGATTGGAGCCAAGTTCACTAATGTTGGAATAGCCGCAGATGAATTTGACCAACCAAATTTAAACCTCAGTTATGATGGCAAAAGAGACCGTTGGAATGGCTATGACCCATCTCAGCATAAGGCTATAATTGAAGAATACCAGAAAGTTGAGGATGCTAAACGGGAGTTACGTGCGAAAAAATTAGAACAAGGTAATTGGCATATTAATCTGTCTGATGTAGTTAACCACTTTGTTATAGACAAATATTATAAGATTATGCCTCTTGGGGATTATCAGTTAATATCACGATTTATTTTAGACTAGCCGTGCCCGCGTCTTCGTCCGCGTGGAATAGTAACTTTTGGCAGCATTTTGATTTTTGTAGGCAATTTTTTTAAAGATCTTGATAAAAATACCTTAAATAATTAGCTATCTATGTTATACCTTATATAATTAGCTATCTATTAGTGAAAGTCCCTTCAAAATCGGTTCAGCCGTTCCGTAGATTAGCGGGAACAAACAGACAGACAGACAAATAAAAATTGTGTTTTTGTTATTGGTACCCGATATACATTCATACCCATTTAGTAAAAACTTGTTATTTTGACATTACAAACAGACACTTCAATTTTATTTATTTGTATAGATTTTGATGATTGTATTTTAGATCCATCAGCAGTTGAAGATGAAGACAATGTAGAAGAAGATGAGGACAAATATGTGGATGAAGTTGACATGCCTGGTACCAAGGTAATGTTACAAATACTAGAAATACATTTTTATGTCAATGTAGTAACCCATTAAATGTTCATTAAGTAATCAGTGAAAGTTTAACACAATTTTATATACAGGGTAATTTTTAAACCATCAACAACCTCCCAGGGGCTGATTCTAGTGCTCAGATGCAACAACTTTTTGTATGGGACCAACATCGAAATCGCAAAAAAAAAACCACTTCTCCATACAAACTAGGTTAGCTAATCGAGACTTTAGTATGGGAAAGTGGATTTTTTTTTGCGATTTCGATGTTGGTCCCATACAAAAAGTTGTTGCATCTGAGCACTAGAATCAGCCCCTGGGAGGTTGTTGATGGTTTAAAAATTATCCTGTATAATGTGTTTGAATTGAATTTGCACAAAACCTGAAATCACGAGAAATTGATCAGAATCGAGAGTAGAATTGCAGGCCTATTACTGATCTCATGGTTTTCAAATGATATCATTATGAAATCTTAGTGCACAATGAAAAATAACATTTTCAGTCAGATTATTGATAAATCTTCATTATATCATGATAACATCTTTGAAATTATGCCATAGTGATGATATCATTGGAGATCGATAATACCAAATGAAGCATTTCATGACTTCTTTATCTCAAAATTTATACCATGTCATGCAACGAAAGATCCATAATAGGCCTGTTAATTCCATCAATAAAAAATTTTGGTCAGATATTATGCAAAAAGAATTTCAATCATGCCACTTTTTAAAATAATTATTGCTATCTGCTATCGACGTGGTGCGCGCGTGGCGGAGAACGGATTGTTCGTATTAGCAACGAAAAAAGGGAAATATATAATTCTTTTCTAATAAAAATTATTTGGAGTGTCTGAGGTTTTGCACTGGTGTATTAACATTGTATAACTCTTCAAAGAACCACCACTGTGCCATAAATACCTATATCTAACTAACCATATATATGTTCCCAGGTGGATTCTAAACAACGCATCACAGTGCGCAACTTACGCATCAGAGAAGATACAGCCAAGTATCTCAGGAACTTGGACCCCAACTCGGCATACTATGATCCGAAAACACGCGCTATGAGAGACAACCCCAACCCCAATGGTGCAGAGTAAGTTAAAAATCCTATGTTCCTTTTCTGCCAATCCACGTTTATTGCGCAAGCCATTATGTTTGCTTAGATTTAAGATAGTTGTATTATTATTAATAGTTTTGTTCAAACAGACATGTTTAAAACATATGATGTTGGCCTGCCGTGATATCCCCTGTGTCAATAATGTAATAATTATTATATGTTATTCAAATATTTTATATTCTAAATACTGTAATCTAAAATATATTTATTACAATACATCCCATTATTAGGTTGATTGAGAAAATTTACAAGATACAGATATAGATTTTGTTTGTACAGCAATCATACAATATCCCACGTTTCGACTTAGGCTGCACCATTTTTCTCGCTAACATCTACCATCTTATTACAAAACATGGTCTAAACGCTGTCTCCATCTATGTACATTAATACAAGTGAAAGCATATTCCGTCTTATTAATAAACGTAGACTAAGGCAGGAGTAACTTTACTCCGAGTATTAAGTCAGTAGTAAACATTTTTTATATTAATAAACACGGAGTAGGGAAGGAGTAAGCTAATCCAACTCTACTCACGGAGTAAATGTTATACCTGCTAGCTACCTAGTTTAGCGACAGATTAAGGTTGGAGTAGCGTTGTCTTTGCGTAAATCTATATAATTTGTCAACTTTGACACGTATCTTGTCATTAGATGGCGACCGTTTTATTTTTCACAGTCGAATTGAGCGAATTTGTGTTTATTGTTGGTGTGGTTAATTTTGTATTGTATTAAAATGGAAAGTAACTATTATTTAGATGATTTGATGTTGATCGACAAAATCGAAGAAATTGAAAATAGCGCTCCACTAATAAGAAGTTTTGTCATGTTTTTGCAATATTGCGATCACAAATCGCGAACAAAATAACCACAAAATAACCTTGAAAGACAATCTCAAACTGAAAAAGGTGAAAAAAACAGAAAAAACTGTCATCCCATGTATTTCTGTCTGTCACACGATGCTCAAATCGTTCACCGACTCATTCTTTTTACTTTTAAATTGCAAGGGTTGCCATAACATACGCGTTAATCCGAGAGTAAGGAAGGCTTTGTTAGTCTAAGCTTACTCCGTGTTTATTAATAATGTTATAAACACAAAGCTACTCCTAGCTTAAACTGGTAGTAACTACTCCGAGAGTACGTTCGGATTAAGGAGGGAATAGGCGATTTTTATCAATAATGCTGATTATGTTTAAACCAAGACTAACTTTAGACCAGGTTTTGTAATAAGACTGCTATTGTCAATTATGTTTGCGTTTCTTTAACATTAACTTTTTTAAACACGCTATTTTTCACAAACGGCTCAAAAGCATTGATATTTCTCACATAAAAAGGCCATGAAACCTGATAATACTGAAACAGTGAAAGATACCGCAAATAGATATTGATACATAGATATAACGTTTATTTACATCACACACAAACAAAACAATATACATGAGTTTAAGTAGACATTCACATTATTTTCATACCTTTACACACAAATTAAATTATACTCATAATCAATAGCCAAATCAGTGCTTAACTGCAATCTTTATATTAATACATGTAAATGTTATTTTTACTTTATTTTAGCAACAGATATTGTTATCTGTTGCTAACATAACATTTCATAGTGAGGGTGTCTTATTACCTAGCCATTATTTCATCGGTAAATCTGCAGAAGTGCATTCAATACCTTGCAGTGTAGTTATTGGGTTGTTATTTAAGTCGCTCTGAGATATTTAACGCATTGCAGCAATATTATCTTTTATCGCCCTTTCTTTCTAGCAGATGACGTGATAGACTATAGCCCCAAATTATCCAATCATCTAAGAGTTGGGCAGTAATAAACTTCAGGGCGTTGTTCAATCATCAAATCCGAAGGTGGTTCAGTTGTAACTTGCTCTGACAGTCTAGAGTTGGTCACGCTCAAAGGTCTGAACGGGGTTATAGCAAAAAGTTGTACCAAGCGCTAATCTTGACGTAGGCGGAGATGTTACAGCTCTATTTATTTCAATGCTTATCTGTTTTCAAGAGTAATGCGGAGATCACACAATCTTAGCAGGAAGTTTGTTACAATGCTAGCAGCATTGTTACTAGTTTCTAGTTTATGTATAGTCTATCATGTAGACTATGGTACATATTGGGTTATTTTTGGACTCCCTTCCAAAATTGAATTTAAGATAAAGAAAGTAATATAAAAAAGTTTATTAAAATCCGCGCATTTTGACCACTTTTTTAATTCAAAATTTCTAGGTGCGTGCGCTCATAGTCGCTTTGCGCGACCCAGAACCAGAACTGGCGAAGAATTTATAGCGTGAACGAATAGGTAACATTGATAATGCAGCGACCTAGCACTGGTCGCCGCGGTGCGCAATAAACAAACAAGTGACTATCATTTTAGTTTTCGTACCAAAAATTACCCGTATAATTATTGGCAGTCCATGAGCGGCGGTTACCACTTACCATAAGGTGGGCCGTTTGCCAAAATAAAAATATATATATACATAATCGAGAGTTATGTGGATGCAGACTCTTCGTCCACCGATATAGAACATATGTTTATTTAAGAGGAAATCGTACAGTCTGTTTTTCCATACAAACGTAGTCCTCTGTTTCCTTCCTGGATAATGGCACTAGTTGCTCTATTTTTTCCGATAAAATACATGGCCACTATAGGCATGTTCCTATGTTTCCTTTTTTTTGTTAAGTTAAATATTAAAAGAGATTTAAACCTTCAAAAACCTAAAAAATCGACCTAATTTTCTGCTGACTAATTGAAGAGGATTATATGAAAAAAGCAAAACATAGAAACACTTGCTTTAATTTTTAACGCAAAAAGTAATTAAATCGTCAATTGTTCGAGGAGAAAACAGGGGACTACGAAACGTATATATTTTGTGTTTTCGGTCCCAGCTGCAGTTATCCCTATCGCGCTCAGTTCAGTTGTTCGGACACACAGCGAGCGCGACAGCAATACATTTTACAAATACCTATTTTTCAATTCTCTCGACCTTAGTGTTTCCTCTTAAGAGGACTGTGAAGTGCCAAATTATGGCTCGAGTATGCACTTTCAAAAATGCAGTTTATTGCACACTGCATAGAGTTGAAAGTCCAAGGCAAGTGCCTACATTTCTTATTGAAATATTGTTTCGGGCGATAACTGTTTTACCCCTCTAAACCTTTACGAAATTAGACACTTTTGGTCTCATTAGATTCAGTATACTTTAATCTATGTTTGTGTTTTTTTGTAATTCAGTATAATTTACTCAAAAAAGATAAAAATGCTCGAGGTAGTTTTTAAGTCTAAAATATGGAAATTTAAATGCTAATATTTTATATTACTTCAAAATCAAAACGTACATACCTAGATCTTCAGTAAAATTGGATTATGTAAAGAGGGAGAAAAGCGTTATCGCTTTTTGTATGAAAATTTAAAGCTTCACAATCCTCTCAAGACGAAAATGTTCGCGCCTCTGCTTTTACCGCCTCAATGGCAGGCCGAATGACGGTGGATCCGCAACTCCGCACTCGCAGGTCGGAGTACGCCGGCGAGAACTTCGTGCGGTTCACGGGCGACACGTGCGCGCACGCGCAGGCGCAGGCGTTCGCGTGGGACGCGCACGCGCGCGGCCTCGACGTGCACCTGCTGGCCGAGCCCACGCGGCTGCAGCTCATGCAGCGCAAGTACCAGACCGCCACCGAACACCTCAAGGCGGAGGTCAGTGTGCACCGACTGACCCTGTTTTTATGGCGGGGGAATCTCCTTTTTTTTTGTTTTTATTTAGCTATAATCGCCGCAGACTCGTGGTCTGCGCCTTTGTTATTTTTATTTTCTTATTGATTGATGTGTTCTTATACAAGTTTCGCCTTTGTTATTTTTATTTTCTTATTGATTGATGTATTCTTATACAAGTTAATTTTTTAATTACCAAAAAAAAATTGTGTGCTTGTTCAGACGTGAAGCAAACTGAACAATTTTCGCTATGGGACCAAATTTGAAATCGCAGAAAAAAATCAGCTTTTCCATACAAATGTTCAACATTCACTGAACCTAGATGTATGGAACAGCAGATTTTTTTTGCGATTTCAAAGTTGGTCCCATAGTGAAAGTTGTTCATTTTGCTTATCTGAACAAGCACACAAAATTTTATTGGTAATTAAAACATAACCTTGTATAAGTCCGACTACTCTACTCTTATATCTAGGGTGGGTTACGCATCACCCAAAATTGAACTATCTCCTGGGGGAATCTCCTTACGATTCCGAGGAACTGAAGCTGACAAGGCTGTCCCTTGGATATGCCGTAGGACTCGGATATAAAACTCCATTCCATACCCGACTAAACCACTCTGCCCCCAGTGAAGGCACGAACGGGATCGGACTAGCCATTGCCCAAGCGCACCCCCTGGGAACAAGCCCAGCGGTGTAAACGAACTGGGACTGGACTCGCCAAGGGAGGAGTCACTAGGTTACCAGGTTGTAACCACCCAGAAGTATACACTGACCCTTTTTTTTAAGAGGGGAAATCCTTCTTACGGATTCGACAAGGAGCCGACTGACGAGGCCACCCCAAGGATATGCCGGACTCGGGTAGAAGACCCCATACTCGGCTAAAACCCCTCCAGATACCTCCGTCTACCTCCGTAGAGACACAATCGGGATCGGCGTTAGCCATCCCGAGTATACACTGACCCTATCCTAACCTGTGAATTCAACGTGTCTCTTTGCCGTAACCCAAGTAAAATTTCAATCATATTGATGGATCTTTTAACCTTTTTGAGCTAAATTAAACATTTTTCACTGTTAATAACTACATATTGGTATCAATTCTGTGGACACTAATTCAGTTAAACTACATTTAGTTTTAGTGCTGTCAAATTGTGTTTTCAGTTAAAATTTTCCAACAATAAACAGGTTTTGACAGCACTAAAACTAAATTTAGTTTAGTCTATTCCAATTAATGCCAACAGAATTGACACCATTGACATCTAATTTAGACAATTACAGATATTGTGAAAACTTAGATTACTAGTTAGATCATAGATAAATTACAATTATTTTGAATTTTTAAACGAATTGCAATCTTTAGTCAAATTAAATATTGACAACGTTATTTGTTTGCAGGTTAAACAATCGGTGCTTGAAAAGTACGGAGGTGAAGAGCATCTAAACGCACCCCCCAAGGAGCTGCTGCTGGCGCAGACAGAGATCTTCACGCGGTACAACCGCGACGGGACCCTCGCCGAGGGACCCGAGAAACAAGTCGCCAAGTAAGTACAAAAACATAATATAAATCTGTTGATATTTACCTGTTGATCTGACGATAAGAAGAGATGGAAATGAGACTCACAGTCGAGTCCTCAATCACAAAATATATGGATACTTTACCACAGACATGAAACTTAAGATAACGTCACTCATGCGTGTTACCTTTTCTCTGCAGAAAGTGACATCAAAAGAGCAAACGTTACCATTATTTCTGTCTCCTCTTCTTTGTAGGGTTCCGTACCTCAAAAAGAAAGAATGGAACCCTTATAGGATCACTTCTTTATCCGTCTGTCTGTCAAGGTCCTTTTTCTGAGGAACTAGAGATATCAATCTGAAATGTATATCACAAATACTTTACAATTATTCTCTTAGGATCTACAGTTGGTCTTAGTTATACAACGACCGTTCACGTCGCTTATTTTCGTATGTTTTGCGATTTCACAAGGGAATCAGAACCTACAAGGTACTTTGACCTTCGACCTAGAATCATGAAATTTGGCAAGAAGCAATGTCTTACAGCACATATTGGAAAAATTTGAAAACCGTAAATATAAACCGTAATCTGAATACCATATAATTAGGAACTTATACACTGTGATTTTTGAATTACCCAAGAAACTTAAATATCGTATAAAGACAAGCAAGCAGAATAACTTTTACTACGGGACCGACCTTGAAATCGTGAAAAAAAATAGCTTTTCCATACAAATGTTCAACATCCACTGACTTAAATGTATGGAACAGCTGATTTTTTTTCATTATTTCAAGGTTGGTCCCATAGTAAAAGCTGTTCAGCTTGCTTGTCTTTATACGATATTTAAGTTTGTTGGGTAATTCAAACTGTATTGTGTGTATACTTAGATAAGTTTGTACGGTACCCTCGGCGCGCGAGTGCAACTCGTACTTGGCCGGGTTTTTTGAGTTTTTGCCGGTCAATTGGACATCTTGCTATAACTCCGCCATGGTCTAGTGGTTGAGACAACCGATTCATGATCGGAGTTCGATTCCCCATGGGGGTAGTAGTTTTTCTTCTCGGTTTGGTTGGTGGTAGGGCTTTTGCTAGCCCTCCTTGCTAGCTACCACCGTATTACCTAGGATGTTGTGTTCTGGCAATTAGAGATATGACAGCCAGTTTCGCAGTTGCTGTACGGTGCGATTACGTATTTCCCGCCGAAAAAAAAAAAAAAAAGTTTCGCCGTTGCTAATGAGTCCAGGTGAAGTTTGCTTTCACCTTCATCATTTTAATGATATCTTCATCATAAAGAACCATAGTTCTAATGTGACGGGGTGACATTAGAATGATAGCGAGTGCATATCGTTATGACTTGAGTTTGCCCGCAGTTCCTCTTTTGTTAAGAAATCCAGGTACAGCTCATTTCATCAGATAAGTCTCATCTGATGAAATGAGAACCTGAATCTGAAGACAATTGCAGTCTCACTATACCACCTAGGGTTGGCTGGCAGAGATCTCTAAAAGAGATAAGCCCACCTATGTACATTATTTAATTTTAACCAAAGTTTGTTTGTTTATGTGTACAATAAAGGATTTATAAGTTTCCCTGCCCTGAGTACTACCTAGTAATTTTGTACGAATGCTTGCTTGTACTGTCTGAAATAACATTTACAAAATGTTTATCCATTATCTAGCGTCCGTGAAGTAAGTTTAAGAATTGTAACGAGTATCAAGAGAACTTGTCCAATGTTATGATCTGTTTCGATTGATGCTTTTCCTCGTGATGTCCAGGAGCAAGTATGAAGAGGACGTGTTAATCAACAACCACACGAGCGTGTGGGGCTCCTACTGGCACGACGGCCAGTGGGGCTACCGCTGTTGCCACTCCTTCATCAAGGTACGACCACGTGTACATTGCTCAGACTGAGGGGTTCACGAACTTTTCCACCAAAACCACATCCACATCGTTACCGTTGCCATATAATAGGCTAGATGAATGAAATAAAAATATTGCTTTAATAGAAGCTCATTCAGATAATAAACAGAAAGAATAAATCGGTTTTCGAATAACCTATAAAAACAACCACGATATAAGGTATTAAAGATTCTTCTCCGTCTGTTTCTAGCAAAACGGAAATTTTCATGGTGTTTATATGGCGGACCGTACTCAACAATGACGTCACGGTTGATGTCGGATCTCTCTGTGTAATCGCTTCCAAATTAACAGCTTAAAATGCTTGTATGTATTTATAAGCTGATTTTAATTCTAATCTCACATGATTGCATCTTTTTCTACGGTATTTTAATATTTTATGACGAGACGTGAAAATTAGAATTCAATCATCATCCCTATTCCCATCCCATCTGACAGATGTCACAGTGTTGTCAAAATGTATGGGAATGGAAACTTTTCTGATTCGGTTGAAACTTTGTAAATAGTACTATTGCCCCTTTGGCCAAAGTACCAATTCCCATACATAGCCTTTCTATTAGTCGTAAATTTTCTTCTTCTACTTTTTCATTAAATTATGACAATGTGTTATCTTTTCGACAACAATTCTGCATGTGTTTGGAGAAAAATATGTTTAAACCGACAGAGAGATAATCCACTTGTGTGATATCTTGTAGAATACATTTGTTTGTTTTTTTTTAGTGCATAGTACATTCCCGCAATAGCAGTCTCACTACACCTGTTAGGGTTGGCTGGCAGAGATCTCTACCAGATATAAGCCCACCTATGTACAATATTTAATTTAACCAAATTTAATTGTTTATGTGCAATAAAGGATTTAATATAAATAAGTAACTCAAGTTAGCATGCAACCGCAACCTGAAATACAATTTTCTAAATAAACTATCATGTTTTATCTGTTTCATTCAAATAGTAGCTTCAGAGCAATATAGATCCTCAAATTCATCGTTCTTCATCTCGTGTTGGCTCGAAGAGATCTCTTGCCTTACAAAGGACTGGCAACCGATGCAGCTCCTCGTTACAGGGCTCTTTCTTCATGTAGTCAAAAAGTTTGCTTCACTTTAATATATTTCATAAAGAATTATATACCTACCAACGAACTAGATGCAGACGTGGCCGCTTACAGTGTGTCTTATAAGAAGGCTCTAGGTGACTCAAAGGGCAATGGAGGGTAATGCTCGGGGTTTCTCTATGCGATCGCATTAGAAATGATGAGATCCGTAGAAGAACAAGAGTCACCGAGATAGCCCAAAGAATTGGGATGATGACTGAATTCAAACTTTTACATCCCGTCATTAAAATACTGCGGAAAAAGATGCAGTAATGTGAAATTAGAATTAAAATCGGCTTAGAATTACATTAGATACAAGCATTTTAAGTTGTTAATTTAAAGGCGATTAGACAGAGAGATCAGATATCAACCGTGACGTCATTGCTGAGTACGGCCATATAAACTCCTTGTAAATTGCCGTTTTGCTAGAAAGAGATGGAGAAAAATCTTTAATACCTTATATCTTGTTTATTTTTATAGTTATTCGAAAACCGATTTTTTCCGTCTATTTATTATATGAATGAGCTTCTATTAAAAGCAAAAAAAAATTTTTAGTCATCTAGCCTATTGCAAACCTTAAGTGGCGGTGGGCAGGACATATAGCTCGCAGGACTGACGGCCGTTGGGGCAGCGTTGGTAGGCCCCCCACAAGTTGGACCGACGATCTGGTGAAGGTCGCGGGAGGCGCAAGACCAATTGGTTTGGAGATCTCTGGGGGAGATCTATGTCCAGCAGTCGGCATCTTTTGACCTACCTACATGATATTGTGGATAGGCGACCTAATTAGTGTTTTACCTATTTCGAAAGTATTTCGCGTACAGACAAAACATCGTTAGGGTAACCTTAGTAACTGTCAGTGTGTTATTGCAAAGAAAAATTGATTGTATTGTTTTATGACGAAAACTGAATTTCAACCTTAAGGTCGTAAAACACTTTATTGGTCGACTATACATTAAACAAAGCATCTTGGCCTCTATAAATCTAATTTCAAATTTGGTGTTCGCAGGCCCAGATTTCTAACGCTATGTCGATTGAGCAATGTACTCTTTGGGTGTTACACACTAAACAATTTATTTAGCAGTGCAAATTATTATAATATAATAATAATCATTTTAATTACCAATCCGCACTGGGCCAGCGTGGTTGACTAAGGCCTAAGCACCCTAACTTAGGGTAGGCTCAAGCCCCTCGGTGGAGAGGTATAATAATAATAATGTCCTCCTAACCGATAGTCGGCCAATCTCCACAGAGTCTAGCCATCTGCGCACAAGTGACTGCGCAAACGCAAGTGCACTCTCTGTTCCTTCACTCGCCTAGCCCGATGGGACGGTTAGCCGACACGACCGGGGCGAGATCAGGCGCAGGACCCACGGTTTAACGTGCCTTCCGAAGCACGAAGGAGCTTGAGATGTTTAATTTTGGTCACCCATCCTAGGACTGACCGCAGCGAACGTTGCTTAATCTTAGCAATCGTTCGCTAAGCGCATGCGCCAATGCGCCACCAAGCCTATGTTTATGAGCTGTAATGATCATGATGATAAATTAATTTATATTATATTTCAGATGTCCTATTGCGTCGGTGAAGCTGGCAAATCAGTTGTGCTGGACGTGCAAGACGCCGAAAACGCACCATCGAATATTTCAAGTACCAAAAAATCACCAGACAAAGATAAAAAAGGTAAGGTACCTACCGTCAAAATATGACGGTAGGTATTTATTATAATTAGTAAAATATTATTGTTAGTTTATAACATGTTTCTATTATTTGCTGTTATTTAAGTTGTTCTTTGTGCAAAAAAGTATATATTCAGTCATTCGATGAATTAGCCCCAAGATTTCCGTGGTATTGTGGTCCGAATTTTGATATCAATTACTGTCATTAGATTCTGGAAAACCTACCCCCCTGTTCACAACTATGGGATTCAAATCAGCCCTGCGGGCATGGACTTGTCGATCGACATAATATATCGATCGAGAAAAGCATCTGTCCTTTTTACTCCTTAGGAATATCTGTCAAATTTATCGGTTTTTGTCGAGTATGTCGATCTTAGCTGTAAAATTTTATGATAGAATCTATTTGATAGGATCTATTATGATGATATCAAAGTTATCTTGGACCGTGCTCAACTCTGACGTAAAAAAGAAACAAAATGGCGCCAAAATGTAAAAACATTGATCATATCTCAATAAAAGAAAGTGGACAGACCAAACTCTCCGTTCGCGGGTTTCCTTTTTTTTCTTGTTTTAGCTTCTCATTATACAGTGTGTCCCCGGATAAGGCGCACAAACGAAAATGGGTGAAACTAGACTACAATTTATCGATAAAAAAGAGAAAAAATTATTAAAATTAAATTGTATTTAATATTGATTTTTTATTTTTTTATTCTCTTTTTAAGACCTTTTGTGTTTGTAAACTCTTTTTAAGACCTTTTGTGTTTGTAAATACAATGTTACAAACATTGTAACCACTGCGTGGATTTTGTTCAAATAAAAACAATAATGATGCCAAAAGATTAACACTGTATGGTAAATAAAAAAAGTACATAAAAGCAGTCAATAGGGAGAAAAACTTTTTTTCACTAACTTTGAACATTTATTTTTACCAAATAATAAATGTTTATTTTTACCAAATAATGCCCCCTATAACAATTTCTTTTTATTACCTCTTATTAATCCAGATCTTATAACTTTTTCAACAAAAAAAATCAACATTCTGTCTCTAATACATGCTTAACTACGAGGCTTTAATTGAGGGGCCTGTGTATTAACAATTCCATTTTTAAGTTTTGTCAGAAAAATCGGGCAGCTCATCCTCCTCATCGGACTCGAGCTCGGACAGCAGTTCGTCAGAATCTGAAAAGGATCACAGAAGTAAAACAGAGAAGACAAGTAAAAAGAAGAAAAGTAAGAAGAAGGCCAAGAGAAAGAAGAAGAAAGATCTGAAGAAGAGCAAGAAAGAGGAGGATAAATTGAAGAAGGTGAGGATTATTTACTTTGAGAGTTTGAGTTTGGCAATGATGACATACAAATGAACAGTCCAGCAGGCCTATTATGGATCTTTCATCGTATGACATGGTATAAATTTTTAGATAAAGAAGTTATGAAATGCTTCATTTGATATTACCGATCTTCAAAGATATCATCACAATGGCATAATTTCAATGATGTCATCATGATATAATGAACGAATGATCAAAAATCTGACCAAAAATCTTATTTCTCGTTTTGCACAATAATTTCATAATGATATCATCTGAAACCCATGACATCGGTAATGGGCCTGCTGATGGGAATGTTCATTCGTTCACATAAGATCGTAGTCAGAAAATATATATTAATTATCTTAATTTATTACATCTTTAATTAGATTTTTGGTAAATTACATTCCTGTATTTTGTATGACGCCAGTGAGTGCCTAAAAAGGTCTTTAGTGATTAAAGCAAAAAAATAAAAACTGACTTCAAAAGCACTGAAAAGTTAAAAATAATATATAAATAGGTACAGACAACATCACACTTCTATATTGGAGTCAGTGCCAAACGATGATCTCCTAGAAAGTCTTTAAATTTGTCACCGACTTCAATATAGAAGTGTGATGTTGTCTGTACCTATTCATATATTATTTTTAACTTTTCAGTGTTTTCGAAGTTGGTTTTTATTTTTTGTAAAATATTTTTTATTTTTAACTTTTTAGTGAAAGAAACCCTAATATAATAAATACCAGCTCATCTTCGGTGAGCTGGTATTAAATTAGGGTTTCCCTCGCTTTTCATGGGATCCCATCATAGTCCTGACTTTGGTATAGACTATCCCGGGAGTATACTCTATCGAATACAAAATGAATTTTGAAAATCGGTCAACAATTGGCGGAGTACTCGCGTAACATATACACAAAACACGTTGGACACACGTAAAAATTTAATGGTTTTCCTCGATTTTTATGGGATCCCATTATCAGTTCCTAACTTTGGTGACCATGGGTCCACCCTTGGAGTATCCTCCATCGAATACAAAAAGAATCATCAAAATCGGTTCATAAACGACGAAGTTATCCGCGAACAAACATAAAAAAAACAAGCATATATACGGTCGAATTGAGTAACCTCCTTTTTTCGAAGTCGGTTAAAAATAGTTTGAGTTTGACTTCATCTGATGATAAAGCCGAAGGTAGGAGCCAGCTTCAGCGACGAACTGGCCATCTTACTTCTAATTATCGGAACACAACTATTTATTTCTCTTTATTAGGGACACAAACAGTTACCATTACACTACAAATATAGATATATAAACATTATTACGATACCATAAACCAATGAAGTGTCCACAGACAACTAACACATTCAGATCTAAGCAGGGTTAAACATTAGACATTAAAAACAAGGAGACGACAAAACAAATGAAAATTATACTACTTACAAACAAACAATTAAATTTCGATACCACAAAAAAAATAACAGTAAGCTAAGAATTTCTATAATTTATAACAAGATTCCTAAATTTATTTATACTTATATTAAAGTCCAAAATATCTTTTTAATGAAACTTTTATTGTACGACAGACATGCACGAAACAAAAACTCATTTTTGGCATACTTAGTTCTGGTGGCGGGTACGAAGAACGCATCTTTACAGCGAGCGCTTAAGTGAGGACATCTTAACTGTATATTATCCAATAAATACGGCGAATCTAGTAAATTATTGATCAGTTTCCACAAGTGTTTTTGTGGGGGTTGCAGTTTTACTCCGATTCTCACAGGAGCCACATGTATTATAGGTGACTGTTACCACTTACCATCAGGTGGGCAGTTTGCTTGTTTGCTAACTTAGTAGCAATAAAAAATAATATGCTGCCACTTAGATAAGATGGTGGTTGCTGGCCAGGCAGACTTAGAAGCCCTATACCACCAACCAAACCGAGCAGAATAACTTCTGCCCCCATGGGGAATCGAACCCCAAGCCTCTTCATCAGCACCTGGTGGTGTCAAATACTAGACAACGGAAGCGGTTCAAAGCAGCTTCCCTGAGTAGATAGAAAATATTTAACCATCATCTTTAATTAATACTTAGACAATTAATGTCCAACCCAGGGCCGGATTTACATATTTTACGCCCATGGGCCTAAAACTCAGACTAAGTACACCAATTGACTCGCTATGTATTAACTATGGCACTATAAATTTGCGTCCAGTATTACAAAGCACCGTGTTGTTGTGCTAAAATATCAGTCAGTGAGCGTTATTTGTGAGTTCATTTTACAGTTATACGTTTTTCATTGATTTTTTTAATGAATTGTATAAAGAAAAACATAAAAAGTGGGGAATCTTGGATGCGGCGGCGTCCCTTGTTTTTTCCGCCATCTTAGAGCACCAACCCAAATTTTGGCACGCTTTTTTCGTAGGTATTTCATGTCCTTTGGTATCTATAGTCTAAGGCCCAAAATGCCGCCCATTTACTCTTCACAAAAAAGTGTTAAATACTATTTACTTTTTCATCATTTGCTCGGGTTTCTTTAATTAGTAGTAGTTTATTACTAGTGAGATTAAAAGCTTTATTATAAAAAAATATTATTTGCAGTTTGAGTTACATATAAATCTGTTTGATCTTGAGAGAAATACACCAGTTTTACACAAGAGTCATACTATAAAAAAAAATTACTCCTTGCATCATCCTCGGATTAGTTACTTCGTGTTTTGTTTTATTTTGACATATGACATCCGACATGTGCGGAAACAAGACAAAACACGGACACATAATATATAATAGTAACACGGAGTAACTAATTCAAGGATTTTTTTAATAAGGTGGTAACAGTGCAAAAAGGTGGTAATGACGAAACACATTAACATTTTATTTGCAAAATGGCGGCTACCTACTAGAATAATAATATTTTTCCACTTGCCATTTTTTTTGCTCCGTTACGCAATTAAGCGTAGAATGAATTTGCTTTTTCTCTTTATTGCAATACATTTTCTGCAGGCACTGGAAATGGAAGACAGACAGAGGCGGCACGCAGACTTCCTACTGAGCGTGGATGAACGCAAGCGACCGTACAACAGTATGGTGGAGGTCAAGGAGCCGACGGAGGAGGAAATGGAGGCATACATGATGAAGAGACGCCGCGAGGAAGATCCCATGGCGCAATTCCTATAAATATTTGAATGACGGAGTGAAATTATATTTAAATAAATAATATTAAGTACGTTTTTTAATTCTGTTTTCAAATTTATTTGCGATGAGTTTCCTAGTCACACTAATCTGTCAGTTGAAGACACTAGAACAAAACGCGGGTTGTTGCTCATGGTCCGACTATTTTGCCCTACTAGTGCCAAAGTTCTAGTCCGCCCTGAAGACAATACGATTCGCATCGCACTGTCGAAATATAGGTACAATTTT
Source organism: Schoenobius gigantellus (assembly GCA_963935595.1). Classification (NCBI taxonomy): domain Eukaryota; kingdom Metazoa; phylum Arthropoda; class Insecta; order Lepidoptera; family Crambidae; genus Schoenobius; species Schoenobius gigantellus. Next base: position 32,162,211 of record OZ012553.1, read on the forward strand.
AAGAGGCCTATCGCAAAATCGCGTCGCGCGGTACTAAACAAGGCATCGCCAGTGCGGCAAAATAACCATATAGTAGTTTTATTTTATTCATAAAAAATATAGTATCGATTTATAAACATACAAATAAAACAACAGTTGAAGCAGAGGCTAAAAAACATTTTTAACCTTTGCTTAAACTGTTTGCTTGAACTTCGTACATAATCTGACTTGTTTCAACGCCAATTCGTTTAATAATCGAATCTAAATCGAAAATTTTATAAGATTAAAAATTGATATTTAAGTATTGTATTTAACATAATCTGTAAATTAGTGCTCCCAAGTCAGGTCCGCGTGAGTTTTTACCTAAACATGCTTCGGGAAAAAAACGAAAAAGTATCCAAAAACAGCTTTATTATTATTATAGATAGATAAGAATATATGAACTAGTTTTATCAAGTAAATGTTATTTATTGCGACCACCGAAAGGTAAAAAGGTATAACGATTAAAAACCTTAATCAGAGTGTTTTTTTTTGTTGTAAAAGGCCTCATTAAATTATATTGTCTGTCTACATAAGTAATAATTAATAAGTGATATATTGATATTTAGCATGATATTTTATGTGCGTGAGGTAGAGGTACAGTACAGTATAGTACCTATGCGCGAGAACTTGAGAGTAGACTAGAAGTTTAGTGCTGTACACATGTCCTTTATGTACGGCCGATTATTAGCCGGTGAGAAAATAGGCATAACCGCAGTTCTACGCATATAAGAAATTCGTCGGAGAAGAAATTCACTCATTCAACTTTTCTATGATATCTTTATGGTTATGATATACTAGCTTTCTTATTATTTTGCGGTGGGAATTTTATATTTTCTCGTGGGTAAAATAATTTTGTTTTGTTTATTTTGTATTATACAGGATGTAACTGAACACCCCAATAACATTTAAGGGTATGTATCCATCAGAAGTGGAGATTCTGTAGGAAAAATATTAGGGCCAACAAACCTACTTTTTTTTTCATACAAACTAAATAAATTGTTTTTTGGTATTAAGTGCCGACAGCCCTACGTAAGCGTACGAGGAATACTACGCTCACGTCATACAAACTAAATAAATTATTTTTTGGTATTAAGTGCCGAAAGCCCTACGTAAGCATACGAGGAATACTACGCTCACGTCTGTCACATGTCATTTTGTGTTTAAATTTCTTTTGTGTTAAGAGCTGATTATGGTTGTCACTTGAAAGTTTTTGCTTTCAGTTTAAAATCAAATAACTCTGAAAGTATTGGGGTTCTAGGTCTCAGACAAACACCGAAGGTCCATTAAGTATCTAACTTATATGCCCCTTAAATGTTATTGGGGTGTTCAGTTACACCCGGTATAGCTCGGATAATAAATTTCATTGAAATTGGAGCAGATTTTAAATATTTTCCATAGAAATTTTGAACCCCTATTTTTCACCCTAACGGGGTGAATTCCAATAAACCATGAAACACGTGTTCAATGAAATGTTTTTAAGAGCATGAATATCAAGTTTTATCAAAATCGTTGCTAATTTAAAGATTTTTCCATACAAACTTGCAAACCCTATTTCATCCCTTCAGGGTTACAATTTTTTAAAATCCCTTAGTGTGTGTCCGCATTTTGAATTAAAACAACTCTGTCCAAATTTCACGTTTCTAAGTACCATAAGCGGTTACGGCTGTGCGTGCGTCTATAGATGGGATCTTCTCCTTTTATGTATATAGATTTTACCATCTGAGCTACTCACTACTTTATTCTTAGAATTGCGATACGTGTCACCGCTCTACTTCTTCCCTTGTATGTTGACTAAGAGAGTTTACCGCAATAATACCTCTATCAAGAGAGAAAAAACAAAATTCTACATTCACTTTATGACCAGCGTGATGTAGTGGCCTGATTTTTTCTCCTCATAAGAGAGACCCGTGCCCAATAGTGGGACGTATATATGCGTTGAAGTGGTACTCGGAAGTTCTGTCTAGATACTCATAGTCCTTTTCCTTTTAATAAAAAAATATGAACTGCAGGCTGATTAAGTAACAGTGATTGATTACTAGAACAGTCGTTTTTAAAATAAACTATCCATTACAGCTATAATGGTCGCTGCTATGACAAAACTCCTATTAAAGTTTCTTTCAAAAATGGCAGTTATAAAATTTTTTTACAAAAAATAAAAACCGACTTCAAAAACACTGAAAACTTTAAAATAATATAAGAATATATCACAGACAATACCACACTTCTATATTGAAGTCGGTGACAAATTTTAAGAGTTTCTAGGAGATTCGTTTGGCACCGACTTCAATATAGAAGTGTGATGTTGTCTGTACCTATTGTTATATTATTTTTAAGTTTTCAGTGTTTTTTATGTCGGTTTTAATTTTTTGTAAAAAAAAATATTTTTAACTTTTTAGTGAATGAAATCTTTTTAGTGAAAGAAACCCTAATTTAATAGACCCTAATTAAATTTAATAGGAGTTTTATTAATCTTATTTAAGGAGAATTTATTAAACTAGTGATTTCCTCGATTTTCTATGGGATCCCATCATCAGATCCTGACTTTGGTGACCATGGGACCACCCTTGCAGTTATACTCTATCAAATACAAAAATAATTTTGGAAATCGGTTTAAAAATGACGGAATTATGAGGTAACAAACATAAAAAAAAATACAACCGAATTGATAACCTCCTTTTTTGAAATAGCTAGAAAGCAACGGATGATAGATAATTTTCCACTGAAGTCATGGCTGTACGTACTAGATTTCGTTGCATTTCTAAAACTGATAAATGGAAAAAAAAACAAATGCTTGCCATTACTTTCAAAAATTACGAAAATGGTAGATAGTGACCTATTTTAACAAGCTTATTTTCATTCTGTTGATTATTTTAATCTTGAAAAATCCACATTAGTGACTTTCCTAAAACAGATTTAGAATACATGTGTCATGCCACCAGTTCCCATATTCCCGTAATTAATGCATGTAGTAGATTAATTTCACTGAAAGACCCGTGCCATGGACTAATAATAATCCCTCTCTCAGCAGTTGGACGCATATGCAGGGCCGGATTTACATTTTAGACCCTGGTTACCATAAATGATCAAAGAACTCGTCAATACGAATCAAACGAGCCCAAACTCGATGGGCTTGCGTCGTTTTAGTTCATATGGCCACCTTCCAGCTCCAGCATCAGATCTGCCCCCGTATTACGGATCGTTTATGACATGACATGGTATAAATTTGCGATATTTAGAATGTCTAGAAATGCTCATTTACTTGTCCTTACTCTACTGATATGATTGCTAGGGTATAATTTCGATAATGTCATCATGCCATAATGAGCGCCCTTCGCTCAACAATATGTTTCAAAAAATAAAAGTGGGAGGAAGTTGCGAATTTTTTTATTGTATTCTTCATTCAACCTTCGCAGTCTAAAGTTATTTACACTTTTAAATAAAACTACACTTTTCGGATTTACTCGAGTATATTTAGTTTTAAAACATTTTACTTAATTATTTAAGCTATTATGTAAACATCTTTACAAATATAAGAAAAAATATTAGGAATCATCATCAGCCCACACGCGTCCACTGCTGGACATAGGCCTCTTCAAGTGCTCGCCACTGAGTACGATCCGCGACCACTCACTTCCAGCTTTTGCCAGCTAGGTACCTTGCGAAGATCGACGCTTGATTAAGAATACAGCGGGCAATATCATTGTTTTTTCTTTATCTCTGCAATTTATTTAAAATCCAATATTTATACATTTACTAAATATATGTGAAGATTTAGAAAATGTATAAATATAAAATTTTAAATAAACATTTTCTAAAATTAGATTTCAATAACTCCGTTATTGTCATCGAATACAGCGTATTAGCAATGAATTCGCATATTTAAATATTTTTTACAAATACATTTCATCAAAAGCGGGTAGTGATTATGCGTAAACTCTTCAGTAAAAAAAATTATTTAACAATTTTTCTAAGCATTGGTGCAAAAGGGAATGTATGTACTTAATAATATTTTCAGAAAATCTCTATTGGTTTCTCCTACAGTATCTAAAATGTCCAACCGCTCATTTTGCATCATTAACTTACACTTCAAATCACTTAACACAATACCAAAATTCAACTGGGGAACCCCAAAATGTTGCTCAACAGACAGGTTTCCTGTTTTATCACAAGAAATTGATGCCATTAACAATGTGCAAATAAGAAATAAATGTGGTTTCCAAAAATATGCTAAAAGAATGTAATGTGTATGAGTTAAGGTGTGTATAATAAAGGCTAATACGATTCAAATTGTGAACTTACTACCTTACCTACTATGTTCCCATAATGGTGTAGTAAGTTCATTCCTCCTCATCTGTGGAGAAACCTGTGCCCAGCGGTGAGTTGAAGTGGTGGTGGCATTTCACCAAATTATTAAGGATAAGCATTAACTTTGCAAAATGCTTCTATAGCTTTTACCAAACCTAAACATAATATCTTACCATCCTAACTAATATTATAAATGCGAAAGTGAGTTTGAGGCAAAAAGGCACTTCTTGTTCCACAAACAAAATTTCTTTCTGCAGATGTGAATTTAATTTTGTGGCAAAAAAAAATTATTGTACCTACTACTTCCTAAAGTTGAAAAATAGTAATAAATGGTTAAAACTCAGTTTACAAAATAATTAATATGACTTCATTCATTAATACCTTCCCAAAAATTTTTGTGCTATGGGAAATTTCTATGTATTACATAGAAAAAAACAATATATTAAATAAAAAAAAATATTTCAGATGTGCATTGCAGACAGATCTAAGTATTTTATTTATTTATTCTTTATGTACACAATGTTCGTACAAAGGCTTAATGCCTGTGGCATTTTCTTCCAGTCAACCTTAGGGTGGTGCAGAAAAGGGTAATGCGGTAGATGTGGAACAGCTTATTAAGAATATTATATGCATATAACATAAAATTCTACTACACAAATAAAATAATTAAAATAAACTAATATATATTATCTAAAATGCCTACGACCAACGAGATAATTGCAATCTTTTGATTGCCAATGTCTAAAAAAATCAATTCTGTTGTGCAAAATGCCTTCGCAATTTATTTTTGAAGCTAAGCTTGCTTGGGGCGTTTCTTACCTCTAGAGGGAGGGCGTTCCATATAAGAATAGATTGGACAAAAAAGGATGAGTGAACAATATCAGAGCGATGAGGAGGAACTATGAGAATGCCATTGAAGGCAGAACGAAGGGTTTTGTTATGAGAGGTACATAAGTTCTGAAAATGTGTCTTGAGGTAGAAGGGTGTGTTAGGGTTATGAAGTAAGTATATGCACATTGTTGTTAGCATATAATGTTCACACTCAATAAGACACAGAAAGGAGGGCATTCAGTGAAATTAAGCTTTCAATTCTTTAAAGTGGATATATCATTTCACCATAACACTTATTAGGTTTCTTATGCTACCTACAAGGGTGTGCGCTTAGTCTCGTCGATCATCAGTTAACCTCACCAGGGTCAACTGATGATCGATTGAAAGAAAGAAATTAACTCGTGAGAAATGCTCGGGCAAAAAAATGCTTAATTGCAACATCACAACAATGTATGTGTTGATGCAAATCACCTAGGGTCTAATCACGAATCATTTACTTGGACAAATCATCCTCTCATTTAGAAAATTTAAATACGCTAGATAACAAAGCTTTATTATTATTGGTTAAAATAAAACGAATAACATTTTTCCAAAATATAATAAAAAGTTAGGCTCAAAACAATGAAATCAAACACAAGAAACAAAAAAATACTACAATGTTAGTCTTAAAATAAAACAATCATTTCAGGTTATTCCCAATCTTTCTTGGCCCAGATTTTCGCCTCTGTATTCACACTATGCAATGAAGCTAATCTTGATTAATCCAAGAAGCATTTAAGCAAACGTCTACTGCAGCGCAAGATCCATCTATTGTGGCAGACATGAAGCAGCAGCCAAAAATGAAATTTGTTGTTCGCTTCTGGGTTGTTCACCAGATATCCTATGACAAATATAGGTACTTCTTCAAATTTTGCTGTCTCTGAGTGAGTTTCTTCAATAAAGCAAACAAAATTCAGGTTTTTAAGATTCAACTTATAATAAAACATTTATTTCTTCACAATAACTGTCTTTTATTCGTATGAGTACCACACATTCAAATTAATTTACACTTTTTGGATTTATTCGCATATACCTATTTGGTTTTAAACATTTCAATAATTTAGCCCCACATATGGATTGCTTTTCAGTATTCATGGTAATGAGATGACTAAAAGCTGGTGGGTGTTGAAGAGTAACATCATAATTATTATTCATTTACTAAACATAAATTGTGCAATGCTTTCCATATCTTTTTCCACTTCTCGCTTGTGCAGACTTATTAAAACCTATATACTGGTTATATGTATTTTACCAGACGTCTTCCAAGTCATGCAAACATAACATTGACGAACCCAGATAAAATTCGAGTTGATTTCATTCAGAAGTAATCAGAGAAATCTCTGGAAGTAATAGGTAGATATTCTTAGTTCTTATCGCTGTACAAAGCACGACGATGTAAATTACTTGTAAACACTTTGTACAATGAAGAATCAACACAATAAACTGCCGACACACTTTTCTATCGGTTTAAAGAAGAAAATGCAAACAAAACATCTGTATTTTAGAACACGATTGGTCGTTGTCTAAAATTCTTTTTTGTTTGGTGGTGTTTCCCTTTTGGATTTCCCCAGAATCGAGATTGTTGCTCAGTTTTCGTTTTTCAGAAGGATGGTAATGCCCTTGTAAGACTGCTTTCTTGACATGGATCGTGAAAGTACAATGGGTATGTGTATTTTATACAAAACTTCGAAGATCTTTCATTCTTTAAAATTTTCTGCCACAATAAATTAATGTACGTACTACATAGGTTAAGTACGTTCATAACAAGCTATGAACATTTCCTTCCACTATCAATAGCTTGGAAAATTCTTGGAGAATGTAGAGTAAAGATGTAATAAAATAAAGACAACTATAAATTATAATAACTCATATCTTAAGAATAAAAAACGTTAAAACGAACAACAAAAATAACAAATAATTGTAAATATGTTGAGATATTCTCTTTTACCGGTTCAACCGGTTTTTAATCTTTCAATGGTTTTCGAACGCTTCCGAAGAAAAGAGATGTCAGATACAACAGTTGTATAGCGCTATCTCGTTTTAACATTAAGGCAGACCAGAGACAAATAACCGTTCACCTTACGACTCAAGCAATCTATAAGCCGTTCACCTAAACAGGGCTCATAGTACGATTTTAAGCAATCCTGTTTAAGGCCTGCTTCAGAACTGCATGGATTATGGATGGTTTTATAAAAGCTCATGGTAAGGCCCCTGATGGTAATAGGTAACAGTCACCTATACATGTGGCTCCTGTGAGATTCACAGCAAAACTACAACCCCCACAAGAACCACAATGTGCGTTGTGACTTATGAACTTGTGACTTATAATGTAAAGTCACGGTACCCAGTAATTTCAATGCCATATCCATATCTCACCCTTCAAAAGTTCAAACCACAGTCGTTCCGCAGAAAAAATGTATGGAAATGACATTGCCTCACGCTATTTTTTCCGCAGCTAATGTCATCTCCATACAATTTTTCTGCGGAACGACTGCAGAAAACTTTGCGTGTGGCTTTTGAATAGGGGGGCTGATCTCCGTAAACTTCACTATCCCCAATCCAACGCTAGGCTGCATTCATTGTATTTCCCGGCTAGACACTGGCCGAAATCCCCAACCCGACGTTAAGCTGCATTTATTGTATTTCCCGGCTAGACACTGGCCGAAATACTGGGGACTTACTGAAGACTTTTGTAATCACTACGTCACAGTTTGTTGTTCCCACAAACTATATAGAGATACTATGGTTGTTCCTAACAGCCCGTCCACATATAGTCTCCGTTTTACTGGTCCGTTTTATCGGATACGTTTTTTTTTTCATTTATGGTCTATGGAGTTGTTTGGGCGACTTCATACACGAGACAGTATTCTATAAACAGTAAAAAAATACCAGTCCGACGAATTATGACATTCCGTTTTGTTTTCGACTACTGGATGACGGAACAATAAAAATATTACGTATTCTTACATATTTACCGGACACATAGATAGATAGATAAACAGTTTATTGTTGCTTCAATCACACACAAACATCCCAAATAAAATTATCAATTTTATAAACAGGTACAATAACGATGAGTGTTTCTATAAAGAGCTGCGTGTGTGTTGCAACACATACTGTGTGCGGGGCAAGGGGGAACGGTGTGGCTAGATAAGTTTGAGTTGTGTAAAATGAGTCATCTCCTTGCAACTGACTCAATGAGTATACTGTAAGCGCCTTCTCTAAGTCTTAAGAGTGAATAACGTCGATTCTTCCTTCTTCGTCGGCGATAGTACCAATATAACACGACAACGTCCATCCTTGTAGAGAAGCGGTGATATACTGCGAATTTGCTTAACATATTTCGTTAACATATAACGTTATTCACTCTTAAGACTTCTATATGTGAGGACCTGTAATTAGCTTTATGTTTACATTATAAGTTAACCACTCTGTATTTCAGCTGTTGGTCTTCCTAACAGATAAAATAAAATAAATAAATATATCGCATCCATAAAAACTAGATACGCCAAATTGGCGTATCCAGTTTTTTTTCTGGGGTTTGCCCGGCCCTTAATTTTTGTTTGTAGTTATCAGAAACAGCGATAACTTCAAATAAAAATCATCCGGGATGGGTACACATCACTACTGTAAATACGGAGACCATGTGTTCGGGCTGTAAGAGCGGTTTCGCACTACGTCCGATCCGAACCCGTGAAAATATGGTCCGTAGTAGCCGTAAAACTATTTCTATGGTAATTTACGTACTAGATCCGATCTTCGTCATCCGATTTCTTTCCGTCATTCTAGAATCACCATTCCGGAGAAGTTTTTAACGGACCGAAGTAGCCATAGTATTATTTGTATGAACGCTCGCGCACTGTATCCCAGTTGAAGCCGAGCTGCGTACGAACGGAGAGGCAGCGGGGTGGGCGGGCTATTCCAAAAGATGGCTCCTGAATTGCTTGGATTTGTATCGGAGATCGGAGTAGTGCGTAAGCAATATCCGAATTCGGTCAGAGTTTTCTAGACCAATATTTTCACGGGTTCGAATCGGATTCGGTTCGGACGTAGTGCGAAACCGCTCTGAGGATGCAATACGCATGCAACATCCGGGATGTCGCTTACAATGTCTAAATTTAAAATAATTTCAAATAATCAATACGGATTCACTAAGGGCAAATCCACAGAACAAGCAGTTAATGACCTAACTACACATATTGTACAATCATTAGAAAAAAACCGTAAATGTCTCGCAGTATTTTTAGACTTGTCTAAAGCCTTCGACATGTCTCCATCCCTCTGCTACTCAATAAACTGGAGAAAATTGGTGTGAGAGATACTGCCCTAGATTTATTTAAAAGCTACTTAAATGATCGGAAGCAGCGGGTCAAAGTGGGAGATTTGATAAGTGATCTGTACCCAATATCTTATGGTGTCCCAAAGGGCAGTATACTTGGGCCCAGCCTCAGGCCCAGCTTATTTTTGGTTTATATGAACGACTTGTGTAACCTTCAACTAGACAATGCACGGACATTTACCTTCGCAGATGACACTGCTCTCGTCTTTAATGGTATATCTTGGCATGAATTACAGCAAACAGTTGAACGTGATTTAGGAAAGGTGATGTTAAGCCTTCGGAAAAATTTACTCACACTTAACTTAAATAATGGCCGGTATACACTTTGTTTAGTTAAGTGCTTAGTGTTTAGTAGACTGTTTAGTGTTAAGTGATTAGTAGGTGCTGTCCATACACTGTTTAGTAAAATGGACTAAACACTAAACAGATCTGTCCAGACGTGTTTAGTGAGTGTTTAGTGTTAAGTGAGGGGTGAAGGCGGGAGAGCGGGAGGGGCGACTCGCAGAAAAAATAGAACGCGTTCCTATTCGCTAAACACTAAACACTTAACACTAAACAGAAGCTGTCCGAACGTGTTTTTTACTAAACACTTAACACTAAACAAGCCACTCGCACAAAACACTAAACAAAGTGTGTATAGGCCATTAAACCAAGTATCTTGCTTTCACTAAACTAAGCCGACTTTAACCTGTAGACCTCAAAATAAAAGCCCACACTTGTTCATCTCCTGATAGTAGTCGAAACTGTTCGTGCATCACTCTAGAACGACTCTCAACAATTAAGTACCTTGGTGTTTCCTTAGACTCCACACTATCTTAGAAAGAACATATAGAAATACTCACGAAAAGGATTCGAAAATTAACGTTTCCTCTTTAAGCGATTAAGGTCTGCATCTGATTTCAGAACTATTTAATCTACGTACCTTGCGCTATGCCAATCAATAATAACGTACTGTATTATTTCATTGGGTGGTACCTTTAAAACCACTATGTTAAAGATAGAGAGGGCTCAAAGAGCAGTATTAAAAGCCCTATCGATATCCTACGTCACAACTTTACTCCGAAGCTAGTGTACTCACTGTAACACAACTATTTTTCTTAAATTCTTTACAGTACACCCACTCTCATATTGTATTTAATCTAGAAACTTACAAAAATACCAGACAAAAAGGAACAATTTTAAAAAACCGCATAATGTGTTCTCCGTTTGTTAAGCATCATCAGATATTCCTTGGCCCATTTGTTTATAATAAGGTTAATCGCATACTAAATATCTATCCCATGACCAAATATAAATGTAAACAGATAGTTACGAAATACCTACGTTCAAAAACCTATGAAGATGTCGAGATAATGATAAAGACAACAATAATCTGAATCACGCACACGCGCACACACACACACGCACGCGCGCACATTCATACAAAATCTTATTAGTTTAATCTTTTTCTTGTAAGTGTACAAAATAAACTGAATCTTGAGTGTCCGATGGGTGGGGGGCCGGAATTCTGTAACACAGGGTATCCTAGTACAGCCTCTGCTCCCTCACGATGGCTAAATGTGACCTGCATAAATCTGAATGTTTATAACAAAATCTTAAATGAGGATCAGTACAACTATTACAAACATGTTCAAATTAGTATTCACATTATTCTCTATGACAAACTAATGGTATATGTTTTTGAATTATCGAAATCGGCCCATTAGTCACCGAGATATTGAGTTTTAAACCTAGACCCATGCGGGCGGTTAGAGCAGTGTGCCGAGAATACGCGTGACGTCACAGGCTCCATGCCGTGCGTGCTCCTTGTACGCTCACGCCTCATAACGGTGTGAGTTAAGATGTTTCATTTGTGTATTAGGGTGTAATGTGTTTAAATATATGACATTGTGATATTGTATATCGAACTAGTTCTAATCATGCCTATAAATTACTTAAATCTTTTTGTTTTGTGATTGAATTACTGTTAAGAGGCCAATCACAAAATCGCGGCGCGCGGAACTAAACAAACAAACTTTTCGGCATCGCCGACGAAACAATACAAATTCTAGTTCTATTTCATTCATAAGAAATATATCGCTTTATAAACATATAAATAACACAAGTTTAAGCAAGGGTTAAAAAATATTTTGGCATAAAAATTACGTTTAAGCGATGGAGAACTTCGTACATAATCTGACTTGTTTCGACGGCTTTTCGTTAGAAAAGTTAATTAGATTAAGAATTTCTTCCTTTTCTTAGGAGCCATTAAACGAAATATATTTAATTTTTGTTGAGGTGAAGGATATTGTGTCACGTAAAATTAATATTTTGATAGTTAATATTAAACAGAATCTATAAAGAGCTCCTAAATCAGTAGGGTTACTCTTGAACCATTTCCGATGGATCGTCATTGGGATTGTGATTTTTCATACGCTTGAGTAACAACACTAGCGCCAAATTGGATCCGTGTTTTGAGAAAATTTAATAAAACTTGAGTTTGGTTCACCCAAAATCCGCACAATACGGGGTCAATTTGGAGCCAATGCGCAAAAATAAGCGTACGAAAAATGACAATCTCAATGCCGATCGATCGGATTCGGTTCAAGAGTAACCTTACTGGTCCGCGTGAGTTTTTGCCTTAAACGTGCTTCTGGTAAATAACTATGACTAAGTTATAAGCCGCTTTAATGTTACTGTAGATAACAATATTATCAAGTAATAGCTTTTTATTGCAACCAACGAAAGGTATACTATTTTAACCATTAAAAACCTACTAAGTTAATATGTATACAATATACATATACATGTTGTGTATATTGTATACCTTTTTAGCCTTTTCTGTGTACTGTGATAGTTAAGATCTAGTTTAGTACGTACGTAGACACATGACTACCCACTAGATTTCACAAGTTGCTTAACATCGCTCTTCTCTTTGTCACGGAACATCACTTTTTCCAAAGTTTCTCTGGCTTTTTCATGGACGTATTGCTATATTTAGGTACTATGCAATATTAAGACATAGTTGATTGTCATAATAACAAACATCAATCGGACGCCAAATAAGTAAAAAACAACAATTACCAAGTGCAGGCACGGGCGCACAGTATCGCGACAACGGCCCGCTGGCGGTCACGGGGCCTGTGACGTCACGCTCTCTTGCCGCGACTTTTAACCGAGTGGTGCATTCATTTAATCGCTACTCACTCATTTTTGGTCGTATAAAAAAACTAATTATACCAATGTTCAGGATTTTTTACGGACTATAATTCTACATTCAAAACTAAAAACCGCGTTGATCCTCATTCTGTATCATCCACTATAATATTGTAGCTATTGTGATGGAAATATATGATTATTATTATTATAATGTGTTACCCTTGAAACCTTTGCTGTGACTGCAGCATGGGTGTGGGATGAGGGAAACGACAAAGTAACCATTACATCAATATATTTATAATTAATAATTTTAGCATTTTATAATATTAAATGTAAATTTAAATCTAATCTAAAGAAAACAGACTTCAGGAAAACCAGTCCCAGAAACCTATTTGCTTATGAATATGATTGCATCTCATAAATATAATAACTGAGTATAACCTATTGTCATGTTTGAAACAGAAATAACTGATTATTATACAATGAAAGTGAATAAAAATGTCTTCTTTATAAATATAAGTTTTGAATTGAGAAATTAAAATAATTTTGCGCTATTGTCTTCGCTTCGTCATCAATATTTCTATCGTATTTAAATTGTAGATTTCGACAAATAAACTTAATTATACCGGGTTATTTTTCCAGTAGGAGCCAAATTTTGTGTGCCTGTTTAGACAAGCAAAATGAACAACTTTTGCTATGAGATCAAACTCGAAATCGCGAAAAAAAATCAGCTGTTCCATACATTTAGGTTCAGTGGATATTGAACATTTGTATGGAACAGCTGATTTTTTTTCGCGATTTCGATATTGGTCCCATAGCTAAAGATCTTCATTTTGCTTGTCTGAACAAGCACACAAAATTTGGCTCCTGCTGGAAAAATAACCCGGTATGTGAAAAAAAAACTGTTTAAGTTATCAATCTAATTCCTCAAACTGAATATATCACAATTCCTACAATTATATATTGTTTTCTCCCAAGAAATCTTTTATATTTCGTATATCATCTGTATAGATTTGTAGACATACACTAACTAAAATATTGGTGTGTTCCGAATGAGCTTATAACGATGACAGCAGTGTGAGCGCTAACATCGCGCTAACATCGACAGGCGGCCCGTTCCAGCATTTTTAACCATAAATACCAACATTTTTAGCATCTCTGCGTTTCATTAGCCGGTGATGCTAGTTTTTCTTGCTGGTTGTCATGCGTTTCATTTAAGCATTTTTAACACGAAATGCTAGCATCAAATACCCATGTTAATAGATGGGTCCTCTGATACCACTTTTTGACAGCTTTTAAATTAGACATTTGGAAGCTTTTTTTCATGAATCAAAAAGGATTTTCAGCGGATTTAAAAAAAATATTGAAAGATATTTATAGTATTAGCCAATTCTGATTTATATTATTAAAAATTTTAAGTGGCTGAACTAAGTAGGTGTGGTGTCAAAATTCAGCACGAAAAATTAGTTTCATTTGTAACAACTAGCGCGGCTAAAAATGTCAACATTACTTATAAGAAACGCAAAACGAGGCTAACATCAGATGTTAGCCTCGTCGTTGTTAGAAAGTAGCAGTGCTTTATCTGGAACGCAGGGATAATAGTTGGCCATTCGGAACAATAGTTTGCGCGGTAACGAAGTTTGACAATTAATTTTCAGCAATAGCACGTAATTTTTGCATCTTAGCACGTAATTTTTGCATCTAATAGTTTTTAGTGGGTACTTAGGTAGATTACAGAAAAATTAGTTAACTGCATTATTTTCCTCATCCCTCACAATAAATGTTGAAGTTTTCAAACGCTGACATTGACAGTCGTATGACAGAATACTCACAACGATTATCGATCCGAGGCATGGTCGCCGTAAACGCAAGATGGCGCATGTAATGACGTCATCGATAATATCGGGTTGGATGCTGAGCATGCTCACGGTGATTCGAAACGACTTTAAGCGCTGACATCGATATTATAGCCATTCGGATCGCACCATATGTTATACATTATTGTTAATCTCAACTCAAAGGTCTCAGGTCGTCTCTGATGAAGCAGGCCGCTTCGTTACGTTGAAAAGATCTGCGGATATGCGGCAAGGAAAGTTGTTTGTAGTGAAATGACGGCCACCACGGTTGATAGCTGTCACTGTCACCGGTGACAGATGTCATGCATGGGTTACAGCTTGCGTCGCGCACGCGTCCGCGTGCGATGGTAGGAAGGCCGAGGGACGTAGACACGTTCTGAACTATCCCCGGGTCCGCCGCTCTCATCAAGCGGCTCCGCTCGAGGAGTGAACAGTTTGCGGCGGCTTCGAGTAACGCTGCCAGAAAATAAGAAAATAATGTCAAGCGATAAAAAACTACCTTTGTAATTACTCGAAATTAACTTACTACCTACTTGCTCCAAAATGACTTATTAACTTAGTACCTACAAATTATTATTTTTTTGTTTTAACCTTTTCATTTGATGTACATATCGAGTAATCCGTTATTCTCGAGCGGCCGCCACATATAATTCAGATTAATGCCTATCTGCCTACTTTTGCCTTTTCTACTCTTCAAACGCCTTTCACTTGATACCCATATTAAGAAGGTTGAGGAAATGAATTCTGCATAGTGCGGTTATATTGAATTTTAAATTAGAGGCTGTTCGTTCATAAATTACGCCACACAAATTTCGAGTTTACCCCCCGTCCTTGTCACAGCTGGTTACATTTCTGCGACCTCCCCTCCTTAGTGTGACGTCACATATTTTTTTATTTTAGAGTTTTTCGTTAATAAGTACTTCTAATTTCGCATCTTACTATATTAGCGGAAATGTCGCGGCACAAAGGAGCCTTCCCACCCTTTGTCACACTTCGTCGACTTCTTTACTACACTGACCTTATTAGAGGTTCATTGAGGTTTTCTCAAGGTCGAGTAATAAACTAAGAACATCGATTTCGAAGGACTTCTTATGGACATTCTCGAGTGCTCTTGACTGAGTCGAGCATGAGGTAGTTTCGACGAAACATTATAGAATAAAGGTGTTTTATTAAGAAGTATCAAAGTTAGCTCTCTACCTGCCGCCCCTTAATCTAGTAATAGAAAAGGGGGCGAAGGCTTGCCTATATAGGGTCGGCATAGGCTGTCGCATTAACTGGCTCTCTCAAACACTGAGGACCCTTCAGGACTCTGTGCTGAAACATCCAATGTTAGCTATAACCAGCGATGTCATGCTTCCACGAGTAAACTACTTCGTCAGAAATTTTAAAGTGGAAAACCCTCACAGAGATGAATGGGAAGAGAATCTCAACTCCTGTGAGGATGGAAGCCTCGTATGGTATACGGATGGCTCCAAAAAATCATTTGATGTAGGGTGCGGAGTGTACGGTCTAAGGCCCAGGGTCAGCAAAAGTACCAACTTGGGCCGGTACGCATCTGTTTTCCAGGCGGAGATATATGCCGTCATTGAATGTGCAGATATCATAAACCAAAGGAACTACTCAAATCAACATATCTATATTTATTCAGATAGTCAAGCAGCTCTAAAAGCCATTAGCTCGAGCCAAATAAACTCGAAGCTGGTAGAGGACTGCCTCACCCGCCTGAATGCTATAGGACAAAAAAACAAATTGTTTTAAGATGGGTTCCTGGGCATTCTGGTGTCATTGGCAACGAGAAGGCCGATGAACTCGCTAAAACTGGAACTATAAAACCACAAATAGGACCGGAACCTTTTTGTGGGATTTCAAAGAACCAGGTACACAACTTTCTAAATGAACAACTTCTTAGAAACTCATTCGAACTCTAGAAATCTACTCCAGGGCAAGAACACGCGAAGGCACTAATACAAGGCTACTTGCGTAAACTAACTGACGAGCTTCTGCAGCTTAACAGGAAAAACATCAATGCAGTCGTAAGAACCTTAACTGGACATTGTGGCCTGAATAAACACATGTTCAACCTCATGATTAGGGACAACGACATCTGCAGATTCTGCAACCAGGAGCGTGAAACTCCTAAACACCTTCTGTGTGACTGCAGCCCACTGATTCATCGGCGTAGCCTTCATCTGGGAAGACACATCATGAGACCAGATGAAATACAAACTCTCCCAACCCAAAAAATCCTCAATTTCATAGAGGGTTTGGGCTTGAAGGAGATACTCTAACGGTGCTATAATTCACAATAGATCTTTTAGGTCGAGGTGAAAAGGCCTACAAGGCGAAAGCCCGTACAATAACAACAATAATAGCTCTCTAACATTAGTCAAACTAAATTTACAAGTTGGATTTTGAGAACTAGGTATGTTAGTTCTAAATACGCCTTCCTTAATTTATATGCCTTCTAATTTATAAACTTAATTTATATACCTTCCGCGGTCATTTATACATAATTGGATGTTCACGCCCGACTGATCGGAGCAAGTTGTTACAATTATGGCCAATGTTTGAGGTGTGATAAGAAAATAGTTTTTTTAACTATGCCAATCGATTAGCTAAGGAACATTGATTATTTCAATTTACGTTTTTGATTGTTATTACGTTTTAGCAATTCTAAAATGAATGCTAGTGTCATCATATTTAGTAAAAACTTGTTTGTGGACGTTATTATTTTCAATTATTGAAACACATGAGAAAAATATGTTAATTAGTTTTTTCTGACGATAATGCCGTTCTTGTTATTAGATGCAAACTGATTTGAAAAACATACTATACACACCTTTTAGACGGACAACTTTGTATTTCTACACTTGGCGGAACATTCTCCTCCTCTAATTTTTCCGGTGAAGGAATATCTTTAACTTCCTTTGGAGATGCCACAGGAACGTTTAGGGTGATATCTGCATACGCTTTCTGAAGATTAACAATATCCTTTAGTTTTTCAGCTTCTGCATCAGACTTTTCTTCAGAATCCACATTCTTGCGACGTCTTAATCGTAAACTCCGTTTTATCAAAGGTTTACTCTCACATTTAGCATGGCTTTCTAATAATACTTCCTCTTTTTCTTCCTTAAGAACTGATTCAGCGAATTTGACATTCTCTGTTTTAACAATAGCCTTTTGTCTTAAATTGTATTTAATTTCGTCTTCAGTTTGTTCAACGTGTTCAGACTTTTGTTCGCTTGTCATGCTGTTAATGTTATCTTGTGACCTTAGTGGTTGAAATTGTGTTGCTCTTGGTACTGATATATCCTTAATATCTTTCTGTCTGTTGTATTTATTTTCATCTTCAGTTTGTACAACCTGTTCAGACTTTTGATCGATTGTTGTGCTATTTATGTTCTCTTGTGACACTAGTAGTTCGAATTGTGTTGTTCTTGGTACTGATATATCCTTAATATCGTTTTGTCTAAAATTGTGTTTATTTTCGTCTGTAGTTTGTTCAACTTGTTCAGACTTTTGTTCGCTTGTCGTGCTATTAATGTTATCTTGTGAGACCAGCAGTTCAAATTCTGTTGTTCTTGATATTGATATATCCTTATAAATTTTATCAAATGCATCGATCGTGTTATCGTTGTGTGATTCCATGTGAGATTCATTTTCACTATTACTGGGTTTCTTAAACACTGCTGTATCGTTCAGGAGTTTGCTTTTGTCTGGGTCATGTGGTACGCGAAATACATTCGGTGCTGTAGCTACAACATCATTGTTAGATGAGTCTCTGATGGAAGATGATTCTAATTTACTCTCCTCCTTAATTATCGACATAGTTTTTAGAGTCTTGTTATCTGTATCTAACGCAAGATTTTCGAAGGAGTTTCTTGCTGATTCTAATTGCTTAGCATCCTGTTTTGGCGACAATTCTAATTTATTTTCATCAATAATATGTGATGTTCGAACTTGCGGATCTAAGACCGGTCTCTCGACAGACTTAGCCTTTTCTAAATTGTCTCGACAATCAGGAGTCTTAGAATAAATAAGTGGCGAATCCATCCCTTCAAACAAATCTACAGATTCATGTTTTTTTGGTAATAGTTTATTTTTGTGCACAGAAGTAATCACGTCTGGCTGTCTTAAACTTTCTCCTAACAATATACTCATTGTACTTAGTTTTGAGTCAGCAACAAAGTCATCTTTAACAATCGAAGGTGATCTAGTATCGTCTAATTCTTTATTTACATCATGAAATGTTTTGGAAACTTTTGTATTTGAAGATTGATTGAAGTTAAGATCTATGTTATCAAAGTATGTTTTCTTATCTCTATTTAGGTTCGGTTTCACCAATAACTCTTGTTCTTTGTTATTTTTTGAGTTGTCATCAAAATAGGTTCGTTTGACTTTCATACAATTTAAATTTTCAAAATCTTTATTAGTTTCACTGACATCATTACAATTATTTGCAGCCATTTCTAACTGTTCAAACTGCATTAAAGAACTATCGCTAGTTTGCGACGTTTTTAAAGATTTTATTATTGTACTTATTAAATATTCAGAAGGTTGTGATGACGTTGTTTCTTTTTTTATATTAGAAGATAGTAACACAGGCTCTTTGGGCATTTCAGTCACACTATTTTTATCCGGGACAATGTTATCGAGAGGAGATTTATTAATATCATTCGAATCATCATTCTTTATGCAATAAGTCCCTCTGGTAAAAACCTTAGATTTTTGTAGAGCATCTATCTTTATACACTTCTCCAATAGTGATCCTGATAAACTATCTCTGTTCGCAACGTCACTAACATTATACTCTTTATTATTCAACAAATCATCGGCATTTTTAAAACTTCTATCTTTTATTTCATTACTGTGATGTTCAATAGATATTTTTCCATGTGTCAAAATAATGCTTTCTCCTGCAAAATCTTGACTGTCACATTTATCAACATTACTATCAGTTTTAGTGGCGGTTTCTCTACCTAAAATGTAGGCAGAAGATATTTCAGTATTTTCCTTTGTATTGTCTGCATCATCTTTAACTGTATCATTATTCATAGTATCATTTTCATCAACATTTTCTAGTGTTTGTTGGGTATTGTTAAGATCACTGTTATTTGAGACGCCACCGATGCTATTGCTAAGGCTTTGAATGCAGTCATTTTGTTTGAGTAGCCGGGAACGGTTTATATCTTCCTTTTTAAAAGTTGGCTCTAGGGTTTCATTGCACGGATCTTGTTCTCCATCACTTTCATCTTCACTATCATCAGTGAGAAGCATTACATCTTCACGTACCCCAGCGTTTTCTTCATCTGCTTTATCTGAAAAAGATAAACCAATTTTAGAATAAAATGCTCTCAAATCCCAATCATTAATTTTATTTTTGTTTGTTTTACCATCTCTCTCTTCAATGCACGCTCTAAGGTGCTGCACTTCTTCCTCAGCTCTTGCACGAGCTAATTTCTCTGCAGTTAATTTTTCCTGTTAAACGAGAATAATTCAATACAATTAGAGTAGTAATAAATATTACAATATATTGATTTAGTGTAATTGTTTTTACCTCCAGAATGGCAATTTCAGTCATGAGCTGCGTAATCTGCAAAAATAAAAGTCAATAGATAAAAAGTAGGTGTTTTTAATTGCAATAGCAAAGTACTTATAATATCACATTCCTATTTAAATTCACATGTAGATATTTACCGACGGTATTAAAAGTATAAGAAGTATGTAGAATTTCTTGATCTTAAAAATTATAAAAGAAATTAAATATATTTCTTAAGAGTAAGACTACTAAATAAATTAGACTAAATGTATGTCTCAATTTTTTTCATTATGGACAGATCTACGAAGGCAAACTTGCCAGTTAGAACGCTGACTTTCGTCGCAGAGCATTTATCAAGCAAGACGATAGTTAATTAAAGTATAAGTTACAGCACAAATTATACATCTCAATAGTAAACTCTAACCTTATTTTGTAAGCCTCGCGAAGGAGTGCCGGTTGCATGTGGTGCGGCGGCTTTCTCCAACCGACTCTCGTATTCTTCTATCATATCATCCATCTGTTGAAAATTGATAATTTTCAGACTTTAGAGCGTTTTGTTCTTATCTTAGACCCGATAAAATTCATTCTTATAAATTGCAAAATATTATTTGTGTTATTCTGTCAAATAATCGTTTTTAAGTTAACATTCCTCTAGGCACAGGTTGCCTGGTAAAAATTGCCGATTTGTCATTAAATTGGCATTTGGCAATAAACATTGTCATTAATTCATTCAAGATAGAGGTACCTACGCGGAATCAGTTCTGTGTCTCCCTCTAGCGATGGATGTAGCAAGAGCGTGGATTGTGGCATTGAAATTACTGGGTACCGTGACTTTACTAAGATGTAAAGCCACAAGTTGGCAACGTACATTGTAGTTCTTGTGGGGGTTGCAGTTTTGCTGCGAATCTTACAGGAACCACATGTATTTATAGGTGACTGTTACCACTTCCCATCAGGTGGACAGTTTGCTTGTTTGCCAACTTAATTGCAAAAAAAAATTGTTTTAGCACTCACCTCCTTGCGCATCGCCCGCAGTCGTTCCTCGTAGTACTGCGTGCATATGTCCCTTGCTTCAGCCACAAACTTCTGTATGGACGACGCGGCCTGCTGCTGCTTCTCCTCCATCGCCGCCATCAGCTCCTTGGTGCGCGCCTGCGCTCTGTTCATCCAAGAAATCACTTATGCTTTGACTACACAGTGTGTATAATAACGCAATACCTCAGATAGCATACTTATTTTTAATATAAAAGAATTATGTACACATTATGGTAATAAAATTTCTGCGACGCAATAAGACTCTATGCGAGTACGATGTTACTGCTTAGTCGTCGCGGTGTGCGCGCGCTGCTGAGACGATAGAGTTAAGTAAATTTAAAAACGACGTGGTTGATTTTTTCAAATCGATCAATTCTGCCCAAGCTAATTTTGAGGTTTTTTATTAACATGTTGAATTGTAGCTAAAGCATGACCATTTGCAACTAAGGTTTAATTCAAAATATTATACAGGATTACTTTTTTATCATGGGTAATTTAAGGGACACTTCAGGACACATCCATTATTATATAAAAATAAAAATAAAAACTTTAAAATACTGCACTAAACGATAGTGTATAAGTATTAAGCCGCTGCACCATTTTAATGAAATTTGGTATACAGGAAACTTAAGCCCTGATGAAGGTCATAGGCTACGTTATATCCTGAATTTCAATGAGTTCCCTAGGGATCGTGTGATATAACCGAACTCGTAATATAATTACTCGTAATATTATCCAGTTAGACGTAGTCACGGGAAGCAGCTAGTAATTTTATAAATAGACAGGTAGAATACTATTAAAAGACGTGGAGATCTATCTGGATGACTTCATAGCATATAGATTCAACTGTTATCACGAATTATTTGGACTCACTGCAACAGTTCAAAATGCAAGCGTTCATTATCAGCGTTCAGCCTCAGAACCTCAGCACTGGTTGCGATGGTGGAATCTTGGGTGCTGCTCTCCATCGTGGTTTCAGCTATTGTGTTGTTCACCTCTATGATGTTAAAAACAAAAATTTGTTCAGCATAGATCTTTATAGAATAAACAGGTATAATTTTATAATTTTGACGAGATAATATTAAAAAAGCAAAACATTGAAAAACAGCCAGAGTCATTCTTAAAATTTTTAAAGAACAAAGTAATTAAATCATTTTACAAATTCGTATTTTGTAATTCTCTCGTCCTTAAGTCGTGTCTCCTGCGCGTGGCTTCTCGAAACATTACACAAAAACATCGAAACAAAGAGGCGTGCGTGGCTATACACATTTGTGTACGTAAACACAATGTTTTTGTTTTCCGTGACCGACGGAAAACATTCACCGCGCGGGTAGAGAGGGGAAGGGTTTGTTTCATTTTTAAAGCCGGGTTTTTACAGTCCGAGTGCCCTCGGATGACTACTCGGACGTTACTCGTAGCGTGTAGACACATAATCCAAGCGCACTCGGAAGCACCTTGACGCCGGCATCTAATCCGAGTGGACTCGGACCGTGCTCTATTTTTACAGTTCACTCGGATCAATTTATGGCAAAAAAATGGCGTCAACTAAAAAAAGTGGAATGAACGTAACACTGTGAGGCTTCTAAAATTATAATATAATTATGAAGCGGAGCCCAGTTGGTTACGTCATAAAATCCATTTCCGTGTCCAAATTTTTCTCTTTTTTCCTCTTTGTTCCTCTTCGTGATGTTTAACTTCCGCTATTAACATATCTGCTACAATTTCTATACCTCGAAGCAGCAGATCAGTCATTGACATCTTGACTGTAATAATAATAATAAAGCCTTTTTTATTTCCTTAATAAAATTCAATTTACAATACAATATGAATTTCTATAATGCATGCAATTTATGTACTAATTAATAAAAATAAAATAAAATTAAATGTAACAAAATTCTTGTCTAAATTCAATTAAATTATTATGTATTATTTCTTTATTTATTAAGGACCTCTCTATAGAGTGAAGGCCTCCTCCATTTTTCTCCACATAGTCTGGTCATTTGCTTTTTTAATTTCATCTAGCCATCTTTCTGCTGGTCTGCCTTTGGTTCTCTTGCCGACAGGTCCCTTCCATAAAGTTATCTTTTTGGCCCACCTGTCCTCTTTCATACGTGCAACATGGCCGGCCCATTTCCATTTCAGTTTTTTGCAGTGTTCCAGGGCATCGATCAGCTTTGTTGTTTTTCTTATGTCTGTGCAACTCTTTTTGTGTTTCAATTTTAGATTTAGAATGCTTCGTTCCATGGCTCTTTGAGTTGTTAATATTTTGTTTCTGGTTTGTTTATTGAAAATCCATGTTTGTAATGCATAGGTTAGAGAAGGTAAGATACAAGAGTATATTATGATTTTCTTTAACTTTACTGAAGTATTTGACTTAAGAATTTTTTTGAAGCTCCAAAATCTGTTCCAAGCCATATTTACACGTCTCATTAACTCATCTTGGTGTCTAGATCTTTTAAATGATACTTGCTTGCCTAGATATATATATCCTCCTGCCCCCGTAGCACGTCCACCAAAACACGATATGATAAAGCGATTTATCGCGGTGAACTGTCAAAATACGACGAAACCCTATTGTATTTTGACAGTTCACCGCGCTAAACCGCCTTATCATATCGTGTTTTGGTGGACGTGCTAGGGGGGCTGGACATATTCTAGTGAAATTTCGTTAACATGTATTGGTGACTTAATGCTGTTTGTCATAATTTTAGTTTTCATTGTGTTAAGGTCTAGACCAATTTCATTGCTCACACAATTTATTTTATTTAACATTGACTCTAATTGTAACGAACTTTCTGCAAAGAGTACGATGTCATCTGCGAATCTGAGATTGCTTAAAAATTGACCATTGATATTTATATCTTCGTTTTTCCACTTGAGTGTTTTCATTATATTTTTTAGAACGGTAATAAAAATTCTGGGAGAGAGGGGGTCACCTTGACGAACACCTCTACATATATCAATTTCAGTGCCTGTTTTGTCTAATATTACTCTACTTGTACTTTTCTTATATATGTCTTGTATGAGTTCTATAGTCTCTGATGGTACCTTACATCCCTGTAAGGCTCTCCACATGTTGCTATGGGATATAGAGTCAGAACCTCAGACATCTTGATTGTACAAGGAGACAAATGACCACAATACGAGTACACTTTTATACGACCTAACTCGTACGAGTATACTCGGTCTGAGCGTACTCGTACTGTGAAAACCCGGCTTAACAACTGCCGAATCGCGCACATCCTTCTTTCACGCGCGCACTACGATTTTTGTGGTTATAAAAAATTGTGATCACGTTGCTGTTTTTTTTATTTCAGTAATCCAACAGCTTTACAACGAACATAGGTAAAAAACATTTTTAACATAATAAGGCCAAAACGCATTAGACATTTAGAAACAAAATATAAGAGAAAAAAGAACAGTGTAGGTAGGTTGTAGGCTATCGGATTGCCCGTCGTTAGGAAACGCCGCAGTGCCATCACTGCGACGCTCCCGACGACACTGCCGAGCATACACTATTGGTGTGCCCGGTCTGGCGAGTCCAGCGCGACGAACTTATCGCCGCACTGGGGGGCGGAAACCTCTCGCTGCCGAGCATGGTCGTGGCCATGCTCCGCGGCGATGTGGAATGGGGAGCTGCAGCCTCCTTCTGCGATGACGTCATTTCGCAGATTCTCTCAGGTCTGCGTGCACGGTTGGTCCCGTGTACGCTGCTGTAGGGCCCTCCGTCTGGGGATTGCCCTGGTGTTCTCGGGCAATCCCCCCTTAGCAATAGCCCGACCACCTGGTCGGGCTTGCCCGGGGCCCCGGGCGCGTAGGTAGTGGAGTCGCAGTGTGGACCTTACCTAGCGCGCTCATAAGGGAAGGGAGAACACCGGGGGGTTTAGTGGGTAGGCCTGGCACTCTGCCGGGAGAGCCCCACACACGCTCGCCGTCAAGCCAACGGCGGGTATGGTGCGGTTACGCATTTCTCCTCGAAAAAAAGGGTAGGTTGTAGGCTGTTTAAATTACTGTCATAGATTGGTGTAGAGATTATGTTCAAAACTTTTTAAGGTTAATCCGTGAGCGACTCGTATTCGTAACTGCTGGTAAATATCTGTAACACGTCTTCCTCGTCGGAACTCATAATCAATATTTTGTTTTAACCAGAAAAAATTGTTGATAGCAGGAGACAGCTCGTGTATAAAAACAAATGTTTTTGTTTCATGTTTTCTGTGTAATGTTTCGAAAAAACACGTGCAGACAACGCCTTTAGTGTCCTCTTAATGTTTCTTTTTTAATTTCCGTTGCTTGTGGATTGTTCACAAATGAATAAAATAATATCTGATCAGTAAATGAGCACTCACGTATATCTCTCGCAACGGCGGCCAGTTGCAGTACATGCCGCGTCTCGTGCGCGTACTCCGGTGCGGGGTTCAGCGTCACCACCATGCTGACCGCCTCGCCTTTGGCTCCCGACAGCCCAGCGCCTAGTAGGCGCGTCAGCTTCGATTCCCTGCGGGGGAATGATGGTGTCACTCGTTTGAGCAAGATTCAACGGGAATTCAACTGGCACCACGGATTTGGTCGTTTCGTCAGTCTGATCGTTGTCTGGATTGTTTGTTAGATTGACCTTAATGTTATGGTATACTATACATCAAGTCCTCTTGGTTTTTTCAATTGGTCATATCATGGAAAACAGACGGACGGGACGTATACAGGGTGTCCCAGAAGCCGACGTCAAGCCGAAAGCAGGCGGTAGACTAACTCATATGTTATCAGAAAAATATAAAAAAAAATCTAAGTCGCCTATTTAAAAAAAAATCTAACATTTAAAAAATCGATATAATTTACACCCTGTGACGGTTTTTTCACTCTTGTTGCTACAAATCTTGACTTTTCTAAACATTTTCTTTTGTTTTGTAATCCTGAATAATGTTTCTGTATACTGTAATCTAAAATTTAAAGCCAGCTGCTACAAATTAGAAGAATATGCCATTTTTATCTAAATTAAATATTCAACATTAATTTTTCGCATAGCCTTAACAAGCTGTACTGAAAAAAAATGTACTATGCGAGTTTGGCAAGTAACTGCAAAAGTTGGCGCATTCAATAAGGATTCCAAAATGGTATGATACTTGGTAGATAATTTCTACGATTGCAGGCAATATTTTTTTTTTCAAAAACAGGCAGTTTTGAACAAATTTTTCTTACGTACTTAAAATTTATTCTAATGTTCCCATGGTTTGCTTTAAGGCTGTAACTTTAACATTCTAGTTTGAGTGAGACCGGGAGAGTCATTTTACGAAGTATGAGCGAGACAAATAGTGACGCTAACGTGACAGAGACGGCGAGTCTCACATCCACTTCGTAAAATGACTATTTTACGAAGTGGAAGTGAGACAGATAGTGACGCCAATTATTCGCTAACGCACAAACAATACACATCAGTACGTTTCGCTACTTCGCTTACTGCGCATCTTTTTGTATTCGTTCATGTTGATTTCGTGCTTACCACTTTCTGCTTCGTTTATTGGACTTGATTGCTTGTGATTTGGATTCGGACTGTTTAGTTTCTCTACCGACGACCTTTGCTTTGCTCCGGACTACTTATCGTTGATTGTGTAATTGTGTAGTGCCACCATGTCTGCGTACACGACACAAGAATACGCCAACATGCATTTAATTTATGGGGAATGTAGATGCAATGCCAACGCTGCAGCTAGACTTTATCGTGAGAGGTACCCAAATGCAGCTCCTTTTCCAGATCATCGAGTGTTTACAAATGTGCACCGATTACTCTTCTCAGAAGGCCGACTGATTTCGTCCCCCTTACGAGGACGTTGTACTAGACATTGTCGAAGAAGATCGGAGTATTTCTGTACGTGGAATAGAGAGAAGCACAGGAGTACCCAAAAGTACAGCCCATCGGATTTTGCAAAGAAATCAGCTACACCCGTACCACGTACAGCGAGTACAAACTCTACTACCCCGGGACCATCGACCCCATGTTGCTTTTTGTCAAACAATGCTACAAAAACACAGAGAAGATCCGCGATTCTTCGAAAAAATTTTGTGGTCAGATGAGTCGACATTTAAAAAAGATGGTTACATGAACCTACACAACTTACACGAGTGGCATATCGAAAATCCTCATTTGATGAGGCAAGATAGATCACAATATCGATTTAAAGTGAATATGTGGACCGGAATTTTAAATGGACAAATAATAGGTCCTTTTGAGCTGCCAGACGCCTTGACTGGTGAAGTTTATTTACATTTTTTAGAAAATGATTTACCAAATCTACTGGAAGATGGATCCACTTAACATTCTAAGAGATATGTGGTTTCAACAAGATGGTTGCCCAGCTCACTATGCCAGCTCAGTAAGAGAATATCTCGATGAGGAATACCCAGGCAGATGGATAGGACGATCTGGTACTATCTCGTGGCCAGCCCGTTCCCCAGATTTAAATCCATTAGATTTCTTTTACTGGGGAGTGGTGAAAGAAAAAGTTTACGCAAAGCCAATCGAAACTGTGACTGACCTACGGCAAAGAATAATAGAAGCAAATGATTTTGTTAATAATGGAAGATTCGCCCGCTTGATAGCCCGATCTTTTTTAAGAAGATGTCGAGCCTGCATTAGAGCTGAAGGAAGACAGTTTGAGCACCTGTTGTAAATCTTGACATTTAAATAAATTATGTTAAACAATTTTTGTGTATTTAATTTATTTCACTATCTGTCTCTCTCACACTTCATAAAATGACTCTCCAGGTCTCACTCAAACTAGAATGTTAAAGTTACGGCCTTAAAGCAAACCATGGGTACATTAGAATAAATTTTAAGTACGTAAGAAAAATTTGTTCAAAACTGCCTGTTTTTGGAAAAAAAATATTGTCTGCAATCGTAGAAATTATCTACCAAGTATCATACCATTTTGGAATCCTTATTGAATGCGCCAACTTTTGCAGTTACTTGCCAAACTCGCATAGTACATTTTTTTTCAGTACAGCTTGTTAAAGCTATGCGAAAAATTAATGTTGAATACTTAATTTAGATAAAAATGGCATATTCTTCTAATTTGGAGCAGCTGGCTTTAAATTTTAGATTAGAGTATACAGAAACATTATTCAGGATTACAAAACAAAAGAAAATGTTTAGAAAAGTCAAGAATTGTAGCAACAACAGTGAAAAAACCGTCACAGGGTGTAAATTTTATCCATTTTTTTTAATGCTAGATTTTTTTTAAATAGGTGACTTAGTTTTTTTTTATATTTTTCTGATAACATATATGAGTTAGTCTATCACCTGCTTTCGGCTTGACGTCGGCTTCTGGGACACCCTGTATGTGAGGCACGCAGCGTGTGTAAGTGGCGCTGCAGTGCGGCGGAGCTCACCTGTACGGCACGCAGCGTGTGCAGGCAGCGCTGCAGCACGTGCAGCGAGCGGTGGCCGGCGCGGCGTGTGCCTCACCTGTACGTCACGCAGCACGTGCAGCGAGCAGTGTGCCTCACCTGTACGGCACGCAGCGTGTGCGGCGCCGCAGCGTGTGCATGCTGCACTGCAGCACGTGCAGCGAGCAGTGTACCTCACCTGTACGGCACGCAGCGTGTGCGGCGCCGCAGCGTGTGCATGCTGCGCTGCAGCACGTGCAGCGCGCAGTGTGCCTCACCTGTACGGCACGCAGCGGCCGCGGCGCCGCAGCGTGTGCAGGCAGCGCTCCAGCACGTGCAGCGAGGAGTTGATGGCGCGGGACTCGGCCATGCGCGCGCCGGTGTTGCGCGTGCGCCGCGCGCGCTCGCAGCCCGCCAGGTCGCACAGGCGCACGCACGATATTCGCACGCCGCTCTCTGTGATATGCGGTAACGAGACATAGGCATTGAGCGTACACAACAGTGGTGGCCGATATGATTAGACCGATGATCTAATGTTAACTATAAAAAAGTGTTTAAAAAGCGTTGCGTTAAATTTTGGCGTTAGCGCTTTTATAACGTTCACTATACAACAATGGCGTAACTATAGAGTGGCGGGACTGGCAAAATGCCACGGGCCACGGACCCGAGAGGGCCCCGGCCCCAAGAGGCCGCGCGAGCTCTAAATCAACCTAACATTTTGAACAAAATTTTGTACCTAAGTAGGTACCTACTTAACAGGTATGTACTTAAAATCAATCAAAGTAAGACACAACTAAAGACCATATACAAATTCAAAATAATCATTAAGATTTCAACACATTCTAAACAAAAAGACGTTGATCAATTTTACTGGGAGGGCCCCATCCAAAGACGGGCCTCAGATGGTATATTTATTTATTTATTATGAGGCAACTTAGGCCCATAGATATATACCTTATAAACTAATATACATAATATATATAACAATTTGGTTAGTGTAATAGAGCTTATAACCTATGTTAGTAAAGAAAATTAAATATTTGCCGTGTTCTGCGGCATGCCGATGGTATTAGGTATTCGTCCCCGAAATCGCCTAAACACCACACCCTTCGGCCAGAAGTCCTCCTTCAAGATAGTGTCCAGCACAATGTTTGGGACCCGAACCACAAATGCTTTAAAACTGGCATTGTGGCGCGACTCCAGTGGCTGCATCCTCAGAACGAAGTTGGCCTTTGCGGGGCGCCGGTCGAACAAGCGAACAAACTGCTGACTTGCAGCTCGACGCTGGCGACGACGTCACGCACGCACCGCGCCTCGTGTTCACGTTCGAGTCATCGCTGGATGACCTAGATGCGGAGAGTGACGCGCGCAAGCTGTCAACTTCTTTGCGCAATTCACTCACCGTATTCTGTGATGCCTCGAAATTCAGCATCACGTCCGCCATACTCGCCTTCAGGGCGACGATGTCCTTGAGCAGTACAGTTACGTCGACGTGGTCGAAAGTGACGGGAGGTAACTTGCTGAGATCTCTCGCCACGAACGTAGGCACGTCGTCTGGATCGGTTTCTTTGAGCAGGGTTAGGGATTTCCTGCAGGCTCTTCTGCGTTCCATCACGCCGTCGAGACACCATCTGGTCCAGCTTGTTTAAGGACCGGTACAACAGCAACTTTGCAGCTTTTAATGTCGTCCTCGGTAAAGCTGGACTTACAAATCTGCATCGCGCTGACCTCGTCCATCACGTCCAGCTTTTGTTGCAGAAACGCGAAGAGCTCGTTTGCCACCAGGCCGGACTCGCCCTTAGTGTCAGCTATACTCCAGCAACGGCTTACGCCGCGCTACACGTGTTTCAATAAAGTCACGAGCGCACGTCTAGTCACAACCGAGCGCAGCGAAACAATGATAAAGTTACACCACTAATTATACAATACAATACGATATTATAAGCTGTTAAGCTTATAATATAGCCCAGCATTGAAAACACGACGCTGCTCGATAAAAAAGCGTAGCGTTTTAAAAGTGCAATGCAACCGTATGAACATACTTGAGAATACATTTTCCTTTTAACACTTTTTTAACAGACGATGGACGTTAGACAAGCGACTACTGATACATCACACTATGAAAAGGTTAAAATAAGATTATTTAAATGCGCTAAAAAGAAAAAATAAACTTTTACACTAAAACTTTTACTTATAACGTTATTTCACATTTAACACAATTTATATGACATAAAAGATTGTCGCGAGATTTACTTATGTGTAAATTATTTAGTTTACTTGTTTATCTACAAAAGTAAATCTCGCGACAAGCTTTTATGTCATATAAATTGTGTTAAATGTGAAATAACGTTATAAGTAAAAGTTTTAGTGTAAAAGTTTATTTTTTCTTTTTAGCGCATTTAAATAAAAGCTTGTTTTTAAAAAGGTTTTTTTACATTTAATTTATTTTTTACTTTTTAGTTATCACTGAACACGTTTCTTAGTCTGTTCATCTAATTCAACGC
Source organism: Schoenobius gigantellus (assembly GCA_963935595.1). NCBI lineage: Eukaryota > Metazoa > Arthropoda > Insecta > Lepidoptera > Crambidae > Schoenobius > Schoenobius gigantellus. Next base: position 32,193,195 of record OZ012553.1, read on the forward strand.
ATCATTGTTGCAAGGTCGTTTGCCGGAACGTCTATACTTACAGAATTTCAGCTCAATCGGTTAAAGATATCTACTTCAAATTTGATTTTTTGGCTTTAGAAGTACGCCATATTGGATTAATAGTGACACCACTTTATTTTTCAAGTTATTCTTAGCAATGCCTTTTATTTGATACCCATATTGTAGAAGTGCATTTAAAATAATTGGTCCGCCATCTTGGGTATGCCGCCATCTTGGATTTAGAATGACGTCACACAGTTATTTATGCAATTTCATCCAAACTGTGTGTGTATACAAAATTTCAGCTCAATCGGTTAAAGATGTCTACTTCAAAATTGATTTCAAGCTTTAGAAGTCCGCCATATTAGATTAATAGTGGCGTCACATTATTTTTCGTGTTACTCGTAGCAAGATCTTTTATTTGATACCCATATTGTAGGGGTGCATTAAAAATAATTGGTCCGCCACCTTAGGTATGCCGCCATCTTGGATTTAGAATGACGTCACACAGTTAACCATGTATTGTCATCTAAACTAAATGTGTATACAAAATGTCAGCTCAATCGGTTAAAGATATCTGCTTCAAAATTGAGTTGCAATATTCCACCCGAACATACATACTTACATACTTACTTACATTGCAAGTTAAATAAAAGCTTGTAAAAATGGCTTTCAATCAATACTAAGCCGTGGTTGTATGCTTTATAGATGTAGATCATAAGCTTTAGGGTAAATTAGAGCTTCCTTTTTTAACAAATAGGGAATGCAATCTCGTTCTCGCGAGATCTCGGCCTTTTTTAGCGAGATTGATCTCGGACGAAAAAAAGGCGAGATCTCGCGAGTTTAACGAGATTGCACTTGAGCATAAAATAGTCTAATAGTCTGACTAATTGGTATATGTTGTTAATTAATCTGTAATATCTAATGGATCTACTGAGTAGATATAGTTTCATTTCTTTCATTTAATTGATAATAATATCTCAGTTGAATAGTCAAATCAACTTAGATAATAAGTTTCATTTTTTTTTACTTCTCGTTGTTAAAAGATTTTTGTTTGATATTAGAAGAGAAGACTGGTTGTTTCTTTCATTTGTTATTTGATATAGATACGTATGTCAAAGTTTACTACTTAGAAGTTTATTAAAAAATTATAGACAGATACGTCAAACAATGTTTGATGCATAAAAGTCTATTAAAAAAATTCGTGAAAATAAATGTTTATCTTATAATATTTATTATTTTTTTCCTAATTTATTTAAATATTGTGATTATTTGCAAAAAAACAAACTGCTAATCTCGCGAGATCTCGAAATTGGCGAGATCTCGCAGTATTGTTATTCATAAACTCGCGAGATCTCGCTTGAGCCCCAATCTCGCGAGATTTGCATTCCCTATTAACAAAGAAGGAGTTAGCAGGTTAGCTAGGTATATTTATTTTCACTCGGGGAATGGCTAACGCCGATCCCGATTGTGTATTATCGGAGGTAGAAGTTGCTGGAGGGTGGTTTAGAGGAATGGCGTTTATACCAGAGTCCAATGGCGTATCCTTGGGGCGGCCTTGTCAGCCTACCCCTTGTTGAATCGTAAGAAGATTCTACCCGCCTTAAAAAAAGGTATATTTATTTTCCCTCGTCCCTTTATAAATTTGGCAAATTCCCAGCGCTCCACAAATCCTTTGATCTCAAAAAAATACCGCCCATACAACTATTCCCAGGCGGGTCCACGGAAATTGAAAATTAGTTTCAACGGCTCCGCGAGTTTTTAAGTACAGTAGGCTGCAGATATTTTTTGTATTTTTTTTTAAAATCGGTTAATAAATCTTATGACTAAAATGTAATAATTATATGAGATCCGGGTATACTGAACAAGTTTTAAAATCACAATAGAATTATTTGTATATAACTGTTTTAAGCACTATGCAAACAAAATATTAAATAAATAAGGACGGATAAAAAAATATAGTTAAAAAATATCTATTATTAGATTTAAACAATCTTATAACTAAAAGACGTAGGTATACATCACATTTTTGAAATAATAATCACAGTAAGTTCACGTAAGAAATGATTTACTTCTAAAACAAAGAATTCTAGAATTCTGTTTAGTTAAGACGACTAGTTCCGGCGGTTGTGAGATCCTAGTTTCAGAATAGTAGCTTATTGTTATTAGGCAAAACAGGATCACAATATTTTAAAAAGTTATTATAAAGTTTATAACATTTACAGTGTCAGTAACAAGAATATAAACTAAATAAAAATAAAATTTTTCGTCTTACAAGAAAAGGGAAAAAACTTATAAAGGCTTCTTCTTTTCAGTACACTAAAAGAAAAAATATTTATGGTCATTACGCTATATCGCCCTTCGTATTTCAAAAATATCACAATATTTCAGTTATTTTCGCAATATTACAATTAAAATGCCGTTAAAATGACGCAGAGCATAGCAGAAAAAATTTATACTTTTATTAAAAATGAACAAAATAATTTAAAAAATTCTGTAAAAATGCGACATTGGCAACTCGTTCAGAATTTACATACCCTCTTAAACATTTAGTTTTTGGATTAAAACGCAGTCTGTGTAACGGACATAGAAAAAAACTCTAATTTAGCTAATCTAATTAAGCTTAGAAAACATTTAATTAATGGCAAAAAATTATGTCAACCATAATCTGCTAACCACTGTAATTCTTCATTCTTCGTGGAGCCGCTGGGAACATTTGCATGGAATTTTGGCGAATAGTTGGCGTGGAGTCGCTGGTACCGAAATTTTGGAACGCTGGGAATTTGCCATAAATTTTTATAAGTAATCTATAATGATACTTTGATTATTTGTTTGTTTGTTTGTATTGAATAGGCTTTGAAACTACTGATTCGATTTTGATGAAAGTTGGTATAGAGATAGTTCGAGACCAGGGGAAGGACATAGGGTAATTTTCCCACGGGAAAACAAAAATAATGCGGGCACAGGACCAATCGATTTAGAGATTATTGGGGGTGGCCTATGTCCAGCAGTGGGCTCTATGTTAATGATGATGATGACGAAAATTTTACTGCAATATGATAGTGCTACTCACCAGTTTCTGTTAGCATGGTTATGGTAAATATGCAGTGGGAGCGCGAGGACTGCGCGTGGACGCCAGTGGCGGCCACCTGTAAGTTGTGCTTGCCTGCCACCATCACGTCGTATGCTTCTTCTCCTGAGCGGACGAATGCTTGCGTCGCACCCTGACAAGCCACAGATGGCAAACAAGCACACAATCTGGTTGTTTATTGAATAAATAACTACTATTGATTGATAATAATAATATATATGTTTAATAATAATATGTTTATTTCATTAAATGATTTTTACACAAACTCATTGTGAATGGAGTGTCCTTTTAAGCATAATAATGCCTGTGCCAGGAGAAGGTGATTGATGGTGTTACAATCACGAAATGAGATCCTTAAGTTTGTAGGTTTATCAAATGTCTCCAAATAGAAAGCAGTCGGAAAAGGTATATCAAACTCAGGTCTTTAGTTCATATTGACAATGACAATTATTAAAGGGAAAAAATTGAATACCTTAACATATACATGGCCATTGGAATCTTCTCGGATTCGCAATTTGGAAGAGTTGCTTCTGTCTGTGGTGGAGAGCAGGTCATAAATGCCTTCATTGTATATTTCTACAAACGATACCTGTAACAAAAGAAAAATCTATAAACTATATCTAATCTAACTATCAACTATGCTTTATTCTTATAAGAAATACAATATTATGTATTATTTATCATTATCCATTTAAGATTTGACATTAGCATTTGAAACTTTGTAATCTCTTTTTTGTCTTACCAAAAACAAAATTACGATCTTAAAAAATAAACAATTATTTGCAATAATCCAAATACAAAGATAAAAATGTTTGTATTGAACAGAAATGGCAATGGGCAGGGCATGTGGCTTGACTGAAAGACAACAGATGGTCACTCCAGCTGATTAACTGGAGCGGTCCTGTTGGACAACGGATAGTTGGCAGGCCACAAAAAAGATGGGCGGACGACATTAAAGCCAGGGCTGGGCCAGAATAGTTAGAGACAGGCCAAGACAGGAAAGGTTGGAAAAGCTTGGAAAGACAGAGGACGAAATATCTAGGTAGAAACTAACCTACTAACAAAGACTTGAGGGAAATATTGATTTAAATTGTAATGAAGACATTATAAAGTACTATGAAGTTTAATGTTGTTTCATATAGTCAACAGAAAATGCTTATCACACAAAACAACTTTTTAAAGGCACCAATTAGACAAGAAATAGATAGTTATTTTTGTAAAACCTCTCTATACACCACATTCTTAGTTCTATTTTCAGGCTGCAGTATTCTATTAGGTGAACTTACTCTAGAACAGGCAACATATAATAAGTGACCGTGAGAGATGCAATCATTTCTTAGATTTATGCCAGCTACTTTCATCAATAAATGTTTGTTGAATGAAATGGTTGCGAATGCGATTATATTCTCTTGCCGGCCCTGTTGTAAAATCAGTTCCTATAGTGAAGGCATGCTTCACTATATTCCATGTCTCTTCCAATTTTAGGAACAAAAATTTTAGGACTTCAATTAAACTTGCGAGAGCCCTTAGTTCGACACAAAATTCTATCTTAGCTTATGTCTCCTACTCATAAACTCTAAGCTTGGGAGTGTTTAGACCACTTTAATCCGGCCCTGTCGCAAAATCAGTTCTTAGCAAACGTCTACTAACTACCTCTCTGCCAAATTACAAGTTTGTACCAAAAAAATGAAGGACTGTCATACAAACTTGCGAGAGCCCTTAGAACTATAAACTACCTCCCTGCAAAATTTCATCTTCGTATGTATGACGAGCAGATTTCGATATTTTGTGATGAGTGACCGTTCGCTCTTATATGTATATAATCTAATATACAGGGTGTCCCTAAAACAATGGATTGAAGTCCTAAAATTTTTGTTCCTAACAAAAATTTTAGGACTGACCGTTCGCTCTTATATATAATCTAATATACAGGGTGTCCCTAAAACAATGGATAAACCGGTTGCTATAGATGGACTTCATCATGAGCTCTCTTATCACAAATTTTGACCTTAGTGAAAATATCACGGTTTCAGAGATATTTATCGTTTTTGTATTTTTGGAAAATTTCCAAGTACAATTAGTTTTTATAATGCCATTTCTACAAATGGAGAGGTTTTTCGATTTCGCTTTTTTTTATTTCACTAGCGATAGTTCAGCTATCAAAAACAAAGACTTAAATTTAACAAACTAGCGTAGTGTTTAAAAAAAAATTAAACAAAGAAAAATAAAATTAATTTTCTTTCATGTTCGATCTGCAACAGTGTAAAAAAAATGTAGGACACTCATCGTGCCCATCATCTTAAAAACTTGCTTAGCTATTCTAGATCCCAAAAAGGTATAAGCCTAGGCATTCTAAATATTTTTAATTTCATGACTACTTGAATAGCAAATAGTATAAAAACTTCAAAAAAATGTTTTTGTCGTAATAATTACTCTAAACTTCTGTGTTAATGCAAAATTATAATGAGCCTAGGTATTGTGTATTTTTTAATCTCATGGCTTCTTAAACAGTATGAAAATTTTAAAGTTCTTGGTAAAAAAAAAACATTTAGTCGTAAAATAAATCAAATTGACCTTGCGCCCTGTACACGTCCTAGACCTTTTAATAAAAGAAAGACGGCCTTACAAATAAAAAACTTATACCTCGGAATAACCTCGGAATAGTTATTCCGTGTTTTGTCTTATTTTGACATATTACATCTGACATGTGCTAAAACAAGACAAAACACAGAATAAATTATTCCGAGGATTATCCTCGGTATAAGTTTTTATTTGTAAGGCCAAGAATGTTTAATGTGGTGCCCAACCCAAGTAACCCAACGTTTTGATGTACCTAAGTGTGTAGCATGATTTGAAAATCGTCAAATGGATTAAAATGTACACATTTAAATGATTACCTTCTTCATTTCCTCCATTAAGGCCTCCCCAGGAATTTCCATAGATCAGTCCCACTCCTCCCTCATGCAGTAAAATCCCATAAAAATATATATATTATAAATAAATATCTTATTAACGAAACTCATACATTTCAATTTAACTAATAAAGTTTGCTATACAAAATATGCTCTGTGTTTATTTGTTATTACTATTAGTATATCTACATAAATACTAACTTACCCAAACATAGTGCCTGGTTTTGTTTGATAAGTCCAGGGAGCTCACAGTAAGGTCACTGCACAGCCCAGCACTCATTCGACGATACTTATCCCTTAGTGGCACAGAAACATGCCGCAATCTTTTCACCCACTGAAATACACAAAATACAGCTTTAAATGCTCTTTAAAATCAAATAATGTTTGTGGGTAAAAAGGTTATTCAGTTAAATTAATTAGTTGCAGCAAGTAGGTACTGTAAAACAACTTTTTAGAAGCAAGAATGAGACATAACTGCTTGATATATAAATTTATTATAGTTTTAAATTTATTAATTTATCCAGTTATTAGTTTTTATAAACCTACACCCATTTAGAATCATTAATTATTATGGCCGGTATACACTTTGTTTAGTTGTGCTTACGGCCTAACCACAAAAAAATTTTAAGCACTGTATTAAGTTAAACACTGTTTAAACATGATGCTGTGTCTATCTATCCTTTTAAAACAAATGAAACAGCATCATGTTTAAACAGTGTTTAATTTTTTTTGTGGTAAGGCCGTTAGTGTTTAGTAGACTGTTTAGTGTTAAGTGATTAGTTAGGTGCTGTCCATACACTGTTTAGTAAACGGTGTTTAGTTTATTTGTTCATTATATGGACTTAAACACTAAACAGATCTGTCCAGACGTGTTTAGTGAGTGTTTAGCTGCAAGTGAGGGGTGTAGGCGGGAGAGTGGGAGGGGCGACTCGCAGAAAAAATAGAATGCGTTCCTATTTACTAAACACTAAACACTTAACAGAAGCTGTCCAAACGTGTTTTTTACTAAACACAACACTAAACAAGCCACTCGCATTAAACACAAAACAAAGTGTGTACCGGCCATTAATGCTGTTGTGCAGGCATTTAAAAAAAGTTTTTTTATTATTATTACCTGTAATTCATAATCTTGCTCTGGGCGAGTCAGTTTATCTGAACCTCCATCAGATGGCTTAAATAATGGCTGCTGTGCTGCATCAACCACTCTGAACACATACTCAAGTGAACGAGGTACCAATCCTGGAGAATTTACAGTTCCCATCAAAGTGAATGTCTTGCCTGAGCCTGATGCTCCATATGTTAACAGAGTGAAGCTATGACCTTCTGGCAGTTTTTTCAAATTATCTTTCACAACTTTCTCAAAAACTTCCTGAGAAAAAGAAACCCGGCAATGAGAATAGTGCAAATATTACATTGTAGAGTGTATGTGAAGGAATATACTTACTTTCTGAGTTGCTTCTGATCCAAAAATGTGGGAGAAAGTATACATTTTTGACACATTGTGTTGGGTGCGTCGACCGTGCCCTGCAGTGGCTGTGTCAACGGTTGTTATCAGGGATCGATCTGACTTCACCTCATAAAGATAGGTCGGTGCATGATGAGGCTTCAATCGAAGATAAACTTGGACTAATTCTGGCTCTTCTATTTCTGAGTCTTCGTCAAATAATTCTAACAAATTTGTGCCCTTTTGGGGGCGAGGTCTCATGTAAGGATTCGATATCAACGGTGGCATTGGTTCTATAAACGATGGAATGTCTCTCTTTTCCGAATCATTGCTGGAATTCCGCTGATGAATCATTTCGGTGCTGATACTTTGAACTTTCACATTAAACCTCGGCCGATATTTCAGCCTTTAGATTATTTTATAAACAAAACAATTGCAATAACGGTTGAACTTTTTCAAATAATTTTTTTTTTTAATTTTGTTTATCCAATTTGGGAAAGGCAAAGGCGTCAACCATACAGCCTAGTCTGTATGCAATAAACTATTGTTATTCATTCTTCTTTTGAATTCACAAATCGCCAAACGTAGAGGTTACATATTCATAAATTGCTTCAAAGCATTTTTCAATGGAAAGAAGTTTTTGTAAAGAGCGCGGTAGATCTTGCTGGTGTTTCATTATTTTTGAAATTTCTTCTAATAAAATGTTTCTTTGCAGGGCAAAAATTGGACATTCGTAAAAAAGGTGATGCAGAGATTGAGGTAAGGTGGTGTTGCACCAGTTGCACGATGGGGAAGAAGTCATGCCTAGCCGGTACAAATGGTCATTGAATCGACCGTGCCCAATTCGCAAACGGCAAATAATAGTAAAAAATCTTCTGTTTATGTAATTGTGTCTATTGAACCAGGGTTGTTTTATTTTATTATTTATTTCTCGATACCACTTCCCTTTTATGAGCAAAGTACTATTCCAGTGTTCTTCCCATAGCTTCAATATTTCTTTCTTGATTAGAGCTGTACAATCAGTATATGAAATTGATATGTTTTTTATAGGTACGTCTAGAGTGTTCATAGTTTTGGCCAGTTTATCTACTTCCTCGTTTCCATATACACCGATATGAGCTGGAGTCCAAAATAATATAATGTCTATTTGATAATTTATTTTTAAATGATGTATCTGATCTCGGATATTATATATTAAATGATTTGTGACTGATGAAAAGGAAGGATTTCTCAAAGCCATCAACACACTCATGCTGTCAGTAATAATAATCCATTTTTTGTATTGGCTGAACTGTTGAATGTAGTTAAGAGCTACAATTATAGCATTCGCCTCAGCAGAAAATATGCTGGCATTTTGGCACATTTTAAAACTATGTCCAGTTTTACTACCTGCATCATACATAGCTACTGCAACACTTACATTCGTCTTTGAACCATCTGTATAAATTGATCGATAATCATTATAAGCCTGTAGACTTTCGTAAACATCATATTTATCTTTAAAATCTTTATGTAGGACAATATGAATGTCACAGAATTTACTAGCATATGAGCCACTATAACAATGTAAAGTAGTACTACAAAATATATTACATTGTTCTTTTAAACTTATAAAATGTGAGAAATTCTTTGAAAGAAAAGTGTAAGTGGAACATACATTTAATTTATTTAAAAGATCATTATTCGAACGCGATAAGAGTTTAAAAAGAAATTTAAGTTTTAAAAATTCAAAGCGAATAACCATTGGTGGTAAATGACATTCGACCTGCATAGAATTTATTGGGGAAGTGTTCATAGCACCTAGTATTAATCGTAAGTTCTTATTCTGTATTTTATCAATAATATCTATGTATTTTGGATCGGAAGCGTAACAAAAGAAAGCATACTCAAAATGACTTCTGACCAAAGCTTTATAAAGCATTAACACAATTTTAGGATCAGCACCCCATTTCAATCCAGTAACGGACCTAATTACATTAGTGGCTTTTAAAGCTCTGCTCACCAAGCAATCAACATATAAATCCCACGTAAGATTTTCGTGAAAAATAACACCCAAGAATTTAACTGAATTATCAATAGGCAAAGTATGATTGCTGTATGTAATATTAATTAGAGGTAGAGAACTGTATTTTGGGCAAAATATTACAACTTTACTTTTTAAAAGGCTAAGATTTAAATCAAGTTCTGAGAAGTAATCTGCCAGCTTCACTAGATTATTATTTAATGTTAATTGAATATCTAATACATTAGTACCTTTACAATAAATGACAAGGTCATCAGCAAACTGAAGATTGTTGACTAAATTATTATTAAGAATGGAATTTAGTTTTCTTATATACAAAATATACAGAATAGGACTCAAGATGCCTCCTTGACATACACCTTTGCTCGAAAATCTAGGGCCTAAAAATTTATTATCTATTTTGACATACACTTTTCTATCCGTGAGAAAAGCATATATCCAATAAGCAATTTTTACAGGTAAGAAAGATAATAGAGATTCAAACAAAATACCATGATTAACGTTATTAAATGCACCTTCTATATCAAAAAACACTGCTATTGTATACTCCATATTCTTTTGAGCTGTAGTGACGTCCAAAAAAAAATGTGCTAAGCTTTCTTGAGCCGAAAGTCCTCGCCTAAACCCAAACTGGTTTAAAGGTAAAATTGAGTTCTTTTCTATGAAGAATTCCAATCGTTGTTTGATTAGCTGTTCAAATAATTTACCAGCACAAGACGTTAAAGCGATAGGACGATAAGAATCGGGATGAGAAGCAATTTTTCCAGGTTTTAAAATAGGAACCAAGCAGTCCATTTTCCAATTAGGAGGAATTGTGCAATCTTGCCATAAAATATTATAAATTTGTAAAAGCTTATAAAGATTGTCAGTGTTAAGTAGCTGAAACATCTTGAACGATAAACTATCTAATCCACAAGCAGTGTTTTTTCTAGATTTCAGAGCTGCAGTTAATTCGTCAAAAGAAAATGGATCAGTGAGGAATGACTGATTATCTGGTAAACTATTGTCCTTCACAATTGGCCTGTTATTTTGCACAAAGTCAGGCGTGTATTTACGTAAAAAATCACTGACCCACGAAAAATCACTATTTTGCTTTTTATATGTTTTATGTGTAAGTTTTCTCATGTTACCCCATACTACTGAAACTGGTGTCAATCGATTTAATTTTGTACAGAATTCTATCCAACTACTTAGTCTTTCTCTCTTAATGGTAAGTTTTTTAGCAGCTTGTAATCTTTTGAAATTAATATATTTTTCTTGAGAAGGATTATTCTTAAAATCAAGATAGGCTTGCTTGCTTTCCTGGACAGCTTTAGCGCAATTACTATTCCACCAAGGAACTGTTCGATATTTTGATTTTAAGTTTTGAGTAGCAATGTTACGTGATTCGGACCGAGAGGTACGAGAGGAAATTGACTTTTGTGCAGCCGTCAAAATGATTTGACAAAAAGAGTTGTATGAATCTATTGGATTACTAATAGGTAGGGTTACATTGAAAATTATCTAAATCCTTATTAACAATTGAAGAATACAACTTCCAATCGACTAATCTATGATTAATGCGATTGTTAAAATCATTTTCATCCTGAAAATTGTTTTGAGAGTTGAAACATTGTGAACTACTATTGAATGTAATCTTACGGCCCGTTCCAGATAAGCATTTTTAGCCATAAATACCAACATTTTTAGCATCTCTGCGTTTCATTAGCCGGTGATGCTAGTTTTTCTTGCTGGTTGTCATGCGTTTCATTTAAGCATTTTTAACACGAAATGCTAGCATCAAATACCCATGCTAATAGATGGATCCTCTGATACCACTTTTTGACAGCTTTCAAATTTGACATTTGGAATCTTTTTTTCATGAATCAAAAAGGATTTTCAGCGGATTTAAAAAAATTATTGAAAGATTTTTATAGTATTAGCCAATTCTGATTTATATTATTAAAAATTTTAAGTGGCTGGACTAAGTAGGTGAGGTGTCAAAATTCAGCACGAAAAATCAGTACCTTGCGTTTCATTTGTAACAATTAGCGCGGCTAAAAATGTCAACATTTCTTATAAGAAACGCAAAACGAGGCTAACATCAGATGTTAGCCTCAGAAAGTAGCAGTGCTTTATCTGGAACGCAGGGTTAGTAAATGTTGGCAAATGATAACTGCCCAATGGATCGTCGTGAACTGACCATTCGCAGCGAAGAGCTAATGAAGGAGATACCATAGTCAAGTCCAAACCATTGGGTCTCCAAGAATGAGAACCGACAGTTGTGACCTGACCATCATTCAACAGGACTAAATTGCATTCATCTAAACACTTAAGAATATCCTTACCTCTGGAATCCGATAACGGACATCCCCAAATTGAGTGATGAGCATTGAAGTCACCAGCTATAATCGTCGGCCTATGGAGAGAATTCAAGAAATGTTTACTTATTTTTAGAGAAACTGGGAATACAATTTGTTGGACAATATATACTGGCTATTGAAATAGTGTTCTGATTTAGTTCTAAATGTATTACAATTGTTTGAAGAGAGTTGTCAAAATAAGATGTTACTTTTTGATATTTTAGTGATGTATGGATTAAAATAGCAACACCATTATGCTTGTTGCCACAGTCATTACGTTCAATATGATAACCTTTGATTTTAAACTGCTTCTGAGGCTTTAGCCATGTTTCACATATAATTGCAATATGAATAAAATGGTCATAAAGAAATTTCGTAAAAATAAGTTGATTGCTTAATAAGCTTTGAGCATTCCACTGTACGATATTCAATTGATTGGGGGTGAATTGTGGGGATTTGATTGCTTACCAAAAGTATTTTTTAAGACCTCTAAAACACTTTTAGAATTTATAGAAGTATTTTGAGTATTATGCAAAGAAACACATTTAGTTATGGTTTCAACTAATAATGAGAGACACTTGCTGTCAGTATTGAGCAGTGTAAACAAATCTACATTATTTTTTGTCTTACTTTCTAATTTGGGAAAATTTAAAGGATTTGTAATATCTGCATAAGAAGCAGGCTTATATTTATTTCTATTTTCAATGATTTTCTGTTTTTTAACTGGGCATATTGGAGACACACTAGTATGATTGCCATCACAATGAATGCAAGTAGCTTTTTCGATAGAAACTGTACAAGTCTTATAGTTATGATTTTCTTTACATATACTACATTTTTCAGAATTTTTACAATATTTTGCCAAATGTCCGTATCTCAAACATTTGTAACATTGCTTAACTGGTGGTATATATTGAGACACATCATGTCTCCAACCACCAATATCTATATGATTTGGCAAAATGGAAGTGGCAAATGTCACTATTACTGTAGTTGTAGGTTGTAATATAAAACCCTCAGTCACATTTATTTTTTTCATTATTCTTTTTATTGTTATTATTTTTTTTGTACTTGTTATCATAGTAAATATTCTCTTGTTTGATATAATGGTAGGTACATTTCTTATAACTCCGGACACCTCAGTTGTAGCAGCAGGAATACTGGCTTTGAATTTGTATTCTTTCAAGAAGGTATTATTATTTAAAAAGGCATTCGCCAAGTCTGGTTTTTCAAAATAAATACCTATCTTAAACTTATTGATATTTCTTAAAAATTTGACGCCTTTGTTAAAGCGCTTTAAACAAGTTGACAAAGAAAGAAGATCTCTTGTTCCAATTGGTTTCTGGATGTCTGATGACTCAACAAAAACCACAAATTCAGTGCCGCTAATTTCTTCCGGATATCTGCGTATATAGTCAGTAACATAATAAGGCTTGTACCTATCTGCATTGCTTATTTCTTCATCACTGTCCGAAGAGGACATATCCGTTTCTACCAACCTTACCTCATCTGTCTCCCTATCTGCATCACCAGACTCCGGTTCATCCTCCTTTTTTTTTCTTTTTCTCGAACTCCGCTTCCCCATATCTGCTTATAATATTATTTAATGCCTATATGTTATATACCTCTTTTGTTTGTGTTTTATTAAGTAACTGACTACAATTAAAAAATTACAAATAAAATATTATAAAGAGCCCGCCTTTACTATGTGAAGTTCCCGCGCTTTTTTTTTCATCAATCCTTTTTCAAATAATTTCAAATTCGTTTTTTTTTTGCACATTTGTCTCAAAATTGAGATAGGCAAAGGCGTTTAGTAGCCCTACAACCATATTGTTTGTTTGTTGATACGTCAAACTTTATTGATACAGGCAAGCGCAAGGCAAATTGTGTTACGTTTGTAAAAAATGAAATATTTATGTTTTACGTAGCACACTTTATTTGATATTTTATTAAGTAGTTACAGATATACTTTATAAAATATGTTTTAATATCTCACGACAATCTTACGCTATTTTATCCGTAGTTAATGTCATCTCCATACATTTTTTCTACTGAGGTATCTCTGAGTGCGGTTCCTAATCAGATACCAGAGGCTCAATTCTGCTAGTAAGTTACAGCCGAATCGAAACTAAACCGTTGCGATCGACCAATCGTAGCGCGTATATGCAACTGTTCGATGACGTGATAATATGGTGTTCTGATTGGTTGATCGCAACGGTTTAGTTTCGATTCCGCTGCAATTTATTAGCAGAATTGGGCCTCTGTTCAAACGTTTGCATGCATGCATGCAAACAACTCGTTCAAATCGTTTGCACTGCTCACGGACGTAAGCACTGTCAGCATGAATCAGTAACGTCATCGATTGATGCTGACAGTGCTAACAGAAAAGACGTCATACCGCTTACAAATGCGCACGTGAGAAAGGACCGACTCTTTGCATGCAAATAGCGCACACGAGCGCTGATATCAAATTATGGACCGCACTCTCTGTGGCAAAGAGGATGGCAATTTAAGGCCTTTGTAGCCATGGCCGGTAAAACCTTTGGATTGGAAATTGGAATCATGATGTCGCATTTACACATGCGTGTTCGCCATTCGACGAAACATTCGACGAAATATTCGACGAAACATTCGACGAAACATTCGTGTGGCGTTTACACATTCGTGTTCGCTATTCGCCTTGTCATTCGACGAAACATTCGTATACGAGTGCCACCGCGAACTACTTAACTGTTCACACATTCGCGGGTGATTCATTTTGATATTAGCACACGAACATGGAGGACATGAAAATAATGGCGGCATGCGTGTCACATTTTATTTTAATGTTTAATAATTTAAGCTTTAATGTTACAAACGGTTTGTACATATGGCGGACATAGCGATAAACAGCGCTCTCTACCAGTCAACCATTGGGCTAAGGAGCGAAAGTAAATGACGGCATAAGAAAATAAATGTAATAAATGACAATAATTGTTATATTCAAATAATATGATATTAAGAAAAGAACATACATACACGCACATAACACTCACATATACATATTGTATACCGGGTGTAACGGAATACTGCAATAATATTTAAGGTTGTGATTAACAAAAAAAATGTTTTATGACTATTCTTCGTATTTTTATTATATGTCTACTTTCGATTTAATAAGCTTAACAGTTAAGCATATTAAATCAAATGTAGGCATACAATAAAAATACAAAGAATAGTCATAAAACATTTTTTTTGTTAATCAACAACCTTAAATATTATTGCGGTATTCCGTTACACCCGGTATATGTGTGTGTAAATGTTATGTAAGTATTGTGTATGAATGTGTTTATACACGGTGTTTCATAATAACCAATAAATATTTTATCGTTATCTAAAACTAATTAATTAAATGTGTTTACCCGTAATGTCATTCAACCAAAAAATTTCATGTAAATCATAGACATGATGATGATACTATGATATACATGAAAATTTTGGGTTGAATAACATTACGGGAAAAACTATTTAATAATTAGTTTTAGATAACGATAAAATATTTATTGTTTATTATGAAACACCGTGTATATACACATAAATACTTGCATATATGCATACATACACAGATACATAAATATATGATTAACTACTATGTACTAAAATAAATATTCAGATGAAGCTACATCTATTGATATTTATACAATTTTTGAGATATCCCAATCCCATTCTAGTTGATATACGGTTTCATGCATCGTTTATCTTTTCTTTATTTTTATCCGACTTCAAAAAATATATTTTACAAAAAATAAAAACCGACTTCAAAAACACTGAAAAGTTAAAAATAATATAAAAAATTCTATATTGAAGTCGGTGTCAAATTTTAAGACTTTATAAGAGATCATCGTTTCGTACCGACTTCAATATACAAGTTTATTTTCTAATTACCAAAAAAAATTTGTGTGCTTGTTCAGACAAGTAAACGGAACAACTTTCACTATGGGATCAACTTTGAAATCGCAAAAAAAAAACAGCTGTTTCATACATCTAGGTTCAGTGAATGTTGAACATTTGTACGAAACAGCAGATTTTTTTGCGATTTCAAAGTTTGCTTGTCTGAACAAGCACACAATTTTTTTTGGGTAATTAAAAAATAAACTTGTATATTGAAGTCGGTACGAAACGATGATCTCTTATAAAGTCTTAAAATTTGACACCGACTTCAATATTGAATTTTGAGGTTGTCAGTACCTATTCTTATATTATTTTGACCGTTTCAGTGTTTTTGAAGTCGGTTTTTATTTTGTGTAATTATGATTGCGATGTTTTGGGTTCCAAATGAGCTCTTCTCTATAATAAAGTTCGAGGAATTCTAAAATTCGCTCTCCACTCCACTCTATTTTGTCTACACGTTCGGTTGAGTCGGGCGCTAGCTGTCAACTAAATGCATGAGAATGTGTAAACAGTAAGTTCGTGTTCGCTATTCGTGCCCTTTGATTCGCGTCCAAAAAACCGCTCCCAACGCGAACTCACGAATCACGAGGCGAATGGGCGAGGCGAATAGCGAACTTACTGTTTACACATGCGTGTTCGTTATTCGCCTCGCGATTCGCGCGAATGTGTAAACGCGCTAATTCGCGCGAATCGAGAGGCGAATAGCGAGACGAATAGCGAGGCGAATAACGAACACGCATATGTAAACAGCTAGTTCGTTATTCGCCTCGCTATTCGCCTCGCGATTCGCGCGAATGTGTAAACGCGGTGTCAAGTTATTGGAGGCGTGTTCGGGTAGCCTGTGGTGGCGTTTTTAGCATTATCAAAATTGGCGTTGATGTAAAGCGTTCGGTAAGAAGGTTATGAAATTTTTGCCATTTTTGCTCCGCACCCTAACCGAACGCTACATTATCAATATGTCAAAGTCATAAGCTATTATAACCTAAATTTATTTTCAGTTTCCAGATTCTGGATGTATTATGATGTAATAAGCTCGTTTCATGATTAACGATCATTAATTTCCATAAATAATGAAAATAAAATTTATTTCGTTAAAACTTATTCAATCGTGTAAAAAAATTTACGTTTAGTAAACGTCAAAAATCTTAAATGTCAAAAACTTCCACTTTTGACCCTCTTCAGGCGTGTTCGGGTAGCCTGTGGTGGCGTTTTTAGCATTATCAAAATTGGCGTTGATGTAAAGCGTTCGGTTAGAAGGTTATGAAATTTTTGCCATTTTTGCTCCACACCCTAACCGAACGCTACATTATCAATATGTCAAAGTCATATGCTATTATAACCTAAATTTATTTTCAGTTTCCAGATTCTGGATGTATTATGATGTAATAAACTCGCTTCATGATTAACGATCATTAATTTCCATAAATAATGTAAATAAAATTTATTTCGTTAAAACTTATTCAATCGTGTCAAAAATTTTACGTATAGTAAACGTCAAAAATCTTAAATGTCAAAAACTGCCACTTTTGACCCTCTTCGATAGCTGGGGCGAAATTGGCAGTTCACAATGCCATTTTTGACATTTTTTCAGCTATCCGAACGGTTGACGTAAACAGATAAAAATGCAACTTTTGTTCGCATTTCTTCTAACCGAACGCTCATTGTGTCAATTTTGTCATTTTTAACAGTTATTTTTGCCACCTTGATGCTATCCGAACGCGCCTTTCGATGGCTGGGGCGAAATTGGCAGTTCACAATGCCATTTTTGACATTTTTTCAGCTATCCGAACGGTTGACGTAAACAGATAAAAATGCAACTTTTGTTCACATATCTTCTAACCGAACGCTCCTTGTGTCAATTTTGTCATTTTTAACAGTTATTTTTGCCATCTCGATGCTATCCGAACGCGCCTTGGAATCAACTTCTTGAGTTGTCTGTGGTGGGCATTTAAAAAAAAAAATTGTGAAAATGTCGGAAAGCACTTGTGTATTGTTTCTTTTTCTGTTGTTTATTTTTCAAATTTAACAAATCAAGAGTTCAAGACGCTTTCAACACTGTTTTTACTAAATCGAGAATATCTTTTTAGTATTTACTATGAATTATTAAAGAAATATGTGACCTTTACAGTTAATAAATTCAAAAATTTGCTAAAATGTGATTATCCTGGTATTTGGCTGTTTGCCACGGTTTTAATTGGTGTTTTATATGAACAAGCCGTCATGCAGTGTATATTATATCTTATTTTTACTATTGTATGTTTGCACAATGCACGAGGCTACTGTCCATCCTTATGTACTTGTAAAAGTAACAAACCAGGCGATGGGGCGTCTCAGGAGCCCCAACCGGGAGAACTCTTGAGACTCAAATGCGGTGGCAGTCCCACTCAAATCACAGAGCTTAAGGAGATAGATTTTAGTAAAATCTATAATGGTGTAGTAAGTCTGTAAGTATACACAAAACTGGCAGGCGAAATTACTCAATTATTTCACAGTAAATGTTGCTTCCTTTCTGTGTTTAACATTTCAAATGAAGTGTTACCACTGTTTCAGAAATTTATCGGGAAATGCAATATCAACTTTATCACGAGAACTCCATCTGCCAAATGTTCAAAAATTGTAAGTACCTTTTATTTGGGTGAGGGAATCTCTTAACGATTCGACAAGGGACTGAAAACCTGACAAGGGCGCCCCTTGCATATGCCATTCGACTCGGGTAAAAACCTCATACCTGACTAAATTACCCTCTAGTAACTTTCACCCCCATGGAGACACGTTTGGGATCAGACTAGCCATTCCCCGAATGCACCCGCTAAGTACTTGTAGTACTTAGTGTATTTTAAAGTATGCTCATTATAATAGAAAATCACATTCAACAATTTATTTAACATTGTTTTACTGTCATTTAATGCAGGTATTTATTCAATATTGTCATGAATATAATGTCCCATATAAAATATGAATATAAAAGACAAATATGTATAACTGTTGCAGTTATATTGTGAGTATGGTTGTACCACATGTTTCCTAGGGAACTAACTCAATAGAAGTTCAGGGCAAAAATAGTAAATCTGTATGTAAAATTTAATTAAAACTGCAGCAGTTCAGATGTTAAAGCATAATTTGTCTATTATATTTTATACTATACAGATAGTTCTTTTTTTGTATATATAAAGCTCAATTACCACTGATTTTTTATAATATAAGCAGATATTATTCACAATTACATTCTTAACATTTTTTATTATTGATAATATTTTTTTCAGAGATTTGAGTCACAATCAAATTAGTTTAGTAGAATCCGATGCCTTTTACAACATGACGACTTTGCAGAAACTGGATTTGTCTTATAATCAAATAAGCAATGTGTACAGAGAAATGTTTAAGGGACTTGTGAACTTGGAGCGATTGTTTTTGGCACAGAACCACATATCCGTGCTAGCCTTGGGTACTTTTGATTATCTTGTGGGACTAAAACAATTGTGAGTATTGTTATAGTTTTTTTGCCAAGACTTTAACTTACATCTCATTTTCTGCTATGTAGTTATTTTTAGTGCACTCATGAAATGTATTTTTGAAATAGCAAATTGTTATTAAAACTGTAAATAAGATATTGTAAGAGCTAATAGGTATATATTATATATATTTAAATATCTGTATATATATATATATATATATTATTTATATGTATGTATTGTAAATACTTATTCAGGAATAGGTTATTTTATCTAATAACGCATATACACGGTTATTTTTTTATCACCCTGGAAAATTTTAGGGACGCTTCAGGACACATCCAATATTATATAAAAAATAAAAAAAATGAAATAAAAAAATAAAAAATAAAAAATCTCTAAAAATGCTGCTCTCGACTAGTGCAACATTTTTTGTATTTTTTAAAAAATTAATATAAAATTAAGGATGGGGGTTATTTTTTTTATTTATATTTAAATCATTCTAATACCGTGCCGTGAAGCGTCCCTTAAAATTTCCAGGGTGATAAAAAAATAACCGTGTATATTGTTACATCTTTTTGCGCCAAATACTTTTATTTTTTTTACGTTCCGTTCGGTTGACTGGTAGAGAATGCCTTGTTGCATTAAGTCCGCCCTTTGTACAGTTTTAAGTGCAATAAAGATTAAATAAATAAATAAATAAAAAAATGTATCTAATATCTATCTATCAACACCATGTAAATGCTTAAATATATATATTGATAAATAATTTATCAGCTTCATTTATTTACAATCCATTGGGATACAATACTTACATAAGGCCTAGCAGTTGATTTATAGGCCTTGCAATGGAATAGGTAAATAAATAAGTTAATATTCTTTCATCATTGAAACTCCAGGAATGTTATGCTGTTAATTTATTATATGTTCTATATTTTGTAGTGTTGTCTTATACAACAAGTCAGAGGGACATAAGAACTGAGTTGCTTATTGTTATAATATTGCAGTGTTTTTTATTTCTCAACAGGGACATAACAGAGAACCCATTGATTTGTGATTGTGAATTGTTATGGGTGGGTGACTGGTCACGCAACACCTCCGTTAAACTTGTCGGCAATCCTAAATGTGCATTTCCTGAAAATATGGTCAATAAAACTGTTCGTAAACTAAAGATATTTCTGGATCTCTCACTTTGCGGTAGCGTACTGCCCACTACCACTTTGATTGTCAAACCCAATTATGATCAAGTGGTTTTTGAAGGGGACACTCTGAATTTGTCATGCAATGCCCCATTCGCTTCGGTCATTGCAAAGTATGAATTAAAATGGGCACATCCAATGTTGGAGGTATGTGATGTGAACATTACAAGTACTGACATGCAAGAGGAGGGTGTGGCTGAGACGACAGCTTTTTTTCCTAACATAACAAACCATCATATGGGGAATTGGACATGTATGTATACGGATTCAAACCATATACGGCACAATTACACCATACAAGTTTTGGTACTCTCTAATAGGACTGAGTATTGCATGACGAATCATACAATGAACAATAAGGGACTATATTCCTGGCCGCAGCTGTTATTGAACCATACTGCTGCTGTGCCATGTCGTAGTGGTGAAGGGATGGCCTACAGATATTGCCATGCAAACGCCACATGGGGGGCACCCAACACCACAGAGTGCTCATATATCAGCAACGTTACAAAACTGCTACAGCAGTTTGCATTACTGAATATCAGTTTGGTGCAGTATTCAGCATTGAATGCCACACAGAGATTGGGAATGCTGATACAGGAGAGAACATATCCATTAGCGGAAATAATTGATCCAGATGACGTTCTGTTTATAGCTAAAGCTATTAGAAATTATATGCAATATATAAAGGAGGAAAAAGATTTGGGTGAGTTATAATAATTCTTTGCTATCCTTAAAATTAGAATGTTAAAGAAAGCGGTGTTTTTACATAATAATGTTAGATGTAGAAATAATAATAAATAAATTTCAACATCTTGCCTTTTAAAACTATCAATATTGATATTATGTGTAACATATTTAAACTGTCAACATTTTCTACTATTCTTAATTTTACTTGTGATATGATTCAAATGAAAATTGTGTTAATGATATGCTTGATAATTTCTATTTTCCTGAAATGATTTCTTTTTCAAATGATTTCAATTATGCAAACACATCTCATTAAAAATGAGTTACTCTACCAAGTACTGAGTACTTTTTTTTTCGGTAGAGGGGAAAATGCATTTAATGTGGGACTCCCCAGACCTTACGCGGTCCGGGCCTACCCACTAAAAACCCCCCCAGCAGCTCCTCCGTCGGTCACAAGACAAGGGGAAGGGGACAACAGCCAGGCCTTATTCCCGCTGACCCCCTGCCTGTGACATGTCCGTTGCCGGACTTCCCTCCGGGCTCTGCTACTATTATATATTATACGGCGCTCTACACCCCGAAACTGGTTTTTTATTGTGGTTGTCTTCCACGCGGCCCGAAGCTCAGTGCGCTGGGCCCCTGGCCCGCTCAGTGCGGGTAACGGTTTGCCCGACGGCAGATCTGTCTGGATCCACCGCCGCGCGGGTGAGCCGAAGCTCGGGGAAATCCCCAACGGCCGCGAAACTCGCCTCGACCCTACTACCACCAGAGGTAGCCGCCGGGATCGGCTTCCAGCGAGAGCCACACCTCTTCTTAACATAAGAAGAAGGGACTTCGCCCTTCCCCGCATGAAGCGGCTGGCCATACGAAGTGACCCGCCAGGTTAAACCCGGCCATCCCACAAACCGCCCCCTCCCCCCCCCACTATGGGGGTCCTCTCGTCAGACTATTAGCCCGCGGCAGGGAATCTGCCGGGTTTCCCAGGGTGCACCACAAGGAGGCTGTCTGACATCGCACCCCAAGTACTGAGTACCTATTGTAAGACCTGTCAAGTATGCAAGTACTCATGCAGTTGCAAAGTTTTATATTTTTATTGAATAGAATAGAACGTTTATTTGGACCAATCACACAGACACATGAATATAAACATAAATACAAGTTTTTATATGTGCGAGGCCCAAAACGGTCCTGCCTCAGCGTGTGCCCTGGTGGAAAATTCCATTCTTTATTTATTATTCTGCCATTATATGAATCGCCAACAAATTTGTCATTTACGTAATTAACAGGGTCGACCCTGTTGGACGTCATCAGTTCAGCGATGAACATTTCGATGCCGGTACTGAGTCGCGCGGAGACTCTTTATGGTGTATGCACCGACATGGCGCTCGCGGCGGAAGAACTGTCAGCATACATTGGCAACGTGCAGGGGCAGAAGGTGAGCGTAGTGGACTCGCAACAGAGGTATTGAATGTTCATATCGTCCTAATGAGCATTCCATAGTATTAACGGGCTACATCTTGTTCTAGCCGGTTAAAACTAAGTGTAACCGTAATTTGCCATAATATTAACATAGACATAAATGTTGGCAACAGGTTAATATTTGAATACATACTGAATAAAGTATAAAAATGTCACTCCTGAAATATTGATAAGCTTTTAATGTTATTCGTGTTTTTGTCAGATTTTGTTGAGATGATTTCATTGTCTTGTAATTTTCCAAATTATACATGTAAAATCTAACATGACGGCTTTGATTACCGTCAGACTTCAGCTTTCTTAATTAGTTACCTAGAAACGCGTGATAGAATTGAACCCACGATGTGACTAAGTCGCACGTAAGCGAAGCCGCGAGTTTTTTTATACAACTAAGTTGGCAAACGAGAAAAATGTCCACCTGATGGTAAGCGGTAACAGTCACCTATAATACATGTGGCTCTTGTGAGATTCGCAGCAAAACTGCAACCTCCACAAGAACCACAGTGTATGTATACAGTGTATGTTGTGCCATCAGATGTAAAGTCACGGTACTCAGTAATTTCAGTGCCATATCTTACCCTTTAAACGGGAACACGCAATGCAAGCACTGCCGCTTTGCGATAGAATTAGGTAAGACGGAGGTACCCAAGCAGACGACTCTGGCACAGTCTCTCTCCGGTAAAATCAGCTAGTCTTCACTATTATTATAAAGAGGAAAGATTTGTACTTATGTGTATGTACAAATAATTTAAAAAATTACCAGACCAATTTCAAATTTTGTCACCATTAGAATGCTACATTATCCCCAATTAACATAGGCTACGAAATTATTTCTCGTACGGGAAAATATATAATTCCTACGGGAAAAGAAAAACAACGCGGGCGAAGCTGTGTAAAGTTGTAGTCTATTCAGGATAAGAAGGTTTCGGTGACAGGTTGAATTTTTCCGTTTCATGCATACTAGTTTCCATGATTAAAAATATTATGTTTTTCTGTTCTGTGCCAATTCTACATTAAATAAAAACAAAAATATCAGTCCATTTAAATAAAGTTCTAATTCTGAAGAAATATTTGTTTTAAGTTTACAAATAAAATATTTGTGAAAAGTATATGTTTCGATTTACGATTTAAATACATACTTAGGTAATTAAACAAGTGTTTTTTTCAGAATTATAAGTAATTATATTTAATTACACTGATATTCATGTTTATATTTAATGTGGAATTATTTATTGCATCTTTGATAAAAGTAACCGAGGGAGATATTATATTTATTAAAAATCGTGGAAACTAGTATGCAGGAAACGGGAAAAATTCGACCTGTCACTGAAACCTTATCTTGAATATACTATACACGGTGTTTCATAATAGCCAATAAATAATCAATGCGTTATCTAAAACTAATTATTAAATTGTGTTTACACGTAATGTCATTCAACCGAAAAATTTCATGTAAATCATCATGTCTATGATACTTATACATGAAAATTTTGGGTTGAATGACATTTACGTGTAAATCATCATGTCTATGATATACATGAAAATTTTGGGTTGAATGCCATTACGTGTAAACACATTTTAATGATTAGTTTTCGATAACGCATTGATTATTTATTGGTTACTGTGAAACACCGTGTATAGTGAATTATAAAATGAGAGGCTCTCCTTACGTTGCCGCAGTCGAACCTGGCGGTGGAGCGGTTCCCGGTGCGCGAGGGGTTCGCGGGCGTGACGTGCGTGTGGTACAGCCCGCTGGCGGCGGCGTCGCGCGCGCTGCCGCCGCCGCCGCCGCGGCTGCACTGCACCACCACCAACCGCACGGTGGCGCCGCTGCTCACCGTCAGCGACGCGTACATACACGCCAGCGTTCAGGTAAAGCCGGGTCCGCTGCGCCATGTTTTAGTGTTTGTAAACACGAAAACATTGTTCAGCTAACCGATTAGGGGCGTGGTTTAACAGTTTTGTTAGAAAAATACGATAACATGTTTCCCGCGACGAATGGATAACATCCCCCGCGTTCGCCTGCGGGGAGGGGAAGCTAAGCATTTTTTGTTAGCGCTCACTAGATGAACACGTATCGCTTGAAGCTTATAACAATTCTCTTTGGTTCATTTTTGAGTGAAATAAAGACAATATTTTGTTTTTAATACAACTAATAAGAGAGAGACCGGTGCTGTGAGATGTTACATTAATAGATTATACCGAACCTATAATAAATTTTTAGTTGTTATATAAATAATGACAATAACATAAATAATGACAAAAACATTTTCAAAACAGGCGCCATGTTGGGCTTACATGTTTTGTTAGAAAATTGGCGCAGCGGACTGGCTGTTTTTCTTAACATGTTTTGCTAACATGTTTTGTTAACGTGTTTTGTTAAAAAATTGGCGCTGCGGACCCGGCTTAATTGACTGGATGACGGAATTCTAATTTTCACGTCTCGTCATTAAATATTAAATAGACGTATTTCTTTAGACGCTACTACATAAAATTGTTAATAGCCAAGTTGACTGCACGACATTGTTGGAAAAAATTTGCCTCAGAGTTCCTCGCTGTTCCTCACGTTCTAAAAGTACATTTGAAATTCCTCCATTTCGTACAAACTATACCAAAAATTCGTTTTTAAGACGTTCACTTGATTTCTATAATAAAAATCTCACTAATGTTGACATCTTCTCTAGTAGTGTGGCAAAATACAGGAAACTGGTTCGCGAGGTATTGTTATTGTTAAAAACATGTTTTTTCATTCATTCATTATATAATTATATTTTTTTTTTAGTTTCTTGTGCACTCATTAATTGAAAATTTTGTTTTATAATCTTATGGTACTTTAGGTCGATTTGAATGTTACTTGTGTTATATATATTTGTTTAAGACTGTTTGTTACCTAAATAAAAAAAAAAAAAAAAAAAAAACACCGTGGAAAAAGATGCAATTCTGTGAATCTATACTAATATTATAAAGCTGAAGAGTTTGTTTGTTTGTTTGCTTGCTTGAACGCGCTAATCTCAGGAATTACTGATTCTAATTGAAAAAGTATTTTTGTGTTGGATAGTCCATTTATCGAGGAAGGCTTTAGGCTATATAACATCACGCTACGACTAATAGGAGCTGAGCATCAATGGCAAATGTTGCAAAAACGGGTAAAAAATATACGGCGAAACGTAGTTCGCTGGCACAGCTAGTTAGAAATAAAATCGGCCTAGACATACATTAGATACAAGCATTTTAAGTTGTAAATTTGGAAGCGATTAGACGGAGAGATCCGACATCAACCGTGACGTCATTGTTTAGTACGGCCATATAAACTCCATGTAAATTACCGTTTTGCTGGAAAGAGATTAAGAGAAAAATCTTTAATACCTTATATCTTGGTTGTTTTTTCAGTTATTCGAAAACCAATTTTTTCTTTCAGTTTATTATATGAATGAGCTTCTATTAAACCAAAAAAATAAAATTTTAGTCATTTAGCCTATTCAAAAATAGGTATTTATAAAATGTATTGCTGTCGCGCTGTGTGTCCGAACAACTAAACTGAGCGCAATAGGGACAACTGCAGCTGGGACCGAAAATACCTATGAAAAGTACACAGAATATACGTTTCGTAGTCCCCTGTTTACTCCGCGAAAATTTGACCGATTTAATTAATTTTTTCGTTAAAAATTAAAGCAAGACTTTTTCTGTGTTTCTATGTTTTGCTTTTTTTATATTATCTTGTTCAATTTGTTTGCTGGACGTTTGAATACAGCAGAAAATTAGGTGGATTTTATAGGTTTTTGAAGGTTTAAAATCTCTTTTAATAATTAACTTAGTAAAAAAAGGAAAACATACGAACATGCTTATAGTGGCCATTGATTTTATTGGAAAAAATAGAGCCATTATCCAGGAAGGAAACAGGGGACTACGTTTGGATGGAAAAACGGACTGTACGATTTCCTGTTAACACGGGGTGATGTGATGTTACCCAAGTACATCGATTCGCGATGGGCCAACGTTGTGGGATATGGCTCAAACTCCCAACTTCTTGGAGAGGGCTGCTGCAGTTTGGCAAAAAAGAGTTTTGAGCGGTGACAGCTGAAACTAAAAAGCGATTCTTGTAGTAAAACTAAACTCAAAGCCTGATAGTGTATTAATGACTTTTTACGAGACGAAGCTATATGCATAGCAAACTTAGCTTGGACGCTGTCTTCGCATCTCGAAAGATCTTATTTGCCACTGCTAGGCGTGTTTAGAGCCTTACCGCCGGTTTCAATATTCTATCTTTCTGTGGATTTGGTTACTAGCGATAGGCATTTGACATTAGCTCCATTCAAAATACGTCAAAATTCCATCTCCAGTAAGCAAATCCAGAGATAGATAGGATATTGAAACCGGTTGATAGAGCATATTATGATGACGAACTATTTCAATGTCTTACGAAAGTTGACAACAGTGGTTCGCTCACGTCTAAAACTATCCTATCTCTCAAGCGAGAACTAACCATACATGTTCGATATATTTCTTTAAAACTGTATAAACGGTTTCAAAGATGAGTATTTGTGGATATTGTGACACATTATCTCTATGTATTACTTATGTTCATATCTATTTCCGATTTGTCTATTTCCTATTGTCGAGCTTCGGTGGCGCTGTGGACTCCGCACTTGCCTTCCAATCGGGAGGTCGGGTTTCGAGACCCGCCATGTACCAATGTGTTTTTTGTTTCGAATTTCATATGTACATTTGTCAGACGCTCTTACGGGGAAGGAAAACATCGTGAGGCAATCTGCATACATCTGCGAAGAAATTCAATGGTGTATGTGAAGTCGACCAATCCACACTGGGCCAGCGTGGTTGACTAAGGCCTAATCACCTTAACATAGGGTAGGCTCGAACCCCTCGGTGGGGACGTATATGAGCTGTGATTATGATGATGACATCTATTTCCAGGTACCCCCATCATTGCTGTACAGTACGGCCGACACGGGGCTCCTTGTCCAGCCGCGGCCACAGGACCTGGTGGTGTCCATGTACTCCGAGGCCTCGCTGTTCCCGCTGCTGCCGGAGCCAGGAGATAGCGATGGCTTCAGGGGGCACCGCGCCAAAGACTACTACGGACGCAGCACCAAGCGGGAAGATATGAACATTGAGATCACCTCGCCGGTTGTTGGATTTCAACTGAGTGAGTTTAATATAGTCACTATTAGATAATTCCGCTTAAAATCATTTCGAAGAATCGTTTCAAGTCAACAATTGCATTATACACTTACACTGCACTTTTAAATTCAGTTTTTCTTTTTCCTAAAGCTTGGCTGTGCAAAAAACTGGCCATACCCACATAGTATTTTGTAAAAATAATGAGCCCTTTCCTATAGTATGCAATATGCTATTTATACATACTATTGTTTGATTTAATAATACAGGTGTGTTTTTTTTTCAAATCCAATGGGTTCATTTCCTGGCGAGGAAAATAAAATTTCCAAAGAGCGTTTTTAGTTTTTATTAAAATTGGTCCCGAGTAGAGACCTCCGAGTATTTTTCGCTATCTGTAATAGTTAAGGGATTTGGCTTTCCAAGCACACTTGAAAAATCAACAACAAAACTTTCAACAAAGAATCTTTGTCGGCATACTCATTAACAATTAACCCATAGAGTGGGTCCTGCGCTTGTCCATTGTCGTTTCGACCCAGGTCGTGTCGGCTAACCGTTGCTTCGGATTAGGCGAATGAAAGAACAGTGAGTGCACTTGTGTTTTTGCAAGTGATAGAGTGTAACGTGAGAACATTTATGTACTAACTAGCTGTCCCCGGCATGCGTTGCTATGCCACGTAAATGCAATTTTTTTTTGTTAGGAACCCTCACGGGCATCCCCAGAACACCCTACCAAAGTTTCATTACAATCTGATGAATGGTTTCGGAAGGCATAGATGACAAAAAAACATACATACATTGATTTTTATTTATATAGATTAGTATATCAATATGTGAATGACCTAAGCAGCTGACAGCGATAACGCCGTAATACTCCGCCTTTAAAAATAACTTTTTATGTAGGCCGAACGTGTGTAATTAAATTAATTTCAATTAATTTTCAAATATTTTTTTTCATTGGAATCAATTCAGTGGCCAATTTCAACCACACTACTTTTAGGTTGTGCGTTATTTCTGTTACACATCGTATTACGTAGACCGAACGTGTGACTGATTAAGTTAATTTCAATGATTTTTTAATTTTAAATAATTTTGTTTTTGTAATTTTGATTTTTTTCATTGGAATTAATTCAGAGGTGAATTCCAAGCGACCTAGTTTCAGGGTGTGCGTTGTTTCCGTTACACACTATCATAGAATATATAATAGTACTCCGTATAGAACGGCCACTCACCTCCCCGCACTCGTTTCAAATACCTCACCCCACCCCTCACTTCGCTGTAGATGTCACTGACACTCAAACAAGGGCGCTATGCGGGTAAAAGAGAAGGCAGTCGCTCCACTTCTCGCGTCATTTCGATCGATAACAGCCTACTAAATTCCACGCACACATTTGCGCGTGTTCAAAACGTCATTTGCTTAAGTAGTAGTAATACTTAGGTAATCGATTTGCGAACATTGTACGGAGTGTCACACGGGTGTGACACTGTACAAGGCGGGTTGTAGGCGGCGTGATGCGGCGCGGCGATTGCGTAATGTGTGTGGTCCTCAGGCGGGTCTCCCATCAGCGGCGGCGAGGGCTCGCTGCTGGAGCCGGTGCTGGCGGCGGTGCGCGCGCGGCCCTCCGCCGCCTCCGCCGCCTCCGCGCCGCGCGCCGCCCTCTGGGACCACCACTCCAGGCGGTGGACCGACAACTCCACGCGTGAGTACTGACGCACGCACGCACGCACGCACGCACTACGCGCGCATCACGCACGTACGGACACACGCACGCACGCACACACGCAAGCATGCACGCACGCACGCAAAACTACGCACGCACGCAAAACTACGCACGCACCACGCACGCACGCACCGCGCACGCAAAACCACGCACACACGCACCACGCACGCACAAAACTTACTATCAAACCAAATCAAATCATTTATTTCGTACTAGATCCATATTATGTTAGTGATATTGTGTCTTAAGTACTATTTAAATAGTACTTAAGAAGTAAGTTAGTAATATTGTGTTTAATCGTACAGGCCGTTTTTCCATACAAACGTGGTCCCCTGCTTCCTTCCTGGATAATGGCACTAGTCTGTTGCTCTATTTTTTCCAATAAAATCAATGGCCACTACAGCCATGATCCTGTTTTCCTTTTTTTATTAAGTTATTTATTAAAAGAGATTTTAAACCTTGAGAAACCTAAAAAATCGCCCTATTTTTCTGCTGTATTCAAACTTCCAGTAAACAAATTTAACAAGATTATATGAAAAAATCAAAACTAAGAAACAGAAAAAGCCTCGCTTTAATTTTTAACATAAAAAGTAATTAAATCGGTATATTTTTCACGGAAATAACAGGGGACTAGGAAACCTATATTTTGTGTACTTTACATAGGTGTTTTCTGTCCGAGCTGCAGTTGTCCCTATCGCTCTCAGCACACACAGCGCGAAAGCAATACATTTTACAAATATCTATTTTTGAATTCTCTCGACCTTGGCGTTTCCTCTTAAAACTAGTATTGAAGAGCTTAACACTCTTTTTATTGGTTTGCACTACTAATGACAAAAATTATTAATGTCAAATGCGAAAAATATGTTGCAATATTAAAACCAACACTTCGGTTTATAATTACCAATTTTTCTTAACCATCTTATTTATATATGTTTAGAATATTTCGCACGCATATTATGCTTTGCAGTCTGTGT
Organism: Schoenobius gigantellus; assembly: GCA_963935595.1. Taxonomy (NCBI): domain Eukaryota; kingdom Metazoa; phylum Arthropoda; class Insecta; order Lepidoptera; family Crambidae; genus Schoenobius; species Schoenobius gigantellus. The sequence goes on from OZ012553.1 coordinate 32,223,582, forward strand.
TGCTGAAAAATGTTTATTTCCTTTTCAGATTGCAAAGTATCGCACGTGATAGCCGAAATGGTCATCATAAGTTGCACCAAACTGGCCTACGTCGGTTTGCTTCAGAATGTCGAGACGGGCATTTACGGCGCGCGGACCGACGGAGCGCGATTCAAGGTATCCCACCCGGCCGTCTACGTGGGAAGTCTCATCCTCATAGGGTGCCTGAGCTGCGCCGCTCTCACCTACCTCATGTGCTATCCCGCCATCCAAATGGCAAAGAAGACCAAACACGCCCTCATCAACACCTGGATAGCGATAGGCCTGCTCTGTTTCATGTACACGCTGGGCATATATCAGACAGAAGACGTGAAGCTGTGCCAGACTCTGGGATTGCTGATCCACTATTTGTCGCTCTCCTGCCTCCTTTGGATGTGCGTTTCCGCGAGCAACATGTACAAGTGGGTCACGAAGACGACCAACCCGGTTAGGACACCGGAAGACGATATCCCGCCGGACGTGCCTGTCCAGAAACCTATACTGGGCTTGTATTTAGTGGGCTGGGGTATTGCTTTGATTGTGTGCGGCATATCCGGCGCGGTGAATTTGAAAGATTACGCCGGTTACTCTCAATGCTTCTTGAGTACAGCGCCAGCGTTGAGCGCTCTGTTCGTGCCTGGAGGTATTCTGTTAATGTTCATATTGGTTTTGTTCTTATTGATTCGGTGTACGATAAGGAATTTGAACGTGCAATTGTCTGAGGGAACGCAGGCGACCGAGAATGTTGATTTGGAGATGTGGGAACCAAACCAGACTGCAGACGGTGTGGAGAGACGCAGTTTGAAATCCACAGTAGACTCTGAAGTTGAAGATATTGAACACACCCCCATTATACAGCTGAGAGCTCAGGTCATCGTGCTCTGTTTATACATGTCCGTTTGGTCCTGCGGGGCGATAGCCGTATATAGGCCTCTACCAGCGTATCTGCCTTACCAGGAAGACATATGCAGTATAATTTATGCTGTATGCGCTACAGTTTTGGGCACTTTCATATTGTTCTTCTATGGTATCGCGAGGAGCGACGTCAGAGCGCAATGGTCTATGATGCATTGTTACTTTCAGAAAAGCAAACAGTGCTGTAGAAATAGGAGTGTTTTTGATACGAACCAACAAAATTTGCCGCCAAACCAAGGAACTGGTCCAGTAGTTCATCCCATACCGAACGACAATAGATCTCGCTCAGGAAGTAGAAGCTCTAATAAGACAAACAGTAAAACAAACAACAGCGGAACGTATAAAGCTGGCGCTGAATTAAATGGACAAACTCTTCACAAAGATAAACTTAAAAATACGAACGGCAAAACTCCGAATATAAATCTAGTTGTTTTACATCGGCAGCAGTACAGGTCAAACAATTCTATGTTAACATATCCCGACAGCGCGAACGTAGGGCCCGAGATATTCTACAATCCAAACCAGATGAATGTAGCCAAAAAGTTTTTCAAGAAACAGAGACAGCATATGAGGAGAAATTGCCTCGAGTTACCAACAAGAAGAGATTGCGATTCTGACTCTCATATTTCCTTGCCTTTACCCACGAAGGAGGCTTACAGTGGCGTTGCTAATATTATAAATGCTGGGACTAAAGTAAACAATACAAATATTCACGTGGAAAGATCCAACAACGGGATCAAAGAAACTCGTAATGTTCTGAACCCTAATTTGTTGGAGCAAGACTCCAAAGATTACAAAAATTATTCAATGAATAGGAAGTCATGGAATAAAGCTGATGATCCGAAAACGAGTCGGGCTCCAATTATGAATATTTATACAAATGTTCCAGAGACTCAAGTGCCTCAACATCAAATTGTTAAGGCTGCGCCTAAAACATTTAATGGCCAAAGAGGAAGTGTCTCAGAAGAATGCCTACAAAGCCACGCTGAACAACCCGAGATGCGCACCATCTCGCAACAATGCAGCTTAGAATACAGTTCAGCTTCTGAAATGCCTCACACGTGTTCAGATCAAACACTAAACACGCATTCAGAGATGACATCCTTACAAGAGACACACAGTGCCTTATGTTCCACGAACGAGATCACAGACACGGAGAGCTTTGGCCAGTACATCGACTACTTGCAGCCGGCAAAGCACCAGGACAACAAAGACGCGATAGACAAATCTCTGCAAGACATTTCGGAAGAGTGCACAATGAACAGCGAGGAAATGAACCACTCGAGCACTCCTCAGAATTTAGGCGAGGGATTAGGAGAGCTGGATAACTTGCTACAGAACCCCGACAACGACGTCGCTGGTTCGAAGGAGAAATTCGACGACGATAAAGATGCGTTCTTTTTGGCGAAAACAACTTACGACTTCGAGACGTGCAGCACGAACGCCAGCGAGCAAGGCTTCGAGAACGAGAGCGACATTTACTGTCCGAACTACCAGATGTCCGAAGTGAGCATCAGGAGTCACGGCTTGTACGCCCCGTCGCCTTCGTCCATGTGTCCTAACGAAATAAGCTTCAGCAACGAAGACGTTTCGACCATCGAGAGTCAATACGTGAATTACGATCCGGGCTGGCGACGGACGATAAAAAGCAATCCGAAGTTAGGCAAATATGTGCCGACGCCGGCGTTGAGTTGCCCGGAAGTGAATAGGGAAGGCAGTCCCGTTTCCTTCACGAGTGATTTGGACGAGTTGTATACTCAGATAAAGAGTCGCGACAAGGACCGGGCGAGGAGGCGCGATGTGGGGCTGGATGTGACGCTGAACAGTGACGTCACGCTGAAACCTGATAGTGACAGCTGCGTCAGCGAGGCGATGTCTGACGTGGACAATAGAGGGGAGACTACTGTGTGACGGGAATAAACGTGTCATACAAATTGTACCTGAAATACTACTTACTGTAAACGAATTTAGTGGGTTGGGAAGATTCCTGCAAGTCGACTATTGTGTTCCTGCAGCATTGTACCACGAAAGTAGACTCATAGCCAAATTGCACTACACCTTCTCTTAGCTTAGGACAATCTTAAGTGGCATGCTGTCACATTCTTGTCATTGAAGACAAGAAGTGACAGCATACTACTTAGGATTGTCCTAAGCTAAGACAAGGTTAGTGAAATTGGCCGTTAACTTCGATTAAGGGTCTAATGTCATCTTATAAATTTTATTGGAATATCGAAGCTTTATATTTACATCAAAAGCATGCTTCGCCCATCATTTTGAAAGATTAAGAAAGCTTGTGGAAGTATATCACTATGATCACTTATTTTATGTGGTTGTCAATAAGGTGATAAAAGTGGGTATCATAGGATTTAATATTGTGTACTGTTTTAAATGTTTAATTTAATTTCACACCTTAATTCAACGTAAACTATACCAGTGGCTACTAATATGTCAAGTTACTTTGACTAGGGTACGCTCTTGCTATCACAATTCGGAAAAAGGAATGCTACTTCCCAGAGTGCATTAAAGGTGCGTTCCGAATGGTGATGATATCGATGTCATCGCGCTAAGTCGTTTCGAATCACCGTGAGCGTGCTCACAGCATCCAACCCGACGTCATCGATGACGTCATTACATTCGCCATCTTCCGTTTACGCTTTACGGCGACCACGCCTCGCATCGTAATCGTTGTGAGTGTTCTGTCATATGACTGTCAAGTGTCAATGTCACCGATTGAAAACTACATCATTTATCGTGAGGGATAAGGAAAATAATACAGCAGTGGTCTAATTTTTCTTTTGTCTACCTAAGTGCCCATTAAAAAATGATTAGATGCAAAAATTACGTGCTACTGCTAAAATTTAATGTCAAGCTAATGGACATCAACGTCTAAGGAAACGTCAGAATTGTAAGCGCGCAAATTATCGTTCCGAATGGCCAACTGCTGTTTGTCGATGCTAGCGCGATATCACATTCGGAACAGCGGCCCTACCGCCTAACTAATAGCGGTCACTCGCTATCGCTTTCGTGACATTAGAACAATAGTTTCAATGTGACATTAGAGCTATTGTTCTAATGTCCCGAAAGCGATAGCGAGTGATCGCTATGAGTTAGGCGGTAGCCCCACAGTTGTGAGCGCTCACACCGCTCTCATCGCTAGAAGCTCATTCGGAACGCACCTTAAGTTAGCTCTCCATCGAATAAAAGTTGTCAACAAAAGATTTTTTAGTTGATTGATTGGTGTCTTGCTTATTTAGTCTGTATTATAATTAACTGTTGCTAACTGCAATGTGAAGATCTATATTGCCATCTTTAGAAATGTCTTGTGATTGATAACCTTTCTATGTGTCGTTTGAGGTTGTATTTCTGTAAATATTATTATAATCACTACTCTGAATATGTAGAACTATTATTTGATATAGTAATTTAATAGCTTGTTTGTATATGTATTATATTGTTGGAACGTTTGGCGCTTTGATGCATTTATCATATTTTAATAGTGGGACTTCCTTTGTATATTTGACGTTATTCGTTCATATTCAACAGTTATCCAGTTTTTTATTGCAAAACTCACAAAAACAGCAGTTAGTCACAAAGTTCTTGTCATAAATTAATTATAATTTATGTATAACTGTTGCTTGTGAACTAATTTAATGACTTCACTAAATTAGTGCCACTACTTAAGCTGTATAATTTTAGACGTTAAGTTGTAAATATTCTAATTTTATTTATTTTAAGTTTACTGTGCCTCTAACACGTAACGTATAAGCAGCTTGTGTATTGTGAAACGAAAACATAATTTTAATGTATGAATAATTGAAAAAAGAACCTTTGTGCCAAATTATGAGACTTCTATATTCTTGAACAAGTCTTTTTTTTTGACTGTTAGATTGTGCCACAAATCTATGTGTTCTGTAATTTTATATCTCATTTTGTAATATAATTTTTAAGATAAATTATAAAATTTCCATTGTATTAATGAAAAATAGACTGAATTATAATAGATATACAGCCGCTTTTACTCTAGTCTTTTAGAACTTTGAGAAATATGTGGAATAATTGTATTTCTGTCTATACTTTTAAAATATTTTTAACTTATTACCACGATATAGACCCGTTTCTATTATTTTTTAGATCTTTAATTTGACAGTCTTTGTATCACGATGCCGTTCTGGGTTTCATAATCAGATCAGTTAATAACAGGTTAAGGTACGGTTTTTCCTTTCTGCTAATCCATACATTTCTCTATCACTACGTTTGGGCAGATCAAGGGACCGTTTCACAACCAGCAAATAAAATTATCCAAAACTGGCGCGAACGAATCGCGCAAAGTCATAGCTAGTGTTCATGTCTATCCACTAATCATGGGCAGGTTTCGGCTTGATAGGGTATGTACCAAACACGTTGTATATGGTAATCAGTTGCAAACTAGTAATATACCAACATACTAGGTACCCAATTTAGGATTTTGACAACTGACATTGACAGAATGATACATACACAGCGCCGTCTATAGGACAGGCTTGGAATATTTTTATATCTATCTGATCTAATTATATTAGACGCACTGTGCGGTGTTTTGTAAACGTGTGCCTCTTTGATGTCGTGATTTGGCCTAAGCTGTTATAAATGTTGTTGTTTATGCATTAACCGGTGGAAATGTTTGCTAGTGCACTCAATCTGCAGTCAGAAATTTGGAGCGTCTTTATGTAGCTCGTGGTGGTAACTGCTGTTGTTTTAGTGCATGTGTGACGCGTTGTCGACAGTACAAAAATCAATTAAAAAATTCAGAAAAGTCGCAATAACTGATATATTTGTACAAAACTTGTAACATCTGTCTAAATGATATTGTGTGTCTACATAAGTTATAAGTGATGGATGGGATGAATGTCAAATCCCTAAATTTTAGCACAATAAAAATTATGTTACTATATTTATGTGCGTGAGGAAGAAGCAGGAGATAACTTCAGAGCAAACTAGAAGTTTTGCGCAGTGTGTATGGAGCTGAATGTTAGGCAACAAAGGAGACAGATGAAAGAAGAGTTCACGTGGCGGAGATGAGTTTTAGATTGGTGTGGTGTGGTGCGGTGCAACTGGAATGGATTAGGAATAAATATACAAGAAGTTTGAAAGTAGAACCGGTGACAGAGAAGATAAGAAGTCACAACGTGGTATGGAGGGATGAAAGTCATATTACCAGAAGAGTTATGGACATGAATGTGGACTGACATAAGGGCAGAGGAAGATCTAAGAATTTATAGATGGATTGCGTGAAGAAGGATATGCGTGCGAAGTATGTCGGTGCTGAGATGACGTATGAAAGAGGCGAATGAAAGAAGAAAACATGTGGATTGACCTGGCGAATGCCGACCCCACACAAGAGTCGGGAAGGGCAGATGATGAGTTACGAAATTTCCATTGGTTAATGCACACATAGTTTATGTACTGAGAACTCCAGCAGGCGGAGCACGGGCTGCAAAGACTGAACTTGATTCACGCATTATCTTACAATTTCAGTGACATAATCTCTGTCTAAAAGAGTAGCATGGCGACGCGTATTTAGGCTGCGGTCCGAAACAGATAACAGCGCTCACAGTGCTAACGATTATAATCGTCCGATCCAAATTAAAAAGCATACTAACAGCGCTATCAGCATGCTTACGATTTTGGTCCGGTGTTTTAGCGTATCAATTTGTCAAACCATTTTGCTTTGGATTGCTTCTAAGTACTTTTGTGGATTTTTAATTACAGGTACATTAATTTCGAACCGAAATCACAATTATCAAACGTCAGACTGACAGTTCTCTTACAGTGATTTCACTCCAGAGCATTAGCGCCGTAAGTTCGATATGAAGTAAACTATGACGTCATGTGGCTCTCCATGCCGGCCGGCTAAAGTTAGCGCGCTCACAACATTTCGGGACGCGTTTGAGCGCGTTAATAGCGACTTTTATTGATTTTCGGACCGTAGTATTAGTGTGACTGACGTGATAAAAATTTCTCGAGTCCTTTTACAGGTAAGCCAAAACAATCTCATCTTCTCACTTTCGGCCACTTATCAAAAGTAAACTTTTATTCAGTATTTTATACAAAACTTGAGATTGGCAGAAATGGTTGTCATTATGACCGATTGCCATATAAAAATAAATATAAAGTAGTTGAAGTTATGTGTGAATCACAAATTTTTGGCAGCCCGTGCTCCGCCTGCAGCTAAATATTTTGACATTCATTATTGTATAAAAAAGCGCTTTTGTAAGATTAGGGTTTTTTAAAGAGATATATTGCATTGTTGGAATGTTGTAATCGACTTCGGCTAGACTTGTTTCATATACTTCGATTTTTATGAGAATGGCGCGACTGTTTAATGCTTCAGTGTGACGACGCATTGGGCAAACTGTTTGACATGTATTTGTTATTGTTTTCATTAGGTAATGTGTCTATTTGCGTTTCAATAATTAATATCACTTGCGTATTACGGCCGATACATATTTTACGATCGGACTGTACAATTGAAACTGGGGGTTAGTTCTGCTAATAAAGCACAGCAGAATCGAAACTCAACGGTTGTGTTCGACCAATTGGAGCGCTTGCCTTGTCTTGAGAGTTTGATGTGATATTGTGGCTTTCTGATTGGTCGAACGTAATGGCTAGGTCTATTTCAACTGTGGATTCCTAGTGGAAGTTAACCGATAAATTAACACCTGTCTGAGAAAACTGAACATATACATCTCGATTCATGGGTGCAGTTCAAACTACAGTTCTATAGTAACCGAGTCATCATAAGGTGTGTAACAGAGCTCAGATACGTCCCCACCGAGGGGCTCGAGGCTACCCTATGTTAGGGTGATTTGGCCTTAGCCTTAGATAACCACGCTGGCCCAGTGCGGATTGGTCGACTTCACGCACACCATTGAATTTCTTCGCAGATGTATGCAGGTGGCCTCACGATGATTTCCTTCACCGTAGGAGCGTCAGACAAATGTACATTATGAAATTCGAAACGGAGAACACATTGGTACAGGGCGGTCTTGAACCCCGGACCTCCCGACTGGAAGGCAAGTGTCGAGTTTTACCGTTTCGCTTCATTGTTATACGAGAGAGCGAGAAGAAAAATATTATTTGTGTCTTATCTGCGGCCCTACCGCCTATCTCAAAGCGATCACTCGCTATCGCTTTCGTGACATTAGAACAATAGTTTTAATGTCACAGGTGGCATTAGAACTATTGTTCTAATGTATAAGCGTAAATTAATGTAAAATGGTCGCTCAGTGCGTTGTCAAACTTCGTAGGGACTATCGTATTTATTGTGATATACATATATCTTCCTCTAGATCGCGCAGTTGAAAGCGCAACTATACTGTAGAAGTATTGTAGATGACTACACTTTGTGAATCTATTGACGATTTTGTGAATATAATATATTGATAGTGAAAATTTATAAACGGTTAGCTTTTTGTGGGCATATTGCGTATTAAAAGCGTTTGCACTTGATCACTGAGTTTTATTTGCACACATAACATTACAAAATAAATAACATGATAGAAAAAAAAATATAATAAATCAATCTTTGGTTCCCGAAATGGCAACATATTGTCATGCATTTAATTATCATATAAACAAAATTTTAACATCCATCTGAATAAATAATATTTAACTATATTGTTTTTCTTTACAAAATATTGGTATAATAAGATTTATTTCTAAGTTGCAATAGTATTCCTAAAATTGAGCTACATAATATAAAACATTTTCAGTAATAAAATGTAATAATTATGATCATTGGAACGTATTATTCAATAAAATCTTTGGTGTATTAAAAAATGTATGATGTATGTTACTGTATTGAAGAATATATGAAGTAGGTACCTATGATATCAGTATCAAATCATGCTTAAAACTATTTATACATTTTTATTTAAAGTAATATTTATTTTAGAATTGCAATTATATATAAATAAATTTAAAGCTATGTAACATTTTAATATTTAACAACCCATAACGTTTTTATTATTTTATTAAAATATATTGCTGTTACTACTTGATAGAGTTATAGGAACTATTGTACTTATCAACTGAATAATGTTTATATTTTTATATAGATCTATCCAAGATATAATATTTATTCATTATACGCAGAGAAAGATGGCATCTTAAACAAATGGAAGAGTATTTGACGGTTTTTTTGCTTCACTTTAGGCACAGACTTATAAAGGTATAAGCCTCAGGCTTGCATGGGCAGCGAGAGTCTCGCGGTGAGGTCTCTGCCACGGCCGGCGACGGCTCCCAGGACTCTCCCCACCAATCCCCGACTCGGCACCTCTGGCGGACTCTCCGTTGGTGGTTCTGCGATGGAATAGCCTTATTAATAACCTAATTATAATAATGGTATGCAAGCAGTGGGGCCACGAGTCCGGTGGGAAAACAATGACGAGTCCCTCAAGTTATAAACCTGCTGCTCGCACGAAGGATTGACGATTTCCAGCCTCCCGAACTCCGAAATTGCTATAGTATCACGACAAAGATAAGCTGCATCAAGATTATACGGTAGTTCGAGGATTATAACTTGCCACTAGCGTGGTGCTTGTGGGCTTTGAGAAAGCCTTTGATTCTGTACACATCTAAGCCAGGCTTCGCTCACTCCACATATTATGCCAAATGACTATCGGTACATGCAAGTATTATAGTCCCTGTATGAAAACGCCACTATGTCAATGACCAAACTCCGAAACCAATACGGCTTCAGCAAGGCGTGGTCAGGTCGCCGTAATATTGCCGAAACTGTGCACAACTGTACTGAAGGAGGTTCAACTAGTGCGGGGCTACTATTATAAACTAAACTAGAGGGTAAATCAACTTTTATTAATCATGTTTCAAACATTTACCCAATTCAAACCTTTAAAATGAAATTATTGTGTCATTTTTTAAACGCTCAACTTTACGAGTTTTGCGTCCATCTAGCCTTAACGTGGCCGTCCCGTGGCCAGCACTAAGATCACGCGCTGTCTCATTACATGGAGTTATCTGCGTTCGCGCCAATAATTGAATAATGTTATTGTTCTGAGCACTGCTCGCAATCTTGCTAATCGCCTTTTTATAGATAACAGATGCAGAATTGTTTACGAATCATTGTGAAAACATGTTTATCTTGTTACCAATGAAACAGTATTGTGTTTTAAGTTGTTGCTGACATTGCGTCGTTTAAAAAGTATGAGGAATATATTTTTTTTGTAAAAGTGGTAAGTGCCTTCTAAACTATCTACTATAAAAAACTGAAGTAGACGCACCAGCAGCACCAGGAAGTTAAGCACAGCGGATAGCGGCGCCGGTTTAGTGATCAGCCACAGTGCTGAGTGTACATGTCACCGTAAAATTGCAAATACCGTTAGATTATAATCTATCTCGCGAGATTGTAAACTATCGAAAGATTGTGAACCGTAACATACTGCTTACAATTTAACGCATTATTTTTAGATAGATTATAATCTATCGAAGTGAAACTGTTAAATCACAATCTGTCGCGCGTTAAATTGTCAACTGTCCGAAGTCTGTCCCTGATTGGTCAGTCTTACAGAAGATCGTTCTGTGTCCATAGAATTAGGAATCAAACACAAGTGTCAGTCAAATAAAATAAATGCACTTCAAGAATAGTGACAAGTATGTATTTATTATTTAGTAGCTAATCAATATTTCTGACATCATAATATGGTAAGAAAAATTGTAACCAAATAAGAAAATCAGAAATGTAACATTTTCTTTTTAAACACAAATTAAGATTGAAAAAATAATATTTGTTTTTCTCCGAAGCAAATTAAACACACTATGTACTTAATTAAAATAAAAATGAAAAACAATCTTGACTTATTGTAATAATAAAAATAATATGAAAGAAAAATACACCAAAAATGTTTCCTTAGCCTACAAGTTCCCAATAAGGGAACATTTTTATTGGTGCATTTTTCTTTACATATATTTTTATTACTCTAACAATTAGTTAAAATTTTGTTTCGTTTATTTTTCTTACCATATTATGATGTCAGAATTATTTATTAACTACTAAATAATAATACATACATACTTGATGTCACTATTCTTGAAGTGCATTTATTTGACTGACACTGTGTTTGATTCCTAACTCTATGGACACAGAACGATCTACTGTAAGACAGACCAATCAGGGACAGCTTTCGGACAGTTGACAATTTAACGCGCGACAGATTGTGATTTAACAGTTTCACTTCGATAGATTATAATCTACCGAAAAATAATTCGTTAAATTGTAAGCAGTATGTTATGATTCACAATCATTCGATAGTTTACAATCTCGCGAGATAGATTATAATCTAACGGTATTTACAATTTTACGGTAACATACACAACATGAAGAGGACCCGCACTCACCGAGCAAAAGTTTAACCTGGCAGTTGGCAGCGTTGACAGCATACGCAGTCACTCACTAAGCAGCAGGCCTATTAGCGATCTCATGGGCTTCAAATGATATCATGATGAAATCATAGTGCAAAACGAAAAATAAGAATTTCTGTCAGATTTTTCATCATTTATTCATTATATCATGATGACAACATTGAAATTATGCCATAGTGATAACATTGGAGATCGCTTACACCAAATGAAGCATTTCACGACTTCCTTATCTCAAAATTTATACTATGCCATGCGATGAAAGATCCATAATAGGCTGGCTGGGTCGTTTAACCAACACTACGGGTGGTAGCAGCGCTGGGAATACGCATCGTATAGTCAGGAAGTTAAGCATGGCGGAGACAGTAGTGCCGGTTTGTTGAACAATCGCAGCGCTGAGAGTACGTGCACTTCACCGCGCAGGAAGTCCACAGCGTGGCAGTTGGTAGCAGCGTTGAGTGCACGCACTCACCGAGCAGTAAGTCCAGCGCCGCAGTTGGTAGCACCGTTGAGTGTGAACGCACTCACGGAGCATAAAGTTTAACACTTCAGGTGATAGCCGCGCCTAGGCTCGTATAAATAGTCATATTATCTCAAGTGCGAGGTCGATCTTGAGCTGTTATTTTTGACAGGTGTGCCATACATTTAACGTTAAAACTGTTACTCAAGATCGAGCTCTGTCTTGAGCTGCGACTATTATTACGAACCTTAGAGTACATATTGAGAGTACACGCCCTCACCGAGAAGGTAGTCCAGCGTGTCAGTTGTCAGCAGCGCTTAGAGTATACGCACTTATCGAAAAGGAAGTCCAGCGTGGCAGTTGGTAGCAACGTTGAGAGTAAACTCACCCATCACGCAGGAAGTGCAGCGTGGCAGTTAGTAGCAGCCCTATGAATGAGTACGCAGACTCACTGAGCAGGAAGTACAGCGTGGCAGTTGGTAGCAGCGCTTTGAGTACGCAGACTCACCGAGCAGGAAGTACAGCGTGGTAGTTGGTAGCAGCGCTATATATGAGTGCGCAGACTCACCGAGCAGGAAGTACAGCGTGGCAGTTGGTAGCAGCGCTATGATTGCGCAGACTCACCGAGCAGGAAGTACAGCGCGGCAGTTGGTAGCAGCGCTGTGACTACCCTCACTTACCGAACAGAAATTAGCACGAACCACTCTCGTTATATAGTATTGTAATCGTATTTCCTTACTATCCGATAATGATTAAGATATTAAATAGACAGCTAGAAACTCTATCGTAAGACTATCGTGAGCTCGTAACGTAACGATAGTCCTCTCACTGTAAATCACTCGGAGAGAGATATTACGATTGCTGGCTGTCGTATAAAACGATAGGACACATGTCAAAAGTGAGTTCGTGCTGACGATTCTCATACTTTAGCTCTCGTTAACTATATCATTAGGATATCATTTAGCTCCTTAAAAATGACCGTAGCGGCGCTGCTATAGTTTTCATACAAAATATGTTACCATAACGTAAATGTAATTTTTTTTTATAGTTTATGGGTACACACTTGTCCTCATCTTACCTGATGGTAAGCAATGGTGGGGACTAAGGTGGAGCGTGCCTACTCATTAGGTGCCGACTCACTTTGGTCCTGAAAAATCCCGGGTTGTGAAGAGGGGGGAACACAGAGGACGGTGAAGAATTCCATTCCTTTGCAGTACGCATTAAAAAAGTGGAAGCGAAACGCTTCGTGCGGAGCAGTGGAATTTCTACTACGTAGGGGTGGGTGGGTGGATTTGCCGTTCTCCGGGTGCCTCGGTAGTAAAAGGGAGATGGTGGAATAAGATCAAACAGCTCTTGGGAACACTCTCCGAAATGTAACTGCGCGGCCACTGCGCGGCGACGTTCAATGAATTAAGAGCACAGCAATCCACTCACCGAGCAGAAAGTCGAGCACGACGTTCGGCAGTAACGCATCGGCCGGCGCCGGCTTGCCGACCAGCCTCAGCGTGGCCGCGGCGCAGTGCTGCGCGCTGCCCACCAGCTGGGCGGCGCCGCGTTGCCCGCTGACCAGCAGCGCGGGGGGGGAGGCGCGATGCCCCCGCCTTACACGCCACCACGCGGCACCTAGCGGCCAACTTCAAGTGTTTTTCTACTAGCTTTGTGACCAAAACGGCTCGCGTACACCTAATCCGTTATCGACCGAACTATGCTCGGGCGTCATCGGCCAAACTCGGCCGATCAAATCAAACGTATGTAAAAAGAAAGGGAGCGCGTACACCACTACAACCGCCATCGTCCGAAGACGCCCGATGACGGCCGATCATCTGTCGAGTCCGAATTTGTCGGGTATTCCACTTGGATCCCCAATTTCAATCCCCCAGGGGATCGAAAAGAACTTGCTATTCCACTACGATCCCCCAGGGGATTCTAATGCACTTGCTATTCCTTTAGGATCCCCTACGGCAATGACAACCTTTTTACACATAAAGGTCTATTTATATGATTCATTCCGGCATATATGAATTATGTCAGTGACATTGTTGCGACATTAGATATTCATTTCAAATAAATGCAATTAATTTATTAATTCAGCTGCTGATAACATATGCAATCGTTTCGTCCGAAACCGACGGCCGCCCGGCGCGCTGCTCATCGGTTCGACCGTTTTTGAAGTCCCTGACCCATCTTCGCACCATTCCTGAACTCATACAGTCTTCTTCGTACACTGCACAAAGTTCGGAGTGATTATCCTTCGCAGACATTTGCTTTGCAGCCGAAAATATAATTACGGACTGCAAGTAGCAGCTGGCGGGAGACGCGAGTGGTAGCTCGATCGCGAACGGCTGCTGAGCCAAGGCCTAGTAGCACTAAGATTAATTGTGGTACTAAAGAGAACTACATTTTTCGCTAGTACCGCCGGTGGTACTATTCGGTGGTACTAGTGGGAACAAAGCAAGAATTTAAGGTCAGGCAATGATTACGGACTTGATTCTTAGATGAATCCAGCGTTCGAGGTTTCCTAATACTCCCAGGGAGAGAGATAGAGAGAGTTGTGTTTGAATAATGTGTCATCATGATGAAAGGGCCTTTATGTTATTAATTTTACTAACAGGGGATTCATGTGGAAGCAATAATATTATTCCTCTTCGATACCCTTGATTGGGGGATCGATGTGGAATAGCAAGTGTTTTTCGATCCCCTGGGGTATTGAAATAGGGGATCCAAGTGGAATACCCGGAATTTGTTGGGATTTCTCGCCAGTACGCCGACTACTACAGCGCAAATAAGTGTGTTTATAGTTTGATTTATAGTGTTTTTGTCTTTGATCTGTTGTTTTCAATACGGCAGTCTTAATAATGGGTATCGAACAATTCACCCAGTTGTTTTCTGTGCATAAATATATCATTAACCCACACATAACGACGTTGACGTCGACGAATAACCTAAATGGCAGTACATTTTTTTTAAAAGATAGGTACATTTCTTCGAAATCCTCCATTTTAAAACACGTCTTTTTTAATCTGCACAATGAACTAATGACCGGCAACGTCCGATGTCGGGAGTAGTGTATACAAACGAACATCCGAGACAGTCGTCCGAACAACTCCGACCCGAAATCGGCCGATGACTCGGTTTTGGTGTACGCGTACCGTAAGGCTTGTCCATATTCGGACACTGATTGGAACGCTCTGAACGTGTAATACAGTCGAAATGTACAAGTTCAGTAGTAGAACTAATAATTTTAGTACACCGCTGATAAACACATTCGGTCTTGAACAACAAAATCTTTAATCTGATAACTCGAACTAACGCGAATTTACAGTTATTAATTTTTATTAAAAAATAATTAATTTGTATTATTTCGAAACAGTCCTAAGCCTGTGGTAGGAACTAAGTTTGATTTTGGCAATATAAGTACATTGTATATGTAATTAATATTCATTAAGAAGTAACGAGCACGGTTCAATTAACCATAAACTTCTCTGCTAGTATTGTATTAATTTTAAACTACATAAGTCAACAATTTAGCGACGAGCCAACGCTTATCGGAGCGAACTTTTAACAAAGTTTTCATGTGACATAATTCAGTAACAAATTATAACTAAAATATTTGGGTTTTTTAATAAAAGCATATCGTTATAACGCGTTAACAATATGTACCTAACTACTTAGCCCAATTTGAAAGAATTTGGGACTAAGCTGTACTAAAAGTCCGATTTGAACAACCGACACAAAATAGTTCGTTCTCATTCACATGAAGGAATTACGTCCTAATAATGGTAAATGTACTTCAGGACTCAAGCCTTGTGCTTTGATTATTTATCCGACATGTATATAATCAAAGGCCTTGTGTAAGGTGTTCAAATAACACCTCCCTCACCAGCTCGCGGTGCATTACCTATCAACAGTCGAGGTTGCGTCGGTGGTTCAAACCTGCCATATACCAATGTGTTTTTCGAATTTCATAGTACATTTATCCGACGTTCCTACGGTGAAGGAAAACATTGTGAGGCAACCTGCATACATCTGCGAAGAATTCAATGGTGTATGTGATCTTGTGAAATTGACTAATCCGCACTGGGCCAGTGTGGTTCACTAAGGCACACCCCGGACACTCCATACAACGTTCGCAAATCAATTACCTATCACTACTACATAAACAAATGACGTTCGTACACGCGCAAATGTGTGCGTGGAATCTTGTAGGGCTGAGTGCGCGGTGTACAATCGAAATGACGCGGGAAGTGCGGCGTCTGCCTTCTCTTTCACCCGCATAGCGCTGTCTCTGTTATCGGCCGGCGCTCGCGTCTACTCGTCCGAGCGATCGCGCGCGCCCTTATTTATGTGTCAGTGATGTCTACAACGAAGTGCCGGGTAGGAAGAGGTATTTGAAATGAGTGCGGGGAGGTGAGTGGCCGTTCTGTACGTAGAACTATTATCTATTCTGTGACTAAGGCCTAAACACCCAAGATACAAAACGCAAGAGTAACATCATTAACGTAACGAGTTGAATATTGCATTAAAAAAAAAGGGCATTTCGAACATCTACTTAATTAAATTAAAGAATATGATATACAATTGCTTTTTATTCATTTTAGATATCATGTTTCATAGCAACATTTACTGCTTATGACCTACACAACACTATCGATATCTAAATAGAAATAATGTACGTTTTATTATTCAATACGAGTGGGTTCAATTCCCGAATTGAGTAGAGTTTTTTTTAAATCTATGTATGCAGTTTTTCTTGGCACTAAAATCGATAACATGGTTGCTAAGAACAGATCTTCGTATGTCTTACCCCTCGTTTACACCAAGAAACAAGGAAAATACTAGTTTCATACAATACTTGTAGAATACTTGTCAAAACATAATTATTTGTTCTCAACATGTATTGCGACTGTCTCAAACATTCTTTCGTTTCACTGTGTTGCCAACAAGTCTATAGACGAGTATAAACCACATCTGCGTTTACACTTAGATCCATGACATATTCAAACTAGTCTGATACATTGACAGCGTTCACACTTACAAAAAGCAATCGTGTTTATAACAAGTTTTGTTTATTTCACTGAAATTTATGTATAATACTAATTAAAAACAAGTTTTAAACTCTATCCATGCTTGTTGGATAAAGTTTTAAACTTTTACCGGACGGACCGCATTTTTTTTACGGGGGGAAGGGAATTTTTTTTTTGAGGGACCTATGCTGTTACCGCAGATGGCTATTACAGCTTCACCTTAATTATTATTAAGAAATATTTTAATGACTTTAAAAAATAGTTTCATAACCTAATATTTTTTTTAAATTTTGCGTAGGTCACACACATTTTTGAACTGAACGTGTAAAATCCAGCGCAGTGTAGAACCACTATTATTTTATGATTCCATTTTGTATTATACACGGTGTTCAAAATAACCAATAAATAATCAATTCTTTATCGAAAATATATTATTAAAATATGTTTACACGTAATGTCATTCAACCCAAAATTTTCATGTGAAGTAAAGTTCCTCAGTATAAACCACATCTGCGACTAAACTTGTAGAATATGACACGCCAGTCCGGTAGTTTCATTTATATTTTCTACTCAAAATTGACTATTCACAATGGAAAGTAAAGACGCTGAGGAACTTTACATGAAAATTTTGGGTTGAATGACATTACGTGTAAACACATTTTAATAATGTGTTTTCGATAAAGAATTGATTATTTATTGGTTATTTTGAACACCGTGTATAATACAAAATGGAATCATAAAATAATAGTGGTTCTACACTGCGCTGGATTTTACATATTCAGTTCAAAAATGTGTGTGACCTACGCAAAATTAAAAAAAAAATTAGGTTAAGAAACTATTTTTTAAAAGTAATTAAAATATTTCTTAATAATAATTAAGGTGAAGCTGTAATAGCCATCTGCGGCAACAGCATAGGTCCCTCAAAAAAAAAATTCCCTTCCCCCGTGAAAAAAATGCGGTCCGTCCGGTAAAAGTTTAAAACTTTATCCAACAAGCATGGATAGAGTTTAAAACTTGTTTTTATTTAGTATTATACATAAATTTCAGTGAAATAAACAAAACTTGTTATAAACACGATTGCTTTTTGTAAGTGTGAACGCTGTCAATGTATCAGACATGTATCAGACTAGTTTGAATATGTCATGGATCTAAGTGTAAACGCAGATGTGGTTTATACTCGTCTATAGACTTGTTGGCAACACAGTATGAACGAAAGAATGTCTGAGACAGTCGCAATACATGTTTAGAACAAATAATTATGTTTTGACAAGTATTCTACAAGTATTGTATGAAACTAGTATTTTACTTGTTTCTTGGTGTAAACGAGGGGTAAAACGTGACATCATAAACATGTAGACAACTAGTAGTTCAAGAAACAATTTCATACAACAAGCTTTATACATGTTTTGTATTCAACAAGTTTTATACATGTATACGAGTGTAAACAATAAACGAAAACATTGCATAAAACTTGAAAAATACATGTATTAAACTTTGGTGAAAACGAGGGGTTATAGTTACAGACTTGCCCATGCTGTTGCTGACCGACCTAAATGTGCCACTCTGTATATTACCCATTCCCATTATTTATTTATTTACTAGGTACTTAGCTTTCGCCCGCGGCTTCGCTTGCGTTAAATTCGGGCTAACACGGAAGATTCCCAAAAAAAAAGGCAGGTATTTTTCGTTATAACAAAGTCTGTGTACCGATTTTTAGCTTCCTACCTTGAAAACTGCGAAAAGTCCCATATAAAATTTCACGCCCTCTTTTAAGGGGTGGGGGGCAGATTTGAAAAAAAATGATGCACGATTTTTTTGTTACTCACATTTAGTCCGCATACCATTTTTTAGCTTTCTACCTTGAAAATTGCGGAATGATCCATACAAACTTTCACCCCCCATTATAGGGAAGTGGGGGGTTAGAAAAAGACAAAAAGTAGCCTATGTCACTCTCCATCCCTACAACTATCTTCATATAAAAAATAACGTCAATTCGTCGCTCCGTTTTGCCGTGAAAGACGGACAAACAAACACACACATACACTTTCCCATTTATAATATTAGTATGGATTTATTTATTCAATAAATAAATCCATACTAATATTCTCAAACTAAATAGATTTGGAGTTCCTCAGGGTAGCGTTCTTGGCCCCTTTTTATTTCTTATGTATATTAATGACTTGCCCAATATTACTGAACATAGAACTATATTATTCGCTGACGACACTACAGTAATTATAAGGGGGGACAATAGATTGACATTCCAAAATGAAATTAATAATGTGCTTACTAATACAATCAGATGACTTAATCAAAATAATTTACATATCAACATTATACAATTTCGTACATATCAGCAATCAAAGGAAACACTGACGATTGAATATAATGATACTCCAGAATTGAGACAGCTAAATTTCTAGGAGTTTGGCTGGATCAGCATTGTAGCTGGAAGGAACATGTTCAACGTCTGTGTGGAAAATTGGATAGGTTTGTGCATGCTATAAGGCAACTTAGATTGCACGTATCAGCAGGGGCAGCACTGCGCGCCTATCATGGTTATGTGTCATCGGTGTTAGCTTATGGACTGATCTTATGGAGTAACTCCGTTGATATTGAGATAGCTTTTAGGCTATAAAAGAAATGTGTGCGGGCCATATGTGGCGCATTGAGTACGGATAGCTGCAGGCTATTATTAAGAAAGTTCCATATTCTCCCCCTAGCCTGCATGTATATTAAAGACTTGTGTATATTTGTGAAACAATATCCGAAGTATTTTAAAAAACATTCCGATTTAATAACCAGGCATACAAGGCACAGGAACAAGTTATATGCTCCTCCATGTCGATTCGAGCAAAATCCTGTTTTTTTGTAATTATAATTAAATAGTATCTGTATTGTGAATATATACTAGTATAATAGTATCGGTAGTATAAGCATATTAGTGCAACTCGACCAGGCCAGATAAACCAATAAGGTTTATGGCAAGGTCTCTGTGTGAGATACATGTATGTAGCCAATGCAAAGGAAATAAATTAAAAAAAAAAAAAAAGATTAGCCCTTGTGAGACGTAATGCATATTATCAGGCCGTTACTGTTTTCAATAAGCTTCCAAATGAATTTAAGGATACAGATCTGCCTATAAATGTATTTAAAAGGAAATTGAAAAGGTGGCTATTAGATAAATGTTTTTATAGCGTAAAGGAGTTTATGAACTTTAAAATGTAATTTCTTTTTTTCTCTTAAATTTGACATTTTATGTAATTATTACTTAACTTTGACATTTTATATAATTTTCTAATATTGGCTATTGACATATATTAATTATTTTCATTTATTCAATTGAAATATTAATTTGAACTGTTTATTATTTTTAATGAAGTACTTAGTTTAATTTTAAATTACTTTGCACACCTCAAGTAGGCAGTGTGTAAGGGACCATTACATTTTTTTACATAATTATAAGACCTATTGGGAATGGGTAATATACAGAGTGGCACATTTAGGCACATTACCCATTCCCATTATGTAGGTATACAAGTTTGTATAAAACATACCTCGTACATAGTTGAGCGCCCCCGTCCAGTCGCATGCTCGCGAGCTGGCCCAGCGCGTCTCCACGTTCTCCCGGACCTCACCCTCCGCAAGCCACCGCTCCGGGAAGTAGGGCCACTAGGATCATCGTAGTTTCTTTAATCCAGATGTATACAGGATTACTTTTTTATCACCCAGGAAAATTGAAGGGACACTTCACAACATGGTAGTAGAGTGATTTAAATATGAATAAAAAAAATAGCTCACCTCCTTAATTTTATATTCATTTTCTAAAATATCCAAAAAATGCTGCACTAATTGAGAGCATTAAGCATTTTTAGAGATTTCTTTTATTTTTTTACTTAAAAAAATATATTTAATATAATGGATGTGGCCTGAAGCGTCCCTTAAATTTTCCGGGGTGATAAAAAATAACCGTGTATAAGGTAGGTTATTGCTTGAACTTACTGCAATTACCTCGCAGAAGAAAGCAAAACATGTTTCTGTACCTAATTGTACTTATTATTGTATGTATCTGTACTTAACTGTCCTACTTAATTGTATATTAATTGTAATTATTTCATAATAAAAATGTTGATAGCATTATTGTGTTCCGACAATTAGACCTTCGGCCTTATCGTCACTGTTGTATGTAACAAAAAAATAATAAAGTAAATGATAATAGTTTATTTGGGGCTGTTTTACGGTATTGCTTCGATATATGCAAATATACTTATGGCTTTAGTTACTAGCTTTCCGCCCGCGACTTCGCCCGCGTTATTTTTGTTTACCCGTGGGAATTTTTTCCCCGTATGAAAATTAGGTACCCTATGTCCTTGTCCTGGTCTCGAACTATCCCTATACCAACTTTTATCAAAATCGAATCAGTAGTTTCGAAGCCTATTCAATACAAACAAACAAACAAATCTTTCCTCTTTATAATATTAGTATACTCGTAGATATACATAGATACCTACGCTACTACGTTAGCGAACTCGTTAAAATTCAGGATAAAAAGTAGCCTCTTAAATTTTGGCGTGAAAGCTTCATAAAGGTTCTTTAGCAAAGGTGTCGATAGGGCTGACACAAAAAACCTCAGCACAATATAAGAGGCAATAAATTGGGTATTATCGCGTGAGGGCGATTACACGGCTCATTGTTGGATCCCTCGCTCGGTAATGAGTCATAACTTATTTCCACAATTAAAATATTATCGGTGTGCGTTGGCAAGTAATTTGCTAGCCCTATCTACGGCCGCAGTAGAAATAGCTCTTTGTTCTTTCTTGATTCGATGCGACAATTAAAAAAAGGAGGAGGTTCTAAGTTTGACTGTATTAAAATAATACAGTCAAACTTAGAACCTCCTCTAAGTTAATACTGTCTTTTATTTGCACGAGTACTACACATTAAAAAAAACTATACTTTTCGGATTGACTCGCTTATATTTGGTTTTGGCGTATATAGCGTACCCTTTTTGAAAGTGGCCACTGACAATATTATTTTAGTAACATCCTGAGACGTGCTTCGATCAAAACCGATTTAAACCGTCGAAGAAGATAAACCAAAAATATCTTCGATCTGTCAAGTGCCGAAGAAGAAGTAAAGATTAGATTGTTTGTTTGCATTATATAGGCTCCAAAACTACTGGACCGATTTGAAAAATTCTCTCACATTTAGAATCCCACATTATCCCTGATGAACCTAGGCTACACAATTATTTTTCCTACGGGAAAATTAAAATAATGCGGGCGAAGTTGCGAGCAGAAAGCTAGTTTGAAATACTTTCACTTCACCAAAAAAACATTTAACAGAATATTATTTGACCACACACAACTAGCACCTACGTAATTCAACTACTACTCCGTGCTATTCTACTAAGTTAAATATGAAGGGCATCGTTGGGTTTTAGTCGGTTTGCCGCGGGCGCTCAGTGGCACTTTGCCTGCAGTAGCCGCAGAAAGTCCAAAACGTGAGGTTATGTCGTATGAGTACAGAAAGAAATAACTTAAATCAACTTTAACATCTTGCATAATAGATCAGGGTTCTTTATATTGCAATGCATTATAATATAGAACCCTGATCTATTAGGTCAAGGCCAAACTGTTATCACACAATTATCTTTACCGAAACTTATAAGTAGAATACAAGATGCTTCACACCTTGGCTGTTTAGTTAATCTAACTCACGTGTTGTGATATCACTTATTATGACAACTCTTACTTGATATTTTCCAACAATGAGTCGATTATAAAGCGGAACTAAACGGTGACGCATAACTTTAATTTTGGTATGCTTGATTTAACGAACTTTGTAATAATTTAGCTTGTAACTTCGTATAATTTGGAAAATCCTAATAAAGCTTCGTATTAATATTAAGTAATAATATTTTGTTTCGTAGGTATGGAAGCATAGTTAGATATAAAATTTGACACAGTTTGTCTTTATTTCGTTAAGCGATAAGTTATTTGCCGTGAGCCACTCGACTATTTAAGAGATAACTTATCGTCAAAACTTTTTGTCATCTCTACCCCAAATAAAAATTCATACTAATGTTATAAATGCGAAAGAGCGTCTGTTGCCTCTTCACGCTTAACCGATTTAGATGAAATGTATGGAGATAGTTTGAATTTCGGAAAAGGACGGCTTGAATCTCGCAGAGGGAGACTTCTTACCGCAGGAGGGAGGGAGACTTTATACTAGGGTCACCTGTTTGGGTACCTCCGTCTTACCTATTTCTGCCGCAAAGCAGCAGTGCTGTGTTCCGGTTTGAATTGTAAGATATGGCAGTGAAATTACTGGGTACTGTGATTTTACAATTTCATCTTTCTTATGTCACAAGTTGGCGACGCACATCGTGGTTCTTGTGGGGTTGCACATTTGCTGCGAATGTCACAAGAGCTACATGTACGAGTATAAAAGGTGACTGTTGCCACTTACCATCAGGTGGGCAGTATGCTTGTTTGCCAACTTTGTTGTATAAAAAATCATCATCATCATCATCACAGCTCATATACGTCCCCACCGAGGTGCACGAGCCTACCTTAACTAGTTATGTTAGGGCGATTAGGCCTTAGTCATACCACGCTGGCCCAGTGCGGATTGGTTGACTTCACATACACCTTTGAATTACTTCGCAGGTGTATGAAGGTTTCCTGTTTCCTCACGATGTTTTCCTTCATCGTAGGCGCGTCAGATAACTGTACATATGAAATTCGTGCAACGAAAAACACATTCGTACATGGCAGGATCGATCGCGAGCCTCCCGATTCTACTCGGGGCACAGTCCAGTGCCGAGGCCACAGCGCCACCGACGACGCTCTTACGACGATAAAAAACAAGCTACCCAAATTACAAATTCCACGTGAACGATGTCGCGCTCAAAAGCTCGTGATGTATGAATAGATCGAGCATCAATAGGATAGGATCAATAAAGCTCAATTTATCGTTTCGTGTCTACATTATACTAGGCCATGTCCTGCCCCATCATTGTGTTACTCAAAATTTATCGCGTCTGCAGGCGGAGCACGGACTGCCAAGAATAACCATTGGTGCTTCATTTTTTTTTTTTTTTTATGAATGCTGGATAATCGTTTGGCCTCCATCTCACCTGATGGAAAGTGATGATGAGGCCGAAGATGGGACACGCCTAGCCAGAAGGTGCCTATTCACTCTCAACTTGAATAACTCCAAGTTATATTGCTCAGGGAACAAATCCGCGGGCAAAGAGTTCCACTCCCTTGCCGTTCGCCATATGAATGAGGAAGCGCATCGCTTCGTGCGTTTAATTGGAATATCAATGACAAAAGGGTGGAACCCCAGCCGCCGTCTGGTTCCCCTGAGATGGAAAGGAGAAGCCGGAATTATTTCATGTAATTCCAAAGCACACTCTCCGTGATACATCCTATAAAATACCGATAAACATGCCACCTTACGACGATGTTCGAGGCTCTGAAGCTTGGCCCCCGTTAATTTGGTGTCACCAATGAGGGTCTTAGCACGCTTATCAATAGAATCAAGGGCCGCTAGTTGATATTTGGCAGACCCATCCCACAAGTGGCAGCAGTACTCCATACAAGATCGAACTTGTGCTTGATATAGTTGGAGCAACTGTTCCGGTGTGAAGTACCGCCTGACCTTGGAGAGAATGCCGAGCTTCATAGCTGCAATTTTGGCAACGGTTTCTATGTAACTACCAAAGTTGAGATTGTTAGTTACTTGCATACCAAGTAGGTGGAGATGATCAGTTACCGGTATGGATATACCACGGAAAGTCGGAGTCAGATAGAAAGGACTCCGTTTAGTGGAGAACAAACACGCCTGCGTTTTGCTAGTATTAAACTGGACCAAATTAGCGTCACCCCATTCAGAGACCGCCCGGAGTGTAGAATTCAAACGGTCCATCATCGACTCCCGACAAGACCGGATCTCCTCTTTATTGGCCTTTGCATTGGAGACATATCTATCAACGACTGTGGTGTCATCGGCATACCCGAAGGTTCCAGGCACCAACAAGTCGTTGACGTGCAGAAGAAAGAGTGTTGCCGAAAGTACGGAACCTTGAGGAACTCCAGCATCAATAGTCAGTTGTTCGGAGCAGCAGCCATCTAATACTACTTGCATGGAACGTTCACTCAAAAAGTTCGAGATCCAATTGCAGAGGTTCTGGGGTAGACCATACGATGGAAGCTTGCCTAACAGGCTAGAATGCCAGACCCTGTCAAAAGCTTTGGATATGTCTAAAGAGACTGCGAGAGCCTCGCCGTGCCCATCAATAGCTTCTCCCCATATATGTGTGGTATACACGAGAAGATCTCCCGTTGACCGGCCCTTTCGAAAACCGTACTGACGGTCGCTGAGGAGGTCATTATCTTCAAGGTATGCGAGGAGACGGTTGTTTAGAACACGCTCCATACATTTACACAGCATGGACGTGATTGAGATAGGTCGATAGTTAACTGGATCGGCTCTACTACCCTTCTTAGATACTGGTTGTACATTTGCTAGCTTCCAAGACTTGGGAACCACTCCAGTCGCAAGTGAGAGTCTGTACAGGCGGGTCAATACGGGAGCCAACTCGGGCGCACAGTTGCGCAGCACAATAGCCGGTATGCCATCAGGTCCGCTGGCTTTATTCACGTCTAGATTTCTTAGAACCTTAAGTACCTCTTTTTGGTGAATGTGAACTGCTGACATGGAGCAGTCAGCTTGAGGTAGAGTTGGAGGAGGTTTTCCTGCAGAGTCCAAACGTGAATTCTCAGCAAAAAGAGAGGCAAAAAGATTTGCTTTCTCTTCTGCCGTATGGGCCAGTGAGCCGTCAGGTTTCAACAACGGTGGTAAGTTCAGTCGACAGAAGTTAGCTTCGGTTGCTTTGGCCAGGGACCAAAAAGCTTTGCTGCCCGTTGGGTATGAGGCCAGCTTTGATCCAATGCGGCCGATATGAGCAAACCTTGCCCGGCATAACTGCTTCTTGCATGCCTTAGCAACTTTATTATAGGCTTTCTTCAGGTCATGGGTATTTGGAGCTTTGCATCGTCGGGCTTCAGCCCAAGCCTGGTATGCCGCCCGCTTCTGGACTTCGACGTGGCGGCACTCATTATTGAACCAGGGACGTGCTTCGGTGCCATTTGGGACGTCAGAGTAAGGAATGAAATATTCCATACCCAGACGAACAATCTCCACGATAGCATCGGCGCAGCTCGAAGAATCCCCAGAAGAAAAGCAAGTACGCCAAGGATACGATGCATAAAACTGGCGCATTCCGTCCCAATCCGCTAGCTTGTATCTCCACACCCGTCTCTTACCTCGTTCATTTGGCTGACCCTCCCTAACCACTGCACCACTGCGTCACCTGCTGCTCACCCGTTACAACATAATCTTGTTGTCTTAAAGACTAGCACGGCAGCGCGTATTTAGTGCGACTGACGTGTTAAGAATTTCGTGACGCTCGTCAAGGGACACGTGTGACTGAGTTTTATCACAGATTCCTTGGTGTGGTTGTAGCAAGGGCTTTATTATTTTGGAAGCTGTAGCAGCAGTCGGAGCCAGGCACGCCAAGAAATTTATGATAAAACTCAGTCACACGTGGCGCTTAACGAGCGTAAAAATTTTTTATCACATCAGTCACATTAAATACGCGCCGCAGTGCTACTCTTTAAGACATAAGGATTATGTCACTGTAATTGTGAGATAATGCGTGACTCACGTCCAGTCTTAATATTGGCAGCCCGTGCTCCACCTGCTGCTTTCAATTTTGACAATCGCTATACATCCATCACGGCTTTAGAAAAGAAAGTCGGCGCAGAGCATGGTTGTCAGGTCTAGAAAACGAAATGTCGGGTCGGAAGCTTGTAACAATCGGAATCATCACTTTCAAGTCGGGACAGCAAAAAAACTACATTTCAACTTAAAGTAGATTTTAACATTTATTCACCAACAATGATCAAAACTGCGTATTCCCTTTTTTATTTATTTTCTTCTTCCGTGTGGAAAGGCAAAGAGAACGGAACCCATACATACATCCTAGTGTTATAGTCCCATTAATTTCAAATATTTTAAAGATAAACATGCCAAGATAATTTAGTCACTGCTTTATTAGTTGTCAAATTTCTGTGATCTGGTCAATAATAGGGACTTTTACCTCCCGGACATGGTTTAATAGGGACTTGTCCATATACCCCTCAAAATTAGAACGTCCTGCTCAAATCAGGACACCTGGCAACCCTAGCGCAGTCTTGTGTTGAGAGCGCAATGATTGTCAAATTAAACGACCGATCCTTCCACCATGCAGGGGAGGACTCCTCGTAAGCGATCAAGCCACAACTAGTAAGTGGGCATCAAACCTGTATAAAGTGTAGAACGTTCTCGCAGAAGGTGGCTGGCGGGTACTGCCAGTAGAGATTCGGGTGCGGCGTGCCGATGACCGCGAATTTGCTTACCAGGTGGCCCTGACAGTGCGCCAAGTACCTGCGGATGTGAGGGTCTGTGAGAAATAATCATAGGTCGGCTGGCTGGCTGGCTTGATTTGTACACGAAAATACTTTAATCATGGCTGTACGCTTTTTTAAAGCGGCCGTTTTGCTCATATACCTGGCTAAACTTCCATCCAATACCTCCCCGCTCATCATAAACATTTTGCTCTAGCTTTCACCTGTCATCATCATCATCATCACAGCTCATATACGTCCCCACCGAGGGGTGCCTACCCTATGTTAGGGAGATTAGGCCTTAGTCAACCACGCTGGCCCAGTGCGGATTAGTCGACTTCACATTACACCATTGATTTTCTTCGCAGATGTATGCAGGTTGCCTCACGATGTTTTCCTTCACCGTAGGCGTGTCAGACAAATGTACATATGAAATTCGAAACGAAAAACACATTGGTACATGGCGGGTCTCGAACCCCGACCACCCGATTGGAAGGCAAGTGCCGAGTCCACAGCGCCACCGACGCTCCGACCGACGACACCGACGCTTTCACCTGTGCGAAATGGAAATATGTAAGGAGGTGGTATTATGGTGAAAAGCTGTTACAAATTGATATTTGTGACTTTTTTGTGATTTTTATTAAAGGATGCCATATTAATTGGATTGATATAATACATAGCTCTTAACGAATAAAGTCCGCTTTGGCTTTGTAAATTAAAAAGATCCATGCAGTAGAAATTTCGTTTGGATTGGATAACTATTATGGTGCAAGCCTTAATATTCATGGATTCATCACGTGTTGTTTTAACTACCTATATACCTACTTCATAAAAAAACGTATTTCTCGTCAATTCTTCTGAGACCAAACTGTTCTAAATACTTTATTGACACATTTACTTTACATTTATTTTTTAAGGTGCTATTTTTCGTACTATGTAGGTAGTTGCTGCCAATAATTAAGTTTGCACTTGTAATGTAACCTATTAATGTAAGACTGATGTAAATAAAGTACCGACTATTACGTTGACAATCAAATTACCATAAACGTATCGCCTGGCGTCTAAAAGTTTAAGGGCAGACGCTCGGGCGCGGCCCTGGACTTCGCCCTGTGTAGTGTGTATCTCCGCGCAGACTGATAACAATAGGATGCGACGATAATAATTGATTGTTTGTTACCTGATTCATGGGTTTTGTGCCGGGTTCAATATAACAACAGAATGTATAGTAAAACTTATGCAGATTTTTTTTATTTACATCAGGGAAGCACATCAGGAATGACATTTTGGTAAGCCGATGGTTGTCGTGGCAGGCCCAGAAACCTTACCATCATCAAACCAAATAGAATAACTATGTTTTTATTGAGGATCAGTGGCGCTGTGGATTCAGCACTGGCCTTCTATTTAGGAGGTCTCTGGTTCGATATTGCTGTGTACCAATATGTTTTTCAACCTGCATATATCTGCGAAGAAATTCAAAGGTGTACGTGAAATCTACCAATCCGCACTGGAGCAGCATGTTTGACTAAAGCTTAAAAACTTAGGGTAGGCTTGAGCCCTTCGGTGGCCACATACGAGTATATGAGCTGTGGTTATGATGCCTCTATTGAGGACTGAACTCTGGACTTCAGTGATCAGAACCGGGCGGTCTGAACCACCAGACCATTGGGTAGAATAAAATGCGATAGCCATTGTTTTATCAAAGGCCACGGTCTAACCCCAGGAGGCAGATGCGTCTGATAACCATTATTGTAGATACTGACACAAGGTGGACAGCCTCCTCACCCGTTATTGTTTTCACAGTGATTAAAGTGTCTTTGGCGACACAGAACTACCATAAACAATAGGTTCGGTTGTGCAGCATCCCAAGTTAAAGAGTAGAGGGCTCAACACAGAACCTTGGGACAGGCTTGCTGCTATCATTCAGTAGTGTAAGCACCAGTCCATGCCTCCGTAAAGGATTTACATCTCTCGAGATAGATTATAGGTAGAGGGGTCGTCCATGGAACTTGTGTGATGATGGAATGAAATACCTACCTGCTAGCAATCTGTCAGGTAGCATAAGAATAACTAATAAGTATAGAAGCGAATCTCCTTTGTGGGTGCGCCAAATGCCGCTATTTGCATACCTACAGCGCCCTTCCCCCTGTAACGCCCCGCAGTAGTCTGCGGACGCCGCTAGGGTCACCACATGGACGTATGGTTACCACTACAATATTTTTTATATAGGTACCTCCATATTTTACATTAAATGAGAAACTGAGCATACACCGAGTCTTATTGATTTTGTACTTCAAGTGTAGCGAGCGAGCGACTATCTTTAGCAATTTACGCACATTTTTCGTTTTTTGGATTCCGTAGTTATAAGAACCTGCCTACCTATTTTTGATTAATTGAGCTTAATCCCTACACTTCGAGAACAAAATCATTAAAATGTTTCGAATTTCGATGTACAAAAATGGTTTGTAATTTAGGTATCGTACCTACGTTTATAGTCCAAGAGCTGAAGTTATGAATGTACTAATGGATAAAACCTAAGCTCACTTTTTACTATCAGACCAACATTTTCACTTGAAAAAAAATCAGTTGTTTCATAATTTTAATCAAGTATTGATTGTATTTAAATTTTATATGGAACAGTGATAAAGGTCGATAAAAATATATATAGCAGTACCAAAGTTTCTCATAATTCAAATTATTCCCGACTTGACAAAAAAAATCCCATAGAGTTTCAAAATTGCACTACAATGACAGCTTTAGAAACTCGATACATTATATTGTATTAGCTTTGACATGTAATGAATATTAGGAATAAAACTGTATCTGTATCTAGGGTAGGTATAATAAAAATAATTTTAAAGTACTCAATCATTTTTATTTAAAAGGTTTCAATTCAACAGAAATATTTACAAATGTCTGATATTTATAAAACATGACGTCTTTGTAGATGATTTGAAGTTTCGGTTATTAAACTTCAGCGCGTAGTAAATACGCATTCTTATAAAAAGCTTAATCAGGTAAAAACTTTAAATTTGGGGTTATTATGGCATTGTTTTTGCACCCATAAACGCAACAATAAGTCGGCATCGCGGCGATTAGGTAGATAGCGGCGCGCGGGAAGGAGTCACGTGCGTGCGGGACACAGAACGTGCGGGATGCGGTGCGCGCTTTGACTGGCGATTCCGTTCAACGGAAATCAAACGGTAGGTAAATAACGTGGCCTTGAGCGCTCGACGGCCGGGAGTTTCGCTTCTATACTCGTATTATTAGTTATTCTTATGCAGGTAGTCCCTTTTTTTCTCGGGGGGAAATGCGTAACCGCACCGTACCCGCCGTGGGCTAGACGGCGGGCGTGTGTGGGGCTCTCCATGCCAGGCCTACCCACTAAAACTCCCCGGTGTTCTCCCTGCCCTTATGGGCGCGCTAGGTAAGGTCCACACTGCGACTCCACTACCCACGCGCCCGGGCAAGCCCGACCAACCGGTCGGGCTATCGCCTAGGGGGGATTGCCCGAGAACACAAGGGCAATCCCCAGACGGAGGGCCTTACGGCGGCGTGCATGGGGCCAACCGTGCACGCAGGCCTCCACGGCAGGGTCATTAGACGGGCATCGCTTGTGCGAATGCCCGTCTTCGCCTGCCTATCCGTCTGCGGCGGATGGGAGCGGCTTGAGGATCTGCCTCCCGCTCCCTCTCCGCGGCCTCCTTCTGCGAGATTACGTCCTCGCAGAAGGAGGCGACAGCCTCCCATTCCGCCTCGCCACGGAGCATGGCCACGACCATGCTCGGCAGCGAGAGGTTTCCGCCTCCTAGCGCAGCGGTGAGTTCACTGCGCTGGCGTCGCCAAGCCGGGCACACCAATAGTGTGTGCTCGGCAGTGTCGTCGGGAGCGTCGCAGTGGTGACACTGCGGCGTTTCCTCCCGACGGGCGACCCGGTGCAAGTAGTGACCGAAGCAGCCATGCCCGGTAAGTACCTGCACCATGCGGAATGTTAGGCTGCCCTGCCGGCGCCCAACCCACTCCTCCAAAACCGGACGAATCGCCTCGATCGTCCGGTGGCCGGCAGCTGGGGAGGCGAGTGCCTCACCCCACTGGCGCAGAGCCTCCCTCTGCGCCAGGGTACGAACCCGCTCCACCTCCTGTGGAGCAGATCGTCCCCCCCCATTCTCGTACTCCGAATGGACGCGTGCATCGACATCCCACGGCGTTTGGCCCGCAAGAAGCAGGTAGAGATCCCTACCAACCAGGTGCTCAACAATCTTGGAATCGAGAATTCTATAAAGGGATTTCTCACATTCGTTGAAGAGTATCACCGGCCAGTAGCTGGACGAGGAATTGGCAGGGGTTAGGAAATACTTTGTATTTCTGAATCCCACCAAGGTGGGGATGAAATTTTGCGCAATGAAGAATTTTTTAAAGGAATGGCCAAATCTGCAACTGATGTTAAAATGGAGGTAAATTAAGAAATTTGAATTTTGAACTAGAGGTAGGGCTTTTATTTGATTTTCTATTTCCAGGGCAAATAATTCCCAGTCAGTTTTTGAGATTCTGTACTTAAGCAGAGGAGGGGGGGGGGGGGGGGCAATGGAATTGACGCTTGCAAGGACATTGTAATAATGATAGGTAGGTGATCACTCCCATGACAGAAAGAAAGTGTTCTCCACGAGGAGCATGATGCTAAGCTTGAGGAAACTAAGGACAAGTCAACTACACTGGGGTTTTGAAGGGGAGATGTTCGTCTAGTAGGGGGTCCATCATTCAGTACACATAGATTCTTGTCATCGAGGATATCTAGTAAGATGGAAGAGGTTGAATCACAGTGAGATGAACCCCATAGAGTGTGGTGGCAGTTAAAATCTCCCATTATTAGGACAGGACCAGGGATATGGGACAGAATGGTATTTAATTCATTAAGAATGGCTTGATTCGGATGTGGGATGTACAAGGAAACAAAAGAAACACCGAAAGCCTTAGCAGCTATGATATTAAATTGATAAGAGTGGGACGGAATCTGGATGGACTGGAAGTTAATAGGGCGATTGATGAGGAGGGCACAACCAGCCCACCCATCAATGTTATCATCTCTGAGACATGAATATCCTGGTATCCTGAAAACAGAACCAGGTTTAAGCCAGTATGGATGGTTTATGTGTGTTGATTAAATAGATGAGGTCTTGCTTTTTATATCTAATACTTCTGGTGTTCCATTGGAGAATTGATTGGTCCATAATTAAATTGGGGGAGAAGAGAGAACAATTGATTTAGCGTATCGGAGACAGTGGGCGGTAATATATCACTAAACTTAGCTATAACGTTTATTAACAGTTTAACTAATAAATATCCTGTGTCTTCATTAGGACTAGGACTACTTTCAGTATTTAAGCAGCAGCCGTTAGGTTGTGAATAGGTAGGGGAGCTAGTAAGGTCATTGTAAGCCTTCCTGTCATAACCTGGAGCTAATGACGGTCTCGGGGAACGGTTTAAAACAACTGTTATTTTCTACTGTTATTTACTAGTTAACAACTGTTATTTACTAGGGCTACTTTCAGTATTTAAGCAGCAGCCGTTAGGTTGTGAATAGGTAGGGGAGCTATTAAGGTCATTGTAAGCCTTCCTGTCATAACCTGGAGCTAATGACGGTCTCGGGGAACGGTTTAAAACAACTGTTATTTTCTGTGTAGTCCTTTGGGGGCTTACTGAGGGGTCGCAGATTTGGGAAGGTCAGTTTAGGGTAAGAGGTTGTGTAGTAGAGGATATAGAAGTGTCGGCATATGATCTTCGTACTGGTCTGAAACGAAGGGAGGCTTCTGAGTAATTGATGTTTTCTTCAGACATCACTACTTTTATCATTTTTTGCCGGGCATGTTCTGGACAATTGGAATTGGTGGCAAAATGGTTAGAGGAGCAGAAAAGACAGGTGGCATTCTCCTCAGATAGAGCAAGTTTCCCCTGTATGAGGCTGAGCACACTTGTAACATCTGGGCTTTGATCGGCACTGTGCCTGTATGTGCCCAAATCTACAACAAGCATTACACATAATAGTCGGTAATTGGTATACGGACACAGTCTCAGAGATTTGTCCCTTCCAAAGGTCTGCGACATAGGCCAATACTTAACATTTCTTCAGCGTCTACCAACTATAGGCAGAATGCGTTTGTACGACGAGCAAGCAGCAATTTTAATAAATTGAGCAAAAGATTCGATCTCGACTTATTTAACACCAGTGTAACAAAAGCACGGCGTTTACTTGTTTTGTGAATTATTGGCAGGTAAGTGTTTCAAAACTGGCTATGTTGTCCAATTTATTTTATGCACATAACATGTGTAAGGTTGTCTTGTATTGTAATTATAACATGCGCTACGGGATAGGTGCCATTTACAATATATTATGCAATTTTTAATTTTTTTTAACATAGTCAATTATTATATATTGTTGTTTAATATTATGTTATTTCATACTTTTTCTTAGATTTTTAGCATGTTATATTTCACTTTTTTACGTTTGTGTACGGTATAGGAACTTGGTCGCTTTTTAGCAATTCTATGTTATGTTATATCTATTAGTGGAAACCAATTATTGGCTTTTTGTTACATATTTTAGCGTTATCTGTGTTTGTGAGCTGTTGGTTTTCCTAAGATAAAATAAATAAATAAAATAAAATAAATAAACAGGTAAAGATGTATAAAAACAGAATACCCTCTCAGGCAATTTCTGCCCTATAAAAGTAAGAACAACCGTACGAGTAGGAATCCATTCAATTGTGCCATTGTTAGCCTGTTTCCTATTTAATCGCCTAGCACGAATTACCCTAATATTATCTGGGCATTCTATGGAGTTGACCAGCTCTTCCATGGTCCATTCGGAAGGTATATCCCTAACTATACCATTCCTAGTGATGTGGAATTTAGGGATGACAGCTGTGTAGTTATGTTTTTCTAAGAATGCATTATCAATGAAACTATTTGCTAATTCTGCAGTTTTAAATTCGATCACAATGCGTTTTTTTTTTAGTTTATTTAAAACTCCACAGACTCGTGGTCCGTGCCTTCTGAATTCTTGGGTACAATATTATGTGATCTATAAAGCGCTTACTACTAAGTACTCTTCACTTAATCTAGGGTGAGTTGCGCATTAACAATTTTATAGTTGCTTATATAAAGAAAATCTAATATTAATAAAATAATAATTATTTGCAATAAAGTGTATTATTATTATGCAGCACGCACGAGATTTTATATGTTAAGTCTCCTGTTAACCTGGGCATGAAATAACACACACACACACACACACACACACACACACACACACACGCATAAGTCCAATCATATTATTAGGTAGGTACATAGATTAACGAATTTTTTTTTTACTATTATTTCTTCTGTTACGTAGTAGGTATAAAAACTCAAAAAGTAAGTGTAAATTTTAAACTGACTGCTGTTTGTTGAAAGTCGCATATCATCATCATCACAGCCCATATACGTCCCCACCGAGGGGCTCGAGCCTACCCTATATTAGGGTGATTAGGCCTTAGTCAACCACGCTGGCCCAGTGCGGATTGGTCGACTTCACATACATCATTGAATTTCTTCGCAGATGTATGCAGGTTGCCTCACGATGTTTTCCTTCACCGTAGGAGCGTCAGACTGCTGTTTGTTGAAAGTCGCATATCATCATCATCCCAGCCCATATACGTCCCCACCGAGGGGCTCGAGCCTACCCTATATTAGGGTGATTAGGCCTTAGTCAACCACACAGGCCCAGTGCGGATTGGTCGACTTCACATACATCATTGAATTTCTTCGCAGATGTATGCAGGTTGCCTCACGATGTTTTCCTTCACCGTAGGAGCGTCAGACAAATGTACATATGAAATTCGAAACGAAAAACACATTGGTACATGGCGGGTCTCGAACCCCGACCCACCGATTGGAAGGCAAGTGCCGAGTCCACTGCGCCACCGACGCTCCTTATAAAAGTCACATATAAATAACCATAATAACTTGTGACAATAGATTGTCTACAATACAGGCCTAGCCTAGTGTAGAAATCTCTGTAATGAGGCAGTTATGAAAGCGTTAGTCGGTACAACCTTAGTATGTTTTAATTAAACGTATTTTGTAATAAGTTTAACCATGTAATTATGTATACTGAATTTGTTAAATCAAATTTATTATTATTATTTTTTCTTTTTTTTTCTCGGTATAGTACCGGGAGTAAAAACGAGAATCACGGGCCTAAGCCAAGTGCTTATCGCTATGATTTTACAGATCAAAAGTTGGGGCGTTATTGTCGTACTGTAAAAATTTTCTAACTATTCGGCATGTATTTAATATTGCAGCTTTCTGAAGATAACGAAACGTGTATTTAGGAAGGTTGAGAGTGTTCAGGGAAAGAAAGAGTTGTTTAGGGATAATACCAGTGCTTGAGATTACTATAGGAACTATTGTTACTTTATTTAAATTCCACATACGGGCTATTTCTTCTTTTAAGTCAATGTACTTGGTTTGTTTTTCAGCAATAGTGGCCTGTAAATTGTGTGTAATAAAATGTGTGTAATAAGACTGCTCAGCTAATTGATAGCTATATCAATTAGCTGAGCAGTCTTATTAACTTTGTCAATGAGGGTTATATCGGGTCTATTATAATGGGTAGTTTTGTCTGTGAGAATGGCTCTATAAAAAAATATTTTGTGGGTACTATTTTCCAAAATGTTTTGCGGTGTGTATTTGTAGTATGCAGTTTCAGTTGATATGAGATTATAAAGTAAAGCTAGTTTTTGATGTATTATATTTGAAACTTGATCATGTCTATGTTTATATTCAGTCTGGACTATTGCTTTGCAGGCTCCTGTTATATGTTGGATGGTTTCGGAGGCGCTATTACATCGACGGCAGGTGTCTGTATCCTGTAGTGTTTTCAGTATTTGTTTTCTATAATTACGTGTTTCTATAACTTGATCTTGAATTGCGATCATGAACCCTTCAGTCTCTGGGAATAGTTCACCCTGGATTAACCATTCGTTCCGACGCTTCTTTGTCGACATTGAGGCGGTTGAGATCCTGACGGTGTCTACCATGCAGAGACTTCGGAGTCCATTCGTCAATTTTGGTTTGAGTACTGCAGTAATTTTCGTTCGGTTGATTGGATTTGTTACTAAGATTTAATGGAGTCAGTTTATGATCAGTATTTACTATTGCTTGGTGTAGATTCGATATAGTTGATTTGTCATGAAAGGAGCTGCGCATGTTAGTGATTTGCTTACTATGAAGTTCTGTAAGATCTATAAGTCCCCTGCCACCTTCCTTCCTAGATAAGGTCTGTCGTTGGATGCATGCTTTCGGGTGGTGTTTTCGGTGTCTGGTCATTAACACATTAATAGTACGTTGTAGCTTCTTTAACTCAGATTTGGTCCAGTTCAATATACCAAACGAATAAGTGAGAACAGGGACGGCATATGTATTGATAGCTTTTATTATATATTTGGAGTTAAGTTGCGATTTGAGGATTGCATTAAGTCTATGAGTGAATTTTCGTGTTAGCTTATCTTTACTTTCTTTAGTGTGAATCTGTCTGGATTGGTTAAAGCCTAGGTATTTATAAGCTTCATTTTCCTCCAAGTGCTGTATTATGTCACCTGTCTGTAATTGAAACTGATGTTGATGGATGTTTCCCGCTTGCACAGAGTTTATTTTAGTTTTATCAATACCGAATTCCATTTTAATGTCTGTTGAAAATTGTTCTGTAATATTCAGGAGTCTATTCAAATCTAATATTGAGCTAGCGTCCAATTTGATGTCGTCCATATAAAGAAGATGGTTTAATATATGCGTTCTGTTAGATCTATATGTGTGTCAGGTTGTTCATGTTGGTACTTTAATTCGAAACCTGTATTGCTTGTGTTAAGAGTGTTCGATAGCGGATTTAAAGCTAAACAAAACCACAATGGACTCAATGCATCGCCTTGAAAAATACCCCTTTGTATTTTTATTGATTCAGTAAGTATAATAGTATTATCAATATTTACTTTCAATCTTGTATTCCAGTTGGCTATTAATGATTTAAGAAATGTTGCTATTGAAGGATGAATTTTGTAAATATCTAAAATTTGAAGAAGCCAAGAATGAGGAACTGAGTCAAAGGCCTTTTTATAATCAATATACATGCTATATAAATCTTGTTTCTTACGGTTAACTTGAGATAAAATTACTGAGTCTATTGTGATCTGTTCTTTGCAGCCTTGACTAAATTTTCTGCATCCTTTTTGTTGTTCAGCAAGTATGTTGTTATTTTTTACGTGTGCATTTATAATTTCGGCTATACACGATGTAGTAATTTTGTATATTGTTTGGAGGCAAGTTATTGGATGGTATTTAGATGAGTTACAATAGTCGTTCGAGTCTTTAGGTATCATGAACGTTGTTCCTACCGTAAAGTATTGAGGCATTTCTGCAGGGTTTTTAATAAAATTGTTAATATGATTGTAGATGTGTGGATGTGAGTTTTTTATACCAAAAGTTATGGATATGATCGGAACCTGGGGCTTTCCAGTTGTGTATTTTACTAATGACTTTTTTGAAAACTTCTATTGGAATATTGTCGTATTGCATTGTATTAATATTTTTTACGTTTTCTATTTCCTTTGATATCCATTCAGCTTCGGTATTGTGTGATATTGGGTTTTCCCAAATATTACCCCAGAATTCTCGAAGATCCTCGGGTTTTACTGTGTTTGCTATACCTTGTGTGTTGTTTGTGTAATTCGTACTTAGCTTTTTGAGTTTATTGTAGAAGCATTTCTCGTTATTTCTAAACTGATTGTTCTGATACTTTCTAAAAGTGCATTTTTTGTATCTATCCAAACGACTACTTAATACCGATAATTTTTGTTTAAGTATATCGAGGAAGTGAATGGGTTCTGTATTTCGTTGTTCATGTGTAGTATGACTTTGGTAGTTTTTAAATATTGCAATTACTTGCTTTGTCACATTGGAACTTCAGTTTCCCCTATTATATTGAGTGAGTATACCTATCTTTTTTCTTAAATCAAGGATTCTACGGTTAAGACGTTTTTGCCAATTAGGTTCCTGTGCATCCTTGTTCAAGTTGGGTTGCTCTGAAGGTGGAATTGATAATTTAGTACCATTAATTTTTGAAGCCGTCCATGCTGAACAATAAATAGGTGTTTGTAGTGTTTTAAAAGTAATGTCTGTCTTTAATTTTGACGGAAGAGTGAGATTATTTAAATAGTGAACTATTTTGGCAAATTTACGTGAACATTTTTGTCTTGGTATATATGGCCTGTCTGTTGGATTTGAGTGTTCAAAATATTCAAATGCCTTTTTAAAAGTATCGTCTATTTCTTTATCTAAATTTGATGAACTATCTATTGCTAAAGGTTGTGTTAAAGAATTAAATTGGTCTGTATCTATTGTAAGTATTATACAAGTATTTATACATGTTCAATTAATTGCGTAAAGTTTTCACTTACTTGTTCTACGGGGGTGTCTATGTTTGATTCTATAATTGATATTGCATGTGTTGATATATTTAATTCTTGTGCTACTTCTGATCTTAGGAGTTCGAGTTTATCGTTGCTTAAAAGTTTATTGTGTATTATTGCTCTACGCTGATCAGCCACTCTTTGTTCACTTATGTGTGCAAAATGTGGGTATTTTGTGATAAACTGTTGGTGCAGAGATTGTCTATAAGCAGTTTTGTCTGTTTCATTTCGGGCGATGGTGTAATATGATCTAATTATATATTCATTGTGTTCGTTTGTCCACTTCATTCGTTGTCCTGGCCGCAATGTTTGCGTGTGGTGGTTTTGGATATTAAACTGAATATTTTGTAATTGAATAGTTGCGCGGAAGCCAGCCTGTTACTCCCGCCGCCGGTGTTTGCATTGCTGAGACACCCTGCGCCGGCACTGGGTGTGCCCCAGCGACCCCCGGGAAGCGACCGTAAATTATAAGTACATTTTCTCTTCTCCATAGTAGTAGGGTTACCATTGCAACGTTAGCCACTCCAGTAATTTGTAAGTGTTGTCCGCCCCCCACGTGATCAGATGTTCGGATCAGGACGCGTGGTTGGATTTTAGGGGGCTTATTATTATTATTATATCTATGTAATATTATGTTCGTACGTGCATTATTATACTAACTATATAATACTATTCATATGTTACAATCTACTGATAGGACTAGTTCCGGATGAGGTTCGGGATGATATCTTTATTGGTGGCTGGTCTTGCACCTAGATTGCTGCCCGTGTAAGGGCTCTGAACGCCATCTTTTCATTATGGTCTTTGATCTCGTCATCGGTTGCCGTGTTGGAAGGGGTAATGAGGCGTCTTATGGCGTCGTCCTCCTTCAGTTGACGATAGAAATAAATGCAGGACACCGTGTGCCTAGTTATGGAGACCACCGCATGAGGGACACTATCGTGAACCGGGTTGTATCTTTCAGCTGCTCTGAGCACTATGACGTGTTCGTACGTTAGTCCCTGTGCTTCGTGGATCGTCAGTATTCTGGACTTATCTCCGATGCCAAACCCATTTCCACCCATCACAATGCGGTTACGTCCCGAAGCCTTAACACCACCCTTGGAAATGCCAGCTATAGAGTTTTTTGATAAAAGCTGGGCAAACTTCAAAAGTCGAATTGATAAACCTGATGAAGGGTCAGGTTCTTTTCTAGAAACATGGGACTATAAATGGTGGCGTCTTCAGGACCATATTTAAATTGAACTGTCGAGAATTCAGGGAGGGTGTATGTATTTTGTGATGATGCGGAGGGAGAGGTTTTTTTATTTTGGGGTTCGTTGGATGTTAGTTAGTTTAGCTGGGCTCTTTCGCACTTAGCCTCATGATTGGGCCATTGTGCGTACTAACGTTACGTCAGCCTCCATCCTACTCCATCCATCCCAGTTCCTCCCAGAATGCCAGCAGCCTCTGTGGGCTACTACATGCTTCTGGCATGGATGCTGGGGAATTGAGAAGTCTCGCCCGTTGATCGGCCACACTTGTGCATTCCATAAGGACGTGCTGTGGCGTTTCCTCTGCCTCCACGCATCCTCTGCATAGAGGGCTGTCTGTCACCCCTATTGTGAATAGGTGTTTGTTTAGAAGACAATGTCCGGTTATAGTAGCTATAACTTTTCGGATTTTGTCTCTCCTTAGTCTGATGAGGGAACGGGCAAGCTTTTTGGATGGTACCGGGATTGCGTCTTTTGTTCGCTTGCATCCCTCATTGGCTCTCCACTCTGTTAGATGTTTTTCCTCGGTTTTCTCACGCAGCCAGGTTTTTATTTGGGCCTGTGGAATGGGCATTAAGGGCTCTGGTCCATACACTTTCGTGTTTGAACCTCTCTTAGCCAATTCATCTGCTGCGTCGTTGCCAAGTGAGTCACTGTGTCCTTTTATCCATTGCAGAGTTACCCGGTTTGTATCTGCTATGGCCAATTATGGCAATTATGAGCATGTTATGGCATTCCAGTATAAGGACAGAGTTGATAGTATTGTTTTGGAGGGCCTGCAGGACAGATGCGCTGTCTGAGATAATCTTTATGTTAAGATTGCTAACATTTCTATCTGCAATCGCCTGTGCCGCTCTGGTGATGCCAATGCATTCTGCTTGGAAGATGGTGTTTTGCCTATCTAGGGTTATTGATAATTTGATATTTAGGTCATTTGAGAAGACGCCGGCCCCAGTTCCACAAGAGGTCTTGGAGCCGTCTGTGTATATCCTAACTTCTTTAATGTCAGAGCAATCTTTTGATTCCGCTGTAAGTTGGATATCGTATCTTCTGCCAAAGACATGGTGGCATGGTATTCTATCGATTGGGGCATCGAGAAGAGGTATTTCTTTCGTACTCCAATCTAGGATTATCGTGTGTGTTTTTCCTATGTTGCGTTTCCATAGTCCCTGTGATCTTAGTCTTAGGGCTGCTGCTTTCACCTCCTCTTGTATGACTAGATCTAGAGGTCTCAGTTGTAAGAGGTATTCTAGGGAGGCTGATGGAGTGGTTCTCATACATCCACTGGTCGATGTAGTTGCTAAGCGTTGCAGACTCTGGAGCTTGGCTTTTGCTGTGGTCAGTTGGGTTCTGGGCCACCAAACCACTGATCCATAGGTTATAGAGGGTCTTACAACTGCAGTGTATAGCCAAAGTGTGATTTTTGGATTGAGACCCCATTTCTTACCAATGAGTCTCCTGCATTGGTTAAATGCTAAGCATGCCTTCTTTGTTATTGTTTCCATGTGACTCGCCCAGTTTAGTTTAGTATCGAAGATAAT
Organism: Schoenobius gigantellus; assembly: GCA_963935595.1. Classification (NCBI taxonomy): domain Eukaryota; kingdom Metazoa; phylum Arthropoda; class Insecta; order Lepidoptera; family Crambidae; genus Schoenobius; species Schoenobius gigantellus. The sequence goes on from OZ012553.1 coordinate 32,265,164, forward strand.
GCCCAGATATTTTACTTGTGTTGACAGGGAGAGTTTGGTGTTAAATAATTTTGGTAGCTGTAGTTCTGGTAACTTTCTTTTGTTGGTGAAAAGTATAAGTTCTGTTTTATTTGGATTTACTGACAATTGATGTTCGTCACACCATTGTTCCACTAATACCAGGGCTGCGCGCATTTCTTTACACAGTATGTTTTCTGCAGTCCCATTTATCAGTATTGCCAGGTCATCTGCATATCCAATAGTAGTGTCGTCTTTTTCGTTTAGTTTCCTTAGGTGGCTGTCTACTACAATGTTCCACAGAAGTGGGGATAGGACTCCCCCTTGGGGACATCCTTTTACCACTTTTGCTCTAACGGTGTTATTCCCCACTATCTGAACCGCCCTCCTGCTTACCAGCTCAGTGATCCATTTTGTTACTGCTGGTTCTATATTGTATTTTTGAAGGGCGTGGTTAATGCTATTGTGCATTGTTTTGTCAAAAGCTCCTTCTATGTCTATGAAGGTGCCTAGGGTTGAGGATTTGTTGTGTATGGCCGACTCTATTTTACGGACCACCATATGTAGTGCCGACTCTGTGGACCTGCCTTTACGATAGGCGTGTTGTTGGGGATGTAAGGGTCTTTCTTGGAGTGCTCCGTCCCTTAGGTGTCTGGCTACCAATCTTTCCAGTGTTTTGAGCAGGAATGATGTTAGACTTATTGGTCTGAAGGATTTCGCCGTAGTGTAGTCTTCCTTCCCTGGTTTGGGTAGGAATACTACCTTCGCCTCTCTCCATTTTTTGGGAATATATTTGAAGGCTATACAAGCCTTAAATATAGGTTCTAAGTATTTTACTACCAAGTTAGGCTGCCACTGTAGCAGCGCTGGGAATATTCCATCCAGTCCTGCGGATTTAAAGGGTTTGAAGCTCTTTATAGCCCACTCTATTCTATCCGCAGTTACTACTTTGCTGGCAGCCTCCCATTCTTCGGTTGACGGGGTGCTGTAGTGCTCGTCGGACCATTCCAGGTTTGACGCGATTTGACAACCGGGAAAGTGTGTTTCCAGCATTACCGCACTGGTTTCTTCTTCAGATTTGGTATAAGTGCCGTCGACTTTTTTGATGTTACCAAGGAGGTCTGTGTTTCCCTTGGACAATACTTTCTTTATTCTGGCGGCTTGGTTTGTTGAGTTTATGCTGCTGCAGAAGTTTTGCCAGGCTTCCGTTCTCTGGAATCTGATCCTCTTCTTGTAGTGTCTCTGCGCATCTTTGTATCTGTCCCAGTCATCGGAAGTTCTTGTATTTTTTGCTCTATTGAAGAGTGCCCTAAGTTTTTTCCGCAGCCTTTCAAGTTCTGGCCCCCACCAGAGATTCTTGTTGAGGTCTTTTGGTGTAGACATCGGGCATGCCAACTCGTAACTTCTGACTATTGCTGAAGTAAGGAGTTGTACTTTTTCTTCAATACTGTTCGTGCTAGGTGTTTCGCCGCTGCCATGCGTTTCGTTTCGTTCGTTGGATGTATCGGCGATAGTACGTTTCGGAGCCTTTCTGGTACCTAAGGTACTGGAGCAGGTCATATCAACATCTATAGCCGTAGCCGTAACGCCACCGCCCCCATCCGGGGGCTCGTCTTCAGACAATATAAAAGCAGATAGTACTTACGCAACAGTCACAATAGCGGACAAACACACTTATAATAAGCAGCACAAATATTAAGCACACAGTAACAACACAATCCACACGGTTTAACAACCACTGGTTGGAACAATTAAAATATATTTGCAGAGGAACGCAACACGTGTGTTCACCTGTCTACGACTCGGCCAAAAAAAAAAACGTATGTACTCACAACGAAAAGCCTACCAGGTAATACAACTGGTATGCAGTTTTCTACTCATGATTTTCTGCTGCCTCCAAGAGCTCCGGACGAGCTAGGCAGGTAATGTTGGGCAAGTGTTCATCATGGGAACAGGAAGGGGTAGTTATACCTTCAGTGCCTCCATTATAGGGGCCTGTGTAGTTTGAGCAGCGTTCAAAGCAGAAGTTATGTCTGACCACTCAGCATCACCTGTGGACTAGTGGACGGTCCTGACCACAAGTGAGGCAGTTAAACTTTTCACTTTTATCAAGATCAAGTTCCTGGCCTCAAAAAATTACTCCATTAACCCCAAACACAATTGACACAATTTCCAAAAATGTAGTAAAAAATAACAATAATCAAGTGATAAAACAATCAATTCAATTGGTATTAAGATGACACAACACAAAGGTAGGTGCACACTGCTGTTGAATTTATTTTACCTAAATTCATCACTAGGTAGTTTGTTAGCATTATTTCTAGACATGAAATTTCATTATTAATGTCTACTATGACAAATAGCTAAATAGTATTTCTGACCCATAAATAGCCATTTAGTTTTGAAATATATTTAATTTGAATTTGTTTTCCTGTCTAAAAGAATGACAAATAAATGCAACAAATGTTTTCACTGACCATGTTAATATCCCTCCAACACCAAAGCCTATTAATATTGCAGGCTTTGTCTCTGTGACACCCAAGGCATTCAAAAGTGTTGACAGCTCTTCAATCGCTCTTGGTGGTGATAATTCACCTCTGCTTCCACCTTCACTGCCTCCCGTCCCTCTGAGATCAAGGGTGATGATGCGGTGCCCGCTGTCGGCCAACCGCTGCACAACTTTATACCAAGTGGGCCCCCACAACTCTTCAGTATCTGGTGCATCACTTAATATAAGAACTACAGACCCTGAGCGAGGGCCACACTCGACATAGTGGTATTTAACACCCTGAAAATTTTTGCTATTTGTGAGCATCATTTGTAGGCAAGTGTAATTTAATTAAGTTATGGATCAGTAAAATTTCAATAGTCTATGGGTTGTTTTGTTAAATTATATTTCTTTTACATTAAGTAATTGTTCATTAATAGAGTTATATTTGTTAAATCTAATCAATTTTGCTTTTGCACTTTGTGTAAAGAATGGGATAAAGTTTGTAAAAAGTTTGATGATGGTACCTACCTAAGTAATTAAAAAATGTCTTTTGAAATTATCATGGTTTTGTTGTGAACATCTCAAATTGGATTAAGTATTTAGGATGTGAGTGTATAATATATATAAAATTATAATGTAAAAACTTCAAAGAAAGTTACCATAATTTTAATAAAGTAATGCGTGCCTACAGCTGAATCCACTGTCAGTTCGACAGCAGGGATGTTTCTCGACACTTTTCTACGGTGTCCTTTCCATAACCTTTTCACAGTTATTTGTATAAATTGCCAGATACCTAGAAATATGCACTTCACAACTATACCCACAGCCTCCCAACCAGATACCACCTCTAACACATTCTGATTTCGCGCACCCATTATAACATTTTTATTTATTACTTTAAGTGAGTAGTACGCACGACGGGCTCAAAGGTCTTTACAATGGTAGCTTCTAACTTTTATCGCTCTTTACTCAGCCGAAGTGGTTTCTTTTCTCCTATCGCGGTTTATCACCCCAACAAGAAACTTTTAAAGTTTGACAGACAGATGACGGTAGAACATCAGCTGTTGCAGTCCGAAACCTACATTCATATACAATTTATTCTAATCTAAACTGCAATATAGTAAGTAGTAAGTATTTATTTCATTTTGACAAATAATAAATAAACATATCATACTTGAGTGAGCTTCAATAATATAATATTACGTGTAAATTATACACATCTAAACTTATTACGAAATTATATGAACATCTATTAATAATAATTCACAGTTCAATTAGGTTTTATTAAAATGTCACAGGTTGCATTTAATGAGTGTTTCAAGTTTCAAACCCTGCGTTCCGTAAAAAAGTGATAATATCGCGAATCCGACCAAAGTCACAACATAACCTACTGATTCAATAGCCCTTATATTTTGTGACGATTTAATTTGGTCGAATTCGCGATATTATCGCTTTTATCGCAATTCGGAACGCACCAAAGGTAGAACTATATTTTTTACTCAGAAGAATAACTAAAGCAGAGGCGCGTTCAGGGCCTTCGCGCGAAGTACAACTTTTCGCTCTAACCCCGTTCAATGCCTTCGAGCGTGACAACCGGGTGAAACAACCGCCCGTTCAAGACCTTTGAGTGTCGGCGCGAGTTACAACCGAACAACCATCGAATTTGATGGTTGTAAAACGCTCTGACGTTTATGACTGAAATACTCTTACGTGATTGGATGATATTGGCGGCCATATTCTATAATGTCATCTACTAGAAAGAGTGAGAAATAAAAAATCACGTGAAAGAGGGAGATAAAAGATTTGGTTGCTGCAATCCGTTCAACGCCTTTGAGCGAGTTAAAAAACAACCGGACAACTACACCCAGAGGCGCTGAACGCGCCTCAGTGCTGTAGTGATTGTTCTGAGATTTTTTATATATTTTATTTTTTAAAATATAAATTGCCTTGGAACTTTAGAGTAGATAAATACCTAGTACTATTCGGACACAAGTTCGGAGTCAAGTGTCATTTTGACAGTGACAGAATCTATGGAATGCGTTCAACAAAATAAGTACATCAAAAGTTTTTAGCGACACTACGATTTGTGTTAGATGCCTGTTATTGTTTGTATGTACAAATAATACCTTAATATTTGTTAAGATCCATGATACATAGAATGCGACAGTGAGCTACTCAGGAAACACCATAACATAACTTTTTTCAAATAGACTGTACTGTCTCATAAATAATTGGATACTTAAGGTTATTTTTGGATTTCCTAAATTCGACCACTTTCATCGTTTCAATTGATGTAGCTTTCTATTTGTCAATGCAGAAATCCTAGAGTAGTATGCAGAGGGATTTCGACATTCTATATAACCCAAAAGTTAAAATGTAAAAGTACCAAGGTCACAATTTGAATTCATAAGTTTCACGTACGATTATCCGCCCGCTCATGGGTAACCGCACCTTGAGTATCCCAATTCACCGCACTTCCTTCTTCTCTTAAAGCATCACCTTTTTTGAGGCAGGGTAATCCGTTACGCTGCCAAGGAGTTAAGTTGACTAAACCGTCTGGTCTTAGTTTTATCTAGACAGTTTGCTGGGACTTTGGTCCACCAACGTTTAATCCGCTGCTGTTTCCATACCCGAAAACCACCATTCGAAACCACTCCGCTCTGTTTGGAATAGAATAGGGAAGGTCAACTCACTGAACGCACCCCATGGCGACAGGCCCTGTAGTACAAACAATCTGGGGCTGACTTTGCCTAGGGAGGGGTCACCAGATTAACTCATCTGTGACCTCCAAGCGAGTGACCAGGTGAGGGCCATAATAGGTCAAATGTTGGTCTGACTGGGCTAATTTCCCCAGCTGCTTAGGGTTATTGGGGAGCACCTACGAAGGTATGTTTTCTTCCACCCAGTCACCTGCGGTGGAGCGGTACGACAAGAGGGTCCTCATACAGTGCTCGCTCCTCAAGCCTCCTTCTGCGAGATTCACAGGAGGTACAGCCTCTCATACTGTTACGCTGGTCGCTATCTTTCTAACGATGTCGCCTGGAGCCATTGATTTACTACGATAACGCATGAACGTTCGAAAAGTGGGCGGATGAAGAACTGCCCAATCACGACTCGTGCAGTTCTTTTCCATAGTAAGTGATTAGCTGTCGGCACGTCAACAAGCCGAAGTGCTCATTCAAAACTTGTGGTAACAATAGCCAGAAACGGCAGAAAAAAGACGGGATTTCATAATTTGCGTGAGTAAACTCATTACACATATTATCATGTACTTAAATATTCGATTTATACGTAAAAACCAACTAAAACAATTATTTTAAGTGGGTGCGCGCACGGATGACTTTTGTCGCCGACATCAAGTCCATGGAAATGTATGGAGGTGCGCGCACGTTACGACGTGACAGCTGGGTGACTTTTTTGTCCGGCGACAAGCCGGTGACGCCCGGGCTCAGATTAACTAAACCAATGGATTCGCAATGTTATTATGTCTCAAATAAATTTGCGTCCAGTTCAGTTCGCCATTACAAAGCACCGTGTTTGTTGTTGTGCTAAAATATCAGTCGGTGAGCATTATTTGTGAGTGCAATTTACAGTTTTACGTTTTTTATTGATTTTTTTAATGAATTCTATAAAGAAAAACATAAAAAGTGTGGAATCTTGGATGCGGCGTCCCTAGTTTTTTTCCGCCATCTAAGAGCACCAACCCAAATGCTGGCACGCTTTTTTCGTAGGTATTTCATGTCTATTGGTATCTATTGTCTAAGCGCCCGGGTGACAAAGTGTTGCCAGCTCTATTTCTGTTTACCTAGGCTGCGGTCCGAAAATCAATAAAAGTCACTATCAGCGCTATTAGCGTGCTCAAACGCGTCCTGAAATGCTGTGAGCGCGCTAACGTTATAGTAGAGAGGCCACCCCCTGTAGCACGTCCACCAAAACACGATATGATAAAGCGATTTATCGCGGTGAACTGTCAAAATACGACGAAACCCTATTGTATTTTGAAAGTTCACCGCGATAAACCGCTTTATTATATCGTGTTTTGGTTGACGTGCTAGGGGGGCAAGATGAAGATTTGTAATTTTCCTAGGACTGAAAAGGTTTATACCGACAAGTGGTATCGTTGGATTCAGCTTAGTCTACTGATTGTCAAAATGCATGTTGTCGCTTTTTAAAATGGTGGAGTGAGTATTTATGACGTCACAAAGATGGCGCGTCATAGGTTTAGTTTTTGTCCATTATTGCGATATCTATTTATTATCATCATCATCATCATTTCAGCCAAGAGACGCCCACTGCTGGACATAGGCCTCCCCCAGGGATCTCCAAACCGATCGGTACTGCGCCTCCCGCATCCAGCGGCTTCCCGCGACCTTCACCAGATCGTCGCCACTCAAGGACCTTTCCGCCCCAACGGCCGTCAGTCCTGCGAGCTATGTGTCCTGCCCACTGCCACTTAAGGTTTGCAATTCTTTGGGCTATGTCGGCGAATCTAGTTCTTCTACGGATCTCTTCATTTCTGATGCGATCGCGTAGAGAAACCCCGAGCATAGCCCTCTTCATTGCCTTTGAGTGACATTGAGCCTTCTGATAAGACCCATTGTAAACGGCCACGTCTCTGTTCCGTACGTCATCACTGGCAACACGCACGAATTGAAGACTTTCGTCTTAAGACACTGCGGTAGATTGACCGAGAATATGCTGCGTAGCTTCCCGAACGCTGCCCAGCCGAGTTGGATTCGTCGATTTACCTCTTTCTGGAAGTTGAACTTACCGAGCTGGACTATTTGTCCCAGGTAAACATATTCGTCAACAACTTCCAGTGTAGAGCCGCCAACCTTCACAGGAGTGGGTACTACATGGGAATTCACCATAATTTTGGTCTTGTCCATGTTCATTTTAAGACCCACTTGTTGGGAAACTCTACAGAGGTCTTCGAGCATTGTGCCTAGATCTTCCACGGTCTCAGCCATGACCACGATATCATCGGCAAAACGAAGGTGAGTCATGTTCTCGCCGTTTATGTTGATGCGGAGTCCTCTCCAGTCCAAAAGCTTAAATACATCCTCTAGCGCAGCTGTGAACAGCTTCGGCGATATAACGTCACCTTGTCTCACACCTCGCTGAAGTCGTATTGGTTTCGAGTTCTGGTCCTGAAGGCGGACTGACATAGTGGCGTTTCCGTACAATGACTTCAACACTTGGATGTACCGGTAGTCTATTTGGCACCTCTGGAGTGACCTAAGCACGGCCCAGGTCTCGACAGAATCGAAGGCTTTCTCATAGTCCACAAACGCCAAGCATAGTGGCAGATTATACTCCTCGGTCTTCTGTATAACCTGCTGCAGCGTATGAATGTGGTCTATGGTACTATAGCCTTTACGGAATCCGGCTTGTTCGGGAGGCTGGAAGTCGTCAAACCTGCGCGCGAGACGATTCGTGATGACTCTCGAGAACAGCTTGTATACATGACTCAGGAGCGTGATGGGTCTGTAGTTCTTCAACTGGGCCCTGTCGCCCTTTTTGAAGAAAAGTGCCACCACACCCCCGTGCCACGCTTTAGGCGTAATGCCCTCGAGTATGATGGAGTTAAATAGCCTCTGCAGCGCTTTCCGGACTGGTAGTCCACCCGCTTTCAAAAGCTCAGCTGTAACTCCATCATCACCCGGTGCCTTGTTGTTTTTTAGATCTATTTATTAAATATTAGCAAACTAGGTGTCAAATGACAGATAGTTAAATTTCTAACAAAACATGAACAGTTACTTTTGGTGTAGGTATTGTTTTAAAAAAGTTATACTTAACTTTTGAGTTTTTTAGTATTTTATTTTTCTAAACAATACGTTTGGTGCACCAATATACACAACTTACATATAAATAAGATAAACCACTGGGCATTGAATTTTTAGCTACATTTTTGAAGAGTATTCCAAACTTTAAATTTTCCAAATCCCACTTAAAACAAGGTAATTATGACAAAAACAACATCATGCTCATTCGCGGTCAATGCACATTCCGCGCCGGCCGCGCGCCGGCTAGGTACCATGCCAGTCGCTTCGCTTAGGCGCATAACACATTGCACCGGACACCGCTCCGGTGTGCGGCGCTGCGGTTTTTAATTTTGACTGAAGAACCTAAAATTTGTATACAAAAACCGCAGGGTATAACACACTCACACCGCATGCCCGTGCGGTTGTGCGGCGCGCGCGACGGCACCGCACTCCCGGACGGTGATGCGGTGCGGTCCGCGGGGTATGCCACACTGAGCCGCAGTATCATACGGATTTTTGCGTAGAAAGGACGTGCATACGCGTAATAGATCTCGACATAGATAATGCAGCGATGCGGGGCGTCGTGCACCGCAGCTCCGGACGGTGATACGGAGCAAACCGTACGGTGGCACGGTTCCGTGCCGCCGCAGCCGCATGTGGTTTTCGTCCCTCTGTACACCGCAGCGGTGTCCGGTGCAATGTGTTATGCGCCTTAAAGGCGCATAACACATTGGCATACCCCGCGGACCGCACCGCATCACCGTCCGGGAGTGCGGTGCCGTCGCGCGCGCCGCACAACCGCACGGGCATGCGGTGTGAGTGTGTTATACCCTGCGGTTTTTGTATACAAATTTTAGGTTCTTCAGTCAAAATTAAAAACCGCAGCGCCGCACACCGGAGCGGTGTCCGGTGCAATGTGTTATGCGCCTTAAGCCGGGTCCGCTGCGCCATGTTTTCATGTTTGTAAACACGAAAACATTGTTTAGTTAACCGATTAGGGGCGTGGTTTAACAGTTTTGTTAGAAAAATACGATAAAATGTTTTCCGCGACGAATGGATAACATCCCCCGCGTTCGCCTGCGGGAGGGGAAGCTAAGCATTTTTTGTTAGCGCTCACTAGAGATACACGTATCGCTTGAAGGCTCTTTGGTTTATTTTTGAGTGAAATAAAGACAATATTTCGTTTTTAATACAACTAATAAGAGAGGGACCGGTGCTGTGGGATGTTACATTAAGAGATTATACCGAACCTATCATAAATTTTTAGTTCTTGATAAATAATGACAAAAACATTTTAAAAACAGGCGCCATGTTTTGTTAGAAAATTGGCGCAGCGGACTGGCTGTTTTTCTTAACATGTTTTGCTAACATGTTTTGTTAACATGTTTTGTTAAAAAATTGGCGCTGCGGACCCGGCTTTACACGCATTGACCCTGGTAATACCTCTGTACTATACACATTGATTTACTACCAAACCTAGATAACGCATGAACGATCGAAAAGTAGGCCGGTGAAGAACTGCTCAATCGCGACTCGTGCAGTTCCTTTCCATAGTGAGTGATTAACTGTTGGCAGGTAAACATGCCGAAGTGCGCATTCAAAAGTTGTGGTAACAATAGCCAGAAACGGCAGAAAAAAGACGGAATTTCATATTTTGCGTGAGTAAACATTCATTACACATCTTATCATGTATTCAAATATTCGATTTATACGTAAAAACCATTAAAAAACAATTATTTTAATCATAAACATGTCGCTTCGCGTCAGTGTCAGTACATCACAATCGTCTCGCTCTCACGGGCGTCGTAGCACGATGTGTTATCTCATTCATGCGTTGGAGCGACAACGCGATAAGCAATTTCAAGCATTATGTTTGAGAGTATAAAGTTGATATTTTCTTGTAGCAATTACTAAAACGTCGTTTGCTCTGTGGCTAGGTATGAAATGATGTAACTTCCCACGGTTGTACTTAAAATAGTTGCCGTAATAATGCAGAATAAGGTTGAATATACGGTACTTTCTTTATGGTAATTTCATTCGGGCGTGCATATTCAAGTATATATCAGCGAGTACAAATGTATAGTCGATTAGGTGACAGATTTCAAGCGCGTTTTTGTATGAAGCGCTCTATCTACGTTTGGTAGTATACCTATCAATGACTATACATACTAACGTGAGTGTGCCTTTTTTGCCTATTTTTACTTAAAATTCAGCAAGTCATGGATTTAAGCAGTGATATTAGTTTACCATTAGCTCAAGCAAATAAAGAAATTGATTTAAATTAGGTACTGTATTATATGTCAATATAAAAAAAGTGGAGATTTACTTAAATCATAAAAAAAAAGTTTGTTTCGCTTTAAAGAATCTTTAGCTACTCGTAAATAGTATCAAGATTCATCAGCGGTGAATTTATTTAATCTATTTGATGGTGAGTAAAAATTACTTCTTTACGCCACGTTTCATTTCACGTTGCAACTTCCAAATGTATAACTTACACTTTTTTTCAGGACATGGCACAGATGAAGAAGTGCAAAATGATATCAAATGGCATAGGAATTGTTATGCTTCATTTACTAGCAGTACAAACATCAAACGTGTGCAAAATAGATTCCAACAACAGCCATCTGCTGTTGAGGTATGTAGATGTACCTACACGTAACTAACCTATTAATCTTACCTACATTTGGTGCGTTCCGCGAATCGTTCAAGGCACTATCAGCGCTAAAAATGCTTTAAAGCGTCCCGATTAATTTTTGGTGCTATATAATATTGACATAGTGAATATTTCACCAAAACGGACGGTATACACAGCTTTTTGCACTGCTTACTTTCCATATAGTAAAGCTATTAGTTTGACCGCGTCTGCAACGAATTTTTTATAACACTTATGCCATATTTACACGCAGTCACTGATTACTACAGACTACAGTTGACAAGTACAGTTGTCTCAACGATTTAGCAAGTGGTGAGTTAATAAATTAACGTCGTATGGCGCTCGCGCCTCGTCAATGTATTTTATTTACCACTCGCCATTGAACTTGCTTCATGTAAATTAGAATCGAATCCCACCAAAAACATTCTGTAAAAAACTAGCCAAGTCTCGATGGAGCTGCTTGTTTATCTCTAAAAAGTAATGAAATCTAGACAAAGTCGTGCCAAGTCTAAGGTTCCTTACTGCGATTTCTTTATTATTATAGTTAATGTTGTGTGACTTGGCCGTTGACTTGTACACCCACTAACGTATAAAGAATGCTCAATGAAGAAGGGGGCATTACCATATCTCTAATACAGCTGAGACCAGCTGAGGGTTCTTCACCACATACTTCAGACCTTCGATTTTTGACAACAAATGAAGCTCTTGTGTTTTCTAATCAGGGTCACCAGGTACCCCAGATCTTCGATTTTCCTAGTTTTTATAGTTTTCCTTTTATGTGGCCACTAAACCCTAACTCTGTACCAAATTTTAGCTCTCTGAGTTTATGGGAAGTACTAGTTCTATTTTGATCATGAGTGAGTGAGTGTCATAAATGCGAAACTTTGCTTTCGCTTAACTTCGGAACTAAATGATCTACAGACTTTAAATTTTGGATTTTAAGTATGTGATTATAGCTTACTGGATGGTGAAAATTTCTGCGTTCTGGTCTTATCCAGAGGTTCTCAAATAGGGGACTGAAAATGCGGCGAAATGGTTCCAGTAAAGGATGGTACGGCAGTGTTTGCTTCGCGCTCGACTTGGCGGGGGCTCTGCCATGCCCCCAGATTTGAGACCGCAGACCTAAGCATTTGATAATTTCGACTTGAACGCGTACCTGATCAAAAGGCAGACGGACAACAGTGTTCATATAAGGAATTTTGTTGAGGTACGGATTACCTAGAAGTTTCTTTTTGTTACAGGTTGATAATACTTCACAATCAAACCAACGATTATTGAGAACTGCTGTTGGTCATATGAATAAAGATCAATGCATATTTTGTCAAAAAAGGAAAAAATACATGAAGAAAAATTAGTTCAAGTGCAATCACAAAATTTAGCAGAACAAACAACACCTCAACAGCAGATGGCTGTTGTTGGAATCTATTTTGCACACGTTTGATGTTTGTACTGCTAGTAAATAAAGCATAACAATTCCTATGCCATTTGATATCATTTTGCACTTCTTCATCTGTGCCATGTCCTGAAAAAAAGTGTAAGTTATACATTTGGAAGTTGCAACGTGAAATGAAACGTGGCGTAAAGATGTAATTTTTACTCACCATCAAATAGATTAAATAAATTCACCGCTGATGAATCTTGATACTTTTTACGAGTAGCTAAAGATTCTTTAAAGCGAAACAAACTTTTTTTTGATGATTTAAGTAAATCTCCACTTTTTTTATATTGACATATAATACAGTAATTTAAATCAATTTCTTTATTTGCTTGAGCTAATGGTAAACTAATATCACTGCTTAAATCCATGACTTGCTGAATTTTAAGTAAAAATAGGCAAAAAACGTTAGTATTTATAGTACACAGGTATTACCAGGATCAATGCGTGTAAGCGAAGCGACTGGCATGGTAGCCGGCGCGGAATGTGCATTGACCGCGAATGAGCATGATGTTGTTTTTGTCATAATTACCTTGTTGTTGTTGTGTACGAACTTGTAGCGGACTGTTCACATTGTTGCGTCCTCATCAATGTGAACACGTCGCTACAACTTCGTACACAACAACTGATCGCTACCGTGCACGCCACCGCTGCACGCGTTGGTTTGGTTCAGCCATAAGAGGCTGCTACTCTGTTTCTCCGAAACGAACTTTCGTCAACGAATACTCTATTTCATTTTCGGATACACACAATCATTTCGTTTCCATAGACAACTTTGGTGAACGAAATAACGAATGAAGAACGAATGGAATGAGACCATTGCCGTAAAGTTGGGTGATTAGAATGAATCAAATAAGTTTCCGGGGTCAGTAGAGTGAAACAAAATATGAACAACCAATGGAGTGAGACCATTGTCGTAAAATGGGGTGGATAGGGTAAAATGATTCCGGGGTCAATAGAGTGAAACGGAAACTTTTTCCTTTCTTCGATAATTATATTACCTATTATGCGATTTTTTCGTTAATTTGTTAGAAAATAGTAAATTATTTATGGATAATCTCAAACATTTTTGTCAAAATGAAAACAATCACGATTTCTTGGAATTTGAGTTTGTATATAGAAGGTGAATAGAAGTTCTATTTTAAGTGCATTAACAATGTTTACGAGTGATTTTTTTTAGTGTCCGCTATTGCGACACATTTTTTAGAAAGGAATGTTTCAGTCGCAGTTACATTGTGTGTTGTGTTGTTTGTTTTCAAGTTAAGCATTCTAAATATATAGTGAGAATCTTTTTGGTACTTATCTATCAATAGGTATTTTGAGCTTTTATGTAAATAATATTGATGATTACTGATTTTAGCTTAAAATAACATGTTCCGTTACCCCGTAGCAAATCGATGCTCTTCTTAATTATCAATTTTAATTCTCAAATAGTATTCAACTGAGTGCAATTTTGTATCCCGAGGCGGGCATCGACGCTAAATTTAAATTACTTCCGAGGCGACGTCGGGTCTTTCTACGCTCTTTATAGTACTCACGCAAAACAGCTTCAAGCAAAAGTATTCTAACAGAAATTTCACATTAACTTACTTAAAATCTCACAATTACGAATATCAAAAGGTAACACTTTTGTGTTCGTTAATTTAAGGTCAAAATTCCGAAAAATAAACTGTCAAATTCAATTCTTCGTTTCGAACTTTCGTAAATTAGAGTAGGTTTGGAGAATATATCTGTCAAACTATTTGCGGTCGAACGAATATTCGAATCAAAAAGAACCGTGGTAGGAAACATGCGAAATTTCGTTCGAAATTTTGTTGTTCGTAGAAATAGAGTAGACCCCCGTTTCTTCTGATCCATGAATTGTGCTGGGGTTCAATTAATAAGTCTCAACCGAACCGAAACTGAAGCCTTGCTTTCGACCAATCGGTGGGCATAAATTAACTTTCAAGCATTCGATGATGTGATAATGTGGCGTTGTGATTGGTCGAAAGCAACAGCTCAGATTTGATTCAGCGTTAGTTTCTAAGTAGAGTTGGCCAAATTGGGGGTTATCGTCTAAAAAAATGTATCACGATAGCCTTTAATTTGACAGCCATAGCGCATTCAACACAAGACTGCATCGACTTCCTTTTAATAAGCAGTGATGATGTACTGCGGTTGTCAAATTAAAAGCGATCTCGATATCTCGATAGATTTTGAGTGACACAATCAAGGAGTTGGTCAGTGGTGCCAACGAAACCACGGGATTCGAAATTTCGAACGTACAATATAACCAAATGGGGGATTGAAATTGGGGATCCAAGTGGAATACCCGGTCGAAACAATATAAACTGCATAGTATCTTATTTAGAAAGGCATAACATCAACTTGAAGAGGGTTAAGAAGGAAATGATGGTCGCTGTACAGTGTCAATAAAAAATGTGTTTTCAACACAGCCGAGGACAATGTTGAGGGTTTATTTAAAACATATAGGATGGGACGAAGCACTCGACTCTGAGAGCATAATGGCGACGACAAAATGCAGAAACGGCCAGTCACCACGCATAACGATGGATGCGTTAAGCTTTCGTGATACATCAAGCGATACGATAATATCTAGTTTTTTTTACATACAACTGGGAATATCTTGGCTTTCAGCTCAACTGATGATAAGTGACGATAAGGTAGAAGTTAAATCAATAATTTTGTTTTTATTACAGTGAATTCAGCTCTACATTTGCCATCAGATTTTGGTAGGTACTTACAGCTTTAACAAAAAAAGTTTCATTTAAAAAGTTTGCTAATAATATGATAGTTCAATATGATGGTAGAAAAAATAAAGGATGAAATATTGTCCTCTGGTCTCCTTATTCTCCTTATTTTCGCAATAGCTACACTACACCATGGCGACGGTTAAGAAAGTTAGCAGATTGTAACGCCTGGCGACCTTAGCCTAGCAATTCCTTATAAATTTCACATTTCTAATTCGATTTTGGTAGTAAATTGGTTGTGTGTATTTTTCTGTTACGAAAAGTACATTATATTATAAATAAAACATTAATCTTAACAAATAAATATATAATAAACTTAATACTAATCCTTAAAGAAGTAATTGGAATCTAATTTATATTTAATATCTGCATTCTAACGAAATTGGTGTTGTACACGCCATCTAGGGTCTATGCTTCAACTATCAATACGACCGGTTCTAATCTATGTTCAAATGTCCATAGTACTTACTACAGAGGAGAATCGATAGATGGCGCTGTCTAGCTGGATCGTAGATCGCGGCTACGTTAGTGTCATGTAAATGTAACTACTATTTAATGATTTATGATATAAAATTGTTTGTTTAAGGGTCTGTTTCACAATAAATAAGTACTGTAGTATTATATTATCTGTGCAATAAGTAAGTTTTGAATGGCTTACTTGACAGATTCTTTGACATATTTTTCATATAACAACCGTCAAATCATCTGTCAAGTAAGCTATTCAATACTTACTTTTCGATTGTGAGTGTAGTGAAACAAGCCCTAAGTATGGTAAAACGGTAACTGATGTCAAGCCAATATCGGAAGCAAGTTTAGTAGAGATGGGCGAATGTGAATGATTCATTCGAATAAGTAGCTATTCGAATTATTCGATTGTGAAAGAAATTGGACTATTCGAAAATATCGAATGAATAAAACCAACCATTCGAATGAATAATATCATTCGAATTACATTAAGCTTTCGGAGAAAAAAAAAGATTTAACTAACTTTAGGTAGGTATGATATGAAACCACACGTATTAATTATTAATCAAATATCCTTATTCAAATGAAAAAAAATCAACAGATTTTTTACAACAGACATTTTAAACATTTCACTCTTCTATTTATTTTAATAAACGACGCGTACCGTACGTAAGTAAGTATAGAACAAATCAAAACAATAAACTTTTTCCACATTTTATTTCTATTAGTACTTATACACATAACAAAACTAATTAAATAAAACAAACAAAATGAATTACGCATAGTCTATGTATTCTTATGAAGGTAATCATCAAATCAAATAAACAAAACAGTCACAATAATTGTATTACCTATTCGTTCATATTATTTTTTCGTATTATTCGTTCGTAATCTATATAAATAAAAATCAATGTATTACTGTTTGTTTGTCCTCTATGCGTTCCGAAACCATTCATCAGATTGTAATGAAACTTTGGTAGGGTATAATGGGGACACCCGTGAGGGTACCTAGCAAAAAAAAGAAGGCATTTACGTGGCATTGCAACGCATGCCGGGTATAGCTAGTACTACAATAAAACACTAACTATCCAACACAAATAGCTGAGTTTTATAATATAATAAATAAAAACAGAATATTATTGAAATGCTGATAGAAAACAAACTAGCCAAATTAAAAAGAAAGTACACTATATTACATAGGTTAAGTAGACTTGTTTTCTTTCGAATGAACATTCGAATGACTCATTCGAATGAATTCTCTCGCCGTTCGGATAGTGAATGCAATTCGAGAGAAAAATTCATTCGAATACCGAAAATTCATTCGAATGAAAATTTTCATTCGAATGATGAATGATCATTCGATTGCTGATTAGGTAGTCATTCGAATAATTCGATTGTTGGTTTTTGAAACAATCGCCCATCCCTAAAGTTTAGCTATATGTACCTAGATATCAATCGGGTTTAAGAGCTCAGTTTGTAGTTTTGTACCATCACTCGGGTTCTCAAATAAAGAGAATTTACTGCTACTGCCTTGTTTGTTTCATTTACGAAAAAACGGGCAGTAGGGACGCACTACGGGCAGTGTGTCTCGGCAATCTCGGTATTGTACATGGTCCTTCGAGCCGGATAATACAGCCGCAGTTTTTGTTAGTCTACGGTGGTGATAAATATCACCCAATCGAGTTAGTACTGGGCAGTGGATCGCAGCTCAGAGCCATTCCAGCAGTGAAGCGTCAGCGGTGACGTAAAGCAGAAGAGGAGCCAGTATTGGAGACTGGATCTGGAGCAACGTGTCTGAGGAGGAAGCAAGGAGCCGCGATACCTGCAAACGTGGAGTGCCAATAGGGTGGCGCTAAAGGCAAGAGGAACAAGTCGTCGACAAGTGAGTGCTGTGAAAAACTGTGAGTACTGTTTACTAATTTCAAGCTTTCAAACATTCGAATTTGAACCTTATTTCTAGTGACAATTTATTTTAGAAAAATTTCGTTAACGCCGTGTTAGTTTAAGGACTTGTGATAGTTTTAAGCAAAAAGTGGTTGAGACGGGGAACCTATGCCCGATTTCTGTTAGAGTTAATTTAGCTTAAAAACACTTGTAAAATGTTCGATATTTCACTAGGACTTGGAAAAATTTTGTAGTTTGTATTTGCTTAAGTAGTGCCAGTGTAAGTTAGAAACCAACATGGAATCTTTAATATCAATCCAAGACGATATTAAGTCTAAAATAGCAAGAGCAAGAGCGAATTTTAAGAAATCACCTAAAAAAAGGCTAACTGCATCTTATGTAAGTATTAGATTGGATAATTTTGAACAACAGTGGCAATTATTTTATAGTACACATATTAAATTATTAAGTGAAATAAATCAAGTAGAATCTAACAATAGTTCGTATCAAAAAAACAGTGTTTACGATGAAGTCGAAGATTTATACATTCAATTTAAATGTCAAATAAAAGATTGTTTGTCGAAATTAAAGATATGTGATTCTTTGAGCTCAACATCTAGTGTCAGCGCAGAACCAAGTCATTCTGTAAAACTCCCGGAAATAAAAATTCCGCAGTTTTCAGGTAAATACATAGAATGGCAAACGTTCCGAGACTTGTTTTTGGGCCTTGTGCACAACAACAAGTCTCTGGACGATGCCCAAAGGTGATGCAGAACAATTACTACGGAATATTATTGTAACAGCTGAAAATTATAAAACTAGTTGGGAAAAATTAAATAAAATGTATAGCAATAAGAGGTTTTTAGCAAACGGTATTTTAAAGAGGTTACTAAGTCAAAGGAATCTGACATCTGAGTCGGCTAGTGATATAAAAAAATTAGTAAATACAACTGTTGATTGTTTAGAATCAATTAAAAACTTAGAAATAGATGTCTCATCATGGGACATATTAATAATACATTTAATGAGCTTGAAATTAGACTCAGCAACTAGAAGGGGATGGGAGTTAAAGGCGTCAGCGGATAAATGCGATGATTTGCCGACCCTAAAAGAATTCTTGGAATTTTTAACTAGTAGATTTCGAGGTCTTGAGAATTTAGATACCAAAAGTAGTCAATCCAAGATACAAAGGGGGACTCACTCATATCATGTCCAAAAAATGTAATTTGTGCTTATTGTTCTTTAGATCATAAGATACATATGTGTAAAGCATTTTTAAGTAAAAATATTGATACTAGGAGAGAATATGTACAAAATAATGGCTTGTGCTTTATCTGTTTGAATAGCAATCACTTGGCCAAAGCAAGTAAAAGCATTTGGAAATGTCAAATTTGTAAACGACGGCATCACACATTATTGCACCGTAGTGATGTCAAGTCGGTGTCTGCAGGTTCATCACAGAGTAATAGTATAAATACGGGAGTGGAAGGGTCTTCTGACCCACAACCAATTGTTTCGTGCCATTCAACAGGTAAACATACTGTGTTACTTACAACTGCTTTAGTAAATGCGCAATCTAAAGATCACACATATCATGTGATTCGGGCCTTGTAAGATCAAGGATCTCAAGGGTCTTTTATTACCGAGGCTACAGTGCAATACTTGGGATTGAAGAAAATTCCATCCAAGCACACTGTAATTGGTGTTGGGGGTGATAATAAATTAACATCTAAATACATGGTTACTTTAAAATTGCAATCAATTAAGGATCCAAGTTTTATTTTACAAACTAATGCCAATGTTTTAAAATCAATCACGTCTCTTATTCCTTCGGAAAAAACTAGCGGTATTGAATTAACAAATTTAAGTAAAAATGACTTAGCTGACCCTGAATATGACACACCTAGTAAAATCGATGTCTTGTTGGGTGCTGAGGTATATAGCAAAATCATTCAAGCAGGTATTAAGCGAAATGCAAATGGATCAATTTTAGCTCAGCAGACTGCATTGGGCTGGATTGTGTCAGGGGTTGTGGAGGTACCCTCTTCGTCGAACGTTCAAACATCAATGTCGTATATATCTGTTGTACAAACTGATGATCTTCTCAAGAAGTTTTGGGAACTTGAAGATGACGTACCAGTGTCGAAAGAATTTTTGTACACGGACGACGAACAGCGCTGCGAAGAGATCTTTAATAAAACGACGCGTAGAGATGAAACTGGCAGATACATTGTCAGACTTCCACGTAAATCTTAAAACATCATTGTATCAAATTCATTAGAGATCGCTGAAAAGAGATTGCTATCCTTAGAAAAAAGATTAAAGAAAGAGAATCTAAAGGATAAATATAGGGAAGTAATTCATGAATATCTAGAAATGAATCATATGGAACTGGTTTCTAAAACTGAAATTAAAAATCCACATGCAATATACTTACCACACCATGTTGTAGTAAGAGAAGATAAGGATACCACTAAGATAAGAGTGGTGTTCGATGCTTCTTGTAAAGGTTTAAATAATCAGTCGTTAAATGATAACTTATTAGTTGGACCTACTCTGCAATCAGATTTAAGACATATTGTGATGAGATGGCGAATGAAATATATTTGCCTATCGGCGGACATAATAAAAATGTATGACGGCAGGTGAAAGTCGACAGTAAAGACGTTGATTTTCAAAGGATCTTGTGGAGAGATGAAGGTAATGGTGAAATTAAACATTATAGACTAACACGAGTAACATTTGGTGTTGCATCTGCTCCTTACCTAGCAGTCAAATCTTTGCAGCAAATAGCTAAAGACGACGGTAATAAATATCCCAATGCATCTGAAAGGGTTCTAACTGATTTTTATATGGATGATTTCATGTCAGGTTGTGATAATGTAGAAGATGGGTTAAATATTTATAAAGAAATGAATGCATTATTGGAATCTGGTGGATTTCAGCTACAGAAGTGGACTACAAATAATAAAGATTTATTACAAGCAATGGAGCATAAGGAAAGGGAACAAAAAACGGATAATGATGAATTGCAAGAAAATATAATTAATGTAAAGATTAAAACGGATGAAGTAATAAAAATAGTCGGACTTACCTGGAACCGCAGTGATGACTCCTTCAGCTACAAAGTAGATGTGCCAACCTACGACGAACCTGTAACAAAAAGAAAAGTATTATCGGTTATTTTTTTTTTACGTTTATATGACCCATTAGGATGGGTTGGACCAACTATAATAGGTAGTCCCTTTCTTCTCCGAATATCGATCGTCCGAAAATCATATTATGTTATCAATATTATAAAGCTTAGACTTACTATCAATAATAACAAATTGAATTAAAATGTTGTCTTATGAACCTTAACAACCGTTACGTTTTAAAATTCAGTGACAGAAATATATCGCTGTAAAACCGACACCACGTAGTCTTGTCTGCCCTACCCCTAGAGTGTTATTTTAACCCGCGTAGGCGCGGAGGGGCGAGGCGGCCCGCGAGCTGAGGAGCAGGTGGTTTTAACGACCGCCGCCGCGGCTGAGGCTGGCCGGCTCAGCCGGCCAGCAAGCCGAAGCTGCGGTGGTGGGCGAAAACCATCTGCGACGATAAGGTCGCGTGGGACCGCCGGAGCCCCGCAGCGCCGGAGCCGTGACAGAAGCCATGCATGCTGCATGCTGCTTGCTTGCATTACATCAAGTGACTGTTTTTAAACGTATGCATATAATGAAAGAACTTTATATTTGTGGTATTGTGATTTGGTAATACATATAATGAAAGAACTTTATATTTGTGGTATTTCGATTTTAGGGCACGTTATATTAAGAGATATTACGTTAGGACTTATAACTATTATAGAAAAGTTTTTTAGGAATTTATTATAGATTGTGATATTTATAGCAAAAAAAATTAGGTCATATGATATTTAGAGATTTCGGTTTTCGGGCAAGTGATATTATGAGAAATTAAGTTAGGAGTGCTTATCATTCGGACATATGATGATTATGTCAAAAAACATTATGACACGTTAGATTACATTAGACAAAATAGAGAACCACTATAATATTAGCAAAAATTACAATCCAAAAGCTATGGTTAGCAGGCATACAATGGGATGAAGTATTACCAAATGAATTATTAAAGGAATGGCTTACTTACCGTCAGGAACTTATAAAATTAAGCAGCATTAACATACCTCGCTGGATAGGCTATAGAACGGGAGACACAATTGAGTTGCACGGATTTTGTGACGCCTATGCCGCTGCCGTTTATGCTAGAATAATAGATTCATCTGGAAATGTAAGTGTAAGATTAGTAACAGCAAAAACTAAGGTCGCACCTATAAAACAAGTCTCGGTGCCAAGACTTGAATTATGCGGTGCTGCATTATTAACTAGATTAATGATTGAAATAGCCAGTGTAATGCAAATTGATAAAAGTAACTTACATGCGTGGACTGATTCGAAAGTAGTTCTCGCTTGGTTGAACGGTAGTCCTAATCGATGGAAGGTTTTCGTGGCTAATTGTGTGTCTGAGATTATAACACATTCAGATTCTCACCATTGGTCACACGTTGCATCTAAATACAATCCAGCTGATGTGTCTTCTAGAGGTGTATATCTATCGGACCTAATACAAAATCAAATGTGGTTCCGTGGACCTGAAATTTTGTACAGTAAAAATATTGATTATGTAAAGCCAAGGGATGTAACAACGAATTTAGAGATTGTTAAAGTTAAATCTTATTGTACAGTAGTAGATGAATTCATTTGGTCGAAATATTCATCTTTAACAAAATTAATTAGAATTATAGCATATTGTAAGTGATTTACAAATAATGTTAGAAAAAACAACGTGAATAGGAAACCTGGATTTTTAAAAACTGAGGAGTTAAGTGAAGCATTAAAAATGTGTATCAGAAGATGTCAAGCTGAGCATTTTGAGGAAGAAATTGCAATAATAAATAAAAGGGAAAACTTACCCAAACGAAGCTGTTTAAAAAATTTGCGTCCATTTATTGATGCCGATGGTAATTTGAGAGTGAGTGTTAGATTGGAACATTCGTAGATGAGCGAACATCGCAAACATCCAATATTAATACCAAAAAAATCACATTTTACCACTCTTCTTGTTTTAGATGCTCACAAGCAGACTCTTCATGGGGGTCCTCAGCTTGTGATGTGTTATTTGCAATCAAAATATTATATTTTATCTGTTAAGCAGCTTGTTAAATATCATTATCGTGAATGTGTGACTTGCATTAAACATACTAATAATACTCATAACCAAATGATGGGACAGCTACCAGAAGTTAGAGTCACACCTGCACGGGCTTTCAAGTCCTGTGGAGTGGATTACGCAGGCCCCATCAATCTGAGAGTATCTAAAGGTCGTGGTCACAAGTCATACAAGGGGTATATATGTATATTTATTTGTATGGTCACGCGTGCCATGCACTTGGAAGTTGTTTCGGATCTGACAACGGAAGGGTCTTTACAGGCCTTTAAAAGGTTTGTGTCACGTCGAGGATATTGCTCTGACATTTGGAGCGATAACGCAACAAATTTTATTGGTGCAGCAAATGAATTGCAAAAATTACTTCAAAATGAACGCAGTATAATACAGCAGGAGATCGCGGAAGCTCTGGCTAATAATGGGTGTACTTGGCATTTCATTCCATCTCGTGCTCCCAATTTTGGTGGTCTATGGGAAGCCGGAGTGAAATCTATCAAGTACCACCTTAAAAGAGTTATTGGGCAGTCAACAGTGACTTTTGAGGAAATGTCGACTGTATTAGCGCAAGTAGAAGTTTGCTTAAATACTAGACCTCTTTTTACCATTAACAGTAATGACGATTTTAATGTACTAACTCCTGGGCATCTGACTATTGGCGAAGCTCTGGTTACACCACCTGCCATCAACTATGAGTCAAGTAATTTAAGTTCTTTGCGTAGATGGCAATACACTCAGAGAATGTTGCAGGATTTTTGACGTTAATGGTCTCGTCGGTATCTGACACAATTTTATAAGCGTTATCGATGGGTGACACAAAATTCGCAACCTAAAATTGGCGATGTCGTTATTATCAGGGAAGACAACTTACCTGCTACTCGTTGGCTTTGTGGTAGAGTGGTTGCTACTCATCCAGGTTCCGATAATTTAATTAGAGTAGTTAGCGTTAAGGTAAAAAATGGAGTCTTAAAGAGACCAATATCAAAAATATGTATACTTCCTGTAGCTTCCGAATAACATTGTAATCTCCGAATAAGATTGTTATCTGTTGTATGTTATGTCAAGTTTAAGTTTAGGTTATCGGTTATTTCACATTAGTTTCTATTGAATTTATTAGCATATTCATCTATGTTGCCCAATTTTATTGTAGTTTTCACGGTGGGCGACATTAGTGTAACCTTTTAGTAAGTTAATTATTTTATCGGTAATAATTGTAACCTTTTAAGGACAAGGCTAAGTTTGTCTTTGGTGGGCGATATGTACACGCCAACTAGGGTCTAATGCTTCAACTATCAATACGACCGGTTCTAATCTATGTTCAAATGTCCATAGTACTTACTACAGAGGAGAATCGATAGATGGCGTTGCCTAGCTGGATCGTAGATCGCGGTTACGTTAGTGTCATGTAACTACTATATATATATATAAGATATAAAATTGTATGTCTGAACTCTGAAGGAGCGTCCCCACCCCAATACGAGCCTCGCGGCTCGGCCTAAAGGTGCGTCCCCACTAGGGCCGCGCGGCTTACGAGGCCTAGCCGCGAGGCTGAGCCTCGTGAGTGTGGATGTAAAGCGCGGCCCAGCACAGCCGCGCGGCCGGTCAGTGTGACTATCTCAAAAACGGCAAACCTGCCCGACTTGTTTAAAATCTACCAAACGCGACTCACGATAATGCCAAAAATATGCCATCTTCTCTCAGAACAATAACTAAAGCGTAAAAATATAATTTGTGAAGTAAACTCGAGGATCACGCACACTATGACGGGCCGCAGCGGGGCGGATCGAGCCGCATAGCACGCAACCACTATTAGCGGCGGAATATGCGGCCCGCTGCGCCCCGGCATAGTACTCGATAGCTCATATAAAATACATACGAGCGATTCGAACTGATTTTTGCGCTGCGACCCGACCCGTTGCGCCCCCTCACAGTATACGCTAACTTTTAAACGATCTTGTTACAAAACCTCTGGTCTAAACCTGCGGTCCTACCGCTTAACTCATAGCGATTAACGATGGCGAGAGCGAGTGACTCGCTATCGTTTTAATTTTACGAGTTTGCTATGGTAAGTGGCGGCCCTACCGCCTAATTCCCTCGTTATAATTTTAGCTCTCTAATATTGTGATTTCGTACCGCCTATCATAGCTTTTGAAATTGGAACGATAGCGAGTAACTCGCTATCGCCATCTTTAATCACTATTAGTTAGGTGGTAGGGCCGCTGGTCTAAAGTTAGTCTTGGTTTAAACCTAGTGCGCTTTCACTTGTGTTGATACTCGTAGATTGAGACAACGTCAACTTGGTCCTAGTTTCAACCAGGACTAAGTTCAGACCATGTTTGTTTTCTAATAAGACGAAAGAAGTTTAAACGTATACACTTTGTGATATTTTAAAGAAATAGACAAAATTATGACTTCTGTAAAAGGCTGTAACTTGTAACAAGCATTGACTGAAGTATTACGGAACCAAAATGCGTACCAAGACGACTTGACAAGTTATAATATTCGACATTTAACGCTTCAAAAGTCGGCTACATAAAGGTAACCAAAAGTACCTACCTACTTTTGGTACCAACCAAAAGTAGGTAGGTACTGTATTCCGTAAGTCAACTTTAAATTGAACTTACCATTCTGCCAGCTGTTCGCCGATATTCTGCTATTATACAAGGTTATTTTTTAGTTATGATAAAAATTTTGTGTGCTTGTTCAGACAAGCAAACTGCAAAAAAAATCAGCTGTTCCATACAAATGTTCAACATTCCCTGAACCTAAATGTATGGAACAGCTGATTTTTTTGCGATTTCGAAGTTGGTCCCATAGTGAAAGTTGTTCAGTTTGCTTGTCTGAACAAGCACACAAAATTTTTATCATAACTAAAAAATAAACTTGTATAAAATTTATGTTATGATTCATTATTATCTATACATCTATACAAATAAATAAAATTGAAGTGTCTGTTTGTAATATCAAAATAACAAGTTTTTACTAAATGGGTATGAATGTATATCGGGTACCAATAACAAACACCATTTTAAAATTTTTTGTCTGTCTATCTGTCAGTCTGTTTGTTCCCGCTAATCTCCGGAACGGCTGGACCGATTTTGACGGGACTTTCACTAATAGATAGCTAATTATATTAGGTATAACATAGGCTACTTTTTTATTAACTTCAACAAAAGTTACTATTCCGTGCGGACGAAGTCGCGGGCACAGCTAGTTACAAATAAATGTGAACATTATTGCTACCGCCACTATTATACAACTACTGTCATCTCCTCGCGATAGAACAAATAACAAATAATTGGACAATAAATACAAAAATAACAAAAGGCGGGCAAAAATCATTAATGAAATACTAATATTTTAAACAAAATAAAATAGAAACAAATTAAAGAAAATTAATAAAAAAAGTACAACAAACAAAATTATTATAATAACTCCATACTGTAAGTACCTACATAAATTCTAAAGGGCCGTTATGACAGGGGGTGTGTATGGAAGGAGGTGTCAGAGCTGAAGGAAATGTTGCTTTACGCTTTTATTAAAAGATGTAAGACTTACCATCAGGTGGACAGTTTGCTTGTTTGCCAACTTAGTTGCATTGCAATAAAGAAAAAACTACAATGTACAGTTTTACTAACATTTTACTAGTACATACATTTTGTGGTTAGGTATGAATGAATTCAAAAAATTAATATTACAAAAACTATGCATCGCCGAGAGGGGAAAGGGGTATCTTTCTGCACATCTTTTTCACCTCCCCCCTGCAAAATTTTAGACATTGACAACGACAGAAAATCACATGACAGACACCTACGGCAGCCATTCTATTAAAACATGATATTATAGCTCCAATTTGTAAATAAAATCATTCCTATTCTTCACAATGAACACGTATTTTATTACTCAAACAATCGTCTACCAGATGACGATGAATGATAAATTAAAAAAAAATAAAGGAATATTTTTAAATAATTTTTTTTAATGGAAACAAAAATTGAAAAACTACATTCATTAAACAATGTTTCGCACTGTATATTTAGCCGTGTCTCTTGTTCTGTATAGAAAAACATCGAATCTTTCCACAAAACAACAGATAATTTTCACAAAGTGTGTATGAGAATTTTCTAATATTATCTGTTAGTTTCGTTTTTTACACAAAACAGATGCAGTAGTTACCGCTTTATTTATGAATAGTAGAATTTCAAAACATTTCTAGCACAACAACCTAACTGAAATAAAACTACATTTCTACTAAAATGGAAATAATTCTTCAAAATCTGGCCACAATGGGCCGCGCAGCTCTATAGTGAGAATGCGATAAAAATATACACAAAAAGCTGGTGAGGCCGAGCCTCGCGGCTCCCGCGGCCGCGCGGCTCGTAGTACCTTACTGAGTGACGTACGTCTCATTCAAGATGCATTCAAGCAGTGGGGACCATAGAACACATTTACGTGGGGACTACGATGACGTTTCTCACTTTTGCCGCCGAGCCGAAGGTGAAACGCTCTGCCTGCGCTCAGATAAAATAACGATTTCGAAATTTGAATACTTTATTTATTGAAAAATAATAGGATATAAATAATAACAATACTAATTGCAATTAAATACTCAGTGTGTGGTGTTATTCCCCAATTCGGGGATCAAGCACCGGAGTGTCGTACGCGACTCGATCGCGATTCGACAAGTAGTTCCTACCTACATCTACACTACCTGCTGTCCCTGCCTGACCGAGCACACATCCCGCCGGGTACCAGACGGAGCGCAGAGGAGCTGCCACTGCCACTGCAGGGAAGTGGTTTTTTGTAAGGAGGCAGTAAACGTACACCTAACGCCCAATCCACGACCCACTATTACCATTACAATCGAATATACTCGCGATTTTTTATTATTAAGTTATTTTTTTCTAAATTTACTTTTAACTTTTATTGTAACTTTCTTTACCATTACTATCTACCCCTAACTAAAAACGTTACAAGATTGTATAAATAAAAAGTGTAACTACTTGGTCATTCTATCGTGAATGTATTTCAATCTGTGGTAGTTCGACATTTTGTGGTAATAACTATTGCACTTTTTTGTATAAATTGAGTTTAATGGGAGATAACTATTAACATTTTGTACAAATCTTATTGTAAAGCGAATAAGATTTCTTTAAATTTCACTTTGTGGTCCCCCACAGTCACAGTCCGCTTAAAATCGACATTTTCCCTTCTGATACTTTTAAACTATTAAATATATAACACTTATTTATCATTTTCAAAGAAAATACATAGTCACAAACATATTATTTAAAATATTACATAATTTAGTAATAGTGCTCACATTCACGAAAGTGGAAAAAAAATATGTATAGCTATCGTGTAGCTTTCGCAATACCAGTATGTGTACGCGAACGTTAAAAACAGGAGTGCAATCTCAAATACGTTAATTCTGCTCATGCTCTGTGATGAGGCCCCATCTGCAGGACAGGACTCGGTAAATTGATTTTGAATTTGATATTGTTTATTTGTACGACGATTTTTAAGAGTAGTCCGCTCGCTGCGAGTATGATTAACGACGTGAATAAGAGGATTACGATGATGGTGGCATTACTCCCTTTTGCGATGAAACCTTGCTTTATAATCTTTCAGGTTTACCTCCCTCCGTCCATTTGGATCCTTAATTGAGTGAGGATAAATTCATGTACAGTTATAGTGTGTTCAATAAAGAGTTTATATGTATATTTGTAGTTTGAGTAAATTGGTACTAGCATATTTTTTCTTTTTTACAAACGTACGATCCACAAGCTGTAGTTACCGCGCGTTCTTAGGAAACCAATATGTGGACGCACTACACATAAAAATTTCGGTGCAAATGGTCATACAGTCGCCGGCTACACTTTAACGGATAATGTTCCCCAAATAGTGCCTGCACGCGCGACAGAGTGGATGTCTTATCTTTTAGGTACTTATACAATGCGCCTGCGCTAACTTTTCCGCAAGCAAGGGGCAAGCCGTTTTTTCGGGCAAGCCCGTTACCCCGCACTGAGCGGCGCCGGGGGCCTGGCGCACTGAGCGCCGGGCCGCGTGGAAGAAAATCACAGTAAAAAATTACCACCCGGAGTATGCCCCGGGAACTCCTCTCCATCTCCATCTTGGAGAGGGCGTGAGGAGCCCGCCATTGATGGGCAGGTTCCGCAGACGAGGTTATAGAATTGTCCGTAAGGGTTCCCACCTCGTTCGGCAGCGGCGCGACCCTTGGTCGTGGCTGCGCCAGGCGCCAAAGAGGGCATATCGAGGGGTTTGGTGGGTAGTCGCTCTGCTGCGGAGTTCCACACACCCTTGCCCCTGCGGGGGCTTGGATGGTGCGTAAACGCATTCCCCTCATAAAAAAGGTGTTTTGCAATTAACCCTGTATATTACAGATACCCTAAGTAACAAGACCATAGTTTTCAAAACATACTTAAAACTTCAAGTTAGCGCTTCGCTTCGTTATCGCTTTATCACGTCGTGTTTCGGTGGTCATACTAGAAGGGCAGGTTGTAGTATTTAGCCTGCGTGCACGGTTGGCCCCGTGCACGCCGCCGTAAGGCCCTCCGTCTGGGGATTGCCCTGGTGTTCTTGGGCAATCCCCCCATGGCGATAGCCCGACCATCTTGGTCGGGCTTGCCCGGGCGCATTGGTAGTGGTAGTCGCAGTGTGGACCTTACCATGCGCTCCCATAAGGGCAGGGAGAACACCGGGGGGTTTTAGTGGGTCGGCCTGGCACTCTGCCGGGCCAGCCCCACACACGCCCGCCGTCTAGCCAACGGCGGGTACGGTGCGGATGCGCATTTCCCCCCGGAAAAAAAAAGTTGTAGTATTTAATACTTTATTTATATCGACTTATCAATAGTGTCAACGGCTATTGAAATATCCTCACAAAGTTAACAGGCTGGAAACACGAAGCGGCTGTCACTTAATTCTCGGGAGACATAATATCTGCAGCCCCTCTCGAGGGTGCCACGGCCTGGCTCAACCGGCACGTACGTCTCACCCACTGCTTTTATACATATGTGAGGATCAGATTGAAACCTAATGGGCCTCCATGAAATAGATGATCAGCAGGTGTTATCAAGCGTCCGTCATACCTCGTCTAAGGATCGCGAGTAGTGTGGACATTCCTTTATGGAATATGGATAGATAGGATATAGAATAATAATTATTCCTGATTAATACTAATTGTTTTTAATAATTAATAATCTATAATATATTAAGCTTGATATTGATATTATGACTGTACATTCACAATATATTTATGAAAACTTACTGTATGCACACAAGAATAAAGATATCAAATTCAGTAAAAATAGTGACTATCATAATTTAAATTTAAGAAATAAAGACAAGCTAGCAATGCCCACATATAGGCTCCATAAAATAAGCAACTCTTTTGCAGGTCACTGTATACGAATGTACAACACGCTGCCATGTAACATGCATGACTTGTCAGTAAATAAATTTAAAATTTTAATTAAAGCTCAGTTAAGCAAAAAGGCTTATTACAGTGTTAAAGATTTTTTGAATGATAAGGCAGCGTGGCGGTAAAAGAAATGAATTGCTCGTTCTCTGAATAGTTTTGTAATATTCACAATTTGTAAGACATTTGGCGATTTTAAAAGAGTTTTGGCACATGAGTTTCTTGCCCGATTCTTCTCATGTTAGCCCCTACATTCGGAATCGGGTCGCTCTTGGCGATTACATGCGCGGCAACAACTCCGCGGATGTACTTGCCACTAGCGCACGGGTTAGCTTGATTTTAGTCGAATATTTTTTATGTTTTAATAATTTTGTAAAATGTGTAAAATTGACGATTTTAAGAGCCCGCAAGGGCCTATGAAATAAAGTACTTTTGATTTTTTTGATTTTGATTTTGCTTAATTAATAATTGAGTTTGAAATACAATGTTCTTACTAATTTCGATTACTTGAACTTCCGGTACAAATTAAAGTAAAATCTACAATATTTAAATGTGTGAAGATAATTGTTAAAATTGTTTAGAAATTCTTGAAATAATATCTAACTAATTATTATAATATGATGTTACCATAAATTAAAGATTTTATTCAGTTAAATCCGATCCACCGGATATTGGTTGGCGTTTGGCGCCTTGCGTACCTACCTACCTTACTTACCTTACCTTACTGTATAATTATTATTTTTTCTTCTGTTTTGAATTGTATAAAAGCGAGGAACATCCCATATTGATGATCATTTTGTCGTGAAAATTGGAAAGTGTAAGGTGAAATTCTGCTCGAAATTATACTCATCACAAATATCCAACGATTTTTATTTGGCGTTAACACAGGCGTATTTACTAACTACGGTTAGTAACTAGAGCTGTCATTTTTGAGAGAAACTTTATATTAATTACTTTTAGTGGTTAAATGGGCAACGGCGGCGTTCAAAATAGCTGTAATGGATATTAAGTTTCTTTAAAAAATGAAAGTTCTAGTTAGCAACCGAAGTTAGAAATTGTGAATGAATAAATGATTCGATTTGATTTAGAAATTATTTTACAATACAAATAATAACCGACTTCAAAAACACTGAAAATTTAAAAATAATATAACAACTAAACAACAAATAAACAAACGATGATCTCCTAGAAAGTCTTAAAATTTGGCACCGACTTCAATATAGAAGTGTGATGTTGTCTGTACCAATTCTTATATTATTTTTAACTTTTCAGTGTTTTTGAAGTCTTTATATGTGGTTTTTATTTTTTGTAAAATATTTTTTATTTTTATCTTTTTAGTGAATGAAATCTATTAGTGAATGGTGATCTGGTATTAAAACATCTTTATCCGTTCCTCTTAACTATTTTAGGGTTTCACTCGATTTTTATGGGATCCAATCATGGGATGCTGACTTTCGTGACCTTGGGACCATCCCAGGAGAATACTCTATCGAATACAAAAAGAATTTTGAAAATCGGTCCACTATTGGCGGACCAATTGCGTAACATAGACAAAAAAAAAAACAACGGATCGAATTGAGAACCTCCTTTTTTGAAGTCGGTTAAAAATAGGTCCGAGGATGGGTCAATAACTTACATTACATACATCAATTTTTAACTGACTTAAAAAAAGGAGGAGGTTCTCAATTCAATGCTTTTTTTCTTTTTTTTTGTGTGTATGTTACGCAATTACGCCGCCACTTGTGGACCGATTTTTCCGACCAAAATTCTTTTTGTATTCGATAGAGTATACTCCAAGGGAGGTCCCAAGGTCACCAAAGTCAGGATCTGATGATGGGATCCCATGAAAATCGAGGGAAACGCTAATTACCTTCGGTGAGCTGGTATTTCATTAGGGTTTTTTTCCCTAAAAATATATTCTCTAAAAAGTTAAAAATAAAATATTTATAAAAAATAAGAACCGACTTAAAAACACTGAAAAGTTAAAAATAATATAAGAATAGGTACAGACAACATCACACTTCTATACTGAAGTTGGTGACAAATTTTAAGACTTTCTAGGAGATCATCGTTTGACACCGACTTCAATATAGAAGTGTGATGTTATCTGTACCTATTCTTAGGCGCATAACACATTGTACCGAACACCGCTGCGGTGTACGGAGGGACGAAAACCGCATGCGGCTGCGGCGGCACGGAACCGTGCCACCGTACGGTTTGCTCCGTTACACCGTCAGGAGCTGCGGTGCACGACGACGCCCCGCAGCCCCCGCATCACCGCATTATCTATGTTGAGATCTATTAAGCGTATGCACGTCTTTTCTACGCAAAAATCCGTACGATACTACGGCACAGTGTGGCATACCACCGCATCACCGTCCGGGAGTGCGGTGCCGTCGCGCGCGCCGCACAACCGCACGGTGATGCGGTGCGAGTGTGTTATACCCTGCGGTTTTTGTATACAAATTAAGATTCTCTAGTCAAAATTAAAAACCGCAGCACCGCACACCGGAGCGGTGTCCGGTACAATGTGTTATGCGCCTTATATTATTTTTAACCTTTCAGTGTTTTGAAGTCGGTTTTTATTTTTTGTAATATTACATTGTTACAACAGGGGTGAAAGCAACTTATTTAGTCCCGAGACGGTGTTTGGCGCCCGAGCGTAGCGAGGGCACCAATAGCTCGAGGGACTAAATAAGTCTTTAACCCGAGGTAAACACTGTGCTTTTCATTACGAAAACAAGGAAAGTAAAAATAAAACAATTAATTAGCTAAAGATAAAATGTGTAAATTTTATTTTACATAAATCTACAGCTTCTGCTTTAGCCCGCTTTGTCTTATAAAATCAGGCGTTAACTCCATACCTGAATCAGATGAACTCATTGTGTTAATTATTAACACAATGTTATACAAATATAATTAACAATTAATACAAATCTCTGCTATATGGAACTCTACATAATTATGGAAAAAACGAATGATGATCGCATTGCCGCTTTCCCCCTTTTTTTGTTTTTTTTTTCTGTGGCCGGCCAGCTATCCAGCCATTACTTTTCATTTTCATAATTTAAAAAATGGTAAATATTTTGCCCAAATCTATGTTATTTTAAAGAAATAGTTGAAAATTAATTATAATAAAGTCATTAAATAAAAATATATATCCTTTAAATACTTAACATTGTGTTATTTCAATTTTACACCGAGCTGTAATTGAGTGGCTGTATAAAAAGTCGGACCATGGTTCAATAAAAATGTGAAAAAAGAACTAGTTTCTTTTTTAAAATTTGACAGCTGCTGTAGTTGAAAGTGATTCCCCCTAGGGCTGAAAAGAGTTACTTTCAAACCGCTCAACAGGCAACTTCAGACCTACTTTTCAGAGTATGAGTAATGAAAAATATTTTTTCATTACTACTCATACTCTGTACATGTACATAGGTATATATTACTTTATTTTATTTATAATATTTATGTACATAACATTATGTATATATCATTATCCAGTATTATTTTACCATTAACGTACTAAATCTACTTCCTTTTCTCTGCACCACCCAAAGGTTGACTGGTAGATAATGCCTTTGGCATTAAGTTCGCCTCTGTACACAAATTGTACTGGT
Organism: Schoenobius gigantellus; assembly: GCA_963935595.1. NCBI lineage: Eukaryota > Metazoa > Arthropoda > Insecta > Lepidoptera > Crambidae > Schoenobius > Schoenobius gigantellus. The sequence continues at coordinate 32,298,879 of OZ012553.1, forward strand.
AGATTAAATAAAACGCGGGCGAAGCTGCGAGTGGAAAGCTACTTTTAAAACTATAAATGCAGCGTTGTCCCCTGCGGCATTGTCCCGAAGATACTGGCAGCGTTGTCTCGCTGAATTGCTATATGAAGCTTTTGTTCTTAATCTCACTTGTAGGTAAGTGACTATAGGGCCGACTATGAAAACAGGCTGTGTTGGGAAATTCAGTTTATTCTGATTTCTTCAATAACAAGAAAACTACCTCTATTTGTGTATATAACGTAAGTTAGGCGGTGGGAGCTATCTCAGGTCCTACTACCGACCAAACCATGCAGTAAAATATCTGCCCCCGCGGGGAATTGAAGCCTCGAGCTTTAGATTTGAGACAATGCGTTCTCCACCATGGAGGCGCTTGCTCCAATGAATCGCTTTTATCGATGTTTTGCTTATGTTTCAAGCTTTGTGTCTCTACTAAATCATATTGCGTAGTTAAAGAATTCATGATAACAGTTCATTACGTCCCCACCGAGGGGCCCGAGCCTGCCCTAAGTTAGGGTACAACCACGCTGGCCCAGTGCGGATTGGTTGACTTCACATACATCTCAATATTACCTGGAACCGATTTCGTCTAGTACAGTTCGGTTTCAGACTTTCAGCGTTTATTTTTTCCATGCACGTATACGTGGAACGAACTCCCAGCTGCGGTGTTTCCTGAGCGCTACGATATGTCCAACTTCAAACGAAAAGCATTTCTCTCTAGGTAGGCAGTGACTGAACTGTGCCCCTGGCATTGTAAATGTTCATGAGCGGTGGTTGCTTAACATCAGGTTGGCCACTGGCTCGTCTGCCACCGTTCGCAATAAAAAAATCCTTTGAATTTCTTCGCAGGTTGCCTCAAGATGCTTTCCTTCACCGTAGGAGCGTCAGACAAATGTATAATATGAAATTCGAAAAACAAAAAACATATTGGTACATGACGGTCTCGAACCCTGGACCTCCCGATTGGAAGGCAAGTGCCGAGTCCACAGCGATACCGACGACCCTCCGACGTTAAAAAATTATGCCACTCCAAATGTGTTTACTTATCTAATTTACCTAAGTACTGTATTGCCTTAAATATTACAAAGTTTACTTTATATTCGAGCGCTTAAATCGAAGCCTTTTTTATTAATATAATTTAATTTCAGTCTTGGATAAACAGAATTTGATTGTTTTATTTGTTTTATTCTGCGAGGAACATATTCCACAATAACAAACACAGTAACGGAGTACGAAACAGGATCAATATAGTTACCTAGAGTGCGCCAAAATAATGGATTCCGCCCTACCGCCATTTACATAACAATCTATATGCCTCTTCCCGGGTTGCCTGCGGGACTCGCTCCTTTTCTGTCTAGCTGAGGACCCCTGCTCGGCATTACAGACACGCACATAATTTTTGCTTAAAAATCGTGTTGTGAATCGCCGAATCTTTTCGGGTTTAGTTTTTTATATTAAACTCGCCTCATAGTTTTGTTATCTGGTAGAGATTGCAATATTGGCAATTAGGCCGCCATTTGTTTATAATAGCTTCTAATCAAAAAGTTTAATTAATTATTTATTGGTTCTTGTTTTTTGTTAAGAGTTTAGAATTAACTTCAGATAGACTGCCTACGGTATCTCTTCTATTAGCAGTTTTCTATTTATGTCCTCAATTAGTTTTGTAAAAATGACAAAAGGTTTTATAGATGTTATCTTCAAAATAAATAAATTTGGTTAGCAAAAATATGATAACTTGAACAAACAGATTCAAAGGTTTTCCTGGGTTTCCCGGAAATTGAATTATGGTACTACATGGGAATGGTATTGGGCAAAAACGTTTAGAAACGAAAATACTGGAAAGCTCAATCTCACTTTTTATCGGTTAATGCATTTGCGTAACGTATACCTACCTACTCACAGAAACGTTTTGTACCTACCGCAAGCAATTTTTTTTCAAGACTTGATCTCAATGATCTATAATCCAAAACAACGTTTCTTATCGAGCTATTAAAAAGATTATATTGTGTGCACATCTCACGTTCAGTTAGACCCGTGTTTAATCCGTGCTCGTGGTTGAACCTCCCTCAACAATGATTACCACAACGACACCAGTCGCCTCGCATTACCCCGCCACGTTATAACCACAGATAACATAGCCCTACAGTCTGACTATAGCCGATAACTTAATAATGCATTCACTAAATAAAAGCTCAAATTTCGTAGCGATACATTGAGATATTTATCGAATTAAAAACTGAATAGGAAGGTGTCGGGTGATTGTAATGTGAAGCGTGTCCCTTCCCGACTCTCCTTACGACGGCGACATGGTATTTCAGATAAAGTTAAGTTACCTATCCAAGAGGATGATGGACATTAGAACGTTTTGGCGATTTAATAGAGGAGACAAAAAAATTTACCATGCGAGCTACTCTTCTCATAATTTATTTGCATAGATCTTATTATGGTTGGAGATTATGTATGTATGTACTTAAATAAATTGATTGTTAAAAAATGTTGACGTCGTTAATTGTCAATTATTTTACCGTTAACGTCAAAAACTGCTGTATTTACGCAACAAATTGATGCTCTTATTTGAAAACGGAAAGCTTTAAATGGAATATCCTTAATATCCTAATATTATAAATGCGAAAGTAACTCTGTCTGTCTGTGTGTTACGCAATCACGCCTAAACTACTGACCTGATTTAGATGAAAAAACAATGGCCAAATCGGACCTAACTATGGGCATAAATCAAATTTATGTTAAAAGATATGCTTTTATGAGTTAATTTTAAAAATGTAACTATTAAACCTCAAGAACTTCGAGTTTCAGAGAAAATAATGAATTCGTAAAATCAATTTTCTCGCATATGAAATCGTAATATAGTTTTTGAACGGTTTTCACGATAGATGATAGATCTTGAAAATGACGTCAAGTTCCGTTTCACATTCTCATAGAAACATTATATCTTCGCGCTTAATTGAAAAAAAGATATAAAAAAAACACTTAACAACATTAAAAATGTGCTTATTCTTTGAGAATAGTATTTTAACATGCTGAAACGAATAATACTAAGCAAACGATGCATAATTCAAAGTATTGGATCTTTTTTGGTGATTTGCGTGTAAAGGATCGTCACTGTCGAAATCGAATGACAGATCTTTCATTGATTTTACACTTCACCGTCAATCTTTGCGTTAGTAAGTACTGTGCGAGTTTTGATTCTCCTTTATGCTGTTTTTTGACCCCTATTTTGTTTCACGGACTCTCATATCACCTGCTTCTTACGACCATCTTATTATATTGATAGAAAATATTGTGTCTGGACGGGAAGCTATCACAATATAGTTTGAGTCCCAGAAAAGGATATAGGATAGCGTTTTTCGCAGAAATCACCCCTCAAGGGGGTGAAAAGGGGGGTGGAAGTTTGTATGGGGAATTAATAACCGCTTAACAGATTTAGATGAAATTTGGTATCGAGATAGTTTGAGTTGTGGGCATTAGCCGTTAAGGGGGGGGGGGGGGGGGCTGATGGTCCGGACACCTCCCATTGAAAATGAATATACACTAGATAGAATGAACTTTTCCTCCCAAGTAGATAAAAGGAGCAGGTTTTATATATATAATTTTGAGAGCCCCCCCCCCCCATCGAAAAGTTATACACTCCTATGGTTGTGGGGAAGGATAAAGAATAGTTTTTATAATCATTCCTAAAGGGTGTAAGGGGGGGGGGGGGGGGGGTAGAATTTGTAAAGGACTTCCGAATTTGTAAAGGATTTGTAAGCGACGAAGTCGCGGGCGTAAGCTAGTCTACTATAATTTATTTTAAATTAGTCAAATTACGAAAACAAACAAGACTCCTAAAGCTAATTGGTATTTTACGAGTACCAATTAGCTTTAGGAGTCAGAAACTTTCAAATTTTTCATTTTTTTTGTGTTTTTCGCGATTTATATCAGTTTCAAGTCCATAAGCTATTAAATATACTTAGTATATAATTTTATTTATTTATTTATTTTATTTATTTATTTGGTTGTCACAAAATCCACAGCTCTTGGAGGAAGTAAATAGCAAATTAAACTTAAAACCTACAGCCAATTAAGGATTTACATTTTATAAATTGAAACTTATCCGAAAAATTTAATAAAAAATAATTGATTGAATATGAAAAGTTTTAAAATATAATAATAACTATATAATAATCATAATCATAACTATAACAAAATCAAATAAAATTCAAAATAAATCAACATTAAAATACAATTAAAATTAAAATAAAATAAAAAATAATTAAATGTCAAACAAAATGTCAGTAGATAATATTTGTATGCATGTCAAAATTAAAGTTAAGTGTTTGTGCATGAGTGAGTGTACGCTTGTTTGTGTGAGAAAAAAAAAAGAAGAAACGTGTGAGTTTATGTAGAAAATCTGTTCGTATCTTAATTATTGTGAGAGTGAGTTTACAATCTCATGCCTAAATTTTGCCTTACTGTCATGAAATAAATCTGAAACTTTTGAGAAATCTCTGTTATAAGTATTCTGTAACCTATTAATGACGGAGTTCTGTGTATAGTTAGTTTTGGCGAACTGAACATGGAATAATGTTGTATGTCTTGTTCTTGTGGAAGGGGTCCTAAGATTGACCGTAAGTTGTGTGAGTTCGGAACAATCAATACAACCATTACAGATGTTGTGTAGAAACAGCATGTCAAGCAAACAACGTCGACTCTCCAATGTTAACAGATGGTGACGCGCACATGCTTCTGGATACTGCAGGTCAGTCAACCGCTGTCTATAGTTCAAGTGTTTGATGAATTTCTCTTGAATGGATTCGATTGCGTGCTTGTAGACATCATATTGAGAGTTCCAGACACAACTACAATACTCCAATATACCACGGACAAAAGAGTAATACAGCAACTTTACGCACATAATGTCCGAAAACGGAGCCACAGTCCTTAGTACAAAGCCTAGTTGCTTATAAGCCTTTGTAACAATATTTTTGATATGGTCGTTAAAGTTTAGTTTTGCATCAAGGAGCACACCCAGATCCCGAACTGAATTGGATCTTATAATTGACATGCCAGCAATAAGATAGGTAGTCGATAGTGGTTGCCTTTTGCGAGTAAATGTAATATGCAAACATTTCTCTCCGTTAATTTTTATACGATTTCTAGTAAAGTAACTACACAGGCTATTCAAATCCTCCTGTAATTTAACACTATCAGACTGGTTTCCAATCCTCTTGTATATTTTGGTGTCATCTGCATATATTAAAAAATTTGAATAGCGTAATGCATGCCCTATGTCATAAAGATAAACTGAATACAGTAGAGGACCCAGGATCGAGCCCTGCGGGACACCGGATGGAATAGCAATGTAGTTAGATCGATATCCACCCACCTGCACAGCCTGACTTCGGTTACGAAGGTATGACTCCACCCATCTCAATAGATTGCCACATATCCCCACCTCTTGGAGTTTTCGTAGAAGGATAACATGATCCACACGGTCGAAAGCTTTTTCGCAGTCCGTGTAGATCACGTCAACCTGCCCCCCACCTTCCATGTCATTGAGTACTTGACTTGTAAAAACTGCAAGATTAGAATTGGTAGAACGATTTTTCATGAAACCGTGTTGTTCGTCAGGTACCAGCCTACGTACAAAGGGGTAAATGTGATCGTATACAATTCTCTCTGCAATTTTGCCTAGAATGTTTAATTTAGATATAGGGCGATAGTTATGTATTAACGTCTTAGGCCCTTTTTTGTGTATGGGTGTTATAAGTGCTGTTTTCCATGCGTTTGGAAAGTAACCTTCCTGGAAACAGCGATTATAAAGATAAGAAACTGGAAACGATAGACTTCCGGCACATTTGCCAAAAAATATGGGCGGCAAAGTATCATTTCCCGGGCCTTTGGTGACATCTAGGCTTTTAAGTAACTTTTCGCAGTACTGGTGGTTAATGGTGAGAGTACCTAGACTATCAGTCTCAATGTTACGCGGCTTTGTAAGGGTTTCATCATATTTGTCGAGAGGTAAACTAAAATTTTTAGAGAAGAAATCGTTAAAGGCGGCGCAAATATCCGATCCGCCAGTGATACTACGACCGTCATACTCCATATGGCCCGGATAACATGAGTTACACTTCCTTTTCGACTTGACAAACCTCCAAAAATGCTTACTTGATGTTTTAATTATATTTTGTGACCAAAGGATGTAGTTATTATAACATTCAGTCTGCAACTTCTTCTGACGAGCCCTTAAAACCGAGAAAGAATTGTAATCCATCGGATTATTAAAACGCTTCCAGAGTGCATGATATTTAGCCTTTTCTTTAGTGACATGAATCAGGGCACGATTATACCACACCGGATATTGGTGAGTACCAGATACCTGTGTCTGAGGGACATATTTTAAAATCAAATTATTTACAAATTTATAAAAATTACTTATAGCCGTATCAATGTCAACTTTGTCAAGCAAGAATGACCAGTCACAGTTCGCAATTTCCATGTTCATGGCGTCAAAATCAGCTTTTCTAAACAAAAATTTACTATAAGTTTTTCGCTTCAAACTTGCAATCAATATATCATTCATATCAAATTCAAGAGAAGGGTGATAGTTGTCCTCGGACACAAGCGGGCTCAACGAACGACAAACATCAATTTCAAAGTTAGTAAATAATAGGTCCAAAGTCCTGTGACGTGTATTTAAAATTGTGTTGCATTGTTTTAAACCATTATAACAAAGTGAGTTTACTAACTCGGCTGCCACGGCTTGAACTTCAACTGAACCTTGGTTTAAAAATATCGGGTCAGTCGAACTCCAATTTATACAAGGAAGATTAAAATCACCGACAACTAAAAAATGATCGTTAGGATGTTCAATAAAAATGTCATTAAATGCATCTATGAAAGCGCGTATTCGATCTACAAGGTTTTAAAGTTTTACTTATTTTAAGTCTTACAAATAACGAAAACAGATAAGGCAGGTTCATCTATTTCATTATGATATTAAAGCTTTGAGTATAAAGTCTTAACGGAAGCTTAAGAAGTTTTGATAATTTATAAACACATAAACATGTCCTAAATTTTATGAAATTTGAAATATTGTTTAAAAATTCCGAAATCTTTAGGAAATTATAAACACCATCAATACCTACAACAAAAATCCGGATTAGCATAGATCTGCGTTTTCGACATATGGTACGTCACTTTCTTCTGAAACTTTAAAAGTAAATTTTTGTTGTAATATACTTTTTTTTTAGGGAATTTTGGTGACAATTGAAAAACTTATCACAGTTTCTATTGCGATACTTGTGGATTTTTGAGATAACTCTAGAAACATTTGTGTGTGTGTACCAAAAATTGATAAAATTTAATAATCGAGCAAAATTATCTGATAATTGTATCGGTTTTTATTTCATGTTAATTGAACGCCCTGAAACGATTCTGGTGAAAGCTTCAACATTGTGGACCCTATTGACCTCATTTGTTGCTTGCAACAAGCCAATTGTGAGTTGCGAAGTTGGATCTAATTTGTAACGGCGTAAGCTCTGTTTTGCTTTGCCTAGCCGCTATTTAATAGGGGTGTCGCTTCCCACCAAAACTGATTAGAGTCTCGTATAGCGACGAGCCGAGCGAGAAAATCGAATCTGAGTGCTATAATGGACTCCGCAATCATGTTACATGAGGATCGAGACATTCTGCGCCATTACGAATGTAAAATGGTGATTTGGATAATTCTATTGCGGAAACAGTTGAATTCGGGGTGTCTTTTAGTTGTCTAAACAGATCTTTGTGTCAGTTGCACAATGCATTATGTGACGATATGGCCGGAGATATAAGCCAGTTTTACCTCGACTTTTTAACACCTGAAGACTTGCCATCGATTAGCGTTGGATTACAACAATATTTTTAACATTGTTATTATGACGACAAATAAAAAGCCTTTTAGGTCTGTGGCGACGAAATAGGTTCGCTTTCCACTCTCATTTGGTTTAGAAAATATAAATTTGACAGAATGAATGTAAGAGAGAGAGAGAGAGAGAGAGAGAGAGAGAGAGAGAGAGAGAATTTTCACAAGCTCGTGAGCATAGCTGTTAAGAAATTTTTATTGCAAGCATATTATAATGTCAGCAATTTGTACATTACAAACATTACATAACGCTTTGTGTTTTGTTCACACCATCCGTAAAAGTGCGGGCAAATAAACCAGTACAATACGTATGGTCAAATCCATAGCATACATCCGCCTATTTATTTGTGTACGAATATTTTTACGTACCGATATAAAGGTGTTTCTTAATCTCCATGAAAGTTCAGGAACCTAGTTCTAAACTGATACTAAGACTCGACACAGAAAGCTGATGTCAGGGATAGCTCCTCTTGTCGAACGGTCTGAACATGATATCAGAGATTGGGACTCTGTAAGCAAGTGTTGAGCTGTTCAGTTCCATTATAGATTCTACGTCGCCTCCAAGTGGTCTCTTAAATGGCAAATTGCTTTTTGTTGCTGTTGCATTTGATAGATCGGAGTGTTCAATTATAGAGAACTGGCTATCTTATCGCATCTACGATTAGATAAGTAATGGTTTGTTGGAGCACAACCTATTAACATTAAGCCAAAAAGTCCATTAGGTTAAATATCATTTGTAATCGCACATTTTACAGTCTGAAAGTAAAAAACGTGCGTTCAAAAGTCACCGCTCTGTGAATTTTATGCCGCACTGACTGAGCTGACGAATCTGAGTGAGCGTGGAGGGCTTTATTTTTTAATTTTCTTTTTTTTTCGCCGGCATTAGCATGCGCCGTGCGCGGCCGTAACCGCGTTATGGAGTCGTCTGGCTACGTGCGAGTTGCGAACTTGCGACGACACAATGCCGAGGGCTCTCGTCATCTACTTGACTGTGTAACTTCGTTTGCGAGCTGGCTGCGAGGGGGCGGTTACTGTCGATGGATTTGGCCACTTCTGTTTGATAATTTTGCAGCAAAACGCAGCCAAAAATTTATAAGTCATGAGGCTTAGGTGCGTTTATTTTGTATTTTTTTATGTATACTTACTTATTTAGCAAGAATAAACATTATTATATTATACATGTCATTGAAAAGGAATACCATCATCGCCGAGCCAAAAAAAAATTGAGCGAGACAACGAAATGTGGCGAGCAAGTTCCTTTTTAATAATGCTAACATCCACTAAGATTAGGCTTTTTGGAAATTTAACCTCGATGGAGGTAAATAAGGGGCACGTCTATATGGAGCTTCGTTAGAAAGAAAGAAAGATAGAAAAATATTTATTTCATATCATATCAAACATATATCTCTTATTAGTCACGACAAGGTTACAACCCAAATAAGACAGTAAGGTGTTGGATGTGACATAAAAAGTGTCCCACTCAGTATAATAATATGTCAAGATACTGTACGCATCTTGACGCTGGTCTTCCGAGGTATCCCTACCTCTAGGTAAACGCAGTTCCATTGCTCTGTTCGAGTACGGTCAGTTGGGCCTAAAACTGATTAACAACGATTTGAAATACACCAAGTGTGCTATACTTTATAAAAACACCCAAAATTTTTGATCCTATGGACAAATAGGTGATGCAAAAGGCTATTAACTCAGAATAATTTAAAATCTAATCTTAGCAGCAAGACGTGACAATTACGAGTACCTCATACTTTAATTTTGGAGCTAGATAATTTTTTTTTGTATGTAGGCTAATAATTAGAAATAATCCCAAACAAGTTGAAAAATGAAAATCAATACTGGAAAAAAAGTCGTCTCGGGCGGGAATCGAGTTCGTGTCTTCAACATACCGTGTTCACCAATTGGGCAAGCGTGGAATTACGCTGATCTTGAAGACGGTTTTTTTTTCTAAAAGTTTTCCGAAAAATATTCATAATGTTCAAGAATATAAGCAACAAAAGTCCGTTAAACTCCAGTGTCGTCGGCTCCACCGGTTTCCTGCAGGGGTGCGACACGCCGAGAGTCCGTAATAGCTATTATGGCGCCCCTACAAAAAGATTTATTTAAAATGTTATTTTACACCCGGCTATGTGCTGCTTTTGTATCAATCGTCATTCTATGTGCGGCGACAATGTGATTTTGGGTAACGAGTGTTGTTCCGAATTTGATCCTTATTCCTTTGACGGGTTTAATGGCACCCGCCATTTTGTAGTTACGTGATAGGGTGTGCGATGCAAAGCTGTTGACTCGAATAATTGAGTTAGATCGAGTGCTTATGAGTTACCGTAGCGCTTATATCGATTAATTTCAATAGCATTCATGGTCGTACTGATATTATGACGTAATGACGGTAATTTAACTGCCAGCTCATCAAAACATTGGCTTCTCATTGGCTACATGTAGACGAACCACAAGCTGGACCTGCCGATGGAAATTTGACAGGCGTGTGTGGGACTCCTCGCAGAGTGCAGAGTATACCCAGCACTGCATTGATCTCGACGTCCATTTTGTCCATAGGCAGGATGATCCAGGGTCGGGAAAGTCCCAATTATTTTATTGGGACTATATTCTTGGATAGCCCGGTTAGTTACCCGGGCCAGGTCTTAAAGTCTATGGAGAAAATACGAAATTGTTAAATAAATTTTCTTATTCCCCATGCACATTTTTTTCTCAGACTCGAATCAACTATTATTTTGTATCGAGGATTTCAAACAATGCCGAATTTTCAATGACGCGATAATTTTTATATGACTCTATGTTAACATACCCATATTTTTAGGATTCGGCTTCACAGAGTATGTATGTATCAAACAACCTTTATTTTTGGTACATAATAATTAAGCATAAAAGAAGATTTTGTGCTTAAAAGGTCTCCACTCAGTAAACGACGTGACACTCGTGACAGAGTACCAACTGCCACGACACTGATTTTCTGTGAAAATATTTACTTAATAATCAGTAAGTACTTAATACAAATTAAAAAAACTGGCGTTACTTCGCCGTTCATGATACAGCACCTGAACAGAACAAATAGATTAACAAAAGGCGTTTGACAGAATCTCCCAAAAACGAAGCGAGGCGGTAATGAGCGAGAAGAAAGTTTGTCCCGCAGTTGGAGAGGCGGCGTGACAGGCAGGTGCCGCTCAGCGAGTGGCTTCGTTAGCCCGAGTGCCATCACGGGCGGCAATTAGAACGAAAGCCCCCGACTCTCACAATAGGGAGGATGTCTATTTTCTTTTAAATGACCGACACGTAGGTTATTCATGTTGGACATTGTTGGACACCTATCTCTCTTTTTTTTACGTGATCAGAACAATACAAAACTTGCGACGATACATTCTAGTTCAAATTCAATATCGTTTAATCAATTGGATTTTTACATAATCACGTCAAAGAAGCTACGCCAATGGTTCACAAGCCCACGGCGGGAGACGTGTAAGGTGAAGTTATTCCCAGTTTGATTGCAGCTCAAACCGGGAATAAGAGAGATAATCTGAGAGCGTTAATTTTACTTAAAAGATTGGATAAGCGTTAAGATTCTTATGGTCAATTGTACTAACCTTGTCTTAGCTAAGACAATCCTAAAAAGAATGTTATGTCACTTCTTGTGTTAAGGCGCATAGTAGGGTTAATCATAAAAAATCACAGCAGAAAAAACCGGTTCTTTTCATAAATATTGAATAAAAACATCTTTAAAAAAGATATGTTATTATTCAGCGCATTCTTTAGAGGATGGTCTTTTTAATTTTTTGATAAATTAATTAAAACTTGGTTAAATGTGACCCAAACATGCCTCGATTTTAAAACTTTAAACCTAATTGCGTCGTAGATATTAGGTTAAATCATATACTTTCATTTTCAATAAATAAAGTGAACAATATTCTAGAGGATGGTTTTTTTAGATTTTTCTTTTCGCCTTTATTAATTTTTAATTGAAATAATTCATCTTAAGCTTAAAGGTTTGCTTAAATATTCCCCTCACACTCACTCACTCCTATGTAATCAATGCGGGACGATCGACGCAAGGTCATTGGGAGCACTATGCGCCTTAAATGAAAAGAATGTGACAGCATGCCACTTAAGATCGTCCTAAGCTAAGACAAGGTTAGCGCAATTGGCCATTAGTTTTACAAACATTCATAATTTTTGATTTGGTTTATTTAGGTTTATGCTTAAAGTGGACACTTCAAAGAATTGATTAGGTACACCAAATAAAATATTTACGTAACTAAATGATCTAAGACGTACACGTAACGTCTCTACTTACGTAAGATAAAAACAATCTAATTGATAAGCTTTTTTCAGGGATCTAATTTTGAAACTAATTAAGTATACAAAATAAAAGTTACGTCTCTATTTTTTAAAGGCTCGTGTTATTATTATGGTATTTGTAAGTTATGGTGACTGAAAATATAATATATGGGCATATAACGTTACGAGTTTATTAGTGTTAGGCCACCAGGATCACCACCACCACTACCAACACCAGTAAGTTCATCAGAATCCCCAAACTAACTTTAGGCTGCATCCACAGTTTAAGCAAAAAAAGAAGATTTAAAACATGACAATACTTTATTTACTAAGTTACAAAATGTAAAATGATGATAGGAGTACCTATATTCTTAACATCATCATTTTGGAAATGTATAAAATGTTAAAGTTATTTATAAATGTTGTCATTACGAGTATGATGAGCCATGTCATTGTCAAAGCGTTTTAGACGGGCTACTCTCTATCGCTATCGTCATTGTTTTGTGTGCGTTGTCTATCGTGCATTGCTGCGTGCAGCCCGCATCATTGAGAAACACGCGGTCTCGCATCATATTGTACAGCGCTCGACGGACACGTAACTTCAGCAGTCACGGAGTTAGAAAGTAGTCCGACATGTAAAGCTTTACGCGACGCTTCAGAGATGGCGCTACTGGTATCGTAGAGTCGTAGGTCTGTGCATTTTACTACAGATGATAAATTTCACAATTTTAAGCATTACTAGTTAATATTTTAAAGTTATGAAATTCTGTAATCGAATGATCATTATTTACTTCACATAGTATTTGTGGTTATTTTAATAGTATTTTTTCTAATGCTGGAGCTTAATCTGCCTTAATAAATCTTTTGATTTAGATAGGTAGGTACCTAACAAAGCTTCTAATTTAAGAAAATGAGACCATATTAAAAAATAAAAATTAGCAGAGCAATTCTTCAATAGAGGTTATAGCGCAAAATGTTAAACAGTTCTGTTAGGTTATCACTCAAATCGAAAAAATGTTTTGTATTCTTTACATAGGAACTTATTCTTACTAGTACATTACATACACACGTATTCAGAAACAATTTCAAACTGAGGAAATATTCACAGAGAGTTTTAAACGATTTTCATGTTTAGGTACTTGAAATAAGTACCTACTTACCTAACTTCCCGTTACAAATGTTGGATTATTTTACATCTGTGTATTAATTAGCTATCTTAACCACAAGCCAAATCTGATAGGCGGGAGAATATATCGGAAGTCACCATACAGCAAAATGTCCGCGTTGACTGGACTATAATGTTAGTGTTATGTTAACGCTTGCGACCATTGATTTACTACCAAACGTAGATAGAGCACTTCATACAAAAACGCGCTTGAAATCTGTCACCTAATCGACTATACATTTGTACGCTGTTAAATAGGTAGTTGACTATGCACACCCGAATTAAAATTACCATAAAGAAAGTACCGTATTTATCGAATTCAACCTTATTCTTTATTATTACGGCAACTATTTGAAGTACAACCGTGTGCAGTTACATCATTTCATACTTAGCCACATTAAATTTGACGTTTTAGTAATTGCTACAAGAAAATATCAACTTTATACTCTCAAACATAATGCTCAAAATTGCTTACCCAACCCATGGAAAAGAACTGCACGAGGCCCGATTGGGCAGTTCTTCACCGGCCCACTTTTCGAACGTTCATGCGTTATCTACGTTTGGTAGTAAATCAATGCTTGCGACGTAAAAGCGTTATTATTGCGTTATTATTGAACGCGACAAAATAACTGGCTATGTCCATTTGCTACGAAAGTTATTTACAATGTCACGTGCAATTAACACACTAACTTGTCGGCCGCTTATTTGTGACTAGCTTTCCGCTCGCGGCTTCGCACGTATTATTATTGTTTTCCAGTGGGAATTTTATATTTTCCCGTAGGAAAATTATTTTTGTAGCTTAATATATAGAAGACTGTCATTTATATTTAGGAGCTCGGATAATAATTTTCATAGAAATTGGTGCAGATTTTAAATATTTTCCATAGGAACTTTCAACCCCTATTTTGCACCCTAAGGATTCCAACAAACCAGAAACACGTGTTCAATGAAATGATTTTAAGAGCATATAAATCTCAAGTTGTATCAAAATCGTTGATAATTTAAAGATTTTTCCAAACAAACTTGCAACCCCTATTTCATCCCTTTAGGATATTTTTTTTTAAATCTCATCTTAGTGTGCATCCGCATTTTGAATTAAAACAACTGTCCAAATTTCACGTTTTTACCATTCGTCTATAGAAAAACATGGTACCTACATGGCAGGATCGATCGCGGGCCTCCCTATTCTACTCCTGACGCTCCTACGCTCCTACGGTGAAGGAAACCATCTTGAGGAAACCTGCATACACCTGTGAAGCAATTCAAAGGTGTAGGTATGTGAAGTCAACCAATCCGCACTGGGCCAGCGTGACTTGACTAAGGCCTAATCGCCCTAACATAACTAGTTAGGGTAGGCTCGTGCCCCTCGGTGGGGACGTAAGTATATGGGAACTTCTACTTTTATAGGTATAGATGTTAATATTATTGCGTTATTTAAGAAGTTACTGCCCATTGTGGAAACCAAGCATTAGGATAGGTGCCTATGTTTTTCACGTTGGCATTTTTGTTTACGATATCTATTAAAGGTTGGGATTTATTTACTCAATGACTACGAACAATTTGAAAAGAAACAAAAACATGAGCAATAAACTTACATTTTAATTACGTCACTATATGGTGCAAACTTCATAATACTCGTAGGCAGCAAGTATGTAATATATATACCTACAATATAAGAAAAACCACAAAAAAATATTAAACGAAAAAAGGATCTGTAAGTATGTGATAGAAAAGCAAAGAAGAAAGAAATAATGAACTAAGTATTGTTTTTATTATTACAATTCATGATTTTTTATAACCACAACCGTCAGATTTAAGAAATTTTACCGACCTAATGGCATCATACAATAACAAATATGAGCCCTACATAAGGATGTCATTATTAAATCACATATAAGAAGGTGTTTTAACTTTTCTGATCAAGAAACGAAGACAATTTACTTACTTACCGAATTCTCTTGATAAGTAGCACTGATCAAAAACAACAACTTCTCCCCTTCGACTCAACCGAACTTATTGTTCGATAGATATTGTAAAACGTTACAACACTATTCTCATTTGAATGCCGTGTGGTATCTTTTCACAAATCTTTAGACTAAGTGCTCGCTAACGCGTCTATTACAACAGCCGCGATTTATCACTATAGATCTGCAAGATAAGAATAACAACTCATTGGTACTAGTAATGCGGGTAGAAACGCAGGGCTTTCGAGACCTAGATTTTGTTTGTTTCGTTATTACGTTTGAGTTGCTAGGGTTGTCACATGACGATCGTGGCAGGCGATGGTCGACTTCTGCGAATCTGTTGTCGCGCAGAAGGAGACAGCCGAGCGCAGGAGGGAGGAGGATCCTCTCGCAGATGCGAGAAGGCGTCGGAGGACAGGGCGACGGAGGAGGTGGTTCCACCAGACTTCGCTGCCCTAGTGGGAGCCTGCGGGTAGTCGTCCGTGGGGTGACGGCTGCCTGCATTGCACAGGTTCCTGCGCCGGTGGGGGTGCTCCGTGGGGTGTACGGACCCTCCATGCCTCTGACGCACAGAGAGCGGTGTGCCTGCGGGCGAACGCCGGGCGGGGAATGACGGGGATAAATGCACCAGCGTGCAACTCCCCCTTCCCCGCCTACCTGGCGAGCTGCTGAACCCCGGGGTGGTTTAGTTGGTAGGTCGGCGAGTCACCTTCTCGTCCGGAGTCCAACATAACCCTGTACCCCCCAGTGCAGGGTATCCATGAGGATTCCCCCCGAAATCAAAAAAAAAAAAAAAAGGGGTTGTCACATGAGTGCATTTTTTATTTTTAAATTTTTGTCTTGCAGTATATTCCTTTTTATATAGGTAGTCAGGTATATTTCTCGATGCTTATGACTAGTGAATATCAGGGTATGTCTAGACATCGGGTCAACCAGTCGCTGACGCTGATCCACTGAAAGTCGTTTTCCCACTAAACCTAAAATTTCGTATTTTGTAAGTATTTTATTGCTTTTCTGTAATAGTAACATTTGTCACAAATGTCAGTGTTAATGTTATACATTTCTTTTGTGGAAAAATCTAGGACTTACATATAACCATGTTACGGGAACTGACTATAATTATTTTTTGGATTAATTAAGAATGTTTCAGCTTATCATCACTAATTCTATGAGTTTGATTATGATACACAAACACTCAGTCTTGTATCACAATCGGTTACAGACTGAACGTGAACATGGTGTGCTTCTGACGTGCAATCTAGCGTTAAGGTGAGCGACGGTAAATTGGGTTGATTGGGTTGTAGGCATGGGTAATATCAGATTTTCGCTGTATTGTATCGCATCTATATATCGGTTTTGAATATCAGATATTGAAACTATATATTTCAATATCTATATATTGGTCGGAATCTACGGTACTCTGAAACCTAGATATACCACACAATGTCACATCGTACACATATTTTTAAATATTTCGGTTTTGTGAATAAATTTTGAATGATATCTATGAAATTCGACCGTCGACACTGAGAATTTACGTTGCAAAACATAAGGTCTAAAACTAATTTGACATTCATTGAAAGATTATAGGTAATAAATAAATAGTTTCAGAACACTTGAGTCAAAGTAATACCATACTTTTTTGCAAATAATTAACTTTAGATTAAACCTTATTTTGTTGCTAATAACGTTCAATCTAAAACGATACGCTCATTCGTTCTGCCAACATAACAATATTTCTCGCTCGCTCATGTATATATTGTTAAACTGTGGCTCAGTCGTATCTATGTTTTTAGTCAGATTTCCGAGTATCATAGATTTTTTGGGTATATGCGTATTGTTTATTACTTGATTATGGCCGGTCGGTGAAGTCGTGCGATATCCAATATATAGTTTGTTCGCCGAGCGATATATAGATATTAGATATTGTGCCGGTACATAGATATTGTATCTGTATACGATTTGTATCGCCCACTCCTATTGGGTTGAGTAAAATAACCTTATGTAGCCAAAGTGGTATATATTGGTCTCATATAATTTCATTGCCAAAAGAACTAAGATGTTTAGATTTGTTTTAATGTGTATGTTGTTAGTACTCGTGCAAATAAAAGTCTGTTTGTACCTTCTTTGGAAACAGAAAAGCGTACCGACATAATTTGTTAGACAGCCCTAATAAAAAAGTAACTCGTATACAGGCTGTAAAATATAAGCGTTGTGCGGAAGCGCACAGACTTCCGCCGAAGACAAGGCTTGTCTATGCCTCGGTAGTTGCTAGGTCGTCGTACCGAGGTTTCCACCACGTTGAGAACCATAAAAAATATTGATTAATAAGTCTCCCACATGTTTATCTAGAAGGAAAGAACATGTCCTCGATTTGGCTTAAAATATCATCATTAATTAACCAACATGTTTCAGGTATTTTTGTAAAGAGTACTCGAAAATTTAGTTTCGAATAAAATTTAGGTTTGTTTTTAGGCCTGCAAATTCGAAAAAACAGCAATTTTTAAATTAACTTTCATAGTATGTAAGACAAAGTGATTTTTGTATGGATATGGTTTCCACAAGTTACGGAAACGAGTCACAAACGAAAAAATATAAGTATCAAACGCAAAAAAACGATATGATAGTGACTTTCTGACAAAAACTCACCTAAATTACATTTTCAATGTTTTATCAAGATTTACGAAAAACATGGCTGTGAGGACTTAGCCCCTTTGTCTTCTTTTGAAGAAGTGACAGAGTCAATGTCCCTTGTTTATTAAATTCAATTAACAGTAATTTATTTTGTGATTAAATTGATCGCGATCGCGATTATTTTTATTTTATTTTATGCAATCACAATGCATCACAATACTTAATAAAAGGAAGTTGAAATGTGTACCTAATGAATTAATGCTTACTAAAACCATAGACGAAGAATAAGTTTTATATCATCCTTGCTAAAACATATTAATTTACATATTAAAAATATGACTTTTGTTACGTTTTGTGTTTTAACGCTATAGGTAGCAGGTACCAACTATTATATGGATTGTTTTCACCTAGAATACAAAAGTAATACCTATATCTAATTACTAAAATAGTTTGTGGGTTAGATAGATAGCTAAAATTAGAAACATAGACACAGATAACATAATACTAGTACATAGAGTTCTATTAATGTTGAAAAGAAAACATTTTATTTGTTAAGTAGACAGGTATTCTCTGGCATATTCCATTGACGAATGCACGCGTCAGAATAGACGTTGATGTTTTAAAACTACCAGTAGCATCTTCATAAATGATACACAATAAAATATCCACACACGTAACTTAACTACCTATGCGTAAGTACCACTACAAATAAAATACACACGCTTATGAATTTGACAGTCAATATTTTTCTTTTACAATATTATTATTCGAGATTAGGGATATTGTGGAGCAGTTTATTTTTCTTCGTTATACAACTGGCTAGTCCACAAAGAGTTTTGATATCAATATTCAAAACACGGTGTTCGGTCAGCGCTGGGCAGTTTTGGCGGTATTGTCTGTGGTCACGTCCGCCATTGTTGCGCCGCGCCAGATGAACGGTACAGCGATTACAATATTGGGATGCTGTGTTATTTCAACTGGCCGGTGCGTGATCTCGCTTAACTAAACACTTTTTCACCTAATTGGGTATTTGGCGTGTTATTTTTAAAGATAAGTACTGAGTTTTAAGTAGTATATACTGTTACATACGTTATATTGTATTTTTTATAAGCTTTCTATTAGTCGGATTCTATTATACTTAGTTGATATTATTGTACAGGTTTTTTGCAAAATATTGTAATAGCATTATAGTTAACAAATGATAGTAGCTAAAAGTAGCTAGCTAATGCAACAAATATTGAACAAGTTTTAATGAAGAGCTTTCAAAAAAATTTTCAGAGTGTAAATATTTTAGTGATATGATAGAATGGGCTACGGTACTTACGAGTATTTCTTACTTGCTATACCTACCTACGAGAAGCTGACAAAGTCCAATTAAAATAAATCCTGTCTTTGGCTTGGCATAGGTTTACCCTATATATCCCCACAAATGGTTTTTTTCTTCGGCTTGATGTTTGCATACAAATAATGTAGAGTCATGTATTAAAAGTTTATAAGTATACCTATAATAGATATAATAGTTCAATAATTTAGAGAGATAACATTTTTGTTCAGTTAAGATAGCTTTATAATTGCTTTTACCATCAGTTAAGAGCCTTTATAAAAACCAAATTAAGTGAAGATAAAACGATTTCACTTTAATTAAATACAACTCGGATTATTTTCAAATTAAGAACGCGTTCTAATCATAGGCAACATTTCCCACTCTTTTTAATTTTATTTTTACGGCTCTGGTATCACCCATTTGGCCAAACTTTAGTAATCCAACTCTTTCTAAGTATGCCATAGACAGCAACGCGCGTGACGTTCTCGTGACGTGCCTCTGTATTGGCTATGTGCCACTTAGGCGTACTTCGTATCGATTACAATATGTGTTCTTTCGTGGGTGGACTTTAGGTGTGCATGACATGGATACTGCCCTACTGGGCGGGGTCGCACCCAGCCAATCCTGTAACTGATACCTTACTTCTTCTTAAAACCCAACACGCCAATATAAACTGTAGCCCGAACAAAATAGAGCTTGAGTTCGCGTTTCACTTCAATCCCATTTTGAAAGCGATACCCTAGTTTGTCATGTAACTTTAAACGGTAATAGACCTTCTGGCTTGGCGTTTAGGTTCGGTTTTAATCATTGGCATCGTGTAATTGATATGATTGGCCTAAACTGCCTGTAATTTAGAATGATTGTTCGTATTACATAATATAAATAAAACGTTAGCTTCACAAATGTTATATTCTTTTGTGTATATCTAAATTGAATGGCGTAAATAAAATGTATACCTATGGTTCAATAGTATATCAAATTAGGGATGATTTTAAAAAATACCAAGTAATAATCTTTTAATTTAGATAGAAGTGAATTGAATTTACAGAATTGTAGAGTCTATAGTTTAACCTTAAAAGCTTTTGATTTAAATTATCTATCCAAGGTAGACTATAATTAAAAATATTGCATCATTATTTGAAATAAATTATTGCATGCTATTACAGTTATCACAATTAAAAAATAGCATGCAATTCTTTGCAAAAATATGGGCCAATGGCATACCTACTCGGAACCCGTAACACCGGTTCAGCCATTCTGACCTCTGATGTACCGGTCCGTGGCATATTTTAACTCTAATATATTTTTTAACGCTAAAGGGAGATCTTTGCATATTTTTGTAGTTGATAAAGATTTGACAGAGGAAGATAAGTTTGGGAGAAAGATAAATTGTTCACAATTTTCTTTCAACAATCGAACTTCTATCGAAAATCAAATATGCTTTTGGATCATTAGCAAATCACAAGTCATAAATTATTAGATTCTGTTACCGTCATGGACTTTTATGTAAAAGTAGAGGTGGCGTTTCATTAAGAATTCCAAAAATATTTTAAGATATTTAAAATTGAATCATGTAACGGTATTGTCGAGAAATAATGTTTTTTTTTACCTGAGTAAAGACATCAGGATTAATACTAATAATACGTACAGACTATGAATAAACATTGTTTCCTTCGTTTCTACTGGGTGCTGGCGCCATTTTTTTATGGTTTTTAACCTGAAAAGTATAAAGGTGTAGGTAGCAGAATCTGATGGCAAATGTAGAGCTGAAATTTCTTTTATAAAAAATATTAGGGTAGTTATTAAAAAAAACTTTAAACCACTATTGTTAATCTATAAATTATTAGTGGTCTGAAGAAATTATAATATTATTAAAGAAAATAAATTCGTTTTCATTACAGTAAATTCAGCTCTACATTTGCCATCAGATTCTGGTACACGTATAGTGACGTATTTGTAATAAGTTGGATATCGCGAATCTTGTCTCCTCGCAATGTAAGTGTAGACACGTCCCTAACCTACTAACTTTAACACGTTCACGTGAACATGCGATTATCTGAACTCAAAGTCATGCCGCACATATTTTTTCATACAAACAGAATCGACGCCCAGAGACGGTCTGCCAGTGCCGTCTGCAGAGCACGTGACAGTAGTTCTATGTTATAAAGCACTGACGTCCTAGGACGCGGGGCGCTTTTCCTCGCACAGGGGACAGGGGCTCTATTTTTTCAATCATTCGTCAGGCGTCGAGTGCTCGTCCAGCATCGTTTGCGTTCGTTTTCTGCTGATTTTTTTGTGTTTTAGATGAAAATCAAAATAATATTGATTTTCGGTATAATACTCTAATGATTTTCATGGCATACGAAACGAAAATCAAATGAAATTGAGGTCACAGTCGACGTTCGAGGAGCGTTCGATGCCAACAAATTTTTCAAAAATAGGGCCCCGGGTCTGTAGTAAAAGGTTTAATGACACAGTTAGCACTTACCCTCACTTAGACTTATTTTGCACCAACCCCTCCGTGGCTAGACGTCTACTCGCGAATAGTTTTATGTCTCCTACTCGTGGACCGCTATTTGCTATTTTTCTTATTGTTAATTTTTTTTTATATATTATTACCTAGTCCAATGAAATGTCCTTTAGCTAGTTATTGGTCAAAAACTAAAGGCTTTTTTTAATTTATTTAGTCCTTGTGACATACGTAATGTATAACATATATGCTGTTTGTTTTCCATTAAATATAAAATAAAATAAAATAAAATAGTAGCCAGGCGTATTCCGAAGCCTTGCCATAAGCCAAACCGAGCAAAAAACTTCCACCTCCATAGGAATCGAACTCTAGACCAGTAGATTAACACCGGGTGGTCTCAACTACCATACTACGGAGCCGAATGAAAAGGTTGAAACCAATTCGAAAAATTTAACATAAAATATATTATTATGCTGTTACATACCTAGGTACATTTCCATGATTTTGTATGTTTCTGTTGATTCTTTTTCGACATCAGACTTGGTTCCAGTGAAAGTTGATTATTTTTTAATTGTCCAAATAACGCTAAGGAATAACGTCTTTAAAAATAAAAATGAACAGTTTAATGTAACACTTTTGTATACCATTTGTTGCCCGCGGGTTTGTTTGCGTCCAATGCAGTAATATCGCGAGTAATATCGGTAATATTACATTCTCTAGGGAACTCATTTAAGTTCAGGATATAAAGCCTATTTCCGTCCGCAGGTTAAGCTATCTGTATAATAAATTTCATTAAAATTGATTCAGCTGTTTAGGCGTGAAAGAGTAGCAGACATACAGAAATCACAGATAATATAATCAGAAACACAGTTACTTTAGAATTTATAACATAAGTAAGGAAATAGTAGAGATCAGAAGCTGAGGAAAACAAAACAATCCAGTCTACAAGTAAGTATAAATTAATACTTTGAACCCTTGTTTGTCATACATTACTCAGTTACATTACCAGGAAGGAAAAATATTCTTTGCACAAAACCAGGTACCTAGTGTACTTAGACCTACTAAGAAATATTTGCTCTTTTGGTAATTATATTGCTACTTATAGACAAGCATGTAAATATTTTTCCCCCATTACTTGGTTTTTTGTTCACGAATTCGTTGTTCCTTGTGTAAACTAAGGAGGCTCTTCGACATTTCTCTATAATAAAATTCTCGAATTCTATTCTATTCGTCCGAAGGCGCGTCGGTGGCGCTGTGGACTCGACACTTGCGTTCCAATCATCAGGAGGTCGGAGTTTGAGACCGACATGTACCTATGTGTTTTTCGTTTCGAATTTCATATTATGTACTTTTTTATTTGACGCTCCTACGGTATAGGAAAACATCGTGAGGCAACCTGCAAACATTTGCGAAGAAATTCAATGGTGTATGGGAAGTCGACAAATCCGCACTGGGCCAGCGTCGTTGACTAAGGCCTAATCACCCTAACATAGGGTAGGCTCGAGCCCTCGCTGGGGATATATATGAGCTGTGATGATGAAAAAAAATCTCATTAATAAAAATCTGCCGAGCCACAGACTGCTGCAAGTCAAAAGTTTTAGTGTTTGTGTTTGGGAGGTATGTTAATAACATTATTGAAAATTGTTTAAGTATTTCAATTTATTTATTTTATCTCAATCAAAACAAAACTATACATATTTTGGTAAACTAAATTTGGTAAACAGTTTATATAATAACGTGTCAGTTCGCTCGTGACCACGGCCGCAACAAGGCGACCGAAACGTCGAGTATTTCGAGAGTTACTATGCTAATATTGTGCGCGTTTAGACCCTACGTAATTAACTAAGTCAGTTTATATAAATCCATAAGCATATGCTCACATTGAACCCTAACATGTATGAAAAAACCTAATTTCAATCTGAATTTATTTACTACACAAAATCTTCTCGCTTTTGAATTTATTTAAGTAAACACTTACATTTCGTAGGTGCATTGTTTACAGTATCACGTTAGGTATTTTTTTGTCCATCGGAACATATAAAAAAATCATTAGCGAGGGGTCGCCGCGCCGCACCTGACGCCGGAAGTCATTAGTAAATAGATGGACACAACGAACCACTGATAACACCCCACTCTTCCCGAAATTACTTGAAACCACTCTAACCCTGTCACCGTTAAAACAAGCTTCAATAACCTGAACTCTACTGCATCACATTTAAAGATCAATATTGCTTCCACAAGCTGATTCCACCGCAAAAGCATTTTGTCGGGTGTTGTATAAAAAATGACGTTGTAGGCAACACCCTTCTGTGTGTTCTATCTATTGTTACGATCTTATTGAGACGATGGAATTCCCTAAAATGTAAAAGATAAGAATTTACTTTTTTTTGGCGGGATTAAAATGGATATTCTGTGAGTCAGATCTGGGCATTGCTAATCCAGGGGTTATATTTTGAGCAAATACTTTCTTAGTCTTCTTTTGTAGTATACAAGACGGTACTAAGAGCGATAATCTTGGACGATAATTCGTGTTTGAGGCGAAAATCTGGATATTTATTCGTTTTTAGGGTTCCATACTCCAAAAGGAATAAAATCTCTTTAAAAAATAATTTTAAAAACAACCTTTTGTTTATGCTGCAAAAAGAGGAAAATGTCTCAAGTTACTCGTCAATACGAATCAAACGAGCCCAAACTCGATGGGGTTATATCGTTTTATTGCGAAGTTCCTATGACCACCTTTTAGCTGCAGCATCAGATTAGTTCCATGTCATTATAATATTGCATTGACACGCGATTTACATATGCATGCAAAATTTCAGTTCAATCCGAAACCAGAAAGTGGGTTAAATTTAATTTGCAAGATTTCATTACAGACACCGGGACAGGTGAAAGTAAATAAAAGCTTGTAAATAAAATACGGAACCTTTATAGGATCATTTCGTTGTTCATCTGTCTGTCTGTCAAGCCCCTTTTTCTCAGGATCGCTTATAAAGATATCAAAATTTATATCAAATTTTTTCTTAGACAATAACCCACCTAAAAACAGTAAATGTGTAGTTAAGGCTCGCTAGATGGCGTTAAGAGTACTGAATCGGAACAAAAATATGACTGATTCAAGCATTTAACTCTGTGGGCTGACTATCACAATAAAAACATTTAAACGTAGCAATAGATAACTACTCTTTAGCGAGTGACGCCATCTTAATTTCTAATTTTGACATCCTAAGTTACAGCTTAGGTATGTTACGATATCTGCATTACCTTTGCGTTACGGTAACTAAAGGGATGCTGGATGAGTAAAAATAATTGAAAGGAACTACTTTTGTCTCCGTTGCTGGCAGCATTCGGCAAAATGCAAAGAGGATGCAATCTTGTTTTTGTCAGTGTGCTTCGTCCTGTGGCCGAGTGATACAGAGATGGGAAATTCTAGCGTCAATTAAGACTTTTTCATTAATCATTATTTTGTCAAAATTAAT
Source organism: Schoenobius gigantellus (assembly GCA_963935595.1). Taxonomy (NCBI): domain Eukaryota; kingdom Metazoa; phylum Arthropoda; class Insecta; order Lepidoptera; family Crambidae; genus Schoenobius; species Schoenobius gigantellus. The sequence continues at coordinate 32,324,129 of OZ012553.1, forward strand.
TAAAGGAAACTTTTTTTCTGTTCCTACGATTACTATTTGACAGCTATGACGTTAATATATTATAGTGGAAATCATGCCTAATTCCAAAAATTTGACTTTATTTTGATATTTTAATGATGTTTAATTTTCGATGAAAGTGAAAATGAAACAAAAATTAATAGGGCTCATGGAATTAGAAAGTGTCTATGATTTTCACCAGTTAGGTAGGGTAGGTAAAAAAGATATTGACATTAATTAAAAACGACGACATAATTATGATTTAAAAAATCTAAAATTGTGTCTAAAATTTTCATTAAACAAATTGTTTGAAAAAGTATTTTTTTATATTTGGATGTCACGTAACTCTTAATAATTTCAAATTACAACTATTAACTAGTATTGGATGTCGAAATTTTTGTGTCTATTTACGTGTAAGGGTGCAGAAGGATAAGCGAACGCGTCACAGGGGGAAAGCGTTGCCAATGGTACAATATCTCAATTCGTACAATTATCTGTTTACTCAAATTATCAGTTTGTACAATGAGCCACCCGTACAATTTTTGCATCGGTACAATTTCGCGATTCGCACTATATCTAAGTTCACACAAATTATCAGTTGAGCGGCTATGTTTTGTCACTGCGACCTATGAGATCAGAAAGAAATTATCAGTTAGTACAATGACAAATAAAAACTATTTTCTTAAATTACCTAAATATAAAAACTCTTTCAAAAAAACAATTGAACTTACGAGAATGAAGGAAAATGACATGACATCTTTGCTTCAACATTTAATAATACGAGTAATTTGGTACGGAAATATTTCTAGATATAATTAAAATTTACCTACTTTCCAATGGACTTTCCTGAAGATTTATTATTCGTTTAAAGCGAAAGTGCAAAATGTCAAGACATTTTACATTTTGCGTTTTTTTGACATTTTGATCTTATGACATTCTGCGCTTTTGACATTTTGTTCTTTTGACATTATGCTGCTAAACTTTTTTTTTCTTTAAAGAATGACTATTTTTGGTTTAATTTTGCGATTTATTCAATAAAATATTTCTTATATTAAGCTATTTGTTATTTAAACAAAACTCTGAAGTAAGATTGTACAAATTACTAATTTTGTACAAATCCATAAATTATACGAATTGAGCATACCTACATAACTATGCATAAATAACGATTGTACCAAATTAGTATTTTGTACAAATCAATAAATTGTACCAATTACAGAAACGAAGCACCTCACCTTATTTTTGTTACGAATTGATAATGTTTGAAACAAAATTTTGAACGAATTGCTAATAAATTACAAATTGTACGAATTGAGATATTGTACCATTGGCGACGCTTTCTACAGGGGTGCATTTTTGAATCATTATAAGTTAATCTTGAATTTGAACACGAAAAGAAATCACGTGCGGAATTATTTTCTCGCGTTCCTAATTTTAAAGATTTTTGAATCACTCGAATTCAGCGTTTTCATTGAAAACAAATTCAAATATGTTAGATATGTCCGTTTCACGCAGAAAAAAAACCGGTACGCAATTAGTCACAGCGATGAATCGTATGTAAAAAGGAACGTATACGTTACGTTGCAAACATATTATACTAGTAACTAGTAGAAATCAAAAATAAGTGGGTAGGGTAGCACTCGTTGCAGAATTCCCGGAATGAATATAAATAGTAAATATACTATAAATAGTAGTAAAAAATAGTAAATTTGGAAATTCGTATTTGTGCCTTATGATTTCTTGCTTGCTTGATAGTTATGAATCGTCTCCTTATTCTTTAGCCTATGAATTTAGAACAAATTTGTCGAGTTTCGCAGTTGTGACGTAACGCCGGCTGGCCGACCCCCCGGCGTCACCCGTCCAACCCGTTCCCGCTATTGACTCACCAAAACCAACAATCGTGATTAAATCGCGCATGAACTAATAAAATAATAAGACTCCGCTCTCTAACGCGCCTTTAGAGTTGGTTCACATGCTGCTGGTAACTGGGTTGATATTATTTTGTGTGTTGGCTAGTTTTTGCTGTTTACGTAACTGTGCGCTATGAATAAATTAGTGAATTTGTTTCCGTAGTTTTCTGCCTCTTTCGATTTTCACGACCTCACCATATGGTCATTCGATTTGAAAAAACGTTTTACGGATACAGTGCAGACTTTATTCATATTTCAAATTGAAACACGAAAAAAGAATTTGAATTTGAATTTGAAACACTAGAAATCCAGTGTTTGTGTTATTTTGGAAATGGAATGAAAAGTGATGGTCGTAGTTGATGTAGTATTTTAACAGCTGGCAGGTTCAAAAGACGATTCAAAAGAGTCTTATATCAAGTCATATTTGAATAAAGAATATTTTGATTTTGATTCTGAAATATTTTCTTTATCACTAAATATTGTGTTCTTTTATGCTTGCACAAAACCAACTTTAGGTTACTATAAAGATTTGCGATTTTTTTTAAATGTAAATATATACAATTTCATTTTTTAAGAAGAGTTTAAAGAGATTTGTTTGTTTCAAACAATAAGTCGAGTTTCGATTTTCTTATTAATTGCGGATTATGGGTTGTGTTCTTGTCAAGAAATGAAGTAATATTTACATATTATAAATAGTGAATGCTGACAAAATAACAAAAAAAAATTTTGCTTTTTTACAAGTCAGCTGCTTTTATTTTTTGTGTCGAAAATGATTATAAGAAATGAACGCGGAAATAAAAATAGACTGAATCAGAAACAGTATAATTATCGCATAATTTTTCTTGAAATAAGCTTATAAGCGATAAATTTGACACTAAATGTTATTTATGTACTTACCACATCACGCCAACATTATGCAAATCGAAAAACAGATAATAATTTACATCCCGACATCAGAATTGAACACAGCACAGAAAAAAACAGATTTCGTAAATGTCAAAACGAATAAAGCGACAGCTGCATTATTAGAAATTACAAGGAGGTCGCAAACTGTCCCAATGAAAGGTCACAGGTGAGGTATAAAGCCGCATGTGAGCCGAGCCTGCAGGGAGGGAGTGAGGGAGCTGTAAATTTCATTACAATTAGCTGTCGCGATGCATGAATTATTCAGGAGCGGGCCGCGTAAACAGCCAGGGTCGGGCCCAGGGTCTGCCGTCGAGCAGATGACCGCTTCCAGTCAGTGTTTGCTACCATTACTCGTCTAGTAATTTGCGCGTCCGTTGATTAGAACGTTTACGTTTAGATTTGGAACGATTTTGAATAATTCGGAGCGCTGGACGACGGTGATTGGTTGTGTAAAGGTTTGTGTTGGCGCGATTGGCTCGAGGCCTGTTGATTGGCGGTTTGTTTGCTAAGGCCCGTTGTAGAGTTAACAAAGAGGTTAATAAGGAAAGCAGCTACGACACTTTATGGAGGTTCTTATTGCTATACAAAATATTTGTGGAGGTAAGTTTTGCGATAAAATTATACTCTACACTCTTACAAATAAAAATGAGTTATACCACATTTATTCCACCCTTATACTAGGTATAGTTATACTTAGTATAAAACGAGAATAACGCTAGAATATTTTTTGACAAATAAACGAGGTTTATCTTCGGTATAGCTATTCTTCCGATCTATCAAAATGCACAATATGGCAACAGCGCAATCAAAGAGAAATGTACAAAAAAGTAACATCTTATCTGTGAAAGCTGTCAGTTTTTCGACCGGGCGACCGTTTTGTTGATTGGTTTCATTTCTATATTAGTATATTTGGTGATACTTTCGTGTAAATAATTATATTAATTTGAATATAGTTAAATTTCGATAAAGAACTTTGATTTTTTTTTAAAAATGCTGAATAAATCAATAAATAATTTTCGTCTCGGGCGGGGATCGAACCCGTGTCTCCAACGTACCGTATTGACGCTTTGACCACTTCGACCACCGAGCTCTTATCAGCTCCGACGAAATCCTTAACTGTATTGATCTCATTAATTTGGGGGAGGAGGGGTGGGGGGTGGAGATGGCTATGCTCGGAGTTCCTTTACGTGAACACATCAGTAATGATGAGATCCGTAAGAGACGCCGCGTTGGTAAGCCCCCCAAAGGGTGGACCGACGACCTGATGAAGGTCGCGGGAAGCCGCTGGATGCGGGAGGCGCAGGAGCGATCGGTGTGGAGATCCTTGGGGGACGGCTATGACCATCAGTGGGCGTCTCTTGGCTGAAACGATGATGATGATTGATCTCATTTGAACTTTGTTAATTTTTAACAGTGAATAAAGACTACTTTAGTGTATTCATTAACTATATTTAAATATTATAACCTCAAATGACCATAGAAAACAAGTACAAATCGAGTTATACTAGGTTTATACAAGGGTGCGGGCTGGTATAACTTCGGAATAACGTTTGTATCAATAGAAATGTCAATGTTATACTCAGTATAAGTTATTCTTGGTTTATTTGTAGACATTTTGCTTATTCTTAATTTATTCTCGAGTTTAACTTTATGCCACGTTTATTTGTAAGGCTGCGTTCTCTTTGATTTATGCAACAAACACACCTACCGATTTCAAGGAAATGTTCCCAATATCGCATAATTTAATTAAGTATTAAGAAAGCTAAGTAGGTAAGTATTCCACAACATTTTTGCATTTAGATATTGAATATTCGTATAGATTAGATTGTTGAGTTCTCATGAGTCCATTTCATTAGAAAACGAATTAAGAATATTAAAATAAGGTTTCTGCCTACGTTTGCCGCGTTGTTTTCCTAAAGTTACATTCATAATCTACATTTTTGTAATAAAATGTTAAATTGTAATACATACGGTTATGTTTCTTTAATTACTAATTATAAATGTAGGATTATAAAATTAGTCTATTGTACAATAGATTATTTATACAATAGATTATAAAAAATAGGTACAAAAATTTTTTGGAGTCTTCTTTTTTCTGTTCAAGCTGCAAAGGGAAACTATTTTTTTCGATTTAATTAGTTTTTTAGTTTTAGGTACATTATCATAAATTTTTTTTGTTCATAATTTTATTTTATGGACAGTTTATAGTTCCCTTAACGAAATTAGGGTGAAATACCAGGAATCATGGCGAAGACGTCTCCCGTTCCGGAATAGGCTGGCGGGACGTGCGACTTGTCGACACTGTATTTAGCAGTTCATTACAGGGACGAGACAGCTATCACCTTCCGACCTGGCCGGGTTCGGTTTCAGGACTTGCGGTGCATGACACGAGAGGCGAGCGTTCTGACATTCCAAAAAGTTGTTATGACCAATGAGCGTATTGGTATAGGCGCTTCACAATATTTACCAAAAAATACTACGACTATCATTACATGTGTTAAGTTGATAATGATATTATCATTATTGTGACCATAAAATGCATTGAGGAGTAGGAAAACGAAATCCAAAGCAACAAATTAACATTCTTATAAGAGAAATAAGGCTTTGAAGTTACAAAATAGACTATTTACTGGGCTTTGAAGGTTTTATTTACACAACAAAGTTTACACACAAGTAGATTGCCCACCTGATGATAAGTACGTGGCTATAGTCACCTATAAGTACTTACACTTACCATCAAGTCTGTTTTACAGTCTGTCTTACATGTGTAAGATAGACCTGATGGTAAGTGCCGTCGCAACAGTTGCTTATAGTACACGAAGTTTCTATAAGATTTGCAAAACCACAGCCCATACAAGTACCTAATGAACGTTGCCAACTTGTGACATGAGATGTCAAGTCACAGTTGTTGGGAAACTAATAGAATTAATAAATGGTAAATAGAATGAAACGACCATCTTGGGCGAAACAATCGAATCAAGACGTTTGTTCAGTTTATTTTTCATACGTAGAACCTATTTTATTCTATGATATCTTATAGACATATTCACAAAAATAGTGGCCCCTTCAAACTGAAACACAGCAATGCAAGCAACTCTGCTTGTCGGCAGAAAGAGATAAGATAGAGGTAGGTATCTCCGCGAACGACTCTATTACTCATACTCAATCATATTTTAAAAAATAATAGAATCTGATTGTCAATCATCTAAATTGTATCACAGGAATGTAGCCGGTACTCATTGCATAGGATACATATTTTTGCTAGTAATTAAATTAGGATATTAATAGAAATATTGTTTTAATCTTAGCAATAAGTTTCTTTTAATATGTTATGTTGTGTTCATTGTGTTACGGTGTCAAATAAATTATTATTATTAAATACAAATGTTAATAATGCGTGACTATGTGGCTTGATTTTATTTCTTTCCTGCTCTAACCAGCTTGTGTCTTGCACCACCTCAGCCATGCGCTGACGTACGCCAACTGGTAGCGACGCCGGCGCCTGCGCATCCGTCGCGCGTCGCAAGTCTGTGGTGTAAGGTTACCAGCTGAAATGTTAATGGATATGAAATTAACCTTGCTGCAAAAAATATGAATGAGTGACAATTCTTACTTTTTTCATGACAACTGATTGGTTGCAATGGTTGAAGTTGTCAATCTTCTAGTTCAGGGACAACCATTACTTCAACGACAGATTTAGAAGAATTTATGAAAATTCGTTGCCAATGGAAGGCGTTTCGTTTGTACACGTCCATTAATTTTTTTAAGTTCGTAACTTTATAATTCATGGTATATCAAAAGTTCAGCTTGGTTACGACACGGACTGAAAAAGGATATGTAACTTTATTTTATTTAAAAAACACGACCAAGAAGTCTTGATCATACCTATATAAAACTTGTACACAAGTTTTGATTCTTTATAGCCGCCTCCGTGGTCTAGTGGTTTAGACCACTCAGTCTTAATCTGGTGGTTTGGGGTTCAATTCCCCATGGAGGCTTCCCTAAGTTTTCTGCTTGGTTTGGTTGATGGTGGGGTTTTAGAGCCACAGACTAGTTACCACAGTCTTACCTAAGTTTTTGTTATTTTTATGTAAGCATTTTTGTGTTTCGACAATTAGGGGTATGATATCCACTTCCTCAGATACTGAGGAGTCCAGGGGAAGCTCGCTTCCCCCTTCAGCCTTATCGTCACTTTCCATCAGGTGAGATGAAGGCTTAGACCTTCTCTGTATCGCGTTAAAAAAATATTATTGGATAATTTGATGTTGTTGTTGTTATCTTTAGGAAATTATTGTGCCTGGGATATTTCTACAGGTGAATATCGTCAATGAGTGGGCTAATTTCATTTATTTGTTCTTCGACATACTTTTTTCTTTTGTACTTAAATGTTGTTTCAAATTTACTCCCTATGCCTATGTTTATCATACCATTTCTTTATTTCTATTATCTATCTATCAAACACTCATCAAAAAGATCGATCGCCCCATTCTAATTATTTAAGTGTGAGTGAGAGAAAACATAAAGAACAAGCAACACCATTGCTGAAATTTAAAACAGAGGTTGAAAAATCGAACCAGAAAGAAATAAAAACTGCCATGATGAGGACATGATAAGTTTTGAACAACCACCGTCGCTAATATTGCTCACTTTATTAAAAACAGTGCTTGCTTTAACTTAAAATTCACTATGCAATTTGGATACGAGCTAAATATAGAGAAGACGCATGTCTTGAAGAATATACCCATCTAATGCAATCAAAAGGAAAAGTTGCTCAGCTAAGTAGGGCTTACAAATTAGAGAGTCGACTAGCTTATAAAATGAACATGGTGAAGGAAAATTTCGTACAATTTCCATTAAAAATTAGATTAGTTGTTAGTTAAGTATCACACGTAGTAAATATAGTTAAAATAATTATATGAAATTGTAGAAAATTAAAACCATAACAGCCTTAATAATTATTAAAGCTGTTATGGTTTAAATTAAAGTAGACCTATAGGCACTTGTTTATTTATTTATTTGTAATGATACACCATCGACAATATTGATAACTACATTATAAATAGGAAACATCGAAATTAGACTTAGTTATACAATATATGTCGCTACAGGTGTATACAACATTGATATAACAGAACAACTATAACAACAACATAAAATGATAAAAAAGATTTTAAAAAGGAGTCGTTTGCATGTTTATGACAAAAACGGCCAAGTACTTGTCGGGTTTTGTAACACGAACATTATTTTCATTGTTTTCAAACATGCACCTAGTACCTAGGTATTAACTTATTGTGATGAAGAAATTATGATATCTTTGGAATCAAAAGAACTCACCCGACCCCAACTCATCTCACTAGTTCACAGTTACAAACTCTGACAATGCTGGTGTTGACAATGTAAACATTCCAAACACGTCTATTTTAGATAGTTCAGTATAAATATTTTTCCCCATTACATCGAGCCGGGCTAGCATCCTAAACAAACACGCTGATACTTCCTCCTCAGACATGAAAACTTGCAAAAACCCAACGTATTGAGTTACGGTATCTGTTAAACGCTGTTCTCACGGGTGTGGCGCCAATTTTTTTCATTAATAAGCTGTGCACCAATCCTATGTAAACAATAGAGTTTTATCCTCTTGGCGCCAATTTATCGATAGTCAATGACTATAATGATTTTTACGGATAATAACATAAAACCATAAACAAAATTAATCTAAATTAAATACTATCTAAAAATAAAGTTAAATAACCTATGATAGTAAAAAATAAAAACTAAACCTTAACGAAGCAAAGACTAAATAAAAACTAACTACATTAAAACTAAAAGCTTACCAAAACTATGATTATAAAAAATAAAAGCCGACATCAAAAACAGTGAAAAGTTGAAAATAATTTATGAATAGGTACAGACAACATCAACTTCTATATTGAAGTCGGTGCCAAACGATGATCTACTAGAAAGCAGAGATTTAAATCGATTTCAATCTCTGCTAGAAAGTGTTAAAATTTGTCACCGACTTCAATATAGTAGTGTGATGTTCTCTGTACCTATTCTTATATTATTTTTAACTTTTCAGTGTTTTTGAAGTCGGTTTTTATTTTTTGTAAAATATTTTTTATTTTTAACTTTTTAGTGAATGAAATCTTTATAGTAAAATAAAGTCTAATTTAATACCAGCCAACCCTTGGTATTCACTCCACTTCATTAAATTTCTTTCCTTTGTTCAAACATCTTATTGTTGATAGATATACATATTATTTACTTTAAACTTTGTTGCACTAATACGCATATAAAGTATGTACAAAGGGCGGTCTAAATGCGGCAAAGGCATTCTCTACCAGTCAGCCGAACGGCAACTTAATATAACCCTTACATGGGGGTCCCCGTAGGAGTTGTAGCTTTGTGTAGTACGTTACCGACTTGTGAGATAAGATGACAAGTCAAAAGTATGCCTTTGAAAAGATTACTTTCATAAAAATACTTAACTAAAGTATGCAGAGGCAGTATTATCTCGTTCAAGGGCTCTCTCATACACGTTTTTTGTTTTCTCTTAGCGTTCGGGCTACTAGTGATTATGTTAGAGCAGATTTTCATATTTTTCTCAATAAACTCCATAAATATGTATACTTTTAAACAGCTAAGCGCAAAGTTTCATTGAGCTAAGATTTTGAATTTGTATTAATATATATAAACTTTTTTTAATGTTTCTTTTTAAATGTTAATTAAACCTGGCCCCCTAGACAAGATGTCTTTCGATAATCGCTATCGCAATCGCTAAATGGACAATGTATGAGATTTGACTTTGGAGGCGCTCGAAAGCTAAGCGAGGGCTTATGTCAAATCGCATACATTTTCCTTATAGCGATTGCGTTAGCGATTGTTATCGAAATGCATCTTGTCTAGGGGGGCTGAATACATCGATCAATGATTTGTGTTAGAATTCTTATAAAATTTTACTTATGTGAGTGTAAAAAAAAGGTTTAACTAAATTAGGCACAAAAACGTTTTAAGACTTAGAATTAAACGTTAAAGGACTTTTGGTTCACGGATCTGCAGGAAGTACTACGCATATACAGCAGTCAAGTTATGTTAAACGTTAATAAAGTACCCTTGGGTATGTGTTCTGTGCGTTGAGCTGACAACGCACTCGTAGCCCGAAGATGTTTTCGAACAACAATACACTACTCCTGTCTTCGTGTCATATTTCTACAGATCTTAGGCTAGGGTTGGCACCATGGCACCAAATAAACTTTTTTAGATTATTCGTGTAACTATGATAGAACATGAAGATTAGATGCGTATGCTTATTGTATCTTAGTAATTTAGTATCATTGTATCATAGTAGCTTATTTGTGCTCGTTATGTTTTTTTTAAATGGTAAGTGACGATAAGGTCGAAGATGGAAGTGAGCTTCACCTGGACTCCTCAGCAACTGAGGAACTGGATATCTTCTCCTCCTCTTATTGACGGAACACAACAACGCTATAAACATTGTTATTATGGCGACAAACTTAGGTAAGACGGTGGTAGCTAGCCAGGTGGGCTAAGAAGCCCTACCACTAACCAAACCAGGCAGAAAAACTTCTGCCCCCACTGGGAATCGAACCCCGGACCTCCTGATCGAAACACGGTTGTCGCAACCACTAGACCACGGCGGCGGTTAAGCTGAGTTCAGTTTAATTAATATGTTATACTACATTTACATTACACGAGACTTGTTTTATAACATTGGAACATAAAAAAGACCGTACACATATTTAGAAAACAGCAATATTATTATGTTGTCCAAGACTACTCGTACATCAAAATACTGTTCACAATGTTGCAGATATTAGTAACATGTTCAACTAAGTAGAAGTTCGTGTTATGTTTCAAAAATATCGTTAACACAGATAAATAGTGCTAAATCATTATGTTTATAACACGTATTGTTGAATAATCAGCACTCGCCTTTAGTTAAATAAATCACATTAATTATGTTATTTTCAACTACAAACTGGGTGAAGGTTCAACGCTTCCAAAAGTGATTGTTACTAATACACATGGATTAAAAAATCTAGTATGAAATTGTTGTTTTATTATAATTTTTCTACAAGCTGAGCCTTCGTCATACCTGATGGTAGGCGACGATATGGTCGAAGATGGGAGCGAGCATCACTCCGACTTCTCAACATCTTTTTTTTTTTTTTTTTTTAAGTTGGAAAATGCGTTGCGCATACCTCGCGCTTGGGAGGCGCGAGGTTATGTCGGACTCTCCGCGGCCCCTGGCAGACGGAATGGTATGTCCACCAGAGAGTGCAATGCTGCGGCCTATCGACTAAAACCCAACTATAACCCTCACATGCGCCTTGGCGCGAGCGCGATAACCGCCGCCACATCCTCCCCGTCATCAGACGAAGAGGATCCGGCGACGAGAGTCGTCTCGCTGCCGGACGAGGTCATGAGAACCCTTTCGGAAACTACCACAACCTCGTCGGCGCGCACTCGCCCAAGGCGAGTCCCTCTCACCCCCCCAGGTTGGGGGGGCTGGTGATCCCCCGGGGCATCCAGGGGATCAGCGACTGGCGGCAACCGATGCAATGCAGGGCCCGGGCTTCCCAAGCCTGGACCCAGCTGGTTGCCGTCAGGAGGAAGAAGGCGGGCGTAATTCCGCCTCCTCCGTCCCAGCCTTCTGCGGCGGCACAGGTCAGCAGAGGGATCTTCCTCCCTGCCCCTCTCCGCCATCTCCTTCTGCGTCATCACGTCCACGCAGAAGGAGTTCACCGCATCCCACGTAGTCTCCCCCTCCAGCATGGCACAGACCACGTTCTGGAGGGAGAGATCTTCGCCAATGATGGCGACCATCGCCTGGCGCTCCGAGGAGAAGGCGGGTCACACCGCCAAGGTGTGCTGCGCGGTGTCCTCGGGGGCGCCACAATGGTGGCACCCGGGGGTCGGTTCGCGCCCAATACGGTGCAAATAGCGGCCAAAGCAACCATGGCCGCTGAGAATTTGGACCAAATGGTACGACAGCGACCCCTGGTGCCTGTTCGCCCATGTCGAGAGGAACGGGTGCATGGCCTCGACGGTCCTGGACAGAGTGTCCGATCCGGAGGCCGAACCCGTTAGCTCATCGGACCACAGGCGAAACATCTCCACTATGGCCTCCTCCAAGGCGGAGGCCCTCTCTCTAGGCGCCATGCGCCGGCCGCCATCCCGAGCGTCTACGCGGACGCGGTAGGCCGCAGCAAGGACGCTAATTCCCAAGGCGGGGTGCCTGCTATTAGGCAGGCCGCCGTGTGGGACACCGTGCGGTATCCCCTGATTGCCCTCAGTGCCATGGCGCGCTGTGCCCTGTGCAGGCACGCGACAGCACGTGGGCTGAGGGCGTCGGCCCAAACGGGAGCCCCATACAGGGCCATACTTTTGACGACGCCTGCGTACAGACGTCGGACTGTCAGGCTCGGGCCCCCCACATTGGGGAGCAAACGCCCAAGGGCATCGGCGGCACCAAGGAGGCGAGGTTCGAGGCGGCGAAAATGCTCCTCGAACCCCCACCGCCCGTCAATGACAAGCCCAAGATATTTGATATGCCGCTTGAGCGGCACCCTCTCACCCGCGACCGCGATTTCCGCGCCCGCGGGGACACCTCGCCGAGGCCCGTGGAAGACCAGGGCCTCCGTCTTGTGCAGCGCCACCCTGAGGCCCAGCAACTCAATCCGCTGAAGTACTAAGGTAGTAGCCACCGAGGCCAGCCGCAGAAGGTCGTCGAGATCCTTCCCCCGGATGGTAATGAGTGTGTCGTCTGCATAGCAAAGCAGACGCACTCGTGAGGGGAGGGCACAGCGGAGGATGTAGTTATATCCCACATTCCAAAGGAGGGGCCCTAATACGGACCCCTGTGGGACTCCGCGGGACATCCCGTGGCGGCCGGCCAACTCGCTACGTTCGGCGAAGAGAACCTCCCTGTTCTGCAGATAGCTCTGGATCACAAGGAGGAGGTACTGGGGGGCCCCATGGTAGCGCAGCCCCTCAAGTATCACCGAAAACGGCAAACTATTGAAGGCATTGGCGATGTCCAAGGACACTGCCAATACCCTCTCTCCCCTCTCTGTGGCCTCGCTCACCATCCACCGCAATCTGGTGAGGGCGTCAATGGTCGACCGACCTGCTCGGAACCCGAACTGAGAGTCCGAGAGGTCGGGACCAGTCTCCGACAGGTGTTGGACGAGGCGGGAGGCAATGATTTTCTCAAAAACCTTCCCTACCTCGTCCAACAGCACGATGGGGCGGAAAGCAGATGGGTCATCTGGAGGACGACCCTCCTTCCGTATTAAGCACAGTGTGCCATTTTTCCAAGGTTTCGGGAACTGTCCGATACGAAAGCAAGCATCGAACAGTTCCCGAAGCCTATCTCCGAAGTGTTTGGCACACAGCGCCAACACTTTCCCAGGGACCCCATCAGGCCCCGGGGCCGTCTTCTTCCGCCTCAGTCGGGATATGGCATTGTCAAACTCCTCGTCCGTAATGGGAGGAGGAGAAGTACCCGCGACTGAGGGGAGCTCCACAGTGAAGAACAGGCTATTTTATCTCTGATTTTCGGCCAGGCCCTCTGCAGTTTACGGGCTATATTTAATTTAAACATTAAATAATAGAGTTTAGTTTAGAGTTTGTCGTCTCCAGTTGACAGCCCTACATCGCAGCTTCCATGCCTTTAAAACTGAGCAAACACGGTGTCGCGGGATCTGTTTTAAAACAATACGCGGCCAGGCGCCTTTTGCCAAACAACGTAGCACTCGAACCGCTAACTCAAACAATTCTCTGGAATGGATGACAGCGTGGACAGACCACGCGATATTTTTATATAGATGTAGGTACTGCACTAGCAGTGTAGTTGTTTTGGCGATCTCCGTTTCGTATTCCTGAGGTTTAGCTTTAACCTCTATCACCATCACAGCTTATATACGTCCCTACCTAGAGCTCGAGTCTACTCTAAGTTAGGGTGTTTAGGCCTTAGTCAACCACGCTGGCCCAGTGCGGATTGGTCGACTTCGCATACAGCTCAGAATTTCTTCGCAGATGTATGCCTCACGATATTTTCCTTCACCGCAGGAGCGTCAGACTAATGTAGACATATAAAATTCGAAAAACGAAAGACACATTGGTACATGGCAGGTTCGAACCCCGGATCTCCCAGTTGGAAGGATAGTGCCGAGTCCACAGCGCCACCGACGCTTACAGCGCCAACCTATATAATATATTTCACGCTAATGCTACGGCGCGTCGTAACGCACTAAGAATAGAATAAGCGACATTTACACATTGTGTAGTCATAGTCAGTGGGTTATTTTTTTATACAACTAAGTTGGTAACAAGCACGCTGCCTACCTCACCATCAGTGAGTGGCTACAGTCACCTATAGTACATGTGGCTCCTGTAACACTTGCAAATCTTCAGCCCCCACACCCCCACTATGTTGCCAACTTGTGCCATAAGATGTCAAGTCACAGTACTCAGGCCCTAATTCCCAGTAGTACTACTGGTAAGACTACTAAGAACAGCCCGTAATTTCTGTCTTATCCTTCAAACCGGAACACAGTAATGCTAGCACAGCTGCTTGGCGGCAGAAATAGGTGAGATAGTGGTACCCATGCAGAAGAGTCTGGTTCAGAGTATTATATATTTTGTTCAAGATTTACCTACGCAACTCTTATGTCCTGGTTACTCGAATGTGGTAAGATTCGCAAAAATTAACATCATAATGACGTACCTATACATGTTGTACCTTTTTTGAATCAGAAAATACAAACCCCTTTAATATCAAATCATACATTTTAAAAATATTAATTTGGACTAACATCCAATTTAAACATAAATTTTTATAGATGTCTGTTTAGAAGTAAGTAATATTAAAATTAAATTAAAAAGTATTAATTCAAATTCAAATTCAAAAATCTTTATTCAACATAGGCCTTTACAGGCACTTATTGACGTCAAAACAAAGCAAAACATTCTAATTTAAAGGAAACATAAATTTAACCTTGTATGTGCATACATCCTGAATATACCTACTCAAGATGTCTGCAAATACAAGTAGTAATGAAAAAAAAAAAGTTGAATCTACACCTGTTCGGAAATTGGGAGAGCCTTCTCGAGAAGAACAGGCAAGAAACTCGAAAGGTCAAATTTTTTATCTCCTCTTTTAAATCGCCATTTACAATTTTGGTTTTGTTACATAGTCATTGAAACTTTAAAAAAAAAAATACAATCGGTATGCTTACATACACTTAAAATGTCAAAAAATAAGTTATAGACGTATACATTAATCATAATACAATAAATAATGTTGTTACCAAACATTTGATAACTTAGTCTAATTCAAAATCAGTGTCAGTTCTTTTCTGCCAACAACATTTGTTAACATCAATAGCTATACACAACAACACGATTATTGACATTATAACGAATAATAACTTCATATTAACACCAGGCATTGGCATCCTTTAAATAATCGTTGACTTTATAATATCCTTTACTCATTAGAGTCTTTTTTACATGCGCTTTAAACTTATGAAAAGGCAAGTCAGTTACACTATGTGGAACTTTATTGTAAAACGTTATACATTTCCCCATAAATGAGCCTCTAGCTTTTTGGAGTCTGTACGTTGGAACGGCAAGTTTATTTTTATTTCTTGTGTTTAACTGGTGAACGTGGAAATTGGTTTCAAATATATTATAATTCTTATAGACATAAATCAAATTTTCATAAATGTATTGTCCTGCTAAGGTCAATATATTAATTTCTCTAAATAAATCTCTTAGAGAATCCCTTGTTCGTAAATTATAAATAGCGCGAACTGCTCTTTTTTGAAGTACGAAAATACTTTCTATACTAGCAGCCGATCCCCACAGTAGTAGTCCATACGACATAACACTGTGAAAATAACTAAAGTAAATCAATCTTGCCGTTTCAACATTAGTAAGTTGTCTTATTTTTTTAACTGCATATGCCGCAGAACTAAGTCTGTTTGCCAAGGACTCAATATGTGGATCCCACTGCAAACGTGAATCTAATGTAATGCCCAAAAATTTGGTACAATCAATGAATTCAATAATTTGATTATTCATTTCCACAATAGTATCCACTTTCCTTACATTTGGCAATGAAAATTTTATACATTTAGTTTTATTTGAATTTAATGATAAGTTATTAATTGTGAACCAATGCAATACATTAGAAAGAGTACTATTTACAACGTCAGTATTTTCATTACCTCTGTCAACCTTAAATATTAAAGAAGTATCATCTGCAAATAGTACTGTATCGCACAGATTGTTAGTGAAATGTGGGAGATCATTAATGTAAATTAAAAAAAGCAAAGGTCCCAATATCGATCCCTGAGGTACACCCATAGTTATAGATGCACCAACAGACTCAGTTTTGCTAATAACAACTTTCTGGACCCTATTGGACAAATAAGACTCCATAAGGCTAATTGCTTTTTCGGTGACACCATAATGTTTGAGTTTATTTAAAAGAGTCTGGTGACTAACGCAGTCGAAAGCCTTCGACAGGTCACAAAATATACCAATCACATCTTGTTTACACTCCCAAGCGGCAAAAATGTGTTTGAGAAGTGCAACTCCAGCATCTGTCGTGGAACGACCTTTGGTAAAACCAAATTGGTTCATATGAAAAATGTTATTACATGTAAAATGATCTATTAACTGCTGAGATACAATTTTTTCGAATATTTTACTAAGTGCTGGTAGAATCGAAATTGGTCTGTAATTTGAAGGATCGTTTTTATTCCCAGATTTAAATAATGGTATTAACTTGCTATTCTTCATGAGGTCGGGGAAGACACCTTCATTAATACATTTATTGAATATCAACGCGAGTTGCGGGGCAAGTTCTATTATAACCGATTTGATTATGTGGGTCGAAATACCCCAAAGATCTTCAGTTTTTTTCGTACTAATCATACGAAATGTTTTTAGCACAGTGTCAGCGTCAATGTGACAAAATTTGAAAACCTTGTTGCACCTCTCTACACTCTGCCTTAGGAGAGCTACAGCTTCATCAGAACACGAGTTGAGACTACTTGTAGTTTCTATGGGTATGCGAGAGAAGAAGTCTTCGAATGCATTGGCAACTGCCTTGTCTGATTTGATTGTTTCATTATTGATTTCTAATGAGAAAGAATTTGCAGTACTTTTAAGTTTACCTGTTTCCTGATTAATGATATTCCAGGTGGTTTTTACTTTATTTTTAGATAAACTGATTTTGTTACTTATGTACATAGCTTTTGCGGACATGCACACTTTCTTAAATGTTTGAGAATAATTTCTAACATAATTTATGAAAGAGGGGTCACTAGAGGTTACTTTTAAAGCGTAAAGGTCAAACAGTTTCCTTCGACTTTTGTATATACCCGGAGTAGCCCAGTCACTGAATTTCTTACTCCCGTTTTTGACTTTAATGACCTTTTCCTTGAATATATCATTACATTCATTTTTAACTACATGGAATAAATTATTATAGAGATTATTGGCGTTCGTCCCCTCGATCGACAAATTTGCAGTTTGATTAACAAGATTTTTTTTAAATTTCTCTATCCCGCGTTTGGTTATAGGTCTACAGGTAATCTCACGTATAGAACAAACATGATAGTGCTCGAACGAAGCTAGTTGACCGCTGTGGTCAGAATTAATGCAGTTAATAATTAACTTATCTTGTACATTACAGTTACAAAAGATGTTGTCTAAGCAAGTAGCAGACGTAGCTGTAATTCGGGTTGGTTCTTGAAAAACATAATTCAAGTTAAATGACTTAAATAAATTAATAAATCTACTAGATAATTGTGATTCCTCTAAAATATTTATATTAAAATCACCGCATACAATGATTTTTTTAGTTTTGCTAGATACTATTCTTAATACATCTTCCATACTGGATTCAAACTCTGAGTAATTTCCAGAGGGGGGTCTGTATACACATATTATAATAAAATTATCAAGTTCCACACATGACAGCTCAATGATTCGTTCAATGGAGAGAGAAACTATGTCTTTTCGTTCTTTAAACTGTAAGTCATTATGTAAAATGATTAGGGATCCACCTCTAATAGCTGTTTTTCTAGTGAATGAACTCACAATTCTATAATTATTTAAACTTATTAACAACTCATAATTTTTTAGCCAATGCTCAGTAATACAAAGTATATCTATGTTTTCATAGTCTAAAAATAAATTTATTTCTAAGTCTTTTCCAGAAAAGCCTTGAATATTTTGATGAAATATCCGTAAATATTTGGGCTTTCCTTTGGTCAGTACCTTGCAAGAGGCTACCTCTTTTGTCTTAATATTTAATTTAAATTACTTGGAACTTGTTCCAAGACATTACTTTGAGTGTGTTGCTCAATAAAAGCATTGTCAGTAGCCAAATTCTTGGCTAAACATAAAAAATAAAAGCTTAGCGAACCTGCTAATTGTTTTTTTGAAAAGGTAGACAGATATAATCTATCTTTTGTCAGATAAATCTTATTAGGGGCACATGTCAACTTGTTTATATCAATGATATGACATTTTTTGGAGTAACAAGTCAATACATCTAGTGTCAGATTTAATTTGTATCTCATACTATTCTCATATTCAGATAAGTGATGGTGGTAGGGAAATGTATACATAATTATTTTATTTACTTCCAAATTTTCAAACTTCGAATAAAATGTTTTTAATTGAAATTTGTTTAAATTGCTCCTATTTCCCATTAATATTATCAGATTATCATTACTATTAAAGTTATAATTAGAAATTTTATCTACCACATCTTGGAAACTGGAGCCAGGCATACAATAATTTATGACACTTTGCCCCAGCTGGTTTGATAGCAAGTGACCCATATTCTTACCTATTTCATCACAGAATATAACACATTTCGATACGGGCAGCCTGGTCTCACTCGTAACTATTGACTGACGTACCTTACTGAGCGCAGAAGATGTATGACTGGGTACACAATTATTGTTATCCAAATTATTAGTTATATTGCTATCCAATATTAAATTATGGTTACTGTTATCTATAGTCTGTTTCTGCAGAAGGGAATGATAACGATCTTCATTGAATTGACAGAGTGTGGCTAACTCTGTCACTGACTTAATAAGCTCCTTATTTTGGTTTTGAGCACTTTCATAGTTTTTTGTTATATTTGACAAAGAATTTTGTAAATAGCTAATGTTATCAGTTAGGTCTTTTATGTCCCTGTCATACTTACTTCTGCTTTCTTTTAGTTTTACATCAAAAATGTCTAATGAATCAATTAGACATGCACGCTCTTTTCGTAACTTGATATTTGATATAAATACATTATGCTTTTTAATGAGGTATTGTGTTTTTTTAATAAATTTATTGATTTTACAATATTTCCTAAGTTTCTTTTTACTGTGAAAATAGAGTGGCAAATGGTTTTCTGTTGCAGGTGAAGCTTGTGCAAAATTTTGACAACTAGATGATTGCATGAGTTCCTCATATAAACTATGCGTGTGGTTATTTTCCATGTCCCGCTTTAATTGCTCGAGTTGGACAATCTGTTGGTTTGCATCACCCAACTCACATTCTAATTCTGTGATTCTATTCAGAGCAGTTTCATATAAATCATTACACTGAACTAAACGATTGATGTTATCCAGCAATTGGTGGCGCTCCTCAAACACTTCTTGATATTTCATATCTAACGCGGAGAGTTCACCTTTAAGAGCTGTATTTCTGTCAATGATCTTCTTTATCTCCTCTTCACTTTCCTCACGCTCCTGAAGCAGTCGGTCATAGGACTCCTTTAGCACCTTGATCTCATTAACAGCTTGCCTGAGCTTTGCCTCAGTATTTTGGGCAGCAGCCTTGCGGGTCAACATTTTGTTTATTCCGTTCCCGACTGCAATCTAAAAAAGTAAAAATTTCTTAAGAGAGTACAAACTGGGAAACAAATTTAGAACACAAGAATTCAAAGTGAACTGAGAAGAAAGGTGTGATGTTTTTTTTTAAAGAAGAAAGAATGAAAAAAAAAATCTTAGCAAGGAAAACAAGTAGTAATAAAAAGGAAAAAAAATATTATGAACTAAAATAATGAATTTACAAAAAGCAACTAATGAGAAAAAAAAAACAGTTTATACTCTGGAAATGTCACTATGGAATACTAATTTGACTACCAACCAAGTTAAGAAACTAATAAATTCTCCTTAATATGTCACAAATAACTGCATCATACACCACAAAAAAATATATATAAAATGGTTTAGTACTATACACTTAAAAATAATATTCAAGAAACACATAGATCAATGACCGGTCCCCGTTGGCAGCACCTGTTAACATTATTAACATTATAAAATTAACATTATATACAATATTAACATTATAAAATTAAACTTAATAAGTTGTTTTGTTGTTGTTGTAACTTATAATTATGAAATAATTCATAGACACGACCATGGACCTACAAAAAACGACATAAAAATGTCGCTCAAGAACATACCTATGTCAAACACAATAAAATTGTTGTTCTCCCTTCTAATTACTCTTATACTTATAGAGACAAAATTGCATTTATTTCAATTTATGGTATAAGAGAATTCCCATTTCTATTAACATAACATCACTATCGAGTAGGCAATTACACATTTCATCGGATTGTGAAATAAAGTTATCGGCTAATTAAGTAATTTAGCGCTACCAACGCTAGCAGGCTAATAACTCGTCGGCGCAGTTATTAAGATGCCAACTGTACCGACTGCCTTCAAGTATCACCGCTCGGACATAGGTACAGGCGGCCTCGTAAATAACCGCGATTGCCCCATTACGCGGACAGGTGCAGCAAAAACCCCGATATCCCGGGAAAAACAATCAAAAGGCGCCGCCCGCGACATCAGACGAGCCGCGCTTTGATCCGGCACAATTACACCCCTACACCCCCCCCCACCCCCCACGCTGCGAGGAAACTCATTTTCCAACGCCAGAGCCGCGCGCTTATTAGACGGCGGCCATTTTGTTTCGTCATCTGTCAGATGCCGCGCGATCTTTACGCGAAACAAAAGAAGGTCGATAATCGTGTTCCTCGCGCTACGTGAACTGCAAATCGATCTTTGCATACCTGTCAGGACAAGACTTTTATCGCGCACCGTCCATTGTAATATAGTCCTTATCGTGGGGGGTTAAAGCTCTTATCACACGGTGATAAGTCGATTTACAATGGTGGCAAAATTCTCGCGTCTGAGAGCGGCCGTCAATCATCTCGCGATACGTCGTTGCTGACAAAGGAAAAATCCTTTTGCGTTCGCGAAATAACGTGCGAGTGATCAAAGTGCTGAGGTGACACCGTAAATAAACTCCCGTTGGGCTAATTTCGCGGCGGTGAGCGTAAAGCGGGCTCTCTAATAAGGCTGTTTCGATTTAAGTCGTTGGTGGCGCGATTCTTTTGTTTCACCCGATTGATTCTTGTATTTTTTACAAATTGTTAATAATAGTCTCCGCGCGCTTATCAATAATCCTAATCGTTGGACACTGAACTAAAGAGCGCTGTAAACGATCAAACGTGTTTGTCAAACTTGCATGACAAACTTCACGTTTTCATCAAGCACGACTTCAATCGAGATTCTTTTCAAACATATCAAACACGTAGTTTGTTTGTCAAACGCGTCAAACACAGCCCTACACGAACAAACATGTTTGTCAAACACGTATATTTGACAAACATGTTTGATCGTCTACAGGGGCCTTAACACTGGACTGTTTATGCTCTTTGTGAAATTTGTGAGAGTAAAATCAGTTGAACTAAGTTACTATTACGTCAAAGCTCATTGAAGAACTTCGAAAGGAAAGAACGGAACCCTTATAGGGTCACTTCTTAGTCCGTCTGTCCGTCACTTTTAATTAATCTTTAGAGACAGTCGCAATTGTTGCGATTTTACAATTATTGCTTTTAAATCGAAAATTCGTATTATACTCGTACAAAGTTGAAGGACCAAGTAAGAATTATATCCAATTGACGTTATTTTCTTTGAAATTAGATGATTTGTAATTATAAGAAATGAAACGCACCCGGCAGAAATGGGTAAGATAGAGGTACCAAGGACAGACGACTGTACAAATCAAATCCATCGATGGATTAGAGTGGAAAAAAGTGGAAACAAATCCAGTCAGGATTTGATACCGCAGTGAAATTTTTCATGTAAAAAAGACTTATTAGTAAAGGTTATTATAAAGTCAACGATTATATGAATGATGCCAATGTCTGTTGTTAGTTTGTAGATATTATACGTTGTATATACATATAATATAATAAAATGTTATTGTTGTATTATTCATGTAAATAAATATTGCTGTGTATGATATCGACATATTTTTTTGTAAATGCCGGTACATTTCTGATAAATCTGAAAAGTCTCTTGCTTCCATTCTTCTTATCACCTAAAAGATGTCTTGAATGGGTGGTAGGTAAAAACTTTCGACGATTCAATAGAGAAGAATATTTTGATTTTTATCTAAATCTTTTCCACGTGACAAGATGCTTAGTCACAATTCACAGTAAATTCCCTGTCTATCATTACGGAATAGCAATGCGAGCACCGCTGCTTTGCGGCAGAATTAGGCATAGTGGCACCCACAGACGTTTAAGTACCGAGTCGTCCTCTGCTCATGAAGATTTAAGTTTCTCTTAAACTTGTTCTAATCAACTAACTTGTTCCATCTCATGTGGTTGATGAAAGTTCAAATTGTAATCAAGAGTAAATTTAGATAAATAGATCATGTGGAAAGTGAGACTTACCAATTCCAAATGAAACCGCGAAAAGAGCAACGACGACGTACCCCATCCGATTCCATCTGCTCACTCAAGAGCTGTAGGGGACGGAGAGCATTCAACGCGAATTGTTCTAAACGAATCAGCTAATTGATGCAAGCCGGAAGCCGCGGTGTCGGCGACTGCTCCAAATGAGCTGACAATGGTAGCCGTTCAACTGAACGCAATAAAAGACGCATTCAGAAGCGAGGAAGCATTGAACGCAAAGCGTACCGATTTCTATGAGCGATCCGCAAATTGGTAGGTGAAATTAGTGGACGCTTTACAAATCATCCTGATTATTTCGATAGCGATTTCGCTGTCCTCCTCTGTTTTGCGGTTCATGAGGGAGATGCAGCTATTCAGGTGTTGAATTCTAATCTGCAGGCTATCGTGTTTCTGCGGAGCATTCGCTGAGATCGCGAGTAATGTGTCCGTGCTTTAGATTTTTTGCGTGCGCGTCGGCTCGCATTGTGTTGGCAGACTCGGGAATTTGGTGAAATGCATCCGGTTATGCATTTCGCCGGCTTGAGTAAAGGATTGTGAATTTCGTGTTGTGATATGAATAAGGTTAAAATAATTATGAAACAGAGACACCGCAATCGCATTGTATAGTGCTATCGCGCTCGTACTGCGATGTATGTACTGTTCCAAACTAATCTAAGCATTCATGGTGATGATGTGTGTTTACTGGACATTTCCGCGGCGTCTATTCGACGACGGACAGTAAAGTCTGTTCGTGTTCGTTCAACTAAGAAATGATCTCTGGAACCATCAAGCCTGCATTGGGATTGGAAAGTCCATGCAAAGCTACGTCATATTACGTAATATTCATTAGATTTAACATTTAGTTTCAGACTTTTGGGTCCACTTATTTTTTAAACACACCTAATAAACGATTTTCTAATCGGGAGGTCCGTGATTCGATCCTGCCATGTACCAATGTGTGTTTCGTTTTTCGAATTTCATATGTACATCCGCCGACGCTTTTACGGTGAAAGAAAACATCGTGAGGC
Organism: Schoenobius gigantellus; assembly: GCA_963935595.1. NCBI lineage: Eukaryota > Metazoa > Arthropoda > Insecta > Lepidoptera > Crambidae > Schoenobius > Schoenobius gigantellus. The sequence continues at coordinate 32,347,777 of OZ012553.1, forward strand.
AACCTGCATACATCTGCAAAGAAATTCAAAAATGTATGTGAAGTCGACCAGTCCTCACTGGGCCAGCGTGGATGACTTAGGTCTAATCACCCTAGGGTAGGCTTGAGCCCCTCGGTAGGGACTTATATGAGCTGTGATGATGACACGATTTTGAGATTTTATAGCAGACCTTATAGAAAGTAACTGATATGAAATCTTGAGACTTACTGGATGGCAGTTAAGGGCATGACATATTAGAAATATATCTCTGTAAATTAATGAACGCGAGGTTTAAGGTTTAATATAAAAAAAAATAGAAGGAAATCTACCGCGTGTCTCCAGCTCATGAGCTCTAGATAATTTGCAGACTAACAGATAAAACATGCGATGCAATTTAAATAGATTTTAAACGCGAAATTGGTTCTGAAATTAATTAGCTTTTTAGGGTTCCTTAGTCAATAAGGAACTTTTATAATTTCGCCATGTCCGTCTGACCGCCTGTCTGTTGCTTCGCGACTCTTTGAGAAGCATTAACCTACAAACAAAAGAAGAATGTAATTTGGCAGAGGCAGATGTGTATCCTAATTAATTACGCCGACAAAATAAAATTTTGAAAAAAAAAGGTATTTTTAAGGTACGTACCCTACAAGATGTACGTGCACCGAAATAATATTTAAGTATGTATCCATCAGAAGTGAAGATTCTGCAAGAAAAATATTGTGGTTTGTTAAGCTATTGTTTTTTCCATACAAACTAAATAAATTATTTTTTGATCCTCAGTGTCGACAGCTCACTTGAAAGCTTTTTGCTTTCAATTTATAATCGATTAACTTGAAAAGTATAAGGTTTCCAGATCTAAGACGACCAACTTATAAAATGTACTCGGGGAAGGAAAGTTAGTTAGATAAAGTTGCTAATTAAGTTAAACTGGTAGTAAATAAATATAGATTAACGAATCATGTAAAATTATGAAAAAATAAAATCGTAACAGCCTTAATAATAATAATACTACGGAACCCTACATTGTACGTGGTCCGATTCACACTTGGCGGGTTTTTTTCAATAAAGACAGTATAAGGAGGCATATATCAAAATGCTAATTCGTCTTTGCGTGACGCTTTGCTTTATCTAGAAGCATAATAATATATAATAAATTGCGCCGACAGCTTTAATTTATTCCAATGAAAAGGGCGAAGTATATCAAAGTGATATTTGATAAGTTGTACGTTCTGAAGTAATTAGTGCATGCTCACTCGTTTAATTACGAAACTAAGTTACTAAGTAGCTTAATATTCTACAGCGAAATTCAGAAGTATTTTAAATTGTTCAATTCTATGTGTGATTGTTATTTATTTCACTAGCTTTCCGCTCGCGACTTCGCCCCCGTTATTTTTGTTTTCCCGTGGGAATTTTATATTTTCCCGTAGGAAAATAATTTTGTTGCCTATTATACCGGGTGTAACAGGATACCGCAATAATATTTAAGGTTGTTGATTAACAAAAAAAATGTTTTATGACTATTCTTTTTATTTTTATTATATGCCTACTTTCGATTTAATAAGCTTAACTGTTAAGCGTATTAAATCGAAAGTAGGCATATAATAAAAATACAGATCTTTCCTCTTTATAATATTAGCACAGTTTAACAATGTATATGTAATGTTATGTAAACTGTAATGTAACTGTAATGTATGTAAATGTATGTGAATGTAAACTGTGATATTAGTTTAGATTAAGAGAAAATCGTACTGGCCGGTTTTCCATACAAACGTACTTTCCTTCCTGGATAATGGCAATGGATGGTTGCTCTATTTTTTCCAATAAAATCAATGGCCACTATTAGCATATTCTTGCTTTCGTTTTTAGGGTTCCGTAGCCAAATGGCAAAAAACGGAACCCTTATAGATTCGTCATGTCTGTCTGTCTGTCTGTCTGTCCGTCCGTATGTCACAGCCACTTTTCTCCGAAACTATAAGAACTACACTGTTGAAACTTGGTAAGTAGATGTATTCTGTGAAACGCATTAAGATTTTTACACAAAAATAGACAAAAATAATACATTTTGGGGGTTCCCCATATATAGAACGGAAACTCAATTTTTTTTTCATCAGACCCATACGTGTGGGGTATCTATGGATAGGTCTTCAAAAATCATATTGAGGTTTCTAATATCATTTTTTTCTAAACTGAATAGTTTGCGCGAGAGACACGTCCAAAGTGGTAAAATGTGTGTCCCCCCCCTTTAACTACTAAAATAAGAGAATGATAAAACTAAAACAAATATATGATGTACATTACCATGCAAACTTCCACCGAAAATTGGTTTGAACGAGATCTAGTAAGTAGTTTTTAGAACCCTTCATGGGCGAGTCCGACTTGTCCGACCGATTTATACCCTTCAAAAAACCTGCAAAATAGCTCGATTTTTTAATGTAAATTCTCATGTCTATGTCTGTCTGCGATGATGAACTTAGAATACACTGTGGCCGCTCTATTTCTTTCCTTGGATGTTGTAAGAGTTAAAGGATCAGTTTTTAGGGTTCCGTACTTCAAAAGGAAAAACGAAAAATAAGTAGTGTTTTTTCAATAAATAATAATGTCAGATATTTTAATTCATTCTTGTTATTTCACTTGAATCGCTTCAAAATTTTCTGCCCCATCTTTATAGTTACAGGTAGTAGTAAATGTCTTAAGGCATCAAGTCTACCAATTGTACTAATCCCGCCTATCAAAATCATGTATAATATATGACGTTGCAGCTTAACTCTACTTTATAGTACCGGTTAAACTAAAGGAACTTTGTAATATTTATCTAACCTAACTTTTTGAGTTCAGTGGTGTGAACGGCCTTAGGCGGGGGTATCATGGAGCGCCGGGGGCTAACTGGATAAGTCGACGTCTGCGGCACGTGTCGCCGTCATCAGCGTCTTTTGTGACGCACGCGTCACCACGTTGCGCGCGATTGGCGGAAACTGACGCGACTGGAGAGCCTTCATTGGACAATCAGGTTTTCTGCATATTTTATACTAAGCTATGCTAGCTTTCCGCTAGCAGTTTCGCCTGCGTTATTTTTGTTTTCCCGTAGGATTTTTATATTTTCCCGTAGGAAAAATACAAGGATAATGTAGGATTCTAAATGTGTAATTTTTCAAATCGGTCTAGTAGTTTCGGAGCCTATTCAATGCAAACAAACAAATCTTTCCTCTTTATAATACATGTGTAGGTAGACTATGAACGAGTATTGGTACAAGTTATTGATCTAACAAAATGTACTTCTATTCTAATTAAGGAGAAGTTCGTCTTCTCGTTTTCTTTGTTGTCTTTACAGTGTAGAATGAAACAGGAGTTTTCGATGACTATAGCATTATGACTGTAATAATTGTTCATAGATATAGCTTTTATATCTATTATTATACATACTAATATGTGTATGTAAGTGCATATTTCTATGACTTGGAACTCTTGCACAGAAGGCTTTCTTTCAAACATTAATTGCGGCTGTATAGGAGAAATCTCTTTGATATTTGAGTTCACTCTTCTTGTCTTGTTTGTTTTATAAATGTTATTTTTAATCGTACGATAGAATATAGAAATGCATAGTTTTTTCGAACCAACAAAATTACAGAAAAGTTTCCGCGTCTATCACGGAGGCATTTAGAGGCATTTTTCAAATTAATGACTTGTTGCGTTATTGTTTTAATCTTGCTCTACATAGTAAAGCCAGAAGTTGTGGTTGTTTTGACACAAATCGAATGCACCATTCAAATAAAAGTCGCTAAACGTTAACTCGTGTTAATGAGAGTGTTATTAAATAATTTTTGAAGTAATAATAATTATTATTTATTCATAAATCATTTATCGATAGAATAATTATAATATTAATATTTAAAACCAAACAATAAAAAATTGCGAAGCAATAATTTCATATACTCACTATTCAAAAACGATGCTATGATAATCTAACATTTCACAAACTTTTTACAATATATAAGTTGGTACTAATGCAAAAAGTGCGAAATTTCTACTGATATTTTTTATTATTTTCTAATCTAAAAGTATAAAATAATTACCCATCGAAATAGTACTGATTCAAATTCCGCTAGCGCGCGTCACCATGTCGACCCCCCGGCCGCGCAGTGTAATTGTCAAATTAGCGAGCAGCAGATCAAAGGATTCGGCGATTTGTCGCTTTTTGATAATGTGATAAGTTTCGCGTAAGGTTACAGTGTTGCGTGGTCTATCTGTAAGCGGGTATTTAGAGATATTATCTTACCAAGGATTGCTAGGTTTGTAATTATGAAGTGTAGAATACAATGCATACATATTTTTTAAGTTCACATTAGAGCATTGGCGTATCTAAGGTTTTTCTCAGGGCCTTGCCCATGATTTTTGTGTGAAGTTATTTGCCGTCGATCATAGAACTTTGAATCGGTAGCTTAACATCCTGGGGTGGGCACTAGACCATACTTGGGTGGGCATGCATGATGACCCACCCGGCCCCCCCTCTATATATGCCTATGAATTAGAGGCGCAGGAAGATAATCATCGTGGGGCTTTTTTGTTTAACAGACCCACCAGTCTGATCGCTTAAGAGTATTAAATAAAACCGCAGTGAGAGCGGGATGGCGTTACACGCTGCGATAGCGGTGTCCCTGTTTTAATAGCGTTTTAACCCTGCCATAGATTAGTTAATACCCTCCTACTCGTATTGTATTGCCTGGGCGTAAGAGTACTTACATCGCGGTACGTAACTTGAACAGTAACAGCTGCCTTCTGAATAAAAATAAATAAATAAATAAAATAAAATAAAATAGCTTTTATTGATTCCTTACAATAATATCACACTTCATATATTCATTATCATATTATATTACTTATATTAATTACTTATTTAATTCATGTAGGTGTCTATGTTTGTATGCCTTCTGAATAGGTGCAATTTAAATCGTCGCGTCTCGGAAACCAACGCAACTAAGCAACGAGGCAGAATTATCAATAGTTATTTAATTTCGCAGGCAAGCATTCAAATAATCTACAAGGACTATAAGGTTATGATAGTAACAAAAACTAAATTTATGACTGCACTTTTTCAGATGACCGCCATTTTTATTCAACTTATGTGTCAGTAGTATTATATTATCTGTGGTGTCATGCATGATCTATAGGTGCACATCTAACGTTTTGATCCTTTTGGACTATTACTTTGAATTTAAGTGTTACTTTGAATTTTAGAGCACAAACGAGAAAAAGTATATAGGAGTGTTGTGAAATAGAAATTTAAATGAATACCTTTACTATCCAACTTAATAACTGAAGAAACAGATTTTTGTCGCAAACAGATGTTTGCGACAAAAATCATTTGCCGGCACATTCCTGATATCAAAATACGCACACTAAACTAGTAGTATGTTATCTGTGACTAAACTATCGAACAACGCTCACAGTGCGGCCACACACGATCGCTCCGCCAGCTTCCACCCCTCGTGGGGAAAATATTTCAAATAGGGTAATTTGTTTTGTGCCGGCGCAACGGCCGTGTAACACTACGCGATCGGCTCCAACCGACACCTCCGTCTGATGGAAACGCGCGTGTAATTCCAACTTGACTCCAAAGTCAGTGGGAGTAATGATCACGGAACACAAGAAATAAAAATAAGCTTGCCGTTCCAACTTCGCAGGCTCCATTAAAACTAGTGGCTCGTTTCTGGGGAAGTGAGTAGCTTTTTATAATAAGCTTTCACAAAGTGTTACCAACTTACCAATATAAAACACCACACAACAAAGCTTTTTCTTCTTACTTTAGTAGCTTTGATGTTTTTTTTTTTGTTTATGTATGACCCGGCAAATGACCTCCTCCCGCCTGATGTTAAGCGGTGAAAGAGGCCCAAATGAGTTGACAGGTAGGGACGACATCCACTATCCTACCTGCCCGCCCCCTGCCGGCCCAAAAGATGCTTTTTCACGCCTCTTTTGAAGGAACCCATGTTGTAGGATGGAGGAAACACGTGCGCAGGTAGTGTTTTTACTAATTCAGCCAATGTCATGAATTTAGTATTGTTTGATTGAAAACTTTCATGGTAGTAAAAATCTACTAAGCTAAAATGGTAGAATTAACGCTACATACGTGTAGCAAGGAATTTTACGGTGACTTTTACTCGTATTTTTTGGTGCATCATAAATTTACGGATTCATAATAGTGACCGATTGGTATAAGTATAATGACATTTTAAGTGTATGTAAGCATACCGATTTTATTAGGTATATCTTGTTATAATTATTACTAAAAGAGGAGATAAAAACATTCAACCTTCCGAGTAGTTATTCTTCTCGAGAAGACTCTCCCAATTTCCGAACAGGTGTAGAGTCTACTTTTATTTGCAGATATCTTGATTATATTCAGGATATATGCACACACAAGGTTGAATAAAGATGTTTCCTAACTTTAAATTAGTATATTTTACTTTGTTTTGACATCAACGAGTGCCTGCCTATGTTGAACAAAGCTTTTGAATTTGAATTTGGAACAGAAGATAATATGGAAGTGGCATGCTTGTACTATTTTCTTCACCGAATCAGAGTAAATTTTATCTAATCGTGTAGGTGTGTGTCCGATGTTCACTCGTGTTTCGCTAAGACTAGTTTTTTACTAAAATAAAGACAAAGATACAGCAGGGGCCTTATTCTGCAAGTGTTAATGGTTTTATGGTGTGTCAATGACGCTTCAATAGCATTGCCTTTTGAGACAGTTATTGTTGGGTAACCGATAAGTAACAAATGGAATTAGAAGTCTTGGCGTTGCGTTCGGCAACTTGCAAGTGACTACAGTTGCAATCGTTTTCGGAAAGTTTCAAGAAAAAAAACCGGCCAAGTGCGAGTCGGACTCGCCCATGAAGGGTTCCGTAGCAGCAAGTAACATAATATAAAAGTTCTTGTAGTTCGTTGTAACTTCGATCGATGACTTAATAATCGTGTATTCTTTTTATTAAGTTATTGATAAGTAAACATTATAATTAGGTACCTACCTAGGTTTATGCATAAGGTTTATGTTTATGAAAGTAAATGTTTTTTTATTTTTATATTTCAGTTGATTGAATGAAAGGTAAATTGCGGTTTACGATTTATGACGTATTAAAAAAACTACTTACTAGATCTCGTTCGAACCAATTTTTGGTGGAAGTTTGCATGGTAATGTACATCTATATCATATGTATATTATTTTTTTGGTTTTATCATTCTCTTATTTTAGAAGTTACACAACTTTTACCACTTTGGAAGTGTCTCTCGCGCAAACTATTCAGTTTAGAAAAAAAATGATATTAGCAACTTCAATATCATTTTTGAAGACCTATTCATAGATACCCCACACGTATGGGTTCAATGAAAAAAAAATTGAGTTTCAGTTCTAAGTATGGGGAACCCCCAAAATTTCTTGTTTTTTTTTTCTATTTTTGTGTGAAAATTTTAATGCGGTTCACAGAATACATCGACTTATCAAGTTTCAATTCAACAGTATAGTTCTTATAGTTTCGGAAAAAAGTGGCTGTGACATACGGACGGACAGACAGACAGACAGACTGACATGACGAATCCATAAGGGTTCCGTTTTTTGCCATTTTGCTACGGAACGCTAAAGAGTTGAGTTGTGTGAAAAATACATTTGAAGAGATTTTTTTATACAACTTAGTAAAGCAACTAAGTTAGCAAACAAGTATACTGCCCACCCGATGTTAGGTAAGTGGTAACAGTCACCTATAGTGCATGTGGCTCTTGTGAGATTCGCAGCAAATTTGCAACCCCCACAAGAATTACAGTGTACCTACGTTGCCAAATTGTGACATAAGATATTAAGTCATGGTATAATGCCGAGTAATTTCATTGCCATATATTATTTACCCTTTCAAATTCAAATTCAATATCTTTTATTCAATTAGGATTTTACAATCGCTTTTGAACGTCAGAGAAGCTACGCCATTGGTTCACAAGTCTACGGCGGGAGACCTTGTACTGGAAAGAACCAGCAAGGGCTATTTTTTTTCTCCCTGTATTGTTACAGGGTCGTCAATTGGAAGCAGAACTCAAACAAAGTAAAAGATTGAGCTCAACTTCCATTACAAAATTAAATGTGTCAGTGTACATTATACATTTAAATTTATGAATTTACAATTAAGACCAAGCATTGACATCATTCAGATAATCATTGACTTTATAATATCCTTTACTCATTGGAGTCATTTTTACATGCACTTTAAACTTATGAAAAGGTAAGTCAGTAACACTTTGTTGTAAAAAGTTATACATTTCCCCATAAATGAGCCTTTACTTTCTTGGAGCCTGTACGTTGGAACGGCAAGTTTATTTTTATTTCTTGTATTTAAATTATGAAATTTAAAATTGGTATCTAATGTGTTATAATTTTTATAAACATAAATCAAATTATCATAAATATACTGTCCTGCTAACGTCAACATATTAATTTCTTTAAATAAATCACGTAGAGAATGCCTTGTTCGTAAATTATAAATAGCCCGCTCTTATTTGAAGTACAAAAATACTTTCTATGACACTGTGTACGACATGCCACTGTGAAAATAACCAAAGTAAATCAGTCTTGCCTTTTCAACATAAGTAAGTTTTCTTTAAACCGGAACACAGCAATTCAAGCATTGCTGCTTTGCGGCAGAAATAGGCAAGACGGAGGTACCCAAGCAGGCGGAATCCGGTAAACGACGTATAGGGACGAATGGTAGAAGAAAACTTACGCCGACACCATAAGAGAAAAGGATGATGAGATTAACTGTAACCAACTTATTTTGCTTGAGCTATTATTATTGAGCTTGGTGGCGCTGGCACATTTGAGCGTGCGCTCAGCGAACGATTGCTAAGGTTAAGCAACGTTCGCTGTGGTCAGTCCTAGGATGGGTGACCAAAATAAGAAACATCTCAAGCTCCTCCGTGCTTCGGAAGGCACGTTCAACAGTGGGTCCTGCGCCTGATCTCGCCCCGGTCGTGTAGGCTAACCGTCCCATCGGACTAGGCGAGTGAAGGAACAGAGAGTGCACTTGCGTTTGCGCAGTCACTTGTGCACTATAATATCTCCTGCGCAGATGGCTAGTCTCTGTGGAGATTGGCCGCCGTGACCGAATATCGGTTAGGAGGACATTATATTGTTTGCCATTGTAACCTAGATAATCTGTGCGAACGATTTTCTACTCACCTACACGCAATCAAACAATCTAAACGCCATCGACAATTCCATCCCAATGTTGATCTGTAACAATCGTAATGTTATTTTACACGATTCGGGTTCAAATGTCACGCACCTTTCACCGCGGTGTGGGAACGAGGTGGCTCGATAGCGCAACATGTCCAACAGTGTCTTGAAGTACACTTTGATAAATACCATTACATTGCATTAAGGCTGTTATTGTTGCATGTTATTAGTATTGTTCTGTTGTGCAAGGGTATAGCTTGGGCGGATATCAGACTCCGATCTGAAAAGGCTTACTTCGGAGGGAGCGCGTCGGTGGCGCCGTGGACTCGGCACTTGCCTTCCGATCGGGAGGTCCGGATTCGAGACCGCCGTATACCAATGATTTTCGTTTTCGAATTTCATAATGCACATTTGTCTGACGCTCCTACGGTGAAGGAAAACATCGTGAGGCAACCTGCATACGTCTGCGAGCAATTTCAATGGTGTATGTGAAGTCGACCAATCCGCACTGGCCCAGCGTGGTTCACTAAGGCCTAATCACCCTAACATAGGGTAGGCTCGAGCCCCTTGGTGGGGACGTATATGAGCTGTGCTGATGATGACTTCGGAGGGAGGTTAAGCCGGGTATGGGGACATCAGCGGAAAAGCTGTTGGTGGATCCGAGTCCATGTGGCGTTCAAGTCAACTTAGTCTTTTAGTATCGTAGACTAACCCGCTTTAGATTCGATTTTTCAATAGCTATGGGAATCTTTTATCCATGGAATAAATAATAATATAACAGTTGGACAACTTTAATATTGAAACACTGTTAAACAGCCATATTTATTCTTCAGTCAAATGTTATCTGTCCATTAAGAAATTGGCTCTTAAGCAAAGGAAAAAAGAGCAAGCGGTACATTCTATGATTTATTGATTAGAAGAGCAATCTTGAATCACCAATCTAGTTGCCAATTCCGCGACAATTAAGTCCCGTGAAAAAGGCAGCAAAAGTTGGGTAGGCGTTCATTACCAGACTGCCGCGATCTGAAGTGACAGGCGCGGACTGGGAGAGCTCTCGAAACATTTAACGACGCCTCCGAGTACTGACCGGGTCAGGCGGAAACTCTCTAAGTCCGAAATCAAAGTTTCCAACTCTAATTTCGCTTTACCACAGATAATGTAATGTCGTCCTAACCGATATTCGGTCACGGCGGCCAATCTCGACAGGGACTAGCCATCTGTGCAGGCGATAGTGCACAAGTGACTGCGCTAACGCAGATGCACTCTCTGTTCCTAAACTCGCATAGTCCGATAGGACGGTTAGCCGACACGACCAGGGCGAGCTCAGGCACATGACCCACTGTTTAACGTGTCTTCCGAAGCACGGAGGAGCTTGAGTTGTTTCGTACTTTGGTTATCATCATAGGACTGACCACAGCCAACGTTGTCTAACCTTAGCAATCGGTTGCTGAGCGCACGCGCCAATGCGCCACTAAGCTTCTCACCACAGATAATATAAGGCCGAAGATGGAAGTGAACTTCATACACTAGTCTACACTTGCTTAATCAGCTCTGCTTAAAATTTATTATTTTAAATGTTGAAAGTGTGAATTTATTGACAAAAAGTGCTATAAAGTGATAAACATACGTGTGTGAATATCCCAGAATAACATATAACATCCAATATGAAAACTTTTTGCTACAGTGCCGCAAATCATTGTTGAACCACTGTTGGTGTTGTGTAAACGATCTAAACAATATACCTATAGTGGTGCTAACAAACAGTAAAGGCGATATTCTTATACACAGAATAAAATAAACCATCATAATGTTGAATACTGGAAAATAAATAAATCACTACAATATTTTTGATTAGAAAGTGTGTGATCTACCCTCAATTACCACAACATTTTTAGGACGGGTGGCCTAAAAAGACACAGACTAAAGAGGATTTAAAGGTCAGTTACACACGTCACACGCGAAATTAAAGGTTAGTTGCACACGACGAACTGGATGAGGTGCGTTCAGTGATATACGAATTTAATTAAATTTGAAATTGATACTGAAACTTAAAATAATAATAAAATATGTCTACTACAAGGCGTCAAAGGCTAAATCTATGCGGAAAATGCAATAAAGCTGTTTCTAAGCAGTTGTTAAGCTGTTCATGCTGTAAGAAAGTATACCATGCTATATGTGCGTCAATTTCAGAGCAGAGATATAATTCGTTTTATGCTAATAACAAAGAACAAAAAAGTAAATGGTTGTGTAAACTATGTATGAATAAAAATAAATCAAATGCACTTCTTACGTCTTCACCAATTTCAACCAATGAGCTCACAGTAACATCCGTTAATAACTCATCGAACAACTGCGTTACAATGCGGAGAAAACTTGTTACTAATATATCAACAGAAAACTCCTTTCAATCTTTGAATACCGATGATGATGAAGAAACGGCAAATCTCACTAATAGTTTAAATAGAAGTTGTCCACTACTGGGTCAAAATCATCATGAAGACATAATTGAAATGCGAAACACATTGACTGAACTCCGAGCAAAATTAGCAGCCGCCGATAGCGAAATTGTAACGTTATTGGAAGAAAACGGAAATCTTAGAAAACAGATCACAGAGTACGAACAAAAGGTGGACAATCTAACTCGGATCTGTAAGTCAGTCCCAAAGAAAACAACCAACAAAAGAGATAGCATAAACATTAACCCCTCATTTCAGCAGGTTAATGATAGTTTCACAACTTTGGACATTAAAGAGAAAAATATGTCTACGCAAAAGAAAGAGAGAAACGGCACAAAGGACTCCTCTATAAGAATTAAACAAAATAAAAGACAAGAGGAAAAGTTTAGTAAGACAAAGTCAATTTTGATTGTAGGAGATCAACAACTTGCAGGCTTCACATCAAGATTAATCACAGCTAGATCTGGAAAATGGAATGATGTTTATAAGGTTTTCGGGGAAGTAAAACCCAATGCATCTAGTTCCGTGATCTTAAAAAACTTGGAGGAGATGTCGCATTCCTTAGAAAATGAAAGTATTGTTATTGTTTCAGTGGGATCAAATGATACTAACCCGTATGAAATTTTTACCAGTTTATGTAGTGTTTTGTCTAAGTTGAAAAATAGTAAGGTATATTTATTAAGTGTTAAACAAAATGTCCACTTGAACATAAAACTTTTGAATTCTGAACTGAAAATGATAGCTAAAAATTATTCTAACTGTAAATATATAGAAACAAACCTAACTAGATATCATAATTATTATTCTGCGGACAATTTAGATTACTTGACATTTAAATTAAATATTGAAATCGATTATTTAAAATATGAGAATGAATGTTTAAGAAACGGCTTACACTCTAATGTTGTATTAAAAAATACATCACAGACATATTGTAACAATAGTGTTGCGCCGGGTGAAGAGTTTTTTCGATTTGGCAAAACATGATTTAGTCGATCCAATTCCTTCAAATGTAAGATGTGACGATAGATTCAGAATACTTCATCAAAATATAGGCGGGGCGTTAGGTAAACTCGATTTTATAGACTTCTCATTAAAAGAGCTGGATGAAAAGGGCCAGTCAATTGATGTCCTCTGCCTTACTGAGACTTTTATAAAAAAAGGGTCAGAAGCAAACCTAAAACTTGAAAACTTTAAAACTGTGTCGTTATATTGTCGCAATAAATCTAGAGGTGGCACTGCAATTCTCGTTAGGAAAACTCTGGAGGTGAAACCTATAAAATTTATGACACAGTTGTCCAGTGAATTTTATTTTGAATGCTGTGGGATCGAAATAGTGGGAATAGACCTAATAATTGTTAATATTTATAGAATACCAGAGCAAACTAAATCTCACGTTGGCATCTTCATTCACAAAATTGATAAATTGCTTGACAAATTAACTTCTTTTTATAAAAAGAAAAACATTGTTCTTTGTGGTGACTGGAACATAGATATTTTGAAAGATACCATATTTTCAAAGAGTCTCACCAGCACTCTATTATATCATAATTTCAATATGCATATAAAAACACCCAAAAGACTATATGCATGCTTAGACCAAATAGCAAGTAATATAAATGTAAAACTAGTAGAAGCGCAAACTGATTACCTTTACCTCTCGGACCATGAAGCTGCTCAAACTCTAATTATTAATGTCAGAAAACAAAATACGTACAGTACTTGGTTTGAATATAAAAGAGATTACTGCTGTGACAATATTCGTAAATTCTATGAATGCATTGCCGCACTTTCTTTTTCAGAGGTCTTTAACGCTGTTGATGCTAAAAACGCTTTTCGCAACATGTATGATTTGTTGCTACTATTTTACAATCTATGCTTTCCCTTTATCAAAGTGAAAGTGAGTAGTAGCCAAAAGAAATCAAAATGGTTAACTAAAGGCATAAGAAAAGCTTGCAAAGTGAAACGCCACTTATATATGAAATACAGAAATATAAATGTTAACAAAAAAATTAATAAAAGCAAGTTTGTGAAATACGGTACTATCTTAAAGAAATGTGTAGACCTATCAAAAAGAATATGTAACAATAAATATATCGCATCTAATAAAAATAAATGTAAGGCTACATGGAATATAATTTCGTCAACAATATCTAACAATATGCATAAAACTGACATTAATTCTGTAAAATTGAATAATATTACATATAATAATCCATATGACATTTCCAATTTATTTAATAATTATTTCATTGACACTGACAATAGTAGAATTACAAATAACAATAATACTTCTATTAATACCATAGCGCGTAACCCACAAACAATATTTTTGAAACCCATTGACGAGAAAGAGACACTACGGATAATTATGTTATTAAAAAATACTTCAAGCAGCGGTTATGATGATATTAAAACAGACATTCTTAAATTAATTTCGCAATTCATTAGTCGCCCCCTTTCACACATTATTAATCTTTCATTTGAAGATGGCTTTTTCCCCGAGGAGTTAAAAGTAACTGTCATAAAACCACTACACAAAAAAGGCGATCACTCAGATCCTAATAACTATAGACCCATAGCTCTGATCCCGATAATTTCAAAAATTTTTGAAACTGCTATGACTACCAGATTAAACGAATTTTTGATAAAACATAACTTGTTACGGTCTGAACAATTTGGTTTTCGGAAGGGCTATTCCACTGAGCTGGCTTGTTTTGATTTGGTGAAATACGTAACAGAAGCTCTGAATAACAAATTACCAGTAATGTCAATTTTCCTTGATATGACAAAAGCTTTTGACGTCGTAGATCATTCTAAACTACTTTCCAAACTTGAGCTATACGGCATTAGAGGTAAAGCTTATGAATGGATTGAGAGCTATCTTAGCAATAGAAAACAATGTACGGAAATTACACAGATTTCGAATGTAAAAAATTGTCTCATAAAGCAAAATTACAAATCTCAATACCGGTATACTAAAACTGGTGTTCCACAGGGAAGTGTTCTCGGCCCGCTCATGTTTGTAATTTATGTTAATGATCTCCCAGATTCTACGTCACATAAATGTTTACAATATGCAGACGACACTACTCTTGTAATAAAAGGTTATAACATAGATTCTTGGGAAGCTAATATTAATAATGCATTAACTGACGTGATCTTATGGATGAACAAAAATAATTTAAATAATAATTTGACGAAAACTAAATTTATTCAATTTCATTCTTACAATTCAAGACTCTTACCGCTTACCTTATCTCACGATGAGAAATTAATTGAGAGAGTAGATAGTATTAAGTTCCTTGGGTTACATATTGATAGTCATCTTAACTGGAAAATTCATGTTGACTCTGTATGTAATAGACTAGATCGATTTGTATTTGCTCTAAAAAAATTGAAAGATATTGTCTCATTAGACGCAGCTATCACAGCTTATCATGGTCACGTATCCTCAGTTCTCAGTTACGGTTTGACTCTATGGGGAAACTCTGTAGACATAAACAGGGTCTTTATACTCCAAAAAAGGTGTATTAGAGCAATGACAAACACGTGGCCACCAGATAGCTGTAGACCGTTATTCAAAAAACTTAAAATTTTACCTTTGGCTTGCATGTATATAAGGAATGCCTGCTTATTAGTAGTGTCCCATCCAGAATATTTTTTAAAACTGAATGAAGTTAGAACTAAACACCTGAGAGCTCAGTATGCGGACCTTTTATTTAAACCTGAATGCTGCACTTACATTTATAGAAAAAATGCTTATAATATGTGTATTGTATTGTATAATAACCTTCCCAGTTATATTAAAATATTGACAGGAAATGCATTCAAGAAATGTTTGACGGAATGGTTGTATAAATATAGTTTTTATAGCGTGACAGAATATATGAATTTTAAAAACTTGACATAATAATTAATTAATAATTTTCATTAATAATTTTCATTACTGACAATTTTTGTAATATTTGTATGCCTGTATGGCTGAATTTTGCTGGGATATCGAAAAAAATAATAATATCTGCTGTACCCAAAATTCTTGCAAATAAATATTTTCATTTCATTTCATTTCATTTCATTTCATTTCATTCATTTCATTTCATTTCATCTGGACCCCTCAATAATTGAGGAACTGGTCTTATCTTCAATTGTCAGAACACAACGCTTTCAACATTGTTATTATGGCAATAAATGGCTTTGATTGAAAACTTAGAGAGTAGCCTTCCAACCACCTTTTTGGGGAGCCGCTGCTACATGCAGTTTTAACGCCATTATTCAGAACATTCTCATTATTTTTGGTTGACGACAATATAACTAATATAATAATGTATAAAATAATTGAAATTTTAAATTAATGACTCCTTTGTGATATTGACAGAAATTGTAATTATTGATGACATAGAATATTATTATTGAAATGAAAATATCTTAAGATTATATAATAATGTATAAATTAATTGAAATTTTAAATTAATGACTACTTTGTGATATTGACAGAATTTGTAATTATTGATGACATAGAATATTATTAAGTAAAAATGAAAATATCTTAAGATTATATAATAACGTATTTAATTACTTACATAAAAAATTTACTTACACTTAAATGAAATACCTTAGGAAATACATAAATATTAAACAAAACATGGTAACTAAAATTAATTCAAGAATTGATAATGAAATGTATAAAGATAAATTAAATAGATAAATTAATTTTAATAATATTAAAATAGACAATATAATTTGCATGCTATTTATAAATAGTTAAATAGGTAAAGGACATAAAATATATTAGACCACCACAATGTACCCTATTTAAGGCAAATAAAGTGATTTGATTTGATTGATTTGATTTTGACATTTACTCGTCGGCGATGCTGGACTAGTTTTCGTGGTTTTTTGTCTGCACTTACAATGATGGCTGATTGTCAACCCGTTCCAGAAGTTTCAAGTAGGTACCGCTCTTAATTTAGTGCTTGTAACATACATTTTTATTTAAATACGTAAAATAGGTTTCTATAATACTTTACCCGTCAACATTCTCTAAAATTTAAGCTTTCCTTTACCCATCGGTTGCCTGGTAGAGATTGCTGCTTTGGCAATAAGGCCGCCGCCGTTTGTTACTCCAATGAAATTTATCTTTTTGTATATTTTTTAAAATGCTTATAACAAAGTGTTAATTCGTTCATTCATACATTTTCTGGTAAAATGTTGCTTATAGGCATGGACCTACAAATTTTTTCAGGTCCGTGCTTACAGGATACAACGTTTGTTTATTTGTAACTAGCTTTCCGCTCGCGACTTCGCCCGTGTTATTTTTGTTTTCCCGTGGGAATTTTTTTCCTGTAGGAAAAGTACCTCATGTCCTTCCCCTGGTCTCGAACTATCCCTATACCAACTTTCATCAAAATCGGTTCAGTAGTTTCGAAGCCTATTCAATACAAACAAACAATCAAATCTTTCTTTATATTAGTATAGATTTAATTTCTTAATACCTATTATATGTATTATTGATTCTGTGCGTGTGGAAACCGGGATTCCAACCACCAATAAGTTCTCAGTGTCATTTTTTTATTAGAGTATGAGTTTTTATTTATTGTATCTATAATATGCCAATGTGGATATTGTAATTACTACGTGTCGAGCATGAGTCTCTCCTTTATCGGGCCTCACCGTAAGATAGTTATTTTGCTTTCTCACAAAGCTTTCTCTAAGGAGCGTCGGTGACGCTGTGGACTCGGCACTTGCCTTTCAATCAGGAGGTCCAGGGATTCGGGACCGCCATGTACCAATGTGTCATACACTGGTCTGACGCTGTTACGGTGAAGGAAAGCATCGTGAAGCAACCTGCATACATCTGCGAAGAAATTCAAAGGTGTATTTATTTATTTATTTATTAATAAAGGCACACAAAACAAGTAACAGTCATTAAATAACAATACATTAAGGTTTAACTTAGAACTAGACTGATGCTCTAAACTATGTGTACACAGAATGATTTACACTTATAACTTTAACTATGGGATAGTCATGTAAACAAATTGCACAGAAAGAAACCATAGATTAAGCGTTAAATACGTTAATTATCTCTATGATAGAAACATTATCATGACTTAGTTCTTAGTAATATTGTTAGTGTAAGCTTTTGTAAATGAAAAAGAAAAACAACAATTGAATCACACAAAGATTTTAGTTATATGTCTCTTAAATTCAGGAAAACCGCTATTAAATATGTCCCGTGAAGAATGCTCCACTACAGTGTCATTGTATAGTCGACACATTCTGGCAATAGGATTGTAATATGAAGTGTTATTAATGTATGTCTGGAGAACAAATATATTCGTTGTAGGATTACGAGATCTAAACCTGGTTCTAAAAGTAAGCAGTGATAGAAGAGTAGGACAGTCTAGGTGGAAATGTAGAATTTTGAATAGGATAAGTAATTCATTGCGTTTTCGACGTGATACTAATGAAGATAAATGGAAATGATCAAGCTTTTTAGCGTAAGATCTGTATTCGCGACCAAGATTAAATCTGTATTTGAGAATATTTAGGAACTTTTTTTGGACCCTTTCGATTCTATTATTATGCACTTCATAGAATGGTGACCAGATCACCGACCCATACTCAAGAGTGCTTCTCACTAAAGAACAATACAGATAAATATACGCATTTGGGCTTTTGAAGCCTTGTGTTGCACGAGAAATAAATCCTAGTAATTGGGAGCATTTGTTTATTATATATTGATAGTGATAGTAAAAAGAGATTTTCTCATCAAAATATACACCTAGATCTTTTACAATCTGTTTACGTTGCAGGATAGCACCAGCGATTGTACAATCGAAAGTTATCTTATGTTTGCTGGTTTCAAATGAAATGACAAGACACTTATCCAGATTTAAGAACATCCTATTGCCAGCACACCACTCCACAACAGTACACAAGTCCCGCTGTAGGGCCATACAGTCCGCAACATCTGAGATAGTGGTATATACCTTCAGGTCATCTGCATACAGTAAGCATGGACATTTTAGTAGTATAGGTAAGTCATTAATAAACATAACAAACAGAAGGGGTCCCAGATGCGAGCCCTGGGGTACCCCAGAGGTGATTACAATTGGGGCAGAAAGATGGCCCTTGATACTGACAAGTTGAGTTCTCCGATTCAAATAAGATGTTATCCATCTAAGTAAATTTCCATGGATACCATAGTGTTCGAGTTTCTGGGAGAGCAAAGAATGGTTAACCTTATCGAACGCTTTGGAAAAGTCCATATAAACTGAATCTAACTGTGTTCGCTTAGCTATAGCGGAACAGAGATCATTTTTGTAAACAAGAAGATTGGTAATAGTGGATTTGCTTTGCCTCTGCAAAGATATGGAATGACCTGCCACCGCCTATTCGAGTTGATGTTAGTCGATCACTTACAGCATTTCGGAAAATATGTCGCGAATGGCTGCTTAAAAGGCAGTCCCTGGCACTCGCCCGAGGCTGACTTAATCCAATTAAATTTTTTGTTACCATATAGCTCACATGGAAATATTTTCTCATTTTACTGTTATAAGTATCTGCTACTCGATGTAAACTAAATGCGAAATTTGGTAAACGGTTATGGCAGAATAACAGAGGTTGTGGACTCTCTGCAACCACTGAGCCATAAGCCATTTTGTCTTTTAGGTTAAATATTGAGATATGAACATGTAAATAAATTGTATTTTTTACTTAAGGACAAATAAAAACATTATTATTATTATTTGTTAGACACAAATCCGTGTTGCTTATGAGAAATTATCGAGTTGAAATGTGAATAAAAAGTATTGTAAAGTGCAGATTCAAATAATTTAGCGAATGTTGAGAGAATGCTGATTGGCCTGTAATTATCCCATAGATCCTTGTCACCTGACTTCAAGATTGGGATTATGTGAGCAATTTTCCAGGTAGATGGTAAGGTTCCGCACTCAAGTGACTTATTAAATAGTATGTGTAAAGGTGAGATCAATACGTCGCAGCAATTCTTAACAAAAGAAGAAGGTATTCCGTCAGGACCGGCACTTTTACTCGCATCTAGACTTTTAATTTTATTTTTTATGCATTCCTTGTTTATGATTGCGTGGCCCAGGCACAAGTTATTAGGCGGAAAGTGATTTACGTTAAGGGCAGAGCTACTGGGTTCTTCGAAAACCGAACCAAAATAACTAGAGAACATCTCGCAGATCTCATCAATATTTGAAGATACAGAGCCATTGTATCTCATCGTCACCGGAATTGAACTAGACCCTTTTTCTTATCATTTACGTATCTCCAAAAATGTTTTATGTTGTGCTTAATGGATTCCTGAACCGAGGTTAAGTAGGTATTGTAACACTTTTCCATGAGAGTTTTGGATCGGAGTCGTAGACAATTAAATGAGTCATAATCTAACGGATTACCAATTTTTTTGTATCGCTTATGATATTTGAGTTTTTCTTTAAGCGAGCGTATGAGGGCAGGACTAAACCACGAAGGGTAAGTATGTGACCGTACTATTTTCATAGGCGTGTGCTTAATTACAACTCGATTCAATGTTTCATAAAACAACTGAACTGCGTCATCAATAATCAATCCCTGAAAAAGTTGATCCCAGTCAATGGAACCGAGTTCTTTACGTATTAAATCAAAGTTGCACTTTTTAAAATTGGGTCTAGTTCCTTCATGAGCTCTAATATATTTTTCCGGTGAGCAATGTAGAATTTGAATATCAATTAGAAGGGGTGGATGGTGATCGTCTTCGCGACACAGCGGGGTGGCGCCGTAAACAGTCACAGATCCAATCGTAGACAAAACTAAATCAAGTATTCGCTTGTTTTTGTTAGGTATATTGTTATACTGAGAAAGGCTACATAGCGATATGCTCTCCAGGAAAAGTTCCGATTTATGATCATAACATGGGGAAGCACACATTTAAGAGAAATTAGCGGTTTTGGTCCAGGTAATTTTAGGTAAATTAAAGTCTCCAATACATATGAAATCAACGTTATTATGGCAGTGGAGCAATCTCTCCTGTACATTGTGATAAAATTTCTTAAGCTTAACCATTTCTAGATCCGGGGGCAAATAACAAAGACACAAAGTTATTGTTTTTTTAAATGAACCATTATCAAAGCTTAAACTAAGCCAAATATCTTCAACCTCAGATTCCCATGCAGTAAGACGAGTAACAGAGAAGTGTTTTTTAATTGCAACTGCCACCCCTCCGCCCTCAGTCTTACTCAAAGACGTCGAATAGCGGTCTCTGCGAAATACCGTGTAACGGGCATCAAGAAATTCTGAGTTATAAACGCTATTATTTAAATTAGTTTCTGTTAAGCAAATCAAATCGTATTGGCTATTTAAAATGTTCAAATACAGATCTCTTAACTTACTTCTTACTCTGTTAACATTTTGGTAGTATATAATCATAACAAAGAAATTGTAGCTCCAAATTGATTGTTTAAAAAAGAGAAAATTTAATAATTTACAGTTTTTCTAGACATTCTGTATTTTTTATAGGAATTGCATTGGACTCGTCATCTTTACGTACATAAATGCGGCCGAATTTGACCCATACATACTTATATTGCTTACTAGAAGCTGCCTTGCGTGTCTCAGCGTACAGTAATTTACACTCTGGGGAAAGATGTTCGGTAACATAAATTCTACATTTTTCACCCGCAATACCGAGAAGCGCGCTGTTAAGCATTGAGCTGGTGTCCTTGGCTCTGGCCTTATTGTACCGTCGTGACATAGATAACACAGAATCTCGCAGCCGGGGCGACGACAGTGTTACCAGAATATTTCTAGGCCTGTTAGATTTTTGGTCCATTTTCGCTACTCTGCGGCATGAGAGTATATTTGAATCATCCACGTCAACCTCGATGACGGAGCAGAGCTGCCTGAACAGCGTAACCACATTTTCGCTGCGGGTCTCCGTATGTGAAGTTGATCAATCCGCACTGGGCCAGCTTGGTTGACTTAAGGTAGGCTCGAGCCCTTCGGTGGGGACATATATGAGCTGTTATGATGATGATGATGAAAGCTTTCTAGTGGTTCAGTTAATCTTATGAGCTGATGAATCTAGCTGTAATTGTTTTGAATTGTCCATGGGAAAGGCTTCCCATAGACAATTCAAAATGAATTTTTTTATATAAATTTCTATTTAATAGACAAAAGGAATTTTTGTTTTTTTTATTGTATCTTTTTACTTTAGCATTATATCATTCTTTATCGCTATACTCGATTTCTCCGATAATGTCCGGCAGGAACTGTACAATAATTTATTTACCAAAGTACATGTATAAGTATTTAGGTATAATAAAAAAGTATAACAGTTAAACAATTTTATTGTAGCTGGAAAGCCGCAATAAATTCGTGGGAAAAAATAACGTACCTATAGTTCTTAGCCAACAAATGAAAGTAAAAGGTCTTGACTCATTCAAATAAAATTGTGAAGAAATATTTTGTTCAAAGTATCACAATGAATTCTGCGAACGGTATTTGGTGCATGGAAAAATTCAACACCCCATTAATAATTCAATAACTGTTTTAACCTTGTTTAATAGTTCATTCAGGTCTACACCAAAAGGTTCATTGGTAGAAGTCAAAATTTACATTGTTAAAAACCGTTCTCACATCAGTAACTTTTTAACTTTAAAACAAGCTGAGCTCCCTCGAACAGTCAAGAGGCGGTTAGAGGCCCTCAAAGACAAAGGGTTGACTGTTCCACTCAATTTAGCTGTATTTTGCAAACACCACTCCACTTCGAGTGGCAATTCCTTGACTGGCGACATTCAATTTCATTTTGTTTCTAATTTTTACATGCTCGTTCTGTTGCTGGACTTTCACGTGGGAATTTAATGCAGTGATTTGAAATGAAGTTGTTAAGCTAAACAATGAGTTAATGCAATTGTCCATTTTAGAATTCACATGTGACTCTGAAGATTATAGTACAATTGCAAACGTATATA
Source organism: Schoenobius gigantellus (assembly GCA_963935595.1). Taxonomy (NCBI): domain Eukaryota; kingdom Metazoa; phylum Arthropoda; class Insecta; order Lepidoptera; family Crambidae; genus Schoenobius; species Schoenobius gigantellus. The sequence continues at coordinate 32,370,405 of OZ012553.1, forward strand.
TAGATTTATTTTGGTCCTTATCACTGATCTAATCGATACCTATCATAAAAATACAAGGATGCTTATTATCAAGATTTGACAGGTCCGATTTCCATCCTTGGCAAAAAAAAACTTAAGAAATCTTTGAATGGTAGTTATTTCTGCTAATTTAAACTCTAAGGCAAAGGCCACACCGCAGGTGGCACGCTTAGCGGCAAGAGGTTAGTTGGTCGCTTCGATGACTCATCCCAGTGAACCAACACACTGCACGCATGTGCGCGGCCCCACACCGCTCGCTTGGTAGGACGCTTGGCGCCTCGATAGCGGCTTAGCGGTAAGCGAGGCGAACGGACGCGTCGGTTATTTGCTTAGATTACTAGGATGCATTGTGGAGGAATTGATTGATAATAGCCCTCTGTTTATAAAAACGAGCCACTGTGAACTCCTTCCCACACGTTAAGTAAACAATTTATGTGTGTTAAAAATTGTGGCAAGAAGTAACCGACATTTTACAATTGTTTTATAGTATTATGTAATTTACTTTTTTTATATTTATAATTATATAATATAAAATAGTATAGATTTCAAATTCTCATTTAGTAGACGTCGATATATGTATTAATATCAAGTAGTCAACATGTTCGATTACTTTGAAATTAAGAAGTTTTCTAGAAAAATTTAAAAGTGAGACATTTTACTATAACAAAATATATGTCTAATCCCCCATAAATACGCGTTAAATCACCAGGCGCGCGCTGCCAGTGTGGCCACTATCTATCGAAGCATTTTGATCGCTAAGCCTGCCTCCTAGCCAACCTCTAAGCCTGCCACCTCCGGTGTGGCCTTTGCCTAAGATTTACGACACTTTCCCTCCAGGGGAGTTTGAGTTATCCTTTATACCATCCACGTTTGTACATATAGGCTCAAAATGTTCCATAGAGCAATCTTAGGCAGTTTTTGACAGTTGAATGTGGAAGGATCTAGTTCTGTTCAATTCAAACAAATCGCTTATTGAATATGTCGTATATTTTGTAACGTTGCGTCGTCACGCTAGCGGTCTCAGCGTTTGTCGAGTGGACCAACTAATGCTCAAAGCTGATGAACAGATTTTCTTATTTAGTCTTTGAGATCATTTTTTCACGTTGTAGTCCAGTCGATAATGGGTTACAAATGACAAAATCGCTCATTGAAAAGAAATTTTTACAGAAGTCCCACTTACCTTTTCTAGTAGGAACACTCGTGACAATAAAAATCAAGATGGTCATTATTCAAATGTCTTGATAGAAAGCACTTTTCAATCGTCCAATTTTTTTATCTACCACCCATTACGACCATCTTTAAGCTGTTATGATGATGAGAATGAGCGCTGAAACTTAACAGCTTTATCTGAACTATTGACATACAGGTAGATTATGTCGTTACCATACTGAGAAAGTAGGTAGCTGTCTGTCTGTATCACTTTCACATCATATTACTGCTACACCTTACGATAAATTGTTATGAACGGATGTCCAGTTTAAATTTTTTAAAATCGATGCTATTATGAGTGTAAAATCGGACGAACTGTCAGTTCTCGAAACACAGAGTGCCTGTAGCAGCCGTAAGCTTTCGATTCAACTTCATGATAAAGAATTTTACTTAATACTTAGAGATACATAGGCCCTAAAAGGAGTACATATGACGCCTTTTAATATTCCCACGCATACAACTACAAAACAATATTTTAAGGTTGATATAAAACTATTTGTCCGTAGAAACGTTACAACTCTCAAAGACTGCATGCATGAGCGTGTTTAAAAGAGTTTCCATATTTTTTAAATCAACAACAATAACTGGATTTAGTATAAAAACATGTCGGCGCAGAGTTTAGAGAGTTCATTACGTCGGGCCGCGCTGATCGCGACCCGCGAAGGGGTGATCGCGACCGGTTTATGCAATTGGCACCATTCATGGTGAATTTTACATTTTATGTTATTTATTTATTTATTTATTTTGGCACATCAACATTATATACACAGTACATTAAAATATATATTAATTAATTGTTATATTTATTAACTATCCGAAAATTTGTACGAGCCGTGAAGATGAATGATGCATGAGATTTATCGCGCAAATAGGGAACCTGTTGTACATACCTAGGACAGTTCTTGAGATATGTATTTTTTATTGTAACTTGACGCACTATACAGAACCCGTATTGGCATTTATTTTGGAAGATCAACTATTTCAGTATCAATCTCCAAAATATCAGAAATGTGCATATTTACACGTGTTAAAAAAAATGAAAAATAAAATGGTAAATAAGGTCAAGGTACTAAACACCTGATGTACCGCGGCCATGTACCACGGTGTACTCGTACCTAGGGCACATTGAGCATTTGTGTGTAAATCTAGTATATTATTTAGTAGAGAGTCTAAAGACTCTACTAAATAATTATTTTGGTACCTAAGTATAAAGAAAGCTGAACTTAAAAATTATTTATGACTAGCTTTCCACCCGCAACTTCGCCCGCGTTATCTTCGTTTTTCCGTGTGAATTCTATATTTTCCCTTAGGAATGTATTCCATAGCCTATGTTACTCAGTGATATTGTAGCATTCTATTTGTGAAAGAATTTTCCAAATCGGTCCAGTAGTTTTGGATCACATTCAGTAGGTAAACATACAAAAATACAAATCTTTCCTCACTTCCTTCTTTCAGTATAGACAATCACTAGTCAAAACATGTTCTGTAGCGTTACATCATGAAAAATTCGTAAATACAACGTCAAATCAAATAACATAATATGAACGTGCAGCATAAAGCCGTCCAGTTTTTGTTTGATGCCTCGTAGATGTTTTATGCACCATCGGTCGTACTCGTGATCGAAGTCGCTGGGTATTACGATATTTGCTCGATCGGGGGCGCCCGGCCCGACCCACCAGATTTTTTATTCAACAAACTGATACACGACACGAATAAATGATTGAGTGTCAATATGCTTTCCGCACTCCACGTCAAATAGTTCGTGAAATATTCGAATACGGTTCATTGCTGTAATTTTTCTGTGTAGTGGATTATATTATCTGTGGTTGTGGTGTGTGTGATAGAGGAGTAATGTAATAGTATATTGTTTTATACGGACTGAACAGCACCCATTACGCTAGAGCGCTAATAGTTCGCGACTGAAGTGTGTTCAACCGAATTAAACACTACTTTTCATTTCGAATATGAGGAAAGTAAAAAAATCTAATATTCTAAAAATATAATATTTGTGTTCGATGACATTGGCTTTCCCGCCTTTTTTCATGCACAATATTTAAGCGCTATACTGTCATGGCATTTATGTCATTTTTAATCTGTTTTTTTTATAAAATACTTACTTCTATAAATTTAAACAAAGAAATGATGATGTGATTTTGTGATTTGTTCATAAAGTTTTTACCAAGTTTATTTTTTATTAGTATCGATGTGTGGCTAGGTTTTTCTGTCATTGCCCAAAAAGTAATAAGAATCTCAGCCACATCTGGTTAATACTAAAAAGAATACATATCATAAGATTTTCTTTTTATGCACTAGATGTGGCTGTATTAGAATCACATTAGAATTAATACTTTGTCTATGGCCGCGTATGACAAATAGTGAAATTCTTTTTTTTAATTACTTGTCGGCTCTTCGGCCGCGATGTATAATTTTCAGCCCAATTCTTAGGGAAACAATGACTTACTTTCAGAATATGAGAAATTAAAAAAATATATTGTATCCGTATCCGTGGTGTAGTGGTTGATATCACCCGGTCCGGTGCAGAAGATTTTCTTAATTTAATTTAATTATCCGGCGATTAGAGGTAAGATACCCAGTTGCTCAGTTGTTGAGGAGTCCAGGTGAAGATTGGTTCCATCTTAGGCCTTATCGTCACTTACCATCTGGTGAGATAAAGGATGAAGCTTCTCCGTTGTGTGTAAAAATGAGGAGGAGAGGATTTCACAGAAGACTGCGAGGTTTCCTGATGAGCGTGGTCGCCACAGCTGATAATAAATTATTTATTATTATTGGCGGCCTGTGGTTTATATTAGGAACAAACTGACAGAGTTTCCGTGATCCGATTATTTTCCGACAGTTGCTGGAGATTCGTTTTCTTTATCCTTACAATGGGTGAATCGTTAATTTAGAGAAATGGTCAAAACAATCAAAATGCAAACATGTGCTTTATTATATTGCCTGCTAAACAAAAAATTAAATTATTTTTAATGTACGCTGAAGTTAATAGTATACATTTTCACGTTGACGTCGTAAAACCCATCAAGGAAGTTTACCGGAATCATATGTCTGTGAAGAGTTCTCAAACACGGTACAAAACTCTACGACAACCTAGCCTAGGTCTGCTCGTACCTAATAGGCCAATTAGTCCTCGACTAAGGAGAGACCTGTGCCTGATGGGGCATATATGGCTGGAAGTGGAAAGAAATGATAAAACGCTTCGAATCCTCTTTTTGGGCTGAAGTGAAAGATTAGCAACACCCTCAGTTCCTACAATGGTTATTTTGCTCGTAGTAGCTATTGAACCGAATTACCGTTCTCTTCTTAGTAAAGGTTCAAAACGCCCAGCATCTTAGCGTACAAAGTACCATCTAAAAGCTAATTATATACCGGGTGTAACGGAATATACCGCAATAATATTTAAGGTTGTTGATTAACAAAAAAAATGTTTTATGACTATTCTTTGTATTTTTATTATATGCCTACTTTCGATTTAATACGCTGGACTGTTAAGCTTATTAAATCGAAAGTAGGCATATAATAAAAATACAAAGAATAGTCATAAAAATTTTTTTCTCTTAATCAACAACCTTAAATATTATTGCGGTATTCCGTTACACCCGGTATATAAAACATCTGCAGATGACCAGAAGCCAATAATCAATAAAACCAAAACCATTAATTTGACAACCTAATTAAATTCGAACGCCTCAAAGGAAATCTGTCAGACGCCATCACACGAATCAGTAAAAAAATAAAACGCATTCCCGCCGTTTCGTGTTGCAATTCAAAATAGGAACGTATTACCGCACCAGTGAAAAGAACTGTCTCAAATTACTTCGCATCGCGCATCCCTCTTTCACCGATGTCGGAGATGTAGCCGTCTCTTTTCAGAGCTATACAAACTCAGATAAACAAATACAAAGGGCCTAATTGAGTAACTAGTAAAACGGACGACTCTGTAGCCTCCCTCTGTATAGCGTGACAAGTTTTGAATTGCCGTGGTTTAACGTAAAACGCGCGATTTTCCACCGTATCGGTGAAGCAGTAAGTCCCATAGTTAGATAAGGCAAGGTACGCTATAAAAATGTCGGTAAGTAAAATTTTCGTAAGTCGCGCTCTCAAGTGGTAAGGGAGTTCGGAGTCGGGCGGGGAACTTAATTTGTCAACAATTTTCGATATTTGAATACGTTTCGCTGTTCAATGAGCTTCTGTCAGCTTAAAATTGTTTTTTTTTTTCCTTTCTATCGAATAATTTGACGAGGCCTTTTCGATACAATGGAAATTAATGTTGAGAGTTTTCGTTTGGGTGTTAGGTTAGTTCTGAGTTCTTATTTTGTTTGTTATTTTATCCGATTGTTATAAGAGATAGCTGCTTTGCTCAGTATTTGAAGAGTTGTTTAGGTACGTGCTGTAGATTCGTCGTTAAACGATATTTAAAAACGGGCGTGGTTAAAGAAATTACGAGTAGGTATGTCACCTGAAAATTCAGAGTAAAGTTTTTAACTGTGTTTGACATCAATGAGTGACTATGTTCCATAAAGATTTTTGAATTTGAATTATTTACAGTTTGTTTAAGAGGTCGAAAGGAAACGATTCGATAGTGAGGTTTTCATTAGAAAACTTCCATAACTTGTACCTAATAGTCTTAACATTATTCTTAAAATTATTTCATACACTAACCTTGATGAAAAATTCATCATCATTTCACTGACAAGAACTTACTTCAAGAATCTAAAAACGCGGTTCTTATACATCCTAAGCGGTGAATGGTCATTACTTTGATGATATTATTTTTTGGGTATAAAACGCTAGTTCTCCACTTTTTCGTAAACTAACACTGATAAAAATCACCATAAACAATCATCCCAGCCGAGAGACACTGACATAGGCTTATCCAAGAATCCCCAAACGTGACCTACCCACGTCCAACGGCTTCCTGCGATCTTACCAGGTATTGTCTACGTGGGCTCTAACGCCCCACGGAATCGGCTACAAGCACAAGTGAATCAGTACATAAGGAAACTGCCAATCATTGATACGCCTGTACCTACATAGTAGTATGGCCAGCCAATAGTGACCCGCTGAATTAGCCCATCCTGTGGTGCAATGAGGATGCGCCGATCACGCTGACGGATGTCCTCTCGGCAGACCACCCGACAAACGTTCATTATGGACCGTCCACAGATTATGTTTCGTTTCTCCGGAGAAAATTTGTTTTGTGATACCTTTTTTATGCGGGATAATTTGTTACGATAGCTTTTTTTTTCGAGGGGAATGCGTAACGCACCTTACAAGCCGTTGGTTAGATGACGAGCATCTCCCGGCAGAGTGCCGGACCTATCTACTAAACTCCCGGTGTTCTTCTTGCCCTTATGAGCGCGCGTCGTAGGGTCGATACAACGCGATACCACTAGGTATCGCATTGGACTCGACGACGCGCCCGGGCTAGCCTGAACATAATGGTTGAGTTACCTTTATTATCAGGATTATCACCAGGCCAATCCCCCAGACGAAGAAGCCTTACGGCAGCGGAGGCATCCGTATACGCAGGCTTTCACGGCAGGTTCACTTGACGGGCATCTGTTACGATACCAACAAAGTCAACAAACAAGCAGATGACACTGCAATGCCAAGTGGCAACAGTGACCTGTAGAATACCACAGAAGTGGTCCCTGTTAGATTTGCAAATACGCAACTCCAAAAAGATCATAGTGCAAGTTGCCAATTTGTGACATACATGTTTTTTAAACAAGCAGGCTGCCCGCCTGATGGTAAGTGGCTCCAGTCGCCTATAGTACATGTGGTTCCTGTAACACTTGCAAATGTACAAAACCTGCAAGGGCGCCAATGTTCGTTGCCAACTTGTGACATAAGATGTCAAGTCACAGTACCAGTAATTTTACTGCCTGTGTTACCCTTTAATCCGGAACACAGCAATACAAGTACCACTTGGCGGCAGAAATAGTTAATTGTTAAGGAGCAGGCACGTAGCAAAATTTCTGCAATTATTGAAGTTTTGCTATATACCTACTCCTTAACAATTAGGAATGGACTTCCGAAATATAACGCCTGACACCATTAATTATAGAAATAGGTAAGATAGAGGTTCTTATGCAGACGACTCTGGTGTTTATCCTTAGACCTATCTTACCCTTTGAACCAGAACACGGCAAGCATTGCTGCTATGACAGAAATAAGTAAGAGTTTATCCTTAGACGTATCTTACTCTTTAAACCAGAACACGACAAGCATTGCTGCTGTAGGACAAGAAATAAGTAAGAGAGAGGTGCCTAGGATTCAGTGATTGGTTTGGACTTGGAATATCGAAGCTGGATTCTCTAGGCAGATTTTTCTGTTTAGGTTAGTCTAGCTACGGTTTTTACTGTCTTGTCCAAATTGTCACAGCAGGAATATGAGCGACATTGTAATGTTACGGTAAGTAGCTCTAGAGTGCTATTCACTTTATTAGATGAAATGATGGCCAAGGATTTCCATGATGAGAATATTTCCACTGAAGCTACCTTTATTTCTTCATCATCATCATTTTAGCCGAGACTGTTGGACATGGCAGTCTAACAGGCAAGGAACTTTTTTAATTATTTCTCTTCAACCCAATACGTTCCACTACTGGGCACCGGTCCCTTCTTAGCCGAGGAGGCTTTGGCCAGGATCACGTTGCCAAGACGCGGTGGTGGAGGATTATGTCAAGTTTCCCGATATCCCAAGGGAAAAAGGAGCGATATACGAGCGATTGTCGCATTAATAACAATGTTATTTTCCTATATTTGGAGGGAAGATAGTCAGTTCCTCTGTTATTGAGTCCAGATGAATCTCGATTCTACTTTCAGCCTTATCCTCCCTTACCACCAGGTGAGATGAAGGCTAAGAGCTTCCCTGCTGTGTGTAAAAAACCTAAAACACATAAAATAAGTGCCTAATTCTCCGACTAATCAAAACAAAACCAACAATTGGAAATTAGTGAAAGACAAAATATTCCCGCCTCCATTGTCCCAAAACTGCTACTCACCTAACGCAGCGAGTTATAATAGTAAAAAATTACATAATAGGCACGCCGGTAGCATCGCAACGTCAGCCGCCATTGTGGCCACGTCAGCGGCCGCTAACGACCGAAATGTTTTTAGAAAACAGTTTAAAAAGCTTCCGTTCAGCGCGGTTTATTTATCCCATTGTGCCTAAGCGGATCGGTTCGCCTCCTAATTGTTGGTGGAAGACGCGACAGACGGACAAGCGGACGGTGGGAAGTGAAAAAAGGAGTTTCGTTAATCAAATAAACATTCATAATTTTTAACGAAACGACGGCAGTCATTACGCTGGTTTGTTGACGGTCCGCTGAGGTGTGAAGCGGCTGTGGAGCGGAACGAGTTCTTTAGCTTTTATTTTCATTTATTTATTTTACAATTCATGCTGCACAAAAGTACAGACAGGACAAGTCAAAACTTAAATAAAACAGGGTGTAACGGAACACAGAAATAATTATCCATCAGAAGTGGATAATTTGTAGGAAAAACATTAAAGATAAGATAAGATAAAAATAAGACAACATTTATTTACTATAAAAGGCTACATCCTAGTACATACAGGTCTTATATTAAAAATTATACTGTAACAATATTCAGAGAAAAGGATAAAGACCTATTTGTACTTAATTTTCTTTAAATCATAAAATGTAATCTGATTGTACGCTATGTAATTTTTGATGATACCTAAACTATGTAACCAAAAGTTGTTAGTTGTATCTTAGGCATCTTTAGTTTCTTCATGGCTAACAATTTTCTAACTCAAGGTGGGCTTTCCAATGGTTTACCACAAAGGCTCGGTGGGCCGCATGCGGCCCATAGCGATCTAAGCAAACATTATTACTATTTTAATTCATAAATGCGTAATTTTCTTAAGTTAACCATTCCTCTAAATTCAAAATCAAACCTTTATAAGAACATAAAGTCAAAGATTCGAGGTCTGGCTTGACCTTTTATCGGCAGGTTGCACGTAAGCAGGGTTTACAAGTTTAAAATTAAAAACGCAAAACTTGGTGCAATCTGCCGTTATACTAACTTACTGATAACTATAGTAAATTTTTGATGATCATACCAATGGCAGCGAGCAACTGTATATAGGGTCTTAAGCGCAGTTTATCTTAAAAATAAAGAATGTACAATCCGATGAGTATCGTGAATTATATGTCAGTGAATTCAACTGCATATTTTTTACTAGCGACGATTTGTCAGCGCCGAGGAACATTATTATTGTTTCAAATGCACAAGAATTTAATTCGACTCGCTCATAAAAAGTCCGCCGAGTTATGAAATCAGAGTAATTGAGTTAAGTCCCTGGAGCTCTCTCTTGCTGTCTGTTTCCGTCCCATGGCTGCGTCATTCGATTATTTTTTCTTTAATAACTGCCTGGCAAGATGATACGTCGCCCTAACCTAAAGTGGCCAGCTAAAGTTTCGGATCACCAAGAAAACTTTGATTTCTCCCAAAAGTAAAGATTTTTTAACATGCAGAAGCTCTACGTTGCGTAAGTTTTCTGATATTTTTTCAATTTTCTGCGTAATTTTCTTAATTTTTCTTTCCGTAAGTACCAATAACAAAGTATTAGAAAACCTAAATAAAAGAGATGAATGAAATCGGTGAAGTAGTTTTGAAGGTATGGCGTGATCAAGGGAAATAGGGATTCATTTTACAAGATTTTATTTACTTTCACCTGTCCCGGTGGCTGTAACAAAATCTTGTAAGTTAAATTTCGCCCACTTATATCTATGGTATAAAGATAGTCCTGTGGAACGTCTCAGGCCATTTTTTAGGGTTCCGTAGTCAAATGGCAAAAAACGGAACCCTTATAGATTCGTCATGTCTGTCTGTCTGTCTGTCTGTCCGTCCGTATGTCATAGCCACTTTTCTCCGAAACTATAAGAACTACACTGTTGAAACTTGGTAAGTAGATGTATTCTGTGAAACGTATTAAGATTTTCACACAAAAATACATAAAACTGAAACCCAAAAAATTTTTTTTTATCAAACCCATACGTGTGGGGTATCTATGAATAGGTCTTCAAAAATTATATTAAAGTTTTTAATATATTTTTTTTCTAGACCGAATAGTTTGCGCGAGAGACACTTCCAAAGTGGTAAAATGTGTGTCCCCCCCCTGTAACTTCTAAAATAAGCGAATGATAAAACTAAAAAAATTTATGATGTACATTACCATGTAAACTTCCACCGAAAATTGGTTTGAACGAGATCTAGTAAGTAGTTTTTTTAATACGTCATAAATCGAAAGGAACCCTTCATGGGCGAGTCCGACTCGCACTTGGCCGGTTTTTATTTTATCTTGAAATTAAATGAGTTTCTACGCAGACAAATTAGCGGGCTATCGCTGGTATTTTCACGGTACACGTCCATCACGCTGGTCGAACGGGTTGAGGTAGAGTTTTATTTCGACCTGCTCCCAGGGGTGCGTTCGGTGAACTGGCTAGTCCGATCCCGAGCGTGCCTCCGGGGCGGAGAGGTTCCGGAGGCGGAATAGGCGAAGTGTGGGTGTTCATTACACCTCACCCTTCGGAGAGAACAGACGTATGTATATATCTATGTTTATGTTCTACTTATCGTCACTAATGTCAAATGAGATTAAGACCAGGAGCTTCCTGTTGTGTGTAAAAATGTATTTTTCATTATTCATACTCTCTCAAATTTTAAAAAGAAACTAGTTCTTTTTTCACATTTTTATTGAACCATGTTCCGACTTTCTACAACCACTCAATTACAGCGCGGTGTAAAATTGAAATAGCATAATGTTAAGTATTTAAATAATATATTTAAAAAAAATGACATTATAATTTATTTTCAACTATTTCTTTAAAACAACATAGATTTGGGCAAAATATTTTCAATTTTTTAAATTGCTGAATAGCTGAATAGCAATTTTTTTAAAAAATGGCTGCATAGCTGGCCGGCCACAGAATAAAAACAAAAAAAGGGGGAAAGCGGCAATGCGATCTTCATTTGTTTTTTCCATTTGTAGAGTTTTGTTGATACTTCCGTATAGCAGAGATTTGTATTAAATACTTATATTACTGTTAATTATATTTGTACAACATTATGTTTATAATTAACACAATGAGTTCATCTGATTCAGGTATAGAGTTAACGCCTGATTTTAGAAGAGAAAGCGGGCTAAAGCAGTATTTGTTGATTTATGTAAAATAAAATTTACACGTTTAGTCTTATTTAGTCCCTCGAACTATTGGCCCTCGCTACTCATACTCTGAAAGTAGGTCTGAAGTTGCCTGAGGAGCGGGTTGAAAGTAATACTTTTCAGCCCTAGGGAGAATCACTTTCAACTGACAGCTGCTGTCAAATTTTAAAAAAGAAACTAGTTCTAGTTCCCTGTTCCGACGTTCTATACAGCCACTCAATTACTGCACGGTGTAAAATTGAAATAACATAATGTTAAGTATTAAAGGAATATATTTTTAAATGACTTTATTATAATTTACTTTCAACTATTTCTTTAAAATAACTTAGATTTGGGCAAAATATTTACCATTTTTTCAATAATGAAAATGAAAAATAATGGTTGAATAGCTGGCCGGCAACAGAAAAAAAAAAACAAAATAAGCAATCTGATCTTCATTTGTTTTTTGAGTTTTCGAGTTTTCTTTATTCTTCCGTATAGCAGAAATTTCATACATAGGGGCAAAAACAGAAGTTGTTGATTTATTAAAATAAAAGTCACTCATATGTTCTTCTGATTCATGTTTTTATTGTTACTTTCCGTGTATTCGTAATGAAAAGCACAGTGTTTACCTCGGGATAAAGACTTATTTAGTCCCTCGAACTATAGGCGCCCTCTCTACGCTCGGGCGCCAAATCCGTCTCGGGAGTCGGGACTAAATAAGTTACTTTCACCCCTGGGGTAACAATCTACTATTTTCTCTGATATATTTTTAATCTGTGCCATTTAAAATCTATGATTATTTCATCTCCGCCGTAACAAAATGCAACTGCCCTGGCGGAGGGTGGTCGACGGGCATAAGTAATGCGCTAACAAAGCGACTATCAGAGCTGCGCAATTAGAATTAGTCGTATTTTTGACGGCGGACTGTCCTGTGACGGCATTAGGCGCGTCGGTTCACATCTTAATTAACTTCGGTCAGGATTTTTTACCACATGGGCGATACAAGACACAGGTATATCCCACCTTGTGGTAACTGTTCACTTGTGCGTTGCGATTGCGACGAAGAAACTTTCGTCACCAATACAATAATATTATTAGCTTCACCCTCAATGAGCTACGACAATTTGAGTTTTTTTATTGCTTATAAGTTGGCAAACAAGCAAACTGTCCACCGGATGGTAAGTGGTAATAGTCACCTATAATACATGTAGCATACTGTAGGGGTGTGTGTGGAGGTCCATATAGGGACAGTGGTCCCGTTGCGGTCGTTCTCAGTGGGGACAAGTCAGATCTCGGCGTCTGCGCCACTAGTGGCTCCCGAGAGAACCGTATTAGTCGTGCCCAGTGGGAAGAAGGCTGAAGCTCGGCTCCAGCGCCAATCGTGGCTCCCTAGAGTCTGAGGTACTTACACAAGAGCAAGTGGGCAAGGCGATCGGTTAAGGTGAGCCATGTTGGGCTTGCATCTTTGTTTACACTGAGTATTAATGGAAGGTTAGCCTGGGGTGCCTTCATAGTATGAGTTTGTATTGAGTGAGGTCAACTTATGTCAAACTTATGTCTAGACGTTATGTTTTACGGTTACACGTACCCTTAATATTTGTATTTAATATAAACGTCACGATAGTTACGTTTAGTACGCAGAGCTAGTTATTCGACCACCAACTTCCTTGATATTGTATTAAAACATTATCTATCAATTGCAACAATTAAATGCCCTTAAAGATTAGTCAGGTTTTATTGTCTAGGAAAAATCAATCAAAATCGTTTTTTTTCTTTTATTTAAATTGGATTGTTACAATCTCTTTTGAAAGGCGGGAGACCTTGTACTGGAAAGAACCAGTAAGAAAACCAGCAAGGGCAATTTTTTTCTCCCTGTATTGTTACAGAGTCGTCAATTGGAAGCTGACCTCACAGCAGAAGTTTAAGCTCAACTTCCATTACAAGATTAGATGTGTCAGTTCTCTTCTTACAATGTCATTACCAAAAACAACAATATTTGTTTAAATAAATAGTTATACACAACAACACGATTCATTATCTGCAAATTAACACCAGGATGTCGATTCTGTAAAATTCGAACAATAGCTCGTATCTCACTTCGATATTCACGCTCACTTCGCATAAGATACAAGATACCCTTACATAGTAATTATCACGAGTTAGTAGAGATAAAATTCTAATAAATACCTCAGAACTAGTTTTTATCACCTTCAGAAATAATTTTAAATGTATTTTTAAACTATGATAATAAACTTTGCCTGTTTTCACTCACAAAATAGCAACGTTTTATTTGACACTTTGTTTCGAGTTCGTGTGCGAAGTGAGCTTCGAAGTGATAAAGGAATTCCCTTTACGGAATGCCACTTCATAAGTCATCCCATACTTATAATGTCAAAATCTCACGGTCACTCTAGTTCCACTCGCTGCCACGTTCGCAAGTGTAGCGCTGTAGCACAGATTACTAGTAACTTCGAATCTACATTCGAATTTTGAGAATGCCAATCTAAGAACTCACTGCGGAATCAGATTCAAGTTTAAAGTGAGGTTTTACAGAATCACACGGCATTGGCATCATTCAAATAATCGTTGATTTTATAGTAACCTTTACTCATAAGAGTCTTTTTTACATGTGCTTTAAACTTATGAAATGGCAAGTTAGTATCACTTTATGGAAGCTTATAATAAAAGGTTATACTTTCCCCATAAACGAGCCTCTAGTTTTTTGAAGCCTGTATGTTGGAACGGCAAGTTTATTTTTGTATCTTGTTTTTAGATAGTGAATTTGGAAATTGATTTCAAATGTATTATAATTTTTACAGACATAAATCAAATTTTCATAAATGTACTGTCCCGCTAAAGTCAATATATTAATTTCTCTAAATAAGTCTCTTGGAGAATCTCTTGCTTGTAAATCACAGTCAAAATTTGGAACGAATTGTCGCCTGCGGTATTTCCGGACCGATACGACTTTCAAACTTTCAAAAAAAGAGCGTATTCCCACCTCAAAGGCCGGCAACGCACTTGTAACTCCTCTGGGGTTGCGAGTGTCCATGGGCGACGGTAATTACTTACCATCAGGTGATACGTCTGCTCGCTTGCCCCCTATCCCATAAAAAAAAATATAAATAGCGCTAACCGCTCTTTTTTGAAGTACAAAAATACTTTTTATTCTAGCAGCCGATCCCCACAGTAGTATTCCATATGACATGACACTGAAAATAACTAAAGTAAATCAATCTGGCTTTGCCGTTTCAACATCAGCAAGTTGTCTTATTTTTTTAACTGCATATGCTGCAGAACTAAGTCTATTTGCCCAGGACTCAATATGTGGATCCCACTGCAATCTAGAATCTAGTGTAATATCCAAAAATTTGGTAAAGTCGATGAATCCAACAATTTCATTATTCATTTCCACAATGGTTCTATCCACTTTTCTTACATTTGGCAATAAGAATTTAATACATTTAGTTTTACGTGAATTTAAAGATACATTATTTATAGTGAACCAATGCAATACTTTAGAGAGAGTACTATTTACAACGTCAGTATTTCCTCTGTCAACCTTAAATATTAAAGAAGTATCATCTGCAAATAGTACTGTATCGCATAGATTCTTAGTGAAGTGTGGGAGGTCATTAATATAAATTAGGAAAAGCAAAGGTCCCAATATTGATCCTGTTGGCACGCCCATAACTATAGGTGCACCAGCAGACTCAGTTTTGTTAATAACAACTTTCTGAACCCTATTGGACAAATAAGACTCAATAAGTCTCATTGCTTCTTCAGAGACACCATAATGCTTGAGTTTATTTAAAAGAGTTTCGTGACCAACGCAATCAAAAGCCTTTGATAAGACAACAAAAGTATTTGCATCGACTGTCTTTTATAAAGCAGGTATGGATGCACTCATGCTGGTCAACATTGAAAGCTATTTTGAAAGTGCAGATCCTTTATTTAATGAACTGTCTTGAAGTAAAAGTGACTTGGATATATTCGTGAGGGGATTCATCTAACACCAAAAGATATTAAAAAGGGCAAACGCACTAATAAACCAAACGTTTTAACCAAAATCAAATCGTCACCGTACCGACCGTACCAATGTATTTTGACATCTGACAGCTGTATTGGTGTTGTCAAAATGTTTTTGATTTTGTACCTAAATAGTGCGATTGCCCCACTGTAATGTAACTTCTTGTCAAACAAATGTCCTTATAGCTCTGTGAAAGGTCTGTGGTAATACAGTTTATTACAGTTGCAATATACATAGTACAGTGGGGTAGTTATAGTTTGCGGATTGTGAACTTGCTATCCCAACATTATTTATATGCTAACCATGCTGTGTGCACTTATTAAGGATTATAGTTTATAGTTTGGCAGATTATTATTATTATATATTATGTATATATATGTAGGTGTATATATTTATTTACAACTGTACTGTATGTTTCTTGCACCGCCTCAAATTTTTTTGCCCTGCCCTCACGGTTGACTGGTAGAGAATGTCTTAAGGCATTAAGTCCGCCTATTGTACCATATTTATTGTGCAATAAAGTGTAAATAAATAAATAAAATTATAGTATAGTCTAGTTATTTAGTTACTAGCTTTCCGCTCACGACTTCGCCTGCGTTATTTTTGTTTTCCCGTGGGAATTTTATATTTTCCCATAGGAAAAATAATTTTGTAGCCTGTTATATAGCAGAATTACTTTATACGCAGCTTTTCCCGCGTTGTGTTTGTTTTCCTGTGGGAAAAATAATTTTGTAGCCAATGTTACTCAGGGTTGATGTAGCATTCTAATGGTGAAAGAATTTTTCAAATCGGTCTAGTAGTTTCGGAGCCTATTCAATACAAACATACAATAATACAAATCTTTCCTCTTCATAATATTGGTATAGATACGAGTATATGGCGTATTAGTATGGATATACACTCATCAACTTTATCTAAGGATATTTTATTTACATTCAAGGTATGTAGTATCAGCGATAATTTTAAAAATACTGACAATATCTGTGATATTTATTCAATGAAATGACGAAAGTTTATAATTAAAGCAATACATTGAAAAAATGCACATACATAAGTTGTCAATATTTTAAATAGTATGTTGGCTTATACTACTTGAAGTAAGTATTAATAAAAGATCCTTAGATAAAATTGATGAGTGTATATGGCGTAGTAGAAATGGACTTCGCAAAAATGTCTTTCGAAAATGAATTGGTAGCCCATGTAAAATAAGTAACACATGATTATAATCTATCTGTGTGACTTAACCAAATAAAGAAATAGATCGTAATAGATTCTGAATTACACAAGCTAGGGGCTGGTCCCTTATCAAATTTATTATAATTGACCATAACTTTTTACGGTGAAGGCATACATCGTGAGGAAACCTGCAAACACCTGTGAGAAAAGAATTTCTTTATAGGTTGTGTGTGAAGTCGACCAGCCCGCACTTGCGTGCCAGCGTGGTTGACTAAGGCCTAATCGCCCTAGTTTAGGATATGCTCGAGCCCCTTGGTTATATGAGCTGTTGATGATAATTTCTTTTAAGTACAATGAAAAGACAGAAGTTTACGTCAGTAACTAATAACTATCCAATCTACTTGATATCATTTAAAATTTGCGTCTAATAGACATTTGAACACATAATACTTAATTATATTTAATTATATACATAATACTTAATTATACAATTTCCACGTCATAGTGGTCCTTCGAACAGTGGTTTGGTGTTTTTTGTGTTTTTGATGTTCAAATCAAATCGGTCCCTCGGCCTCCCACAAGCGGGTCTCACCGAAAGGCTTGAGAAGGCGCACAGCACTTAGATTCACATTTAGCGCTGAAATATCAAGAACCAGCAAGTTTTTTTGAAAATCAAGTTTCAAGTATCAGTTGTGGTTTTCTGTTGTGAAATACAATTTCCACGTCATCAGCAAGTGCGCGCACGAATTTTATATAACAAGACAAGAAGACAAGAAAACAAGAAAGGTACCGTATTTTTTCATCTATTCAAGTTAGAAGAAATTTTTACAAGATTGTTTTTATCAAGTAACTAGCAAGTCAAGTAACATCAAGTTTTTATTGACAAATCAATCATGGATGTCAATAATTTATATTATCAGCAATCCTTATTGTCTGAGGAAATCAAGAAGCTTTTAATTAACTATAAAAAAGATGGGCCAGCACGCACACATAAAAAAATAACATATATTAATAGTTAATTATATACATAATACTTATAATAATATCCAACTTATATTTGCTGACTAAATAGTATCTCATCTGAAAAGTTTTGACTATGGCAAGTCACTAGTCAGCGAATTCAGTGTCATCTGTTTACGCAGTAATTTAATATAAAAAATAATACAGTTTGGCTATCTGGACCAATCCTCTTCCTTCCTCTCGCACCTACCCCCGTTAACAGTTTGCGAGCTCATATATTTTTGTCAACTCAAAACACAGATTATATAAAGATATATAGGTAATCATTATATTTTCAATAATTAATTGTTGTGTCTACAACGAAATCTCGAACGATGCAGCATGGAATAAATACAACGTTTAACAGGGCTTTCTCAAAAGTTTTTAAACTGTCAGCTTACATTCCTTCAAGCAAGTGTCATCTTTATTCAACGATGCCACTGCTAAGGCGTTTATTTATTTTATCGATTAATGCGACGCGATGAAGTTGTTAAGAGGCTGTTTATCGCGATATGCGGACAAGATCTGGTGGCATGTGATAATTGACCTCTTATTTGCACTTACAACTCAATTGGGACATCATTGTTCGCTGCAAAATAAATTACGTGTTATAATGTTGTTTTCTTGCAAACATTGCTTGTATTTTCTCTTTCTTTTGTTAGTCAATGTGACGGAACGTTAGGGGATTAGGCGATAGTAGAGAAGGGGGGGGGGGGGGGATCGAGAGAGAGAGAATAGGAGGCGAAATGTAAGAGCGAAATAAAAATAATAATAGGGTTGGTTTCATAATTCATTTATTTGCTCATAATACATGGGTATAAACATAGATTTTAAAATAATAAAGTACAGCTTTCATTTAACTTACATGGCGTATGAAGTGATAGTAAAATATAAGTAGGTATTATAACACGGTTTCCTCCATTAATAAAGTCAAATTTTCATATTTAAAAAACATGTTGGACCTATTTAGCTAGGTCCAGAAATTTTGCCTATGTTGTATCTTATTGATAGACTCTAAATTTTCTTTATTATCTTAAAAACTTTCTCGACAATTTTTGATAAAACTAAACTGAATTACTAAGAAACAGGCCTAGATTAAGGTGTACTGAATTTAATGAGACTAAAATTTTGTAAAGCCACTTTCTACGATTGCACAGTTCGTTATTCGGCAGATTAACCCTCGCACATTTCCTTCCGCGTACGCTCGGGATGTGGAATTACCCCTGTCGAGGCTCTCTCAGGAGACTACCAGCATGGGGTTCTGTAGGAAGGGTATTAAAATGTTTTTAAGGGGTCTGCAACGTACCAGCGATACGCCCAGTGTTGCAAGCGTCCATAGGCTGCGGTAACCGCTTATCATCAGGTGGGCCGTACGCTTCCACCCAGCGGTATAAAAAATTGTTGAACGGGGTGAAAATATAAACCTTTGCAACTTCTTCTATTGCAAGACACAGGAGGAAGGTGTGAACAGAGGCGTGTTCAGAGCTTTCGCGCGAAGTACAACTTTTCGCTCTAGCCCCGTTCAAGGTTGAGTGTAAAATAAGTGCAATATTAAAAAAATACCTTCTTCAGGCCTCAGTGAGCGATTCACTAACTTTTGACTGCTCATTTACTTTCATAGTCACAAAATATATTTCACATACTTTTTACTGTACCACAAAACTTCCATCCTGTATAAGGCATTATTCACTGCCCCTATAGGTAACCGGGGCATGAAACATCGAGTTATTTTCTCATTTGGCCCAGCGGCAACGACTGGGGTCTCGGATATTACAATATCAGATTTCGTCTGGGGCTAAAGGCTATCAAATGTTGACTGATTATCTTAATATGAGCATAAACGGGATATGGAGATTTGTATTGTATTCACTTAATATAATGTAACTAGTTGCGGGTATCTATCCCTTTTTTTCTATCCAAAATGTCTTCATGTTTTATTGTTTTTTCCAAGACGAAAAAAAAATCATTAGGAGTCTAGTGGTTTTGATCCTGAGGCCCCATGGAAGCAGAAGTTTTTCTGCTTGATTTGGTTGGTGGTTAGGGCTTTTGAGCTCGCCTGGTTAGCTGCCACCGTCTTACCTAAGTTTGTCGCCACAATAATAACGTTGTGTCCCGGCAATTAGAGATGCAAGATAGCCACAGGGTCGGATCCATGATGTCATTTGCGGGGTGGAGGGGGGGGGGGCATGGCTCCCATACATCCAGCAACGAGTCCAGTCTAGCAACGAGCTTTCACTATGGAACCAATATCCACTGAGTCTAGATGTATGGAACAGCTGCTTTTTTGCAGTTTCAACATTGGTCCTATGGTAAAAGTTGCTTGTCTGAACAAGCGCACAAAATTTGGCTCCTGCTTCAAATCTAAGCCTGTATATTAGTGGCATGATAGATTATAATGCAATGCTCCATAGTTGCAATGTAATCATGTTTCTATAGATTATGGTAACTGCATGACACCGGCTGGGCCCTCTGCTTATTTGCCAACCTAATTATCATACGGCCACTGCTGGACACATGTCCTCCTCAAGTATTATATCGCAATGCTCCAAAACTACAATGGAAGCATTTTTCTATAGATTATCGTAACTGCATAACATCAGCTGGGCCTTCTGCTTATTTGCCAGCACAATTAACATACGCCCATTGCTGGACATATATCCTCTTCAAGGATTTCCAAATAGAACGCATCCAACGGCTTACCACGACCTTCACCAGATAGTCAGTTCACCTTGTAGGGGCACCAGCGCTACGTCACCTGGTATCTGACCGCCACTCGATGACCGTTCGGCTCCAATAGTTATTACAGGTTCTTCTAGCGATGTAGCCAAACCAGCCCTCTGAAATTTATGGTTCGTATTTCCTTGGGCTATGTCGGCAACTTTGAACGGATCTCTTTCTGATGTATAATCCTCTTCAATGTCCTTGGAGCGCCCTTGAACTTCTTATGAGGCATATTGGAAGCGAACACGCAGTGGTAGATACATAAATATTAGCTCACACTATTGATTATAAGAGTAGCCCTCTTTAAATACCTCTAGATCTTGATACAGTTCGAAGTAAACGAACCAACTTAATACATCTTCAATCCAACTCCGGATCAAAACGATTTGGAGACGATATTACACTGTCTCTTTTGATAACTCTACAACAGAGCGAGACAATGCAATTGTCATCAGCCGCTCCTTATTGTGAACTCGAAATCTTTGCCGGATTGCTTTGAGTGTGGCAGTCAATGTGCATCCATTACTGCTTTGTAAGAAACATTC
Source organism: Schoenobius gigantellus (assembly GCA_963935595.1). Classification (NCBI taxonomy): domain Eukaryota; kingdom Metazoa; phylum Arthropoda; class Insecta; order Lepidoptera; family Crambidae; genus Schoenobius; species Schoenobius gigantellus. The sequence continues at coordinate 32,391,297 of OZ012553.1, forward strand.
GTCACACAGTCTTATAACCACACCGTAATGACCTGAAGGCAACATGATCATGATGTTGTCGTGTTGCACAATATGGGAATAGATGGCGTAATACAACGTCTGGTTACAAATGGAATACTATGCCTCGATCGAGTTAATTTGGGACCGTCTGAGCAGAATTTCGTTTGCCTTGAGTTGTGATATTGAAATGGAATAACGATATAAGTTGGGAACTTGGAGATAAATCGCATTTAAAATTAAAATATATAGATTATTTTAAAATAAGCGTTAAACTGCGGTTTTCAAGGTAATGGCCTTGAGGTTACTCTCGGCTGTAATAGCTTACAACTATTCCTATCATAATTGATGGCGTTACAAAGTCTTTGTCGTCTGTCAAGTACCACACCTCTTTAGTTGGGATATCCGGGATTCAATACTCCACGGAGTTCAATATTTTCTGTTCGTTTTAGTAGGTAGGTGTTCTGTGGCCACCTAGCTATAACGCCTGTTTATCTGTCACCACCTTGCCTAAAATCACAATGATAATAATACTGTCTACCGGCAATCACAGGTAAGATAGCCAATATCTTTGTGAACATGGAAGACAGGTCAGGGACAATTGGTCTATTTAGGTAACTTTGCTCAATGTTCAGGTAAAGATCGCTTCCATCTTCGACCTGATGGGTCCTTACCATCTTAATTAAGTTGATTTGAGAAATTTGCCTCTTGATCCCCGAGCACTCCACAGTTTTATATATATTTTATGAGCCCCGTTTCTTATATTAAGTTAGTAGCAACAAGAGCAGAAGCTCAGTAAATTGGTCCAAAGTTAAGAAAGCCCAAATTATTCCCACCGCCAGCCGAATCTGATTATGTGTTCATTAAATGTGCTTGCTTACCGAAATTGAATTGTAAAACAATCTGGATGCCATCGTCTTTTGCGGTAGCGGGGGTTGGACTTCGCCACAATGAAAGCGTAGTCAGATACAAATGTTGAAGTTAGTAGGATTTTAAGCAATTTGAAGATTATTAAAATGTTGTATTTGTTGATCCTCTTGGGTCAACAAATTTTCACACAGTCAGAAAATTTGCGAGTTGCAATGTTTCCATAATTTTAAGTGACTAAGTAATATTATTAGATGTAGCTAGCTGTAAGTTTACTTTGTGAATTAACACATGAATAAAAAATACAAGCAATCAAACCAAACTGTATCAATCAACTATCTCTCCTCATTCCAGCCAAGAGACGCCCTGTGTGCGATATAGGCCTCCCCCAATATTTCCTCCCATCGATTTCATAGTACTCTATGTAGAGTTGAAAGAACTTTCCAACAAAAAATCTCCTCTGCATAGTTTGCTCCGGCATCGCTAGTTCACTGGTTACAAGCCAGAATTTAGTTACGGGTCGCATGAAGCGAGCGACACAGAATCGCTTTGTGCCATAATTGGTGGCCCGGGGCAGCGCTCGGCGGAACTCTGTGCCTTGAACTCATTTCGTTCACAAAGCAGGCTCGTTTACGTGATATTCTACGTGAAACAGAGATAATTAGCAAAATGTTAATAGGCAAAATGTTACAGCCGTGTGGAAGTTTGTATGCTATACTAGGTTTTTGATTTCCATTGTGATAAATAAGAGCGTACATTGATAAGTTGGACCCGGTACGTGATGCAGTCATTGGGCAGGACAAAGTTTGCCGGGCTCACTAGTCTTTCTTTATATATAAAATTGAATCGCTGTGTGTTAGTCTCGCAAAAACTCTTAAGCAGCTTGACCGAATCTTACGAAATTTCTTGTGTATGTTTGAATAGGTCCTGGGAAGGTTTATACCGGCAGGACGACGTCTGCCGGGCCCACTGGTCTTATATGTAAAAATGAAACGCTGTGTGTTAGTCTCGCTAAAATCCAGAAAGGGCTCGACAGATTCTTTACAAATTTTCTGAATGTGTTTGGCTTGGTCCAGAGAAGGTTTAAAAGTACAATTAGACACAGTAGTTGGCGCTGTAATCGGGCAAGACAATGTCTGCCGGGATAATTAATAACTTATATTTTTAGTTACTACTAGTGGGCCCGGCAGACGTTGTCCTGCCCGATTACAACGCCACCTACTGGGTCTAACTGTACTTTTAAACCTTCCCTGGACCTATTCAAATACACACAGAAAAATTCGTAAGAATTGGTCAAGCCGTTTCAGAGTTTTTGCGAGACTAACACACAGCGTTTCATTTTTATATATAAGAGAAGAAGATTATCGTATAAGTTGGTAATAGTTATTGTGTATCCTAAATCGGGTACAGCTCAGTTGTAAAGTAAAATGCCATGAAATTGCAAACACTGATTTTACGGCCTAAGATTAATGTGGCAACGCAAAAAAAAAGAATACCGCAAAAATGCCAACCACATTTGAAGTGAACAAACAACTTGATGAACTTGGCTATCGATAAAAACTCCCAATTAACCCCTTAGTTACAATCGTGTTCATACGGTTAAGTCATAAGTGTATTACAATGAAAACAGATGTAACATCCATTGATAATTGTATTCGTTAGTTCGATACCATCCGTTGGTAAGGGCAGATGTTCGTTAGGGCGGGGGCACACTGGAGAGGTTGGAAACGCGCTAATCTCACGTACAAATCATAAGTACGAACATACTTATGTAGAAAGATGTGCGGAGTGAAGCCGAGATAATACTTGACTCCTACAATTCATAAGTATGAAGTATCTTGAAGTGGCATCGGCGAAGTAAGTTGTTTTTACAACAGCGTTGGCAAAGCTGATGGTAAGTGGTCATGTGGTTCTACCTGTGTCATCCTTTATCCTTTACATTACAGCAAAGCAAGTATACACTGCTTTGCGGCAGGAATAGGGGCCTTACCATGTTATAGCAGTCTTTCCCAACCTTTTAATCTCCAGGCATCATTTACATTTGTTTGTCATGAGCCGGGATCATTATGTACAAAAACCTCAATCAATTTTAAGCATATTATTGTGAAATATAACAGTCATGTTATATTCTTTTCATTAAAGACAAGAAGTGATATCGTACTACCTAGGATTGTCCTAAGATAAGTAAGACAAAGTTAACTAACTTTGTCTTACTTATCTTAGGACATTTGGCCATGAGTTGTGTGTGCTTAGTAAGTACTTTATACTTTTAACGTTCATTTGTATATGCCGTAGGATTATTGCGGAATTTGGACGATTGCTAAAATTCTAGAAAGATTGTACAGGAATATTTTTATTGCAAAGAATTATGAGGTTCTATTTCTCTGGTGACTAAATGCGTGAGCTCAGCAAGTGAAGCTTTGTCGATCGCTTTGGAAGTATCAGAACAGCGAGCCAGAATAATGAATAAAGGATGCTATCGTTCTCAATAAATTCATGCAAAGGATTTTACAACGTCCTGGTTTTATATTTATCTTGCGACATAAATGTCGTCCAACGCCACCTGGAGGAGAACTCTTAATATTAATGTTATCAAATTTAATTAATAAGGAAAACATTTTGACAATTTCGCAAACCCTCTCGCAGCAAATTTCAAATGCAAATTTTTAAAAGAGAGAACTCCTCGACCTTTTACGTCACCTGCCAGCAGCATCTTATTGCGAAACTATCAAATAAAATCCGCGCAAGTTTAGATATGAAGGCCGAGGCCCTAATAATATTTTTGATTGACGTGGCGGTAATTGTAATTGACCCAGTACTTGAGTTTTCCTCAATAGACCGGTGTAATGATCTATTCAATGTTTCCTCGCAATCAGATTTGAAGTAGCATCAGTTATCTAATCATTTCGAGTGTAATTTTTAATTAATTGACTTTGATTAAAAAGCGCTGCTCATAATTAATGCATTTTTTATTTCTTTGCTCCTCTCGTTATGAATCGCTCTTCTTTACTAACTGTGGCAACGAACTACGTTTCGCTATAAAAACATTTCAAAAAAAGCTCGACATATGAACATGAGAACCACGGAGATAAATAACTTACCAGACGTTACCCAAGATAGAATATTTTGCAACTCCTCCAAAAAGGCGCTAAGATGAGGGGTAGAAGTTTGTATGGAACTTTGTCAATAATGTTGAAATTGAGAGCCTGAAAAATGATTATGCTTTTTGAAGGATTTTGCTTTTTGCAACACTTTGTTAGAAGAGTGAAAATGGGGACCAGCTTGGCAAATCATCATTTTCGAATTTGTATTTATGGAAATTTGTAATTTTATTAGGCATATCCCAGCGATGACAGGAAAAACCTAAAGAGTTAAAGCGAGTAATATAATAAACAGGTTTTTTTTGTAATTGGATTCAAAGAAGTTGAATTAACAGCTTGCGAAGCTACAGGTAGATACATTGTTTCAGTTTATATTAATATTAAATTTATATGAATTATGAAACTAAAAATACTTCAATATGTGTAAAGATCGGATGCAAAATTCTGGACTTGTTCTTTGTACAATGAAGAGAGAAAAAAGGAAGGAAGGAAAGAAACTATATTGCTCTTTTGCATGAATTAAGTATCATAGAGAAAAAATGGACATCATGTTCATGTATCAGTGATTTTAAATTGATTTCCGTCAACCCAACATAAGAAGCGCTACGGACTCGTGGCCCCACTGCGATGACCCACTGGTGGGCCCATGACTAATTTTAACTTTACTTTTAGCTTTGAAATCGCCCCGTAACCAGTGTGCAGCGGGGTTTATGCATTACCAATATAATACAGCCTAAGTACCTAATTGACCGGTATCCGGTGGTCAATTATCGCGGAGACGCGTCAACTCCGCTGCATTTCTTTTGGGGTCAACAACTGGATGTGACTTTTCAAGACGCCCTCGCGAATCATGGCGAATGAATCAAGAGATGACGTGTCGCAAGTATGACAGCCCTGGGGGCTAAGACAAGTGGCAATCGTTTCATAGCGAAACGATAACTGAGCTCGTCACCGTCTCTGATGAGATAACGAAAACAAAGTCCTAGCCAACGTAAGGATAAGCGATCGCTGTGTCGAAAAAAAAAAAAAAAAAAAGTAAAATATAAAAATTAATATTTTAATTTCAGTTCAAAGAAAAATTGGTTGTTTTGAGTAGTGTTATATGAAAGTTACGAAAAACAATTCGCTACTTCGTCGGTTCGTTGCGAATCAATTTTTCTTCCAACTAACATATCGATGTCTTCGATCGATTCGCCACGTTATTTAGCGAAGGCATATTGTATATTAGTAGGGATGCTGTTCAAGTCTGGTGCAATGAGTTATACAAACCTGCCAGATATTTCCCTATGTGGTAAGCCTCTTATAAGAGTTCAGTGTTTTAAATATCTGGGACATTGGCTATCAGATGACTTAAAGGAAGGTTCCTGGAGGAATTTTACTTTTGAAGAGGTAAAGCAAAATCGGGTTTTGTAAATATGTAAATAGTTTTTTTATTGCTGTAAAAGGCAGATGAGCAGACGATTTACCCGACGGTAAGTCGTAACCACCCCCCATGCACTTTGCCAATATCAGGGACAGCTAAGTTGCTGTGCTGCCTACTTCGAGGCTTGAATATTTGAAATATTATAACGCTCGGGAAACACAGCAGCGAAAGTTCATTCCAAAGCCGGACCGGTAAGAAAGAGCTCTGAAAACAAACCGGGCTGGACGATATTGCTAGTAAGTTTCGAACTATCGTTTTATATCAATAAAAAACATACCTACTTCAGTTATATCACGCACTTCGGGCACTAATAAAAATTCGGGATTAAAAATAGCCTATGTCCTTACCTCAGGGCGATCTCTATACCAAATTTCATCAAAATTGGTTCAGCGGCATAGGAGTGATGACGTAACAAACAGACATACATATAGAGATACTACATCTATACAAATAAATAAAATTGAAGTGTCTGTTTGTAGTGTCAAAATAACAAGTTTTTACTAAATGGGTATGAATGTACGAGTATCGGGTACCAATAACAAAAACACAATTTAAAAAAAAATTGTCTGTCTGTCTGTTTGTTCTCGCTAATCTCCGGAAAGGCTAGACCGATTTTGACGGGTCTTTCACTAATAGATAGCCAATTATATAAGGTATAACATAGGCTACTTTTTATCAACCTCGACAAAAGTTACTATTTCGCGCGGACGAAGTCGCGGGCACAGCTAGTTTATAATAATAGTAGGAATCATTCAACGTTATTGTTCTTTAAAGAAATATTTAAAAACTTCTGTGATTGAGCTTTGGCGATTTTTATAATAAATGTATAACTTTATGAGGATGATTGCAATGTGAAGGTCTCGACTAAATCTCTTTCTCTCTTTCTTTCCTATCTACAGCTGTAGTATCTGGCAAGGCACACGATGAAGTACACGATTGCATACGATTAAAATATCATTACCGGTACTTCGAGAAAGCAAGTAATATCTTAATCTCGCACGGCAGCTGTACACGGCGCATCAGATAAGTGGTAGGCTTGCATGATATACGCCGCGGAGGGCGGCCGCGCGCGAGGTGTCGAATAAATCGTGCACCATGGAATTAAAGTATTATACAGGGTTATTTTGGAGTCAATGCGTCAAATACACGTGTATAAACACTATTTTATTGGAAAAGTATATACACCGTGTTGATAAAAAACGCAAAAATTCAGACACTCCAGAGATTTGACACTCCAAGTACTCCAACATATTTTTTTTAAATAAAAAATGATAAATTATTAACCGCCGCGCCGCTGATAAGAGATAAAGACGGAGTTAGGTATACTTACCTAATTTTTTAAATAAAATCCGACCCTTATTTTCTATTATCATTGGTATCGACACAACTCTCTTAATTTCATGTTTCGCGTAATTTCTATTTGTTGAATATGTAAATTTGTAGTGTTTAATTGTTTAATAATTATATTCATTGCATTTTATAATAATTGCTGCATTTTGAATTTGTATTCCGTCACTAGACAAGTATAAGCTTGGCTGGAAGAGATCTAGTTTGGAGATTAGCTCATTTTTGTACAAATGCTATCTGTATCTTGTGTCATGACCTAGTATCTTTTCTTTTGTCTATCTATCAAACTGGCAACACATTCTTTTTTTTTATTGCAGTAAGTTGACAAACAAGCAAACTGCCTGATGGTAAGTGGTAACAGTCACCTATAATACATGTGGCTCTTGTGAGATTCGCAGCAAAACTGCAACCCCCACAAGAGCCACAGTGTGCGTTGCCAACTTGTGACACCAGATGTAAAGTCACAGTACCCAGTAATTTCACTGTCATATCTTACCCTTCAAACCGGAACACAGCAATGCAAGCACTGCTGCTTTGCGGCAGAAATAGGTAAGACGGAGGTACCTAAGCAGACGACCCTGGTACAGAGTCAGTCTGTTAGTACAAAAATAGTAAGAATAAAAAAATAAGTTTAACGGTTTATTCAATATCAAGATAATAATGATGTAGATAATGTAGTAAATGCTAAAAAATAATTCAGTAAGTCCTAGGTACGGTGCGTGGGGCGGTTGAAATTTTTAATTTTTATTAAAAAAAAAGATGGAGTACTTGGAGCCTAAGGTTGACTGGTAGAGAATGCCGTAGGTATTAAGTCTGCTTTAGCACTTCATCTCATAAAAAAAATGCTAATATTCACTCCTTACGCTACGCCCCACGATTTATTTTTTTTGTCTGATCAATGCCCTATAGATTGATGAGGAGAGTGGTCTGATGACTTGTACCTCGGACCTACTGAATATTTTTTTGCTTTTAGTACATTATTGACATCATGGTTATCTTTATTTTTAATAAAACCATTTAACTTTAAAAAATTGTTGTTTTTTTCAAGTTTTTCATTTTTATCATAGTGTATTGTACAAGTCAAGCACATTCATTTGATACTCATATTGAATTGAGGGGGTTGTGAAAAAATATGTTATCCACCATTTTATTGGCGGCCATCATGGATTTACAATGATACTGATAATATTAAATTGTATTGTCGTCACAACTTCGTGGTGTGTACTAAATATCAATCAACCTGTCAGCAGGAAGGGGGTAAAATTTCAACTAGGTACTAAAGGACATTGCTCTGCGTCCATACATTGTTCGTCCCAACACCAACAGCAGTGAAAAGATGCTTTTCTTATAATTAGACACTAGTAAATACTGTACGTCCACATCAATTACTACGGACAAGCTTTGAAATCGAATTATATATCAATATGAATCACATTTTGAAGTACACTTTATTTCGTTAGAGCAATACACATAGTCCATAGCTATAAAATTATTAAAATAATAATTATTGCAATCAATCAAAAAACGTAATCATAGCCACGTAGTAAAGAATAAGAAATCTCGAAATTATAAAGCAAGTCAAAAACACAACAAACTAACAAGCGACAGCGCGTGAGTAGGTAGTCAATTGACGTGTATTAACGTTGTAAATTGTGAAAGAAGTTATGAAAAACATAATTTATACAAATAAAAAAATGTCCATAACTACATAAAATCGACTCAATTCCATTCAATTAAGCAAAAGTTACTTCATTTGGTTTTGTTTCTGAAAGTACTTTTAAATATTTTTGATTTGTCCGTCGATTACATGTCTTTGTAATGAGTGTTATAAAATATGCATATAATTATGATGTAAATCAAATCTTTGTTGGTCATGGGACGATTTTCGACATTGTCCTTTGACCGAAACAAACAAAGAGGGCAAGCCAAATAAAACCGTTTAGCCAAACAACATGGTGAACGGAATAGACAGAGATAATAAATCCTTTGCACCTCTTTGACCTCGCGTTATATATTCCAACTACGATCCATAGTTCGTTCCAGTGCGCGGTTCTTATTAATTCCTCGTGCGCAGTTCGGTTGGATCGCCACGTTTTGAAGCTGCGTGCGCGGGCGCTTTGATATCGATACGGATAGACAATGCTCATTTTTAGTTCACGATACGGGAATATGATGGATGGCCGTATTGTTTCGACTCAACTACGAGTGTTAGGTGCTTATAAAATGTGGGCGCTTCGAGCGATCGTTTACGATGGAAAACAAAAGCAAATCGATTTTGTTTGTGAGTTGTTAAAATTGTTAACTTTTGTTAAGTTTTTGTATGCGATATCTGTCAGGATTGCTTTTAATTTGAGAACCTCCTCCTTTTTTGAAGTCGGTTAAAAATCGCACAGTCTTGTATTGGGGCCGCAATAACTCTCAAATTGTTTTTTTTATCTATAGCTGAAGAGTTTGTTTGGTTGCTACGCGCTACTCTCAGGAACTACTGATTCGAATTGTTTTTTTTTGTGTTGGATAGTCCATTTATCGAGGAAGGCTATTGGCTATAGGTATAACATCCGGCTACGACTTAAAGGAGCAGGAGCATTAATGAAAAATGTTGCAAGAACGAGGAAAAATGTACGGATGTTGTTATTTTCCGACATCACGCGAAAGAAGTCGCGGGCACAGTTAGTTATACAATAAATCCCCAGGGGGTTTATTTGTACAACGTGTAACAGAAATAACTCAAAAATTAAATTTATTGAAAAAGCCAAGCACGACATTCAAGCCCAGTAAAACTGTCATTATTATAACATGAGATTAAAAATATTGTTAGAATAAAAATATTATTTCTTTTTAAGGGCATTTTTGTGAAAAATTAATCTGGAGTGTTCATGTCATTGCTGACAACGAGAATCTAGAATGTCCATACACCAATCTCTATCTGAACGAAAGAAAATAAAAACATTAAAGCGTTTGTATTAGTTAGATCTAATGAACGTAAATGGTGTTTAACTAATTACAAATTCATATCTAAAAACGGTTGGGAAAATTTTACGCGTGAGTAATTAAGAGCAGACATTAGTAGCGAGCGATAAAGTTACGTTTGTAGGCAATAATTGAACACGCACCGTGCAAACAGCCAGCTTAAACGTTTCTTAAGCGATTAATTTACAACATTTTAATTAATTATTTAATCATTACGACTTCTGATGGACAACGCGTTTGCTTTTGATCGTGGATTGACTTGCACTCAGTGTTGCCATAAAGAAAATAAAGTCTCGTTGTGTAATTTCAAATCAACTCACTTTGAAGATATAGCAACATACACAATCGCCATAAAACAATACAAATTGCTTACATTCGTAAGCATATTTTTTAATTTCTACATTAATGTCGCTGTTAATACATTCGTTAATCAAAAGACAATATAAAAGTTAATGCTAACTGATTCACTCTACTTATTTCTATTATGCTAATATCAGGCATTTTATAAAGCAACTGATCTAAGTACTGCATTGATATCATATTTATTTTTAAAACTAGCTTTGCCCGCGACTTCCTCCGCGTGGAATAGTAACTTTTGGCAGCATTTTGATTTTTGTAGGCAATTTTTTAAGATCTTGATAGAAAGTTGCCTATGTTTTACCTTATATAATTAGCTATCTATTAGTGAAAGTCCCGTCAAAATCGGTCTAGCCGTTCCGGAGATTAGCAGGAACAAACAGACAGACAGACAAAAAAAAATTAAATTGTGTTTTTGTTATCGGTACCCGATATACATTCATACCCATTTAGTAAAAACTTCTTATTTTGACATTACAAACAGACACTTCAATTTTATTTATTTGTAGTATGTTAGTGACTACATTTTTTTGAAAATGCGTTTCAATGTTTCAATTGATAACGAACAAAGTGTGATGTGACATTTAATTAGAGAAAAAATGTATCACCTTTAATCCAGACAATGGTGACGAACGCCATACAAGCACTAGTTCTCGGTACGTGTGCAAAAACTCATAGGCAAGGGCTCGTCACATTTTACAATTGTACGTGAATCGACAATTAAACTGTGACCGAAGGTGGTTTGATATCGAACAACATAATTGCCGAGGAGACGACGCCTTCAGCCGCGGTAATAACACCTCCACACTGAAATTATACAGCGATACACAAATGGTCGGTATTCCTTCATTAATTGCTCCGGAATTATCGGTTCAGACGCGTGGTGCTTGATTAATTTGTTCAAATGAAGATGTCTTCGTTGGCTGATGGTTGGGATTTCAATGTCCAGAGGCCCTGGACATTGCCTTAAGCTAACTTTTCCGCAATCGTTCTGCAGAAAAAAATGTATCGAAATGACATTAGCTTACGACAACCTCACTCTTATTTTTTTCGCAGCTAATGTCATCTCCATAATTAGCGTGTGGCATTGGTCTAGGGAGGCTGGAGACGCATTTTTGAACCAATAGAATATAAATCCTATGATTCGAATACGACTTTCCGAATTTACTATTTTTGAATATTCATTCCGTGGATTCGGCAACGGATGGAAAACGAGTAGGTAGCTACTCGTTTTTGATTCCTACTAGTAGAATACACGTAACGTATAAACGTTCCGTTTTACGTGCGATTCATCGCCGGTTTTAATTAATGAGTTAATTAAGAAATTAGTGAAACGGTTAATATACCTACATTTTTAACCGACTTCAAAAAAGGAGGAGGTTCTCAATTCGATGCGTATGTTTTTTTTTGTGTGTATGTTACGCGATTACGCCGCTAGTTGTGGACCGATTTTCAAAATTCTTTTTGTATTCGATAGAGTATACTCCAAGGGTGGTCCCATGGTCACCAAAGTCAGGATCTGATGATGGGATCCCATGAAAATCGAGGAAAACCCTTAAATTTTAAGGTGTTTCCAACGTGTTTTGTGTGTATATTACGCGATTACTCCGCCAATTGTGGACCGATTTTCAAAATTCTTTTTGTATTCGATAGAGTATACTCCTAGGGTGTATACTCGGGGTGGTCTCTACGGTGTCACAAGGTCACCGAAGTCAGGATCTGATGATGGGATGCCATGAAAATTGAGAGAAACACTAATTAATTAGGGTTTCTTTCACTATAAAGTAAAGATTTCATTCACTAAAAAGTTAAAAATAAAAAATATTTTACAAAAAATTAAAACCGATTTCAAAAACACTGAAAAGTTAAAAATAATATAAGAATAGGTACAGACAACATCACACTTCTATATTGAAGTCGGTGCCAAATTTTAAGACTTTCTAGGAGATCATCGTTTGGCACCGACTTCAATATAGAAGTGTGATGTTGTCTGTACCTATTCTTATATTATTTTTAACTTTTCAGTGTTTTTAAGTCGGTTTTTATTTTTTTAAATAATGACACTGAATTAGTGTGATTCAATTTTTTTTAAATTGGGCACAGTAAAAAATAATTACGCACATGATTTGTATTCGTGTTTGAATTCAAGATTCACTTCCAATGATTCAAAAATGCGTCTCCAGCAGGTCTATTTTATCCTAAATTACACTGTGAAATAAAGCCTGTTTTGTGTAACATTCTTTAACATAGAGAAAAAAATCAAATGTGCTCGCGTTTTTTTAATTTAATTTTAATTGCCGTAATAATGCAAAGCAGACTTGTGCACTATAACATCTCCCGCGCAGATGGCTATAGTCTCTGTTGAGATTGGCCGCCGTTACCAAATATCGGTTATTATTATTACTTATCACTTCAACTCATAAACATCCCAATACTGGGCACGGTTAACTACTAGAAATATATATACATTTTCCAACAAGCTAACTGCCCACCTGATGGTAAGTGGTACCTAACAGTCACCTATGAAACATGTGGTTCTTGTGAGATTCGCAGCAAAACTGCAATCCCCACAAGAACCACAGTGTACGTTGCCAACTTGTGACATAAGATGTAAAGTCACGGTACCCAGTAATTTCACTGCCATATCTTACCCTTCAAACCAGAACACAGCAACGCAAGGCCTGCTGCTTGGCGGCAGAAATAGGTAAGACGGCGGGTTAGGGTTCCGTACAAACTCATCTAAATTTATAAGTCCGTAACTCTACGGTTTTGCGTTTTTTTAAGTTAACATGTGCTACCTTGCTTCTTGCCAAATTTCATGATTCTAAGTCAACGGGACACGGTAATAGTTATTGCCGTGACGGGGAGTACCTACCCTGTAGGTTTTGATTCCCTTGCGGAATCGCGAATGCAACATAAACGGTCATATCTTGTGACCGCTTTGAGTTACAGCTGAAAGAGTCTGCAGAACCGAACAATTCATAAAAAAATAAGTTTTGATATCTCTACGCGTTCCAGAGAAAGGGTCTCGATCGACGGACAGACAGACAACTAAGTGATAAGCATTCCGTTTTTTCTTTATGAGACACGGAACCCTAAAAATGATTGTTTGTCACGATAAAATTTAGCCCAGTTCACTATCACTGTGACTAATATGCGAGTATAAATAACGCGACTCTCAGACCGCTTGTCTCTTAGCCGGCAATTAGAGGCCCATTAATAAATCCCTCTGCGCGTATGCGGACACCCCTGGCTGAGGCCAGTCCGGGACCGTGAGGTTAATGCTGATACGCCTTTTTTCCACCACCACAGCTCATATGTCCCCACCGAGGGGCTCGTACCCATTGGCGGTTCCAGGGGGGGGATGGCCTCCAAAAGACGAGGAATTCCATAATACCGTCTAAACTTTTAGCAGCATAAGGCGCGGTTACTTTGTTTGTAAAAATTCAAGGTAATAAAAAACTTTTTTTTGATAACTTGTGATTTTAACCTTAGCTCCGAACCTTGTCAGTATGACATGACTCCCCCAAAATGACATTCTGGAACCGATCCGAGGGTGTTTAGGCCTTAGTCAACCACGCTGGCGAAGTGCGAAATGGTCAGCTTCACGCAGGTACACCTTGGAACTTCTTCGCAGATGTATGCAGGTGATGATTTCCTTTACCCTCCTACGGTGAAGGAAATGGTCGGACAAATTTTAATGAATAGGTACAAATGAAATTTGGAAAACGAAAACACATTGGTACATGGCAGGATCGAACCTGGACCACCCGATACAAACACTGTGACACGAGACCTAATTATATTAGAAACCTGTATCAAATCGTTATGTGGTTTTATGAAACTACGATGTAGGTAGGTAAGTGATACTTTTTTCGGATCGTAGGCATTTAACTGAAAACTTTCGAAAAATTATTCGATTTAGAGTATTAACATCGCTTTTTTAATATGAACTTATTTTTTTTTCATCTGAAAAAAAAATTAATTAATTAATAAAAAATAAATAGTAATTAAAAAAAAACAAAAAAGGCTATTAAAAAAATCGCAATATAATAGAAAAACAAAAAACAGTGCTCTACACCAGGATCGAACCACTGCCACACTAATTTAAAGTCAAAGATCTAACGCATAGACCACTTTAAAGTGAAGTAATAGACCAATCATAGCAAAAAAAATTTACAAAAAATAAAACCGACTTCAAAAACACTAAAAACTTAAAAATAATATAAGAATAGGTACAGACTACAATAGGATATAATAGGATAATAGGAATTACAGGCCAATAGCGATAACGTCCTTGCTCTCCAAGATTATGGAGCGGGTCATCAACTCCCGCCTCCTACGGTACCTAGAAGAACACCAGCTGATTAGCGACCGACAATACGGTTTCCGTCACGGCCGTTCAGCTGGTGACCTTTTAGTTTATCTGACCCACCGTTGGGCGGAAACCTTGGAGGGCAAAGGTGAGGCTCTCGCCGTTGGACTCGATATCGCTAAGGCGTTTGATAGGGTCTGGCATAGAGCTCTTCTCACGAAGTTACCATCATATGGAATCCCCGAGGGACTCTGCAAATGGATAGCCAGCTTCCTAAATGGTAGGAGCATTAAGGTCGTCGTCGACGGCTGCTGCTCCGAAACTATGCCCATAAACGCTGGTGTTCCACAAGGTTCGGTGCTCTCCCCAACCCTGTTCATTCTGCATATCAATGACATGTTGTCAATTGAGAACATACATTGCTATGCGGATGACAGTACGGGTGATGCGCGGTATACCGATCACCAGAATGTCCCTCGGAGTTCGTTGCTAGAAAGGCGGTTACAACTTGTGTCTGAAGTCGAAGACTCTCTAGGGCGAGTCTCCGAATGGGGTGCAAAGAACTTGGTTAAGTTCAACCCCACGAAGACACAAGTGTGCGCATTCACTGCGAAGAAGGACCCATTTATCGTAGTGCCTCAGTTCCAGGGAGTTACTCTTCGTATGTCCGATGGTATTGGAATCCTCGGTGTGGAAATTTCTGCTAAAGTGCAGTTTGGGAGTCATTTGGAGGACAAAGCCAAATTGGCGAGCAAAAAGCTGGGCGTCCTGAACAGAGCCAAGCGGTACTTCACTCCAAGCCAGCGGCTAATGCTCTATAAAGCACAAATTCGGCCGCATATGGAGTACTGTTCGCACCTCTGGGCGGGAGCTCCCAAATATCAGCTCGACCCTCTTGACTCCCTGCAAAGGCGTGCATTCTGCATCGCCGGTGATCCCAATATCACGGCCTCAATGGAGACGCTGGAGCAAAGGAGAGACTTTGGTTCTCTCTGCGTGCTCTATCGTCTCTTTAACGGAAAGTGTTCTGAGGAACTGTTTGCAATGGTGCCCTCTTCACCTTTTTACCATCGCACCACACGCCATCGCAGTAGAGTTCATCCATATTACCTGGAACCAATCTCGTCTAGTACAGTTGGGTTTCAGCGTTCATTCCTTCCACGTACGTGTAGGCTCTGGAACGAACTCCCAGCTGCGGTGTTTCCTGAGCGCTACGATATGTCCTTCTTCAAACGAGGCTTAAGAAGAGCATTTCTCTCCAGGTAGGCAGTGACAGAACTGTGCCCCTGGCATTGCAGATGTCCATGAGCGGTGGTTTCCACTTAACATCAGGTGGGCCACTGGCTCGTCTGCCACCGTTAGCAATAAAAAAAAAAAAAGACAACATCACACTTCTATATTGAAGTCGGCGCCAAACGATGATCTCCTAGAAAGTGTTAAAATTTGTCACCGACTTTAATATAGAAGTGTGATGTTGTCTGTACCTATTCTTATATTATTTTAAAGTTTTTAGTGTTTTTGAAGTCGGTTTTATTTTTTGTAATTTTTTATTTATTTTTAACTTTTTAGTGAATGAAATCTTTTCAGTAAAAGAAACCCTAATTTAATACCAGCTCACCTGGTATTAAATTAGTGTTTTCCTCTATTTTCTGTGGGATACCATCATCAGATCCTGACTTTGGTGACCATGGGACCACCCTTGCAGTGTACTCTATCGAATACAAAAAGAATTTTGGGAATCGGTCTAAAAATGACGGAGTTATGAGGTAACAAACATAAAAAAAATACAACCGAATTGATAACCTCCTCATTTTTTTGAAGTCGATTAAAAATAAAAGATCTCATGTTTTTGTGTGATGCGACATGCGATAGTTGGACGAAAAAATTAGAGGCGATGTAAAAAAGGGCTCAGGGGCTCTATTTTTTAATCATTCGTCTGGCGTCGAGCGCTCATCAAGCGTCGCTTTCGCTCGAGAAGCCCTACCACTAACCAAACCGAGCAGAAAACTCCAGCCCCCATAGGGAATCGAACCTCGGACCTCTCGATGAACACCTGGTGGCCGCAGCCACTAGACCACGTACACGGTAGGCAATTTGATTGTGATTTATAACCCGTACCCTTCCGCTAGTATGCTAGCCCGCCCGTCCGTGGATCGCTACCGCTAGTCCATACTATTCTATAAAAAATAAATAAAATTGAAGTGTCTGTTTGTAATGTCAAAATAACAAGTTTTTACTAAATGGGTATGAATGTATATCGGGTACCAATAGCAAAAACACAATTTAAACAATTTTTGTCTGTCTGTCTGTTTGTTCCCGCTATTCTCCGGAACGGCTAGACCGATTTTGACGGGACTTTCACTAATAGATAGCTTATAAAATTATATAAGGTGTAACATAGGCTACTTTTTATCAACTTCAACAAAAGTTACTATTCCACGCGGACGAAGTCGCGGGCACAGCTAGTTTACAATAAAATAACAAACCACGTGGACTAACTAAGGCACATCCACACAAATTAAACGCGATTTGCTAATGAAGATATTTGGAGCTATCTCATTGTCAATAAATATGGAGAGACGGCCCCCGCCCGCGGCGCCTTCCGCCGGCGCAACGCAGCCTTTTATTACCTCCTTTGTTACGAAATCGATATACGAACACACCCTGCGCTATTCCAAGCTGGACTTCGCGTAGATTTCGTTGTATTTAATTTATAAGGGCTACAATTAAAAAATATTGTATTGATTCTGTCATTTTTCAATGAATTCAAGTAGCATTTAGTAGTAGGATCAACCGAGTTATAGTATGTTTGTCCTTTTGTCCTACCGAAAAGTTGCCCGGTAAAAAGGATCGTCGCTTATTGCTATTTGTGTATATTGTATTTATTAACGAGCGGTGGACTGTATAAATGTGGAATACATGAAATTATTAAGACACTGGTTGAATAACTTACTTACTGGTTGAATACTAACGTACCAGCTAGTCGCCAACAGTATTCAATCTCAGTATCCGTTAGGTATTCATTGTGCAGAAGTGTTTATATCCATCTATTTTTAATGAAAACGCAGTCACAAATGTAAAATATATAGGTTCCCATTACTTTTAAACCCTTTTCATGAAATTTGTAATGATTTATAAACTGGGACGCAAATCTCTTTCACTCTTATGTGTCATCATAACAGCTCATATACGTCCCCACCTAGGGCTCGAGCCTATCCTAAGTTAGGGTGTTTAGGCCTTAGTCAACCACGCTGGTCCAGTGCGGATTGGTCGACTTCACATACACCTTTGAATTTCTTCGCTGATGTATGCAAGGTTGCCTCACCATGTTTTCCTTCACCGTAGGAGCGTCAGAGAGCTCTTATGTGTAAAAAGATCTTTTTGCGTTCTCTTTTGTGTTGACAAACATCCGGGCTTTAGGTAATCCTAATTCTCTGGACCACCCCGGGATAAATCAACCAGCTACGGGTCGGGTCTCAATGCTTCGGGTTATTACATTACCTTGAATATGGGTAATACCCAGATGCACCACCCTAAAGCTCAGACCACACCTAGGCCAGTCATGGAAGTTGGGCTGCGAGGGTCCGCCTTTTACTACCCAACCGTCTGCGTCGCAGGGGAGCGGCGATTGGGTCATTTTCCCGCACCCTCTCCGCTGCCTCCTTCTGCTTGATAACACTCTCGCAGAAGGAGGCGACAGCTTTCTCGCGCGTTGGTAGGCCCCCCACAAGGTGGACCGACGTTCTGGTGAAGGTCGCGGGATTCCGCTGGATGCGGGAGGCGCAGGACCGATCAGTTTGGAGATCCCTGGGGGAGGCCTATGTCCAACAGTTTGCGTTTCTTCGCTGAAATGATGATATAAAGTCGGTACCTAGCGATTAATTCATAACATTTCAGCCTCTTTAGACAAAAGCCACACGTTTAATTTCCCGCAGTCGTTCTGCAGAAAAAAGGTATGGAAATAACATTTAGCTTGTGACAACCTCACGTTATCTTTTCCGCAGCTCCGCGGAAAAAATAGCGTGAGGTTGTTACTCAGACTAAGTACACATATATGGACTCGCTATGTATTAACTATAGCACGAATAAAGGACAATGGCAGAATAATATCTGAAAGAATCATTTAGCGTCTACAAATTCCATCATTACAAATGTACTTAAAATGATATCTTATGATTTTTCCAAAATACACAAAAACGTGATAAAGTCTGGAAAAAAAGTAACATTTGTATGTACGACAAATGACTTAAACTTAGTCCTTCAATAATCACCGCGGTCCGATTTGCCGATTACGTGGCAATGTCGGTTTTAATTTATTTTGTGTTGTGAGTAATTAGTACCGCGGATCTCTCATGTCAGCGCGAATACAGTGATTTCGCGTTGCAGCAATATCACTCTACGTGAAAAATTATTATAATATGACGGCGATAACTTAAGTCACAGCTACCGTGAGCGCGCTCACACCTGATACGAGACGCTTAGAATCAATTCGGACGCATTGTCTATTTGACACTTAGAGCATTCATACGGGAGACGGCGGCAAGGCTGGGCGAACCCCTCTGCCAATTTACGCTGACCATATGACCATACACGTTATATAAAACTAGTTGACGCGCGGCCGCTGCCATTTGGTGTCGTTTTCGTGTCGCACTAAGAGTTCCAAAAAAATGGTTAATTGTGCAGTTTCCTCTTGCAAAAGGCGATCCAGCTACTCAAATCTTCGAGATCATGGCGTTTCCTATCACATGTAAGTATAAAATATACATTAACGTGTTTTATTTGTTTACAATTTGGAAGTAATTTTTATACCGTTACGATAGAAAAATACAATGGTACGATGGTAGCTCAACACAATACACGGGCGTTATATTATCTGTGACACGGGCATTTGCTTAGTGCTGGGACAACGTGATTGAATGATGCTTATTCATATTTTTATTTATCATTCACTCCGAAGTTTGTTTATTGTTTAACCAGATAATGTTAATATCGGTGCATGGATTATAGGTAGTATAAGATTAAAATAGAAATTCAAGTGGAATTTAATTGAACAAAAAAATATCAAGAAATTATTACTTATTATTTTGCTTCAACTTTGCGTTGTAGTTTTAAAAAACTTTTCCTATACAATTACTTACTCTAACCAATTTTTGACTGCGTCTCACTTGATTTTAAGCCTATTAAATAATCTATATTGCTATTTTACAAAATGCAATGTAAGTTAATACTCCAGTTAGAATGTCATGTAAAAAAATGCCATGTAATCTCCTCTAAATTTTATGTTGTAGTTAAGGTCATAAGTACAAAAAATGAGCTATTTTTTGTACTTTTAGTTATTATTTTACATTAGTAAAGAGCACAAAGCAAGTGATTGTCGTGCAATATACAGAGAAAATTTTAATAATGCAACATCATTATTAAAATCACACAATAAAGCTTTTTCTTCTTATTTTAGTGGCTTTAGAGTTTGTACGGCCAATGTAAACAAAAACACTTTCAACGTCACGTTATTTATGACAAATGAATAACATGTCTTACTGCATGTAAATAAAAACTTTCATAGTAGTAAATATCTACTAAGCTAAAATGGTAGAATTAACGTTATATGCGAAGTAACTTTAACTCACATTTTTTGGTGCAACATGAAGGAAAATGCCCGATATCGTCCCAAGCGTTATAACACGTTGGGCCCTATCGCAAATGAAAGGTTTTCTAAAATACTAATTTTGTTTGTATGGCAGTAAGTTGCTATCTCGTACTTTTTACTTGCACGATATAGCAAATTGCTGCCATATGAGCAAAGCTAAACGAAAAAGTATCTACCTACTAAACATGTTTATAACTATGTAGATATGTAATAAAATCAGAAATCAGTTCTTGGTATAGTAACAATACTCACGTAAAACATCTAATACATTCCCGGTATCCCCCCACCCTCCCACTGCACCCCGCGCTAGCTTGTTTCGACGTGTTCAGGCAGGTAGAAGTGTAGAATAGTAGAATAGTATTTGACACAATAAATGTCTGACTGATTATATGTGTATTTATTATTTACCTTACTTTATTACATTATCCATAAGAGATACCCCTTTATTCATTATCCTTCTGGGATTGTCGGATAAATTTCCAAAATCATTGGAAAATTAAAAACTTAGCGGGCAAATCCGCTGGTGGGTCGGAATCTAGTCTCTATACTACATCACTACATATTATAAAAAATAAAACCGACTTCAAAAACACCAAAAGGCTATAAATAATAATAAAACAAGACTACATTATGACATCACAGTTTTATATTAAAGTTGGTGCCAAATTTTAAGTAACTGTTGTTCTTATATTTTTGAAGAGTTTCAAGGTGATCATTGTTTGGTATCGACTTCAATAGAAAACTGTGACGTCGTAAGTAGTCTTATATTATTATTATTTATGACTTTTTTGTCAACATCTAGGATAAAATGAATGCTGAAAAAGTACAAGGATCCTTAGGGATACCAACAAGTAATAAAAATCAGAAATCAAATCAACGCGGACAAAGTCGTGAGCAGAGAGCTAGTTTCAGTAGAGAGCTAGTCTGTTCCCCGAGACCATCGAAACATTGTACTTAAGCCTATGACTGAAAATATATATTTATTTCAGTCGATCAGCTAAACAGCAAGTAAAATTGCTGTATTTGACACAAAAACTTATTAAAGCATTTTAATAATAATTAGCGGGCCTCGCTTTGCACTAATTTAAGAAACCCTGTCTTCATTGTATTTTTATCAACTCTAGCCGAACTCTAGTAGGTATAGTTATAAAAATACAATTTATTGTAACCGTGCGTTTGCACTGACGAAACATCTACATAAAGACATGTTTTTTAAACATGTTTCTGTCAATTTTTATGAATGCGTTTCCATTGTCAACACCCCAACATGTTGCAAAACATGTATGAAGTCTTTAACAGCCGAAAGTGCGAACGCAATCGTTGACAAATTCATAAAAAACGTTGACAGACAACAAGTTTTGAGGCGATCCTAACGCAATCTGCAACAAATCTTATTATTTGTTCCGAATCCAACACGATTTTCGGCAGTGCGAACGCAAAAGCATACACAACAAATTTTGAGATTTGTATCATACAACAAGTTGTAAAACATTGCATGTTTTATGTTTCTCAGTGCAAACGCACAGTTACATTTCAATCATTCACTCACGACGACCCAAATAGTTACTCATTCTTTGTGTCACATCACTAGGGACATTCATTCTTTGTGGTGGGGCGATTGCGTAGATACACGTTAATTTGTCGATGTGTGTGTGTTTCTTCATTGTAGGGTAATATTTTCATAGTGTGTGTTCGTAAACATAAGAACAACGTCTCTGTAAGTGTATTCTACATTTTCGTAGTGTGCGTGCTCGTTTACCTCGCCTCCCGCGAAAAGTGGCAGAAAAATTTACACTGCGATTTGTTGCGTACCGCATCCATAGGTTAAATGATCTAAGATTTGACATTGACATGACATAGTTCTCGCTAGTTCCGTCCGAATGTGGTCCGAATTTCGCCGTTTTGTTTTGATTGTGCGTTGCTTTGCATCTTCGAGTTTTTGCTGTTGATTTTCGTACTTTTGAGTAGGTAACCCTGGACTGCTACTGTACTACCGAGATCTCATATCATGACTACTGAGTACTGCTAGCCAAAGGATTTTGATTCCTGGCGACGTTATTTACGATTTTAAGAAATAACCTCTCAAAGTTTATGAGTCTATAACTTTCTGTCCAGACTTCGTAGAATATTCATTCTACTATCATTTTACTTAAGAATTAAATCTCTTTAGTTTGGCATATTGTTCTTCCAATATATTCTCATGTAGTACGCTGTAATGTAAATAATTAATTTAGAATAGTTAAGCGTTAGGAAGTGCAAACACCGCCATATTATCCCACGATGCGTGTGCAGCTCTTAATAATTGCAGTGCCACTTACGAGAGCGTGTAATTACGTTCAATCACACTTCGTTAGCAGCGAATCTGGTGCGATTAACACTTTGTTGACTTTTTACCCGCGATCAATCGGTCGCCGCGTCCGCCATTTTGCGTAATTACAATGTTACAAGATGGCGGCGCAATATGGCGTCTTCATTGACGGTTTTTTGCGATCGCATGCTTGCTGCTCTTTAAGATTTGTTAAAAGATACAGTAATTAATACACTTCAACTGAATAACGGAATATTCATTGGAACATTGTTATTTCTGTCCAACGTTTTTGCGGCTAGCTGTAATTGATTCGCATTGTTTTTCTGTTTTCTCGGAAGCTGATTAATATTGCATAGTTAATTAGCCTTTCCGCATTTCTAATAGCTTCTGCGGGCTTGTTATAGATAGTTTGAAATTGTATACAATATTAAGATAGTTTCACTGTTTTAAACCTAATAGAAAAATTTAACATTATTGCAAAATTTTTTGTCTAGGTTTCAATTTGCTTTTTGGTTTTCTGATACCTGTGAATGAGAAATTGCTAGTGGTTAGAATGAAAATATGATGACTTTTTAAAATATTTTCTTGTTTGGGGTACATTAATTTATTCTGATTTTTCAATCGTGCTACAACTTTACTTAATAAACGTTATGGTTATACTAATATTTTACATTCAAATTAGTGATAAAAAAATGCTGTTAATTAACAAATTAGATTAACTCATACTAAAAGTGGAGGCAGAGTTTCATGTTATGGAGAATTCATATACAACTCATTTTCAGATTACAGGCTATGTGATGTATAAGCTATTTGAACTGCGCCGTGTCGCAGGGGCTATATGTTCTTAATTAGTTATATGTATACATATACTCAGGCAACGTAGGCCTACAGACATATTACTAAGTTATAAAACAACAAATGTAAATAAGTACATTACAATGGACGTATACGCGGGAGTACCTGAACTATTCAAATGTTCCGTATCGCAAGGGCTATGGACACGATGCGCGGGCACAAGTGAACTATTGAAAATATTCCATATCACAAGCGCTACGCACGTGAAGCACATGCACACCTCAACTACTCAAAAGTTCCGTCTCGCTAAGGCTAAGGACTGAACTATTGAAATGTTCCGTATAGCAAGGGATATGGACGTGATGCGCGGGCGCACCTAAACTATTCAAATGTGCCGTATCGGGAGCGAGTGTGCCCGCGGCGTCATTTATTGCGCGTCTCTCCGCCGCCTTATTAAGCACCGCGTGACATAGTTTGCAACAAGGGTTGCCAGCTTATTAAAGTTACTTAACTAATATAATTTTTTTAAATAAAAAATAAATCGTATTATTTTAGCGACTCTATTTTGTCTGATTATTGTTTATCCCTATCACCTTATCCAGGGTTGTCCCTATCCGGTCCTGTAAGGTTACTCTTGAACCATTTCCAATAGATCGTCATTGGGATTGTGATTTTTCATACGCTTGAGTAACAACACTAGCGCCAAATTGGAACTGTATTTTAAGAAAAATTAATAATACTGAGTTTGGTTCACCCAAAATCCGCATAATACGGGGTCAATTTGGAGCCAATGCGCAAAAATAAGCGTACGAAAAATCACAATCTCAATGCCGAGCGATCGGATTCGGTTCAAGAGTAACCCTACTGGTCCCTGGTCCATTTGTCCCTATAATCTTGTCCAGGGTTGTTATTTATATCTTGGGTTCCTAAATATAACATAATTGTTGTGATTAGCTATGTTAGATATTACTACACTAACACACAACTATAATAGACAGACAACAAATGTCCCTGTTCATCCCTCATGTATTTTACACGATCGAGACAGGATCTAACAGCCGGATCTTGAGCGCAGGGTCTCTTAAATCACTTAGCAGGCAAAGTGTGAGGATTTCGAAATGTATTTAATCATTATTAATCGAGTCTAGTTTGAGAATTTCTCATTATATCAGCGTTTGTAACGAGGTGGAATGCTGTTACCTACCTGCCGCTGGCTAGTTGGCAAGCGTGTGTGGAACTCCGCAGGGTGGCAAATTCAACGACTGTGAAATGAGGTAGTCAAATAATATAAACACAAGGATTGACTTCATAAATTCATTGTAAATACAAATAGGCGAAACTACAAAAATTATAAAACTGACATAGCAAACCGTAAAAATCTGAAACTATTTTTTAATGTCAAGTCCAAACATCAGATTTGAATAACTAGAAAAGTATAATTTCTATATGGCCTCTTTGGACATCCTCCGGCCGAAAAAAATAAAGCCTCTACTGTCTTTCTTCTTTTCGCCATAATCATGATCTTGTGAAACACTTCAAGAGGAGACAGGCCTTCGAAAAGGTTTAACTAATGTGCTTTTGGCTGTCCGTACTTTCCATCTCTACTGTCTAATAATAAATAATAAAGTCTAATCATCCACGTCGATTCTATTTTAACATAGTCGCTTTAAATTGTCTTCGCGCTACTCCTCCACGGCACAAAATGTCTTATAGATTGAGTAACATTGACGCTGCCCAAGTTCTTCTATTTTACTCTTCTGGTAGTCAAAATTCAATAAGAACGCATGACGCTGGTTGAACAAGCCACCTCAATACTCAATTAGTCCAGTGAACTCAAATACCATACAACTTAAAACATTATCACCTGGACTTGATTTAAGACTTGTTGTTGATACCATCTATATTGCTATACTATAGTGCACAAATTTCCTTCGACACATTTAATGATTCCTGTGACCTCAAATATACATACTACAAAACTTAAAAAAATTATGTCACGGAACCTATTTTCCATCTCTATTTCACTTGTTTATTAATTCACGTTGGGCGCCATATGTGAAATAAGGTGGTAACCGCGGAGTAAAGAGAAGTCTTCAGAGCAGTCCACGGCAAGGAAGTGAAGAAATTTGACGAGCACGCTGCCAAGAATGAAATGGAGGAAATAGGTAGAGGTTATATTTAAGAATTGTCGAGAAGAAAGCCTTTGCAATTGGTAGTAGAGTGCAACAAGTCTGAAAATAGGTTCCGTGTCATAATTTTTTAAAGTTTTGTAGTATGTATATTTGAGGTCACAGGAATCATTAAATGTGTCGAAGGAAATTTGTGCACTATAGTATAGCAATATAGATAGTATCAACAACAAGTCTTAAATCAAGTCCAGGTCAGTCAGGTGATAATGTTTTAAGTTGTATGGTATTTGAGTTCACTGGACTAATTGAGTGTTGAGGTGGCTTGTTCAACCAGCGTCATGCGTTCTTATTGAATCTTGACTACCAGAAGAGTAAAATAGAGGAACTTGGGCAGCGTCAATGTTACTCAATCTAAGACATTTTGTGCCGTGGAGGAGAAGCGCGAAGACAATTTAAAGCGACTATGTTAAAATAGAATCGACATGGATTATTAGACTTTATTATTTATTATTAGACAGTAGAGATGGAAAGTACGGATAGAATCGAAATGGTGGGAAGGCCCTCAGTGGTTGTACAGTGATCCAGAGGCTTGGCCTAATAAGTCGTTTGTAGCTGACGAAGAAGAAGTAAGCAAAGAGTTGAGAAAGAATGTAACGCCCATTGTTTTAAAGACCATCTCAGGGTTGCATCCAGAAGTAGAAAGTGAGCCATGCTGGTACACTCGATATTTTTCAGATTATAATAAATTGTTCGTATGATTGCATGGATATATCGTTTTGTAAATAATAGTCGTAATAAACGTACTCTACCCCTTAGTAATTATATTGGTGGCGTGGAGTATCGAGAAGCGGAGATTGCGCTGTTGAAGATAGTTCAGCGTGAAACCTTTTCAGGATTGAACGATTCGTGCTTAAAGGGTTGCAAAGTTTTCTTAGATAGAGGTTTGATCCGTTTACAGAGCCCCGTAATGAATAAAAATGATGTGTATTCGTTTAGATGTCCTATAGTTTTACGTTCTGGTCATGCTTTAGTTGAGTTACCCGCTTAATTGAGTATGAACATAAAATAAATTTACACGCTGGTGTGCAACATCTATTAAACATGCTAAGAGAGGATTATTGGATTTTATAGGGCAGGAGAGCGGTATGCAATGTAGTAAATAAATGCAGTGTCTGCAAGAGATTTGATTCAAAGTGCTTTGATGAATCACCACCACCTCTACCCGAGACTAGAACAAATACAACAGAGGTGCTCGGCGTGACAGGCGTAGACTATGCTGGCCCCTTATTTTTAAAAGAGAAAAAGAAAGCCTGGATATGTTTATTTACATGCGCCGTATACCGAGCTATTCATTTGGAATTAGTGTTGTCGTTGCCAGCGGAAGACTTTCTGCTAGCCTATCGTCGTTTTGTGGCCCGGAGGGGAGTTCCGAAAATAATATATAGTGACAACGCAACAAATTTCCAAAGGGCGAGTCAGTTATTGAACGTAGAGTGGCGCTTTAATCCTCCTAGTGCTGCATGGTGGGGAGGATTTTTTGAACGATTAATAGGCGTCGTTAAAAGTGTATTTAGGAAGGTACTGAGAAATGAATGCCTGAACTACGTGCAGCTAGTAACAGTTCTTAGTGAATGTGAGTCGGTAGTTAATTCAAGACCAAACTCTTATGTTTCTGATGACGTCAACGAGCCGAAGCCATTGACACCTATGTTTTTGTCAACACAGCACAAAAGAAATGATGGTGTCGTTTTATATGAGAACATTTAAAGTTCAGCAAACCTTTTAGGATGGCAGTATCGACACCTGAAAAAACTTAGAGCGGACCTGATTAGTCGTTTTCGAATAGAATATTTAGGTTTCTTGTCTCGACGTGGAAAAAAGATGCTCAATCCTATACAACCCAAAGTAGGAGATATCGTCCTTGTCGGCAATGATACTGATAAACGCATTTGTCGGCCTTTAGCAGTCATTTTAGAGTTAATTCCGGGCAGAGACGGTAAAATTAGGGTAGTTAGGGTGCGGACAAGCAAGGGTATTTTGGTTAGGGCTATTCAACGGCTGTATCCTTTAGAAGTCAATGAGCCGCTGGTCTAACGTGTTGATGTGGCAAGTAGTGAAAAGTTTTTATTTTTTCGGCCGGAGGATGTTAAAAGAGGCCAATTGAGTTTGTTTTTTTAAGAATTTTTGTATTTTTAAACACCCTAGTTACGTTCCTTAGAAACCGTTGTCGATTGAATGACTTTTACGTTTCCTAATGTTTTATAAGTTTTTTATTAATATAACATAGCTCAACCCCTATTTATTGTGTTTATTAGTAGTGTTTCGACACCCCTTTCGTCACAACGACAGTGTTTCAGGGTGGAGCGATCCAGGATCAAAATTCACCAGACCAAAACCTAGCAGCCCTGTGCTGTGTAACTTACAAAAGAGGGTATGGCATCCGCAGATGTAGCGGCGCAAAAACCGCCCGCGACATCCGCGAACGGTTGCGATTATGTCATTACGACGGGCTGCGTAAAAAAGTAAAGGGCATTTTAGTATGCGATGATACGCCGCAATTAAGCCGGGCTGAGCCGGCATAGCCCAAATGTCGGCTTTGGGTCGCCGGCCGTGTCGGCGCGCTGGATATGCCACCGTTTTTTAGACTTTTGGACGAGCGAGTACTATTCTCGTGACTTATACTTCACTCTCTATATATCTATAGTATATCATATGGTATGGATTATATTATTGCAGGGACCGACTGGTATTATGTGCTAGTACAGAAACTATTTATGTTTTAAATATAATGTAAATAGAGTATGTAAGATATAAAAAATAGTACGCAAAGCAGATTACAATGTTAAGGATATTGAAAAATTTTAATAAAAATTAAAGCCTTATACTTAACTATATAATATGTGGATTAATTAAACATGTGTAAGCACAAAGGAGATTACGTTATATCTAAAATGAACATTTAATGAATTTGAAACTTGCAGATAGGTAGGTAGAAAGCGAATTATTATTAATGATTCCACGCTATTTATGATAATTAAATCTTTTACAACACATTTGATACAAATTTGTAATATCATCTATTAAATACAATAAATGAACATGAAAATAACCGTTTCGACGTTTAAACTTTGAAAAACTTGAGGCTCTTTTATGGCAAAATGTATAACTTTAAATACGACAAAGTTTCACAAAGTCTTACTGATTTGCTTTTTCATAAAAATCATATAAATAGAGTCATGAGGAACGGTCATTACAAAGCCAATGATTATTTAAAAATAATAACACTAAAGATAGTATGGTAACGACATAACATACTGTAGATGTCGGTAGGTACCTACCTACTTCTGATAAACATTCTAAATACAATAATTATTATTAAGGTAATAAATAATTGGACGATTCTAAGAACTTTTTATCATGTCATATTTGAATAAAGATTATTTTGATTTATGACTTTTGATACACAAGACTCAAAATATTTTTTCCTCTAATTGTTATTGCATACATACCTATTCATTACAGTGCATTCACAGTATTTTACCTCTGAATTCATATGTCGATGCCCTGTATTGTCATAGCAATAAAGGCGCTCTCAGAGGTAAAATACATGTGAATGCACTGTAATTGATTGTTTAATATTTAACGACTACATTACGTTCTCGTTGAATGTTTTTTTTTGTTTGCTGTCAATAATTGGTTATCTGTGTGACTAAAGATTTTTGAATTCGAGTGCAACTAAAGGTCTCTGCATACGTAACGTCTGCATACTGTTCGTTCGCGCCTTTGATCACAAGGACCGTATGATTTTGGCGTTTTGTTAATTTTTACCTAAGTTCATACAATATTATACGCAATCACCAAGTTTTATTATATACTCGTAAGTATGAAGTTTTAATACCTGCAGGGTTATTTTAGACTATCGCTAATGTGATTCTTTCTATATTTTGAAATGCTTGTTAATAACATTCGTTTTGCCTACCTTTTATTTCATTTCCTTTTTTTACACACAACGTCGGCTTTTATCTCAAAGACTGCATATAGTAATCATATCCTGTAGTTCCTCCTCCGAAGATACCTTGTCTGATCGTCAGTGCATAAGAGGCACTAGACAATTTCATTTACTCTTAACTCCTTTTCACTACCCTTTATATTATTCAAACAGTCATCCGTGAATAGACTGAACTGTAAGGGTGAAACTACAAATCCCTGTCTGACACCGTTATCGATATCAAACTAGTCTGTAGTCCCCACTTATTCGGAAGCATGCTGTGGAATCTATGTAAAGTGATTTCAGAGCTTATAATAATATTGGGTTGTTGCTCACTCCATACACGGATATCATTCATCCCTCATCACTTTATCGTACGCCTTTTCCAAATCCACGAAAGCGCAATAGACTTTTTTGGTCTTTCGCACGCACAATGTGGAGTAAGCAAACGCCGCACGAATTTTTACACTCTAATGGCCAATTGTACTAACCTTGTCTTAGCTTAGGATGATCTTAAGCTTGCTACATATATTGATCTGTGATCTTAAGTGACATGCTGTCACATTCTTTTCATTAAAGACAAGAAGTGACAGCATTCTTCTTAGGAGTGTCTTAGCTAAGATAAGGTTAGTGCAATTGGCCATAGCTCTTGCTTACTTGCTCTTCTATTAATCTCATAACCTCTGATTGGATAATTTAAACGTGAATTTGCAACGGTGACTCAATGTTCAATGCAGCTCATTAGGGTCTTAATTAAAAAACACAATAAATTTACATTAGTTAAAAGTGAATGTTTAATTAATAAACAATTCTACTCTCGCTATAAATTCTAAAATCACTCTGATAACGTCGAATATTTATTTTATATCTATTTTTGACATGTCATGGATTACGAATTATGTATTAGTGTTATTATAATATTAACACCCCACTTTACCTGTGTAGCACAATTAAATAGAATAATTGAATATTTTTCGAATTTGACTTCTAGCCAAAAGTAATTCGTATACATAGTATTATGCCTACATACGTTATACATAGCTCTGTGTAGCGGTGTCTCGCTAAATGGTGATTGTAAAAAGATCAAAAGTTATGAGTTATCGTCTATGGAATGTATTAGGCCCTTAATGTGAAACGTCATCTTAATCTCAATTGTAAATCGGTGATATGAAGACGTCTCCACTAATTAATGCCTCGCTTGTACCAAGCACCCACATTTCTGAATGCTTATAAATTATGGTGTCCATATATTTTGTTTTAGGCGGACGTTGATTACACATTAAGTTTGAGATATACCTTTGTGATTTTGAGGGAAGAGTCATTGCTAACTTCTTTGAAGTCTAGATCGCAATGATGTGCGGCCATTTGTAAACTTTCTTAGTCTTTCAAAGCAATTCATAGAATCTAGGTACTATTTATTGAAAAAAAAAAGATTTCAAATGCTATAATAATGCGATTGCTAGAGCGGTTAAGAAAAATTTGACGTTTAGTAAAAAAATAATAATATGACACTGTAGAAAACAAATGCACTATGATTTGGGGTCAGGCTGAAATGTAATTTAATAACAGTAATAATAAACATATTAAAGTTCTCTATTCATGAATCACTAGTAAATCAATACTGGATAATGTTATTTAATAGGTAACCTGTTATAAAAAAAATCAGTTTTTTAAATAAAATATATTTACGCTTGGGATTTGTCATGGCTATTGTGTTACATGCCATAGGGAGGCTGTTGGTTTTTATCTCAACTCATGATAAATGATGATAAGATGATAA
Source organism: Schoenobius gigantellus (assembly GCA_963935595.1). Lineage (NCBI taxonomy): Eukaryota > Metazoa > Arthropoda > Insecta > Lepidoptera > Crambidae > Schoenobius > Schoenobius gigantellus. The sequence continues at coordinate 32,422,321 of OZ012553.1, forward strand.
CGATGTCGATAAAAAGTGGTCTAGTGGTTAAGACCACCGGGTGTTGATCGGGAGGTCCGGGGTTTGATTCCCCATGGGGGCAGCAATTTTTCTTATTGACTTTAGCCGGACAGTATATTTATGAAAATTTGATTTATGTCTATAAAAATTATCATACATTTGAAACCAATTTCCAAATTCACCATCTAAACACAAGATACAAAAATAAACTTACCGTTCCAACATACAGGCTTCAAAAAACTAGAGGCTCATTTATGCGGAAATGTATAACCTTTTATAATAAGCTTCCACAAAGTATTACTAACTTGCCATTTCATAAGTTAAAAGCGCGTGTAAAAAATACTTATGAGTAAAGGTAACTATAAAATCAACGATTATTTGAATGATGCCAATGCCTGGTGTTAAGATAATGAATCGTGTTGTTAATGTAGAACTATTTATTTAAACAAATATTGTTTTTGGTAATGACATAGTAAGAAGAGAACTGACACATCTAATCTTGTAATGGAAGTTGAGCTCAAACTTCTGCTGCGAGGTCAGCTTCCAATTGACAACTCTGTAACAATACAGGGAGAAAAAATTGCCCTTGCTGGTTTTCTTGCTGGTTCTTTCCAGTACAAGGTCTCCCGCCGTAGACTTGTGAACCAATGGCGTAGCCGCTTTGACGTTCAAAAGAGATTGTAATAATCCAATTTGAATAAAAGATATTGAATGTGAATTTGACAATTTTTCTGCTAGATTGGGTTGGTGGTAGGGCTTTCAAGGCCACCTGGCTAGCTACCACCGTCTTACCTAAGCTTGTCGCCATAATAACAATGCGAATAGCATTGTTTTGTTTCGACAATTAGAGGTAAGATAGCCAGTTCCTCAGTTGTTGAGGAGTCCAGGTGAAGCTCGCTTCCACCTTCGTCCTTATCGTCACTTACCATCAGGTGAGATCAAGGCCAAGAGCTTCCTTATCGTATGTAAAAAAAAAATAGGTGGGACAGTGGTAGATGTCCAGGCAGGCTCAGGAGCCCTACAAGCACAAACCAAGCAGAAAAATTTCTTCCACTTTGGAAAAACGAAACTCATACCGCCAAATAGGAACAAGATGATCCTAGACACCAGACCAAGGAGGCGTCAAAAAAATTCAATATAAATTGAATTGAAGTCATGTCCCTACAAATTATATATCATACCAACACTACGATCGACAGCCATTAGTGTAAAAAAGCTGCAAAGATGCCATTTACTGCAGAATTGACACTCCATAATTGCCATTAAAAATAGCTCCAAACAATAAAATTGACGCTGGCAGTATTTCATTGAAATAGTTTTAATACAGTGTTGCTAATTATCTCATTGTCGCGCCCTTAAATGGGCTGATGGTGTTTAACGACCAAAGGCTGTACGACCTTAGCTGGCATTATGGCGCTAAGCTCATTGTGAAGCGAATAAATCAATATGGCTGAGATACTGATGGTATCGGAGTGGGATAAAAAATATTTCGAAAAAGACGACATTGATCAACTGACTTTCTATCTGGTCAACGTTGGCACAACTGGCACTGTCAAGTTAGTAGACATTTTTCTAAATAGATGATACTATGTCTGTGATAATGATGTGTTTTATATGTATATGTCTACCTAAATCCTACTTTTCATAACAATAAAAGACTTTAAAAATTATTTTACAAAAAAAAAAAACCGATTTCAAAAACACTGAAAAGTTAAAAATAACAAGTTAAATAAAAGCTTGTAATATAAGAATAGGTACAGACATCACACATCTATATTGATCATCGTTTGGCACCGACTTCTATTAGAAGTGTGATGTTATCTGTACCTATTCTTATATTATTTTTAACCTTTCAGTGTTTTTGAAGTGGGTTTTTTATTTTTTGTAAATTAATTTTAATTTTATCTTTTTAGTGAATAAAATATTTCTATTGAATCGAGAAACCCTAATTTATTTAATACCAGCTCACCGACGGTGAGCTGTTATTAAAGGTTTTGCTCGATTTTCATGGGATCCCATCATCAGATCCTGACTCTGGTAACCTTGGAACCACCTCAGGACTATACTCTATCGAATACAAAAAGAATTTTGATAATCGGTACAGAATTGGCGGAGTAATCGCGTAACATACACACAAAAGACGTTGGAGACACCTAGAAATTCAAGGGTTTTCCTCGATTTTTATGGGATCCCATCATCAGATCCTGACTTTGGTGTCCTTGGGACCATCCCTGGAGTATACTCTATCGACTACAAAAAGAATTTTGAAAATCAGTCCACAATTGGCGGCGTAATCGCGTAACATACACACACAAAAAAACATACGCATCGAATTAAGAACCCCCTCCTTTTTTGAAATCGGTTAAAAAGGATCATTGCCATTTTTCGTTTTCGTTAAAATGTGCGTACCTAACATTAATATTTTATACAACAAAGTTGGCGAGCAAGCAAACTACCCGGGCAAAATGGAAAGTGGTCGATTTAGTCACTTCACTTATAGTATTTGTGGTTCCTGTAAGATTCTCAAATATGCACCCCTATGGGCAACAGTGTTGTTGCCAATTTGTGAGAAAGCATGTATCACACAGCACCTGTATTTTCAGTAGGTGCATGTGTATTCCTTGAAACCGGAATACAGCGCTGCAAACACTGCTGCTTTGCAACATAAATAGGTCAGATGGACACACCAGGTATGTCATATCGTCTTGTCAACATTTTAAACTACATCAGCTCTTGACTTTTATTTGATGCTAAGTCAGGATAAACTGAAGATCGAAGCGAACTTCATCAGGATTTAACCACAAAGGCATTAGTTATCTTACATAATTCTTGCTAAATATCAATGTTCTTCACTTCAAATCATGAAGTGACTATCCAAGATATAGACATAGACATAGACATAATTTATTGATAATTATTCAATTACAGGTCAATTTTTTACATTACAGTATTATATCAGTATTATATTATATCATTCCATATTATTACATTAATTATTATAAATTAATAAATATACATAAATTAATTATTATTACTTATTTTTATTTTATAAAATTCGTCAATATCATAAAATGCTTGTGTAGTAAGCCATTTTTTAAATTTATTTTTGAACGAAGTGAAGCTCGGAGCATCAACGACTGACTGTGGAAGCCTGTTGTACACATTCGGTCCCATCACGTGTATCTGTTTGGCCGATTTTGTGAGAGTTCGCGACACGGATGCCAATTTATGCCTATATCTATTTGAATGCAAATTCTGGTACAAATGTATGTTTTCTCGCACGTACAGTGCTACTTGTAAAATCAGGAGACTGGGTAATGTCAGAATCTCGAGCTCGATAAAATACGGTCTGGCTGACTCATCCTGCTCGATGTGTGCCATTACACGGACGGCCCTCTTTTGGAGTCTAAACACCCGCTCCCATTCGGCAGCACGGCCCCAAAACTCCAGTCCGTACTGGAGCAGCGACTGCACGCTTGCAAAGTAGCAGGAGCGCACCACTTCTTTTGACAAGGTAGACGCAATTCTGCTAAGGGCATAACAAGCTCCACCTAGTTTTCCACACAATCCATCTATATGTGATTCCCATGTCAGCGTTGAATCCAGGCGGAATCCTAGGAAAGGGGTAGACTGGACCTGTTCTATGGCTTCCCCGTCAAGCTCGTTTCGTTTTCTCACATCAGCAGTTATGAGTGGGACCTTTACGTATTGGTTATGAGATTTTTGGTTATGAGTGGGCGCGAGACCAACGCCGCCGTTTGCGACCTGACAGATCGAAGACCATAAATTGGGTTTTCGATAAATTTAGCTTCAGACCGTTATAACTGAACCACAAATGAAGATCGGAGGCCACAGTGTTCAAGCGCCGCTGCAGCTGATCCAGAGATGGGGCCGTTACAACTGCAGCGACGTCATCTGCATACATGAACACTTCTCCCTCCGTTGTGGCCTTTGGCAGGTCATTCAGCAGGAGCATGAAGGCCAGGTTGGACAATGAGGACCCTTGAGGTACACCAATTTCGGAAGTCATGCCTTCAGACTTGACACTCCCATGGCATCCCATTACATACTGTGTCCTGTTACTCATAAAACTTATGATGATGTTATGTGCGTGACCAGATATACCATAGTAGCGGAACTTTGTTGATAGTGTGCTGTGGTCTGCAACGTCAAATGCTTTTGACAAGTCGCAGAAGAGCACAGCTACCTCAGTCTTACATTCTCTAGCTTGCAATATTCGGTGCACTACTTCCCGCGTTAGCGTTGTTGTGGATCGACCCTCACGATATGTGAATTGTCGATCACTTAACGCTTGCGTAGACTTTAAGAAATCGGAAATCCGTTTCGAAATACCGCTCTCGAATATCTTCGCAATAGCTGGAATTATAGCTATTGGCCTGTATGAGTTCATATCGTCCTTCTTACCTTTGCCCTTGTACAGAGGACATATTCGAACTTCCTTTAATGTTTTTGGGTAAGTTCCTTCTCGTAAACATCGATTGAACAAGACGGAAAGATGACCCGATATTGAGATAGCTATACCTCGCATCATTTCCACTGATATGTCGTACATGTCTTTTGTGGGCTTGTTTGCTACGCGAGAAGATATTATCTTATAGACTTCATTTGGGGTGAACGAAGTCATTCTAAGTGACCGATCACTCTGTGGATATGCCGCGTTTAGAGAAGTGTAGACCATGTCGGGTTTCGGCGTCGGCGCTCCGCATTGCTGCGCTGTGGCTATAAATTGCTTATTCAATAAATCTACAATATTCTTTTTCGACTGCGACCCATCGGAACTTTTAATAACATCCGTGTAATCTAAGTTTGAATATTTTGATTTACCGGATTCTGTATTTACTATGCGCCACATAGTTTTAATCTTAGAATTACTTTCTCCGATCATTTTAGAGTAATAACTTGTCCGGGCATGCTTAAGTTTTTTGTCATATAGTGTACTAAATTCGTCAATTTTATTTAAAAGATCAATGTCATCAGGAAATTTAATTTTTAAATGATTTAATTCTAAAATAATACATTTTAAATTGTGAATGTCAACTGTTACCCAAGTGTTCTGAAAACTAGTTTTGGTAGGATAGTTTTTGAGAGGGAAACAAATGTCAATCTTATACCTAATAATATTAATTAAAGCCTCCGCTAGTCGGGCAGCAGTATCGAAGGCAGCAATATAGAAATGCTTCATTTTCTAGGTTGGTGGTTCTAGCGGAAGGGCTGACAACCTAACGAATGTCAGATTGATTGAATAGTATTACCAAGTTATTCTGACCTGACGACTTATAGGATATTCAAATTAAAATCAAAATAATCTTTATTCAAATATGACTTATTAAGAAGTTCTTTTGAATGGTCGATTACGTACCTGTCACCCCATTCAGGATCTCTTTTTCCCAATAAGAAGAACTGTTGACTTGAAAATAACCTATAGGTACTCATAAAAGTCTTTTTACATGCACTTCAATCAAACTAGTGAAAAGCAAATGATTGCGATGTAAAATTGTCAATTTTGTTTTTGGTACATCTACCACAGTTGCTCTCTGCACCATCCAAAGGTCGACTGGTAGAAAATGCCTCAGGCATTAAGTCCGCCGTTGTACACAATGTACATAAAGTATTAATAAATAAATAAAATAAATCCGTAACACTTTATGGAACTTTGTTGTAGAAAGTTATAGATTTTCCTATAAGAGTCTTTTGTTTTAAGGCCGTTGCGTTGTAACGACAGGTTTATAATTTATTTATTATTGGATGGTATTGCAAATACAAAATCGTGTAGTCCGAAAAACATTGAGGTTCACATACAGAGATACGAACAGTAAATTGAAAACTTAAATCAATAATTAAAACAATAGATAATTAGATATAAAACTATATCATAAAAATAGTTCACATTAAAACAATAAACATTGTAATAACAATAGATAATAAAATCTCAGGGAACCGGGGAAATTAACAATCTATGTATTGGAAAAATTATCGTATGAGAAATAATGAGGTACGTAGGTATATACTTACTGATATTTACAGTCATTCAATGAGTGTTTCGGTTCCTCTATAAGTTTATTTAATACTATTTGAAAATATGTAATAAATAAATAATTATGCGGAAACAACAAACTTTATAGAATTGTGAGTCATTCACGAGGCCGAGAGAAATCTCAGGATCCTTGGAGAAATCTTTGGGATGACATTTGTCCCAATATTTTAGTTCACAGTATTATTATTTATTATTCTTATTGTTGGGGCTATGCAACTTCAATGAAGCTGTAGTCACTGCGACCTAAAAGATTTATTGTGACTCGCCGCCAAGTTACAGTATCTCTTTTAGCCTGGCCGCCACCAGGAAATCCAAGATGGCTCTGGCTTTAAGAGATTTCAGTTCCTCTGGGCTGATTAAGTGTCTTCCCAGGTGGATACTTCGTTTGTGACTTAGAGGTCCACAATCGCACAAGAGGTGTTGGGGTGTTTCACGCTCCTGTTCGCAAAATCTGCAAATATCAGATTCACTTAATTTCATGTGAAATTGGTGTCTGTTTAGCTTGCAGTGACCAGTTAAGGCCCGAACAATCGCACCGGTGTTCGTCCTACTGAACTGTAAAAGTTCAGTAGTTCGTTTTTGCGAGTATCCTTCTATCAAGGTTTTAGCGTGTACTAATCCTGTTTGGATTAGCCAGTATTTTTTTGATTCGCTTAGAAGGTTTTCCTTAAGGAGTTGCATGGCATGACGTTTCGAGATGCCACAGAAAGGTTCTGGACCTATCTGTTGACCCTCCGCTCCAGCCCTTGCAAGTTCATCGACCTTTTCATTACCGACGACACCTGAATGTCCTGGTACCCATTTCAGAATAACTCTGTATATTACTGTGTATAGTTCACAGTATCCGACAGGCTCCATATTGACTGTCTTTTTCACCGACTTAAAGTAGGAGGTTATCAATTCGACCCGTTGTTTTTTTTTTGTGTGTATGTTACGCGATTACGCCGCCAGTTGTGGACCGATTTCCAAAATTCTTTTTGTATTCGATAGAGTATACTCCTGAGGTGGTGCCAAGGTCACCAAAGTCAGGATCTGATGATGGGATCCTAGAAAAATCGAGGGGAACCCTTAAAATTTCAAAGGTATTTTCAACGTGTTTTGTGTGTGTTACGCGATTACTCCGCCAATTGTGGATCGATTTTCATAATGCTTTTTGTATGCAATAGAGTATACTCCTAGGGTGGTCCCAAGGTTATTAAAGTCAGGATCTGATGACGGGATCCCATGAAAATCGAAGGAGACCCTTAAATGTTCTAGGTACGTCCAACGTGTTTCATGTTTGTCCTGAAGTTATTCACGTATTTGCGTCTGGTACTCATGAACCGAGCTGATGATGGAAGGATCCTTAACTTTTGGACTTGACCGGACCTGGCCTGACCTTGCACCTCAAATTCACTAAAAAGATTCCATTCACTAAAAAGATAAAAATAAAAAAAAAATTTACAATAAAAACCGATTTCAAAAACACTGAAAAGTTAAACATAACATAAAAATAGGTACAGATAACATCACACGTCTATACTGAAATCGGTGCCAAATATTAAGACTTTCTAGGAGATCATCGTTTGGCACCGACTTTAATATAGAAGTGTGAAGTTGTCTGTACTTATTGTTATATTATTTTTAAACTTTACAGTATTTTTGAAGTCGGTTTTTATTTTTTGTTGAATTTTTTTTTAATTACCAACTTCTTTATTTGCCATTTTTTATTGGCCAGATCTTATAGTCTAGCCAATGAAAGATGTCCCTGGGATGTGGCGTCAATTTTTAAAAATCTTGTGCTTTCGACATCGACTCTACACTGAATCAAGTCGATTTTTTTAAAAACAGCAAGTACATTCTGTTATTATAATTTACTTCTTGCTAAACTGGCGGTCTAGTTTCTTGGCAAAATATGACAGAATAACAATTTGTATTGACAAGACTTATTGTTCCTATTTCGTGAAATCTTCTAATTTTAGTCACTACTACTTGCTTAGTACTTATTTTCAAATTCAAATTCAATTCAAAAATCTTTATTCAACTTAGGCACTTATTGACAAAACAAAGCAAAACATTCTAATTCAAAGGAAACATATTTAACCTTGTATGTGCATACATTCTGAATATACCTACTCAAGATGTCTGCAAATACAAGTAGCAATGAAAAAAATATGTTGAATCTACATTTGATTTTTGAGTTATGTCATTCTTAAAACGGATCCTTTAATCACTTACTTGCTTAAACTGGTCCTTTGTTTTTACTATGTTAATTATATAGGCTAATTAGGATGAAAAAAAAATGTAATGTTCTGTTTTTTCAAAAACCGTCTTAACCCTTAAGGGTGTATGGCTGAAGAATAAATAAAAAAAAAATGTATTGAAAGATCCGTCATCTTTCAATACAAATTGTTTTTTTAATTATAACAGTTTATATTCTTGGATATATTTGTTTAGAAGTATCAAGTGCGTTCTAAAGTACATAGTACTCTGAGACAGGAAAACTAATAAGTGGCTCCGAAAACGGACTCAGGTCTAGGACATCACACACCGTGTAGCAAAGCTCAAGTGGCAATAGGCTGGACATATAGCCAGAAAGCCGGACTCATGGTGCAAAACCATCCTAGAAAGTAGGCCATGGGACTGTTAAAGACTCACCGGGAGACCACAGATGCGTTGGAAGGACGACATCGTTAGGATGGTGGGATCTGGATCAAAAAATAATTAAAAAAAGATTAATAGCCTAAAAAAAGATTATAACCCAGAATAAAACGGTATGGAGAAAGTTAAGATCTATACCACCAAGGTAGAAAAGGGGCCCAAATGATGTTGAATGATGATCAACTGCGTTGATTCAGTGTGAAGTCGGTGTAGACTCAATATATTTAAAAATTGGCGCCATATCCTATAGTCAGCTTTCGTTAGCCAGAGTCTGACATAATGAAGTGCTAGAATAAGTATTGAGTGCGAAGTTTCCTTTTTTAAGGTGTGAAAATCTGTTCAGATGCCAAGTTCACTGAATCGCTCACTTAGGTATTAGGACCCTGGTCCACAGCGGATTATCTGCTGGTGTTTCTCAGGGACCTTACCGCCCCTGATGGTCGTCACGTTGAGGTCGGGGCCTTATGGCAATTTACCGAACGCAAGGATATTTAGTACCCTGGTAAATTACTGAACTCAGAATTCTACAGACCAAAAGTGTTTGCTTATTATTCGCTATTACTCTCAACATGCGATATCTAGTGCTATAATTGTTATCCAAGTGCCAGTATCCATTGAAATGTAACGCCATTACCCCGCACTGTAGTTACACAAATGATAAGTTACGTTTTCTCTTAAGATACCATTAACTTATAGCTTTCGATTAGAAACAGCATATTTGTAATCCAATAGGTCAAATACCCGCGGAATACAATTACAGATAATAAATCAATAATGCAGTGTATACTTACGGAACTAATACAACTTTATCTGCTAATTAAATGTTAATAAACAAAAACTGTTGCATTAGGATGTTCGTGTAGTCTATGTTATGGGCGCGTGGCGTTTTATTGCTGCATCCAGATTTCTTTGGTCCGCTTGAATTAAGCGACCTGCAGTGACGTAGTACCTACAATAAAAAACAATTAAATAGTGTCAAAGGAGATTTATTTTCAATATCTTCTTCTGGTTCCTTCTGCCTAGTGCCTCTCACCTCTACTAGGGTATCCTCTAATCGGATGTCTGTCAATATCCTTGCGGATTTTTAAGAAAAATGTCTAATATTTACATTGATTGATTTGCTTTCAACATACTCGTATCATAGGTCTTTGTATCTTTTTGCAGACGATTTATTGTTAAGAGTCTTTAAACACTTTTGTGTTTTAAAAGAAGGCTTACAAATTTTCGAGGCGGCAAAGATTGAGAAATGAAATAAAATGACAAATAAATAAATCCGAGCGAAATTTCAGGTGTATTAAATCTGCAAAGAAAATGTCATTAAATGCAAAAAAGGTAATAATATTAAAATTTCTCAAAAATCCTTTTCAACCAGAACCAGATAAATAAAATCACACATCTTTATAATGGCGAAATATCTGCTGCATCTGTAAGTTAGTAATTTTCCAATTCAACAATATGTATTTGTCTAGAACTTCCCTTCCACGTCCAAATTCCTTATACTATCAATATGTCGTAAGTCATAGGCGGTAGCGTTGACAACCAGTCCACGATGCATAGTCAGCCAGTGTTGTGGCGGCAAAAACTGCCCGGACCTGTTGTAACGGCCTGCGCCGGCGCATCGTCCGCAACGCTACGCGTACTTCACCGGCCGTACATAGAGCTGACACAACACATTCTCGTTTTGAAGACGCATTTTTTGAGGCATCTATGCTGTTAGCCGCAGATGGCTGTTACAGCTTCACCTTCATTATTTATAAGAAGACGAGAACTTTGGTGGGTCCTCAAGCCTCGTTTGGCAAACCAAACCTGATGGATTTCTAGCTCAGAGAGGCATCACCACGGGGGTGTCCCGCTTTCTGAGTAGAGTCACCAGGCGGTTTTAGCCGGTGCGGGGATTAAATCCGCATATCCACTAAACGAGGTGCGTATTGGTTTCTGTGCAATTACAGATTTTCGCTAACCACAGATTTGCAGCATTTGATTTCCATCATTTTTAGACCTTATTGCTTTTTATTTGATTTTGACGTTAGCATCGAATGTTAACTGCATGCATTCCACTCAAAAATATCAGATTTTTAATTTAAGGCTCTGTTTGTGAAAAATGATATACCTAGATAAAATATTAGCTAGCATTTACTTAAAATAAATGCTAACGGTTAAACAATTAACATGCTTGGAATGCGCACAAGAGTAGTCTGCGTGCGATTAGGGCCGTTTTTTATGTTTCCAGTACTTACTATAACTTTTTGTCATTAAAGAATTATTACGTTAGTCAATGAAAATTTCAAACTTTCTATCCCAAATTGGTCGGATTCCATTAAATTGTCAACAATGTAATTGGTTTCTTTATTTATTGAAGCTTTACGTACAATATATAAACGGTATAAAGAAGGGGGGACTTAATGTGCCAAAGGCATTATCTACAAGGCCTTATCTTGGGTGCAGTCTGATTATGGGGCCGCCTAAGTGGAACAGGGCTATAATATAGTTCGGCTGCAAATAGAGTGTTATGCAACTGCTGACAACATCATTAGATCTTTTTTTTTGTTGACCGTCATGCGATACTCGTCAAAACTCGTTAAAGTGTTACGAAGTATTAACTTTTCATACATCAAAACTTGGGAGTACACTACATACTGAAGTTTGATAAAAGCTCACCCATCTGTTTATATGCTTTATGACAATGTGTACAGCATGCAATAGAACGTAAGTGTGACATATTTTTTGCTTGTCTGTGTATGTGTTTCACAGTGCGAGGCACCGTCCGTGTTCGTGACCGAAACATTAACCAAGTAATGACGCCTACAGTGGTATGTACTCCAAAACCAAAATTAATGCATGTAAATAAATATGAAATTAGCTGTTATTATAGGCAATTCAAGTTTCCGTTTAATATGTCAATTTTATTGATTTTATGTCATTGCAATCGATTATAATCTAAGTAATGTAAATTTCTTCAGCTCTATATAGATACCGCTCTCAAAAACTGTTACAGAATGGCGATTTTTATGAAAATCATTCGTAATTAGTTAAATAAGCGGCCTGAGCCAGCGGCCGTATTAATTACTATATTGATGAGTTACTATTGCTAATTAGTAATTACACCCTCCTCGGACTCGGCTCACCGGGCGAGTGGCGTCCGGAATGCTTGTGGCCCACTGGAGATTGTAAAGAAGCCCCCCATTGGATAAGTAGAAGGAGGTCCTTAATGATATCTGCTTTGAAGCGTAGGTCAACGTACTGGATTTCAAGGTCAGCTAGAACCGACCTTCTGTATCCATTCCTTTTGTAACCATAGACTGACGACGAACAGAGTTAAAGCGGTTGTATCAGGTTAAAATACTTTTTCATTACTCATACTCTAAAAGTAGGTCTGAAGTTGCCTAAGGAGCGTGTTGAAAGTAATACTTTTCAGCCTTATTATATAAAAAATAGTTCTATTTTCACATTTCTATTGAACCCTGTTCTAACTTTCTATACAGCTACTAAATTACAGCGCAATGTAAAATGGAAATAACACAAAGTTAAGTATTATAGAATATATTTTTAATGACTTTTTTATAATTTACTTTCAACTATTCCTTTGAAATACAACCGGCCGGCCACAGAAAAAAAAAGCAAAATAGGCGGGAAAGCGGCAATCCCATCTTCATTTGTTTTTTCTAGTTTTGTTTATACATTCGTATAGCAGAGATTTGTATAAACAGAATGAGTTCAACTGATTCAGAATATTATGAATTTAACGCCTGATTTCATAAGAGAAGCAAGCAGAAGTTGTTGATTGATGTAAAATAAAATTCACTTATGTTTACCTTAGCTAATTCATGTTTTTATTTTTACTTTCCTTGTATTCGCAACGAAAAACACAGTGTTTACCTCGGCTTAAATACTTATTTAGTACCTCGAACTATTGGCGCCCGAGCATAGAGAGGGCGCCAATCCCCGTCTCAGGACTAAATAAGTTACTTTCACTCCTAGGGTAACAATGTACTATTTCATGTTCTCTAGTGTGATAGCGGAATAATGTGCTCGTTAAACATGATCTTTCATTTGGAGACGAAGCATCTAAAGGGTTCTGCTAGCATCTGGAAAGAGGGGACGGGAAGCTGAAATCTTTGTCTGTCTGTAAAATTTATATTTTAGCAGAAGGATGCAAAGACGCTTGCAGGAAACTCATTTTCCTGCAAGCGTCTTTGCATCCTTCTGGCGTGGCGAAAGAATCCTCCTATGTTACAACTCCCATATTACTTCTCAGTTACCCCCATGTCAAAAAACATTTCCTGCAGCTGGATATTTAAGGAAACATCTCCCACTTGGTGGGGAGGTGGCTTAGAACCAGGAGATAGCGTTTATCGCAGAAAGCACCCCTTAAGGGGGAGAAAAGGGGTGGGAGTTTGTATGGGGAATCAATAACCGCTGAACCGATTTAGATGAATTTTGGCATGAGATAGTTTGAGTTGTGGGGAAGGATATTGCGTTTGAGATTGTAAAGGAATCAATAAAAAAGGATTTCCATGCGGACTATATGCGCACTATAAATAATTTATCTTTAAATTCACGTAAAACTAAATGTATTAAATTCTCATTGCCAAATGTAAGAAAAGTGGATACCATAGTGGAAATGAATAATGAAATTGTTGAATTCATCGACTTTACAAAATTTTTGGTTATAACACTAGATTCTAGATTGCAGTGGGATCCATATATTGAGTCCTTGGCTAACAGACTTAGTTCTGCAGCATATGCAGTTTAAAAAACAAGACAACTTACTGATATTGAAACGGCAAGATTGATTTACTTTAGTTATTTTCACAGTGTCATGTCATATGGAATACTACTGTGGGGATCGGCTGCTAGTATAGAAAGTATTTTTGTACTTCAAAAAAGAGCGGTTCGCGCTATTTATAATTTACGAGCAAGAGATTCTTTAAGAAACTTATTTAGAGAAATTAATATATTGACTTTAGCAGGACAGTACATTTATGAAAATTTTATTAATGTCTATAAAAATTATAATACATTTGAAACCAATTTCCAAATTCACCATCTAAACACAAGATACAAAAATAAACTTGCCGTTCCAACATTCGGGCTTCAAAAAACTAGAGGCTCGTTTATGGGGAAATGTATAACCTATATAATAAGCTTCCACAAAGTGTTACTGACTTGCCATTTCATAAGTTTAAAGCGCATGTAAAAAAGACTCTTATGAGTAAAGGATATGATAAAATCAACGATTATTTGAATGATGCCAATGCCTGGTGTTAATTTTTCAGATAATGAATCGTGTTGTTATGTATAACTATTTGTTCAAACAAATATTATTTTGGTAATAAGTAGTAAGAAAATTGGTAATAAGTAGTTATATACTTTTTCTTTCTTTCTAAGAAGAGAACTGACACATCTAATCTTGTAATGGAAGTTAAGCTCAAACTTCTGCTGTGAGGTCAGCTTCCAATTGACGACTCTGTAACAATACAGGGGAAAAAATAGCCCTTGCTGGTCTTCTTGCTGGTTGTTTCCAGTACAAGGTCTCCCGCCGTAGACTTGTAACCAATGGCGTAGCTGCTTTGACGTTCAAAAGAGATTGTAACAATCCAATTTGAATAAAAGATATTGAATTTGAATTGGAATTTGACGAAGTCGTGGGTAAAAGCTAGTTTCACATAAATAGAAAACATTATTTTAAAAATAGGTTTCGATGATACCTTATCCTATTAAGTTAAGACAATAGTATTGAAAAATCCTAATATCAACCCTAGGGTGACTATGGAAGACAAGAGGTCAAAGCCGAAAAATATATTGATGCACTAATGGTATTTTGATATGATAGCGTCAAGTGTCAACAACTGATATCAAGCGTTTTGTAAATCAACACATTATCATAAAAGGCAGCTATGTAGATAACGCGAACACAACTTGGGGCGGTTTTTTATGACCCTTTTAATTATACTTTTGCGAATAGCATTGAACTCATTCAATGAAGTCCGCGCACGTCCGCGTAATCGGCGAGCTGTGGCTATTTCATAATTAACATATCCGGAGGAGGTCGGCAGAGTGAAGCAATTATTGATGTGCTGGTCTGGTCTTGGATGGGGGACCAAAATTTTTTTTATTGTTTTCATTTCCATTTCATTTCCACAGGAAAGCTCGGCAGGCTTCATCTCATCTGTGTCTATAGCCAAAGTAACGTCCGCGTTCGTTTTATTAGCCTTTTCCCATTTCGGAAGCGCGACGCGAAACGAACAAATCCTACGAGCCACTTGACACCGCGCGTCATTTTTTACTGCCCTTAGCACTTAGCGCTTTGTTTACGTTCGTACGGTCATATTTTATACTTACAGCGTCTCCAGCTACATTTCTGGGGAGCCAATGAGTCAGACTAATAACTTATGGCTATTTGACAACTTTACGACCTGTTTTGTTTATATAATTTGCGTTTGAAACCGATACTGTTAGAAAAACAAAGTATAAAAAATGATTCATCATACCAGCTCATATACGTCCCCACCGAGGGGCTCGATCCTACAAGCTAGGCCTTAGTCAACCACGCTGGCCCAGTGCGGATTGGTCGACTTCACATACACCTTTGAATTTCTTCGCAGAGTATGCAGGTTGCCTCATGATGTTTATTTTCACAGTAGGAGCGTCAGGCAAATGTACAAGCAAAAAACACAAAGCTCTCTCGAACCCCGGACCTCGCGATTGGAAGCAAGTGCTGAGTCCACAGCGCCACCGACATGGCCTATGTCCAACATGGGCGACTCTTGACTGAAATGGTGGGGATGACGAAGCGCTTTATTACTGTCAGCATAAGACAAAACTAAACTACATTTTTTTTAATTCAACACAAAAAGATCGACTTTATTTCTTTAAGGGGACTCTACATAGAGATTTATATGGTGGAGTTACCTATGTAGTTACAAATTCGCCACTGCCATCATATACTTGACAGGCAGTAATTTTATTAGCTCGAGTCACCCCCGGATATGTGCGTGACGTCACGTTCGCGTCTAACGTTGAGGCCCATAAACCATAAGTGTAATTAGCATGTACGCGAGCACCGCACCTCGTACGTGACCCATTCTAGCCATCTCAGCGCCATCTCGGTTACAATCGACCGATTAATAATTAATTTCCATAATTGCAGTAAGGGTGCATTGTCCGTTGATACTTTATAACAAGCGTGTTGTTGTAAAACAAGATTTTCGTGTTTTTACGTAATATCTAGAAAAAGAAAACTAAGTGTAGGTATTGTGCAGGCGCACTCTTGTTTCATTGTTTCCTTGATATTGGATCAAGTATTGCAGAAATCTAAGAAAATAATAAAAATCTATCTACGATAAAGTACAAGATGCTAACTACACTATTTAAGATTATTTATGGCAGTCAAATGGAATGAAAACGGTGGAGCAAGTTGTATTAAGTCCACATAGAACTAAACGATTGAGTGTGCTTCACTGTGATAAATTATCGTAATGTTTATTGCTTAGCTAGGTTATTTGTCGCGTATTGGCAAGCCATACGAGGGGACAGACTGAGGGATTGCCAGGGGACAACACTCTACTTTAAATTCTTATTCGATCTCAAAGATGACTCGAGAGTGACCTCTTGTAGTAGGTAATGTCGTACCAGAACACCTACCGTGTAGTTATAACCATTTTATATTTTTTTTATATCTAGTTATAACTATGTTGGCAAACAAGCATACTGCCCACCTAATGGTAAGTGGTAACAGTCACCTAAAGTAGAAGAACCTATGTTGGCAACTTGTGACATCAGATGTAAAGTCACAATACTCAAAAATTTCATTGCTATATCTTACCCTTCAAATCGGAACACAGCAATGCAAGCACTGCTGCTTTGTGGCAGAAGTAGTTAAATGGCAGGTAGCCAAGCAGACCAAACCTGCTACAGAGTCTCCCTTCGGTAAACATTAAATGGTACACATACATATTAAATGGTTTTCTGAAACAAACAGAAAAGTTACAGTAATCCGGTATTTGAACTGACTCTACTACTCGGGCGATATGTTTAAATAGACAATTTATAAGTAATTTTTAATTTAAAGTGTTTTTGCGAATAAATGCCGGATATAACGCGATAAGTGTAGTGTTAAGTGTATTGTTAAATGCTATGCTGTAACATAAATATCAAATGCTCATTACACACATGTATTTTAGTACTCCTGGTTATTTCGGCATAAAGGAAATGAAGTGTTTATTAGACACATTAAAATTTATTTATGGCTATCTCAGATCTGTGAAACCCAAATTAAATGAATGTGAATTAGGTACTAACAATTATATTACATTTTTAACCGACTTCAAAAAAAGAAGAGGTTATCAATTCGGTTGTATTTTTTTTTATGTTTGTTACCTCATAACTCCGTCATTTTTAAACCGATTTCCAAAACTCTTTTTGTATTTGATAGAGTATACTGCAAGGGTCTCAACACCAAAGTCAGGATCTGATGATGGGATCCCATAGAAAATCGAGGAAAATACTACTGACAACATCACACTTCTATATTGAAGTCGGTGACAAATTTTAACACTTTCTAGGAGATCATCGTTTGGCGCCGACTTCAATATAGAAGTGTGATGTTGTCTGTACCTATTCTTATATTATTTTTAAGTTTTCAGTGTTTTGAAGTCGGTTCTATTTTCTGTAAAAAAATCTGTTTTTTAATAAAGGTTTTGGTGAGTAACAGATTGAGGTATCATTGTGGAGCTAGTAAATTCGGTCCAGGGATTCATTGCCTTATGTAGGCACCCACTGAAGAAGGATTTCTCGAAATTCCCACAGGAAGGTGAGAAATCCCCAACCGAAAATAAGGAAATTACAGTTTTGAACCGTTGTTCGCGGGCACAGCTAGTTTGAGATATAAACATAAACGGTATATTTCAAGATTAACTATGACCTAGAAAAGAAATCGCGTATTTAAATTGAAACGATATTAGAGATGAGTGGTGCGCTTGGAATGAGAGTTGCAATGAGTATGGTCTACTCATAAATTTTTTAGTAAGCGAGTCTTAGTAATAAATTCAAATAATTTTATTCGCTTTAAATAGCCATAATACAATGGTATAGATATATTTAAGCGTTCTATCATTAGGTATTAAGATGAGGAGTTTTATATTATTGTTTAATAATACTCTTTATTACATAGAAAAACGGTACAAAACATTAAAACAAACAATAGTGAGCAAAGGTGGACTTATCTCTTAGATCTCTTCCAGCCAACCTGTGAACGTATTGGAGAGATTAAAATTGTAACACCGAAGCGCCAAAGCAATAAAGACTTAACTACAAAAACTACAATAAAAATACATAATAAACAGAAATATAGTATAATACATATAGCATTATTTATTTATTTATTCCATTAATTCGGGGCTATTCGCGTCACTGCGATCTGCAAAGATCTATTGTGAAAGATCTAAAGACTTATTAGGCCTTACATGTGCTCCTTTAGCTGGGCACTGTCCAGGAATGATAAGATATTCCCAGCTTGGATTGTTTTTATATCGTCTGGGTCGAGAATGTGTCTCCCCAGTTGTCGGTTTCTCTTGTGAATAAGGGGTTCACAAAAGCACAGGAGGTGCATTGGTGTTTCACGCTCCTGTTCACAGAATCTGCAAGCATCAGTATCTTTTAGTCTCATATTGAACAGATGCCTGTTCAGCTTGCAGTGTCCAGTCAGAGCCCTAATCATCACGCTCAGGTTGCCCCTGTTGAGCTTCAGCAGCTCGTCAGTGCGCTTACGAGAGTATGGTTCGATTAGTGCTTTTGAATGTGTTAACCCAGGCGTTCTTTGCCAGTCCGCTTTTGCCTCTTGCAGGAGGTGGGTTTTTAAGTATTGCATAGCCTGGTTACATATAGCATACCCAAATATATATATATTTATATATAAATATTATAATTTAAATATCCTACATATCAATGAAGACAACGATGACTTAAATTAGGAAGAGGTGGACAGCTTGGACAGATAGTGTTGCTTTAAATGTTTTCTGAAGGAAGCAATTGATTGACTCCGCTGAATGCCATCCGGAAGCCTATTCCAAAGTTGGGCGGCACGAAAACCAAATGCCCGAAAAGCAAACTTGGTATTGGTTTTAGGGAGATCAAGGACTAAGGAACGACAGGAACGCATAGAATGCGTTGGAGACGGACGAACATGGAAGCGGGAACACAGGTAAGGAGGGGCATGGGGGTCATTTAGGATTTTGTAAAGGAGTGCAAGGATGTGCATATTTCTTCGGTCGCGTATTGGAAGCCATTTTAATGCGGATCGGTATTGGGAAATTCTGTCAAACTTCCGAAGTCCGTACAAGAACCGTATGACCAGATTCTGCAGACGCTCGAGTTTATCCAACTGCTCTTCAGTCAAATCCAAATAGCATACATCTGCATAATCCAGAATGGGGAGCAATGTTTAACGTTTAATTATTTCAAGCCCTGTTATATTATATATTATTCATCATTGATAATATTTTCAGCAAACTCACAATATTTTATTATAGTATTTATTTTCAAAAATTTAAACGAACTGTTCGCGTTATGAGTAAGCTTAGGTGCGGGGTGTGTGGTGATTCCAGCTGTCGTGTGTCATTCCACTGGATGAGGATCTTGGACCATAATCAGCCCAAGTTGCCGGAACGCCCCCGTCTCTCCTTATCTAACCCACTTTCTCTCTTCTCCTTATCTATGTGGTGAAGTTAAAATCTATGTGCGTAGATTAACAGTGCATTCTTGACATTGATTGACATTTTAACGTAATTTAATTCTTTCCAAATTTTAGTTCCTCTCAACTTTTAATTAAGCTGACGAAGCGCTCGCGGAAATTTCGTGACTGCCGCCGCGTGAGCGGACACACGAGTAGTTCTTGTTTGGCAGTTCTGTGGTAGCGTTATGCGGTTGCTTATATTTGCATGCACTCTTTGTATATTCCGCGCTAATCGCTGATCGGTAGGGTGTCCAATATTTTCACACACGTCAGGGATGATCGTCATCTAATGATGGTATACCATCTTGAGATGACGATCATCCCTGTAGTCATATATTCAGCCTTATCTTCACTTATAAGTGAAGAAACAACTGAGGAACTGGCTACCTTAAGGCAGAAACAAACTATTGTGTCGTGATGTGTTGTGACGCGTCAGAAGCGTATCGGTTTCATACATTTTATATGGCTAGAAACAGATTAGCGCCACAACACAAGACACAATAGTTTGTTTCTGCCTTTACTTTTAACTGTCGGAACACAATAAGGTTATTATGGGGACAATATTTATTGAGACGGTGCAAGTTAACGGCGGCTAAAGCGAGCTTAGAAGCTTTACCACCAACCAAACCAAGCAGAAAATTATACCTCAGTGGGGAATCGAAATCCAGACCTCCAGAGAATACCGGTTGGGGATGAATTTCAGAAAGTATCCGGTAAAAGTTCCGGAAGTGCTACAAGCTAACAACCCAATCCTAAACGCTGCTAGCTCAGTTAGATTGGTCGGAAAGCTAGAGTCGTGAAGATGAAATTAATTTGAGACACATAGGACTTTAGATGTTAGTCATCTTAAGGGTCATTATTAACCCTTAAGAAGATATAAATAAAAAAATAATATGTAAGTAAACACGAATATATATAATATATATAGGTCAAATAAAAATATTAAATCTGTTATATATATTTGTTACGCAGTAGGAATGGAATTGCATAGCATTAAATGTCCAGCCCCCGTAGCATGAACACCGAAACACGATATGATAAATCGATATGAACTGTCAAAATTTTTAAGACTAACTTTCAGCTCGCGACTTTGCCCGCGTTATTTTTGTTGTAGGGAAATTACCCTATGTCCTTCCCCTGGTCTCGAACTATCCCTATACCAACTTTCATCAAAATCGGTTCAGTAGTTTCGAAGCCTATTCAATACAAACAAACAAACAATCAAATCTTTCCTCTATTTATAATATTATATATATAGTATCGATATAATGGCTACCTTTAAATTTTATCGACATTAATTTATTAACAATGTCGAAAATAACAATATCAATATCCAAAACGAACTCAACACTTCAAGATAACAAAAACATCCAACTTTTTTAACATTATATCGATAAATCGTTTTATCATATCGTGTTTCGGTGGTAATGCTAGGAGGGCTAGAGCTTATTTTGAAAGAAAAAAAGATTAACCTATATTTTTTGCAATTTAACTATACACAAAGAATTGTTGAATCGTTGAAATTTTAATTGTAATGGCTAATTAGGTTTTTTTTCATCATAATATTAACCCAAGTCTGTAATTAACTTGCTATTGAAGACTTTCATGCCATTATGCATTGTTCGGAACGGGTTATTCGACGACAATTAAGGCGATGCAAGTCTTCAAATGCCTACTTAGCGGAGGTTGTAACCATTTTTTTGCACTTGTAATTAGTAATTAATGCTTTGAGACGAATGCTTAGTTCGCACACGGCAACAAATAAATTCGTACATTGACAAGAACCGAATTAAGGTTTCATTAATTTTAAAGGTCACTTTTTCAGTTTTTTACATACTGCCCAACTGATGGTAAGTGGTAACAGTCACATAATATAATAATACATGCAGCTCTTGTGAGATTCGCAGCAAAACTGCAACCCCCACAAGAACCACAGTGTACGTTGCCAACTTGTGACATCAGATGTAATGTCACGGTACCCAGTAATTTCACTGCCATATCTTACCCTTTAAACCAGAACACGGCAATGCAAGCACTGCTGCTTTGCGGCAGAAATATACAGATAAGACGGAGGTGAATAGGGCACAAAATGATAACATTAGTTAGAGAACCATATCACAATGTTTTGTTCACCGCAGCTATAGAAACCAACCCACCAACGCATGCAAATATGGAAAAAATTAAGCTAATACAAATTTATCATTTCAGCCAAGAGACGCCCACTGATGGACATAAGCCTCCCCCATAAGGATCTCCATACCGATCGGTCTTGCATATTCATACAAATTCAATAAAGTTTATTCAAATTGGATTATTACATAGTTACTTTTCTTGCAAAGCAACAATGACAAGTTTCGCCATAATAATTTTCAAAAAAAAACCCTTATCACTTAGTGATAGTTTGCGACCTATTCTTAGATAATTTCATAAAAATCGGTCAAGCCGTTTCGGAGGAGTTTGGTTACAAGCACTGTGACATGAGATTTTCATAAGATTATTAATAATTTAATGTTTGAGGTATTTAAAATTATCAATTAATAACAATCACAATAGTAATGTCAAACGGAAATATATAGCAATAATATTTTAATTGGATTAAATATGTAGCGAAATAAAAGTAGCCGTTTTATTCAAGAACGCTTTTTGAGACCAAATCGATGACCAAACTATTCTGGTTCCTTGTATTCCTGTGATACACATCCTTGGCTGTTTTGAAGGCTTCTACTTTTGTTAATTTAAAGAGAGCAAAAATAAATGTAACTTCATACAATTAATGAGGATATTACTGGCTATATTTTTACGAAATTTCAGCCAAATCGATCGAACGGCTTTTACGGAACATTTTTTTAGGGGGTTTGTTAATATAAAAAATCCGTCTTTGTAGCCGAACGTTGTCACCTCAGCCGTGTGCAGTCATACCAGTTAATTATGACAGTCTGCCAACATTTGCATTGTCCAAGTACTAGGTTTTATAATAAGCCTATTTTGCATAAGCGCATTGTAAACGCGGCTTAGGAAATAAGAAACTCATTACAGCTCAGTTTTTGTGAAAGGCCGCCGAGCAGCTGCCTGCTCATCGCCAGTAGTTTACTTACACAA
This sequence comes from Schoenobius gigantellus, assembly GCA_963935595.1. Taxonomy (NCBI): domain Eukaryota; kingdom Metazoa; phylum Arthropoda; class Insecta; order Lepidoptera; family Crambidae; genus Schoenobius; species Schoenobius gigantellus. The sequence goes on from OZ012553.1 coordinate 32,444,847, forward strand.
CTCCCCTGTTTAATCGTATTAATTAAGCAATAAATGTGATTATGAAATCTAACTGTCATCAAGTTCGTACAGTGTTATAATTGTAATTTGATTGTAATCGGTTTGCTGTGGTGACTGGTTGAGAACGGAATGTCACTGTTCTGTCTAACGTGACGCGTTCGAGTGGCTTGAAAGAAATGTGTTTTTATCGTGTATATCGCTTGCAGGAAATTTTACTATTGCAAAAGGTTTTTGTAATGTTAGTAGCATTAAATAAATGCTCAAACCTAGCTCACTTGACTAACTTGAGGAAATGGTTCAATAAAAACGAGTTGTCTTCTGGTGTCAGAATGAAATTAAACTTTTAGCCACCTGTTTTTAAATGTCTGTCTGCCTAGTTTATGAGGATACAATTGCCATGCGCGAACTTATACAATAATTTTTAAATATATAGGTAATAAATATTATAATGACTTACAAAAGGGAACACCCTACATACCCTTAAAAGTAATTATGAATAAGCAAAGTAGTATTAAGTTGTAAATAAAGTGTAATTACTTGTTAATCCTTTCTTTATGTGTCCACAGGATGCCGACCTATACACACATATTGAGTCATTAAACCAAACATTAAACTTATTGTCTATACGTATTAATGTTCCTTTAATTAGTAAGTACAAGGCATGAACCCTGCTGAGGAGTTGCAAAGGTTATATAGGCTTTAATTGCAAATAGTCTTATATTAAGAAAACTAACAAAAATACTGAACATTGCACAAATTTGCGGTTTTTGATCAAGTAGATTCGTGTTTTGTAATTTATAGATATGTTTTTAAAATATAGGTATTTTTAGATGAATTATTTTTTTGAGGCAATGTAGTATTGGAATGCTGTATGAATGATTCCTTTGGTTTACAACCAAAGGCACACCAGCTTCGTAGGCTCAAAACAATAAAAGCTTATCAGGTAGCTGAGGTGACAACTGACTAAGTCGCCATAATAATAATGTTTAGCATTGTTGTGGTCCGACAATTAGAGGTAAGAAGCCAGTTCCTCTGTTGTTTTATTTTTGATTCTCCCTACTATTTTTCTTTTGATACCACCCCTGTATTAAGGCGAACAATACACAAAAATTTATATTCAAATCGGTCAAGCCGTTTTTGAGTTTTAGCGAGACTCACGAACGGCGATTCAATTTTTAGATATAAAGGAAAGAAGAAGAGAAGATTTATAAAGAAAATGCAAAGTAACAAATATAAAAAGTCCGTGAGTTTATCAGCATTTTAAGGAGCTACCTTCTACTCCACAACAATAAAAATAAATGGTACTGATGACCCAACTTCTTCGTTAGTTTATAGCCGTAACAGACGATCCGATTTGGTTGGAGCCAACCGCCCGACCCCAACCAAATTGAAACGTGTGTACGGCTGTCGGCCCGACATAATTATTATTAGCTTGTTGGGTGCTCGACGGCCCAATCGCTCATCCGACAAGTAGGGATACGACAAAAAACAAAAGTATCGATACTTTGTGGTTTAATTTGATTATGTGTGCTTAAAGTAATAAATTAATAATTTAGTAAACTAAAATGACTCGACTGCTGTCCTGCCAAACCACAAAGTAGAGAAAAAAAATGTATTCCTGTAAATAAATATTATTTATTTTTATGATACCGATCGATAGAGTCGGATCACAGGAAAGAAATATCTCTAACAAACTTACCTCAAAAACTTAAATCTATCTGTACCTATTTATTTATTCTTTATAAACTAATTTTATAAACTTTACAAAATATAAACAAAAGGTTTTAATTTATTTGAGTTTCGCAAAGACAAATTGTGTTTTTGTATTGGCCAAAATAGTATTTTGCATCGATATCGATATAGGTACATAATACTTTTTAGGGCATCCCTCCTGTTGGATTTGTAGTGAGTTGTGAAATATATCTAAATATAGAAATTTAGATACCACCCCTGTATTAAGGCGAGGCGAGGCAGGGATTACCCGGCCCACGGAGTCCAGGGTATAGCCCGGCCCAAAAGTTGTTGCAGAGAAGAGATTAATGCTGACGACAACGTGGTGCGCCGCCGCGTGGCAACGTGAGCCTGCCGCCCAGAATGATGACATCGCGTCCCCGATCCAATACGTGGCCCGATCGCTATGTCCGCGTGTCTTTTACACCTTAGAAAGTAAGATCTAACCTATTTGTATGTTTTTTTTTCTCATTTATAATTGAATGTAAATTTATAATTTTATACAATTTTTAAAATACTGTTTGTCATGTCTCAAGATTTAATCGATATTAAGGATAAGTTGCTATATATTAAGGAGTACTTAGTAAAATTAGGACCTCAGAAGAGACAGAGTGAATTAGCATACTCTAAATATAGCGAGGCAAAACAAGAAATTGGAGAGGATTGTGTCTCAGTTAAATATTGATTTGAAGGAATCTAAGATAAGTAGCTCAGAAGCAGAGTTTATTCAAAATTTAATAGATAGTATAAAAAGTATATATAATAAAATTAAGGAATTAGTTAGTATAGAGAACAGTAGCCCACTCAGGGACTCAGTAAAAATGGCGTCTAATTTTGATATTAAGACAGCCCTATCCCTATTACCCATTATGACCGGAGAGGAACAGGTCACATCTCAACTATTAGATGGCATCGAGATGTACGAGAGTTTGTTAAATACACCTGGTAAGGAACAATTAATTCAGTTTGTTCTAAAAACTAGGCTGTCAGCGGGTGCAAAACTTCGTTTAAAAACGTCATATCCATCAATAGAGTGTCTTCTTTCGGATATACGTAAATATTTATTGCCCAAAAAATCGGCTATTGCAGTTTTATCTCAGCTTCATTCCGTGAACCAAGGCCATAGGTCAATCGAAAATTATGGGTCTGAGTTAGAACAGTTGTTCGTTAACTTGACTTTAGCACAGTCGGATGGAGACGAAAATAAATATACTATCTTACGTCCCATAAACGAAAAAATCGCTATTAAACGATTCTCTGACGGTCTGAATAATTCCCGTCTAAGCACCATCATAGCGTCCCGCCCATTTGATTCTCTCCCGGAAGCAATCCGATCGGCTGTAGACGAAAATACCTTGTTGCCAAAAAATGGTCAAGAGGTAATGAAATTAGGCCAGTCTCAACAATGTCATAATTATTTTAATAGAAGCAAAAACAAGCAATGTAGGAATAATTTTATTAAATACGAAGAGGCTCGCAATTACAGGCCAAGTTACAGGTCGTATTACGATAGCAACGCGTCACGAGCGCGAGGCCGCGGCCGCGCTGCATACATGCGAAGCCCCGCGACTACGCCTGCGTATTTACCTTCACAGCCATACCGTGGTAAAAGAAATCCATTTCGACCACAAGTACACACTGTACAGCAAACTAGTGCAAACGCACCTAACGCAGACAGTGAGTTTTTTCGTGCCCAATATTAATGAGCATTTAATTTTAAGTTATAATAATAGTAGCGTAGTAACTATGAACATAGGGTTAAATGATAGCATACAATTATTAGTAGATAGTGGTGCGAGCCTTTGTGTTTTAAAATATGAGTGGTTATGCGATCATAGGGACTATATGAAATATTTAAATCATTATCAAACAGTTATCAAAGGCGTTAGTGGTAAATTAGTATCAGAAGGATTTTTATATTTAGATTTAGAATGTCAAGGTGTTATTTTCAAACAAAAATTTTATGTCTTTAAAAATATGTCTTGTTCAGCCAATGGAATATTAGGCGATGATTTTTTTAAGCATTACAAGGCAATTATCGATTATGAAAATAATTTTCTGCGGTTATCTCATCAGAGTAGGATAGTATACGCTAAGTTTAAGTGTAGTAAAAATAAGTATTTACATACGATCCCTCCCCGTTGTGAAATAATAAAATACATTCCATATCTTTTACACGAGGACGGAGTAGTATTGGCAAAAGAAATAGAGAATGGTGTCTTTGTTGCAGGTATGATTACAAAATGTGAAAATGGTCAAATACCTATTCGAGTTTTAAATACCAAGGACACCGAAGTTGATATAGATTTATCCCACTTAATTGTTCACCCTATTTCTCTTTTTGATATTTGCCATTTTAATAAGGAGACAAGAAAATCAGTTGAACGAGTCAAAACATTATTCAGTTTGCTCGATTTAAATTATTTAAACAAAGAAGAAAGGCTTAGCATTGAGGAAATTTGTGCAAAATATGCCGACGTTTTTCACTTGCCCGGCGACAAATTGTCGACTACAAACTTGATGGAACATAATATAACATTACAGGATAATACTACCCCTGTCTACGTCAAACCATATAGAATTCCTCAAGCCCTAAAAAGCGAAGTAGAAAAACAGATCCAAGAAATGTTAAACAATAATATTATCGAAGAGACTGTATCCGAGTGGTCCAGTCCAGTTTTATTAGTACCAAAAAAGGCTGATAAAACGAACGAAAAAAAGTGGAGATTGGTTATCGATTATAGGCAGTTAAATAATAAAATTAAAGACGACAAATTTCCATTGCCAAATATTACCGAAATTCTAGATTCTCTTTCTGGTAGCATTTATTTCTCCAAGCTCGATCTCTCTCAATCTTATTATCAATTATCATTAAATAAAGACTCAAGAAAATACACATCATTTAGTTTAAATAAAATGTATCAGATTTCATTAGATAAAAATTCACGTAAGTCTTCACCGCCGCGCTGTCCTATGGGTCTTAAAACCAGTGCTAGCGTATTTTCTAGACTGATGACTATTGCTATGTCAGGTTTAAATTACAATAAATGTTTTATCTATTTAGACGACTGCGTCGTTATAGGGAATTCGATGACCCAGCACAATCAAAATCTCATAAGCGTGCTGAACCGTTTACGAGAAGTAAACTTAAAATTAAATCCCATCAAATGTGAGTTCCTTAGAAAAGAAATAGTCTATTTGGGTCACAAAATAACATCGGAAGGTATTTTTCCCGACCCATCAAAAATCGAAATTGTAAGTAGCTTCCCGCGACCGACATGCGTCGACGAAGTCAAACGTTTTGTCGCGTTTGCAAATTATTACCGTAGGTTTATTAATCGCTTTGCAGACATGGTACATCCACTTAATAATTTATGTAAGAAAAACGTAACTTTCGAATGGACTGAAAAATGTGAAAATGCATTCCAACAAATAAAATGTGTTTTTATGAACCCACCCGTATTAGATTATCCCGATTTTTCCGAAAGTAGTATTTTAACTTTACATAGAGATGCATCAAAGATTGGTTTAGGTGCTGTACTCTCTAACAGTAATGGTAAAGTAGTGGCATACGCCAGCCGAAGCCTAAAACCCGCCGAAACGAGATATCCAACTATAGCGCTTGAACTATTAGCTATAGTATGGGCTGTGCGTCATTTTAGACCCTACTTATATGGTCGAAAATTCAAAATATATACAGACCATAGGCCCCTCGTTTACTTGTTTGGCTTAAAAGACCCATCGAGTCGATTAATGAAATTTCGCTTGTATTTAGAAGAATACGACTTTGAGGTTGAATACGTGCCAGGTCGGAGTAATGCAGCTGCAGATGCATTAAGCCGAATTCCGGTGACGTCTACATCCTTGAAGGAGATGAACGCACAGGTAGTGTCAGTTTTAACCCGTGCCCAGCGAAACAAACTAGATATTCAAGACTATGACAGACAGACTTCTGAGAACCCCACAGATCGCGGGACTGATCACCCCACGTCCGTAGAGATTCTCAAAAGACCTGACAATATTACAGAACTAATATTTTGTAAAAATGATATAAATAAATACTTGAAGGACTCACATAATATAATTTCAAAGTCTTGCTCATGTGTTTTTGTGCCATCGCATTCGGCGATATTTCTAGATACCCGATCGTTATCTACCAAGGAGGTGTTAGCGAGGGATTTAGTTAAGTTGTGCCAAAAACAGAATATAAAGGAATTATTAATTATTAAAAATAAAAGTAATGCTAGCTATATTAAAAGTTTATTGCGCAATATAAATAATATAAATGAGCAAAGTGTGAGATTCCTAATTACCAAAGATGTAATAAGAATTAGCGACAAGGATGAAATAACAGTAATATTAAACGACTTTCATATCCTGCCTACAAGCGGTCACGCCGGTGTAAGTCGCATGCTAAATAATATCAAAAAGCATTATTTTTGGCCAGGAATGAGTAGAGACGTCTCAAACTATGTTCAAAAATGTAAAAGTTGCCAAATACAAAAGTATTGCAACAGAAACACGATAGAGCCAATGGTTGTAACTACTACAGCCAGTTCGGCATTTGATATTATAAGTTTAGATATAATGGGCCCACTAGATATAGATAATTCTCAAAATAAATATATTTTAACTATACAATGTAATTTAAGTAAATATGTCGAAGCGTATCCATTGTTACGTAAAGATGCTGAAACTGTAGCCCGAAGCTTTGTCAGCAATTTTATTTTACGCTACGGTATCCCAAAGCAAATTTTAACCGATAATGGAACAGAATTCACGTCATCAATAATGACCGAAACCTGTAAATTATTAAATATAGAAAAAATATGTTCTACTCCTTACCATCATGAGACCCTAGGAGGTGTTGAAAACACACATAAGCATTTTTAGCAGCTTTTCTTAGAATTCAGTGCGAAAATAATAAGACAAATTGGAGCGATTGGATTCCGTATTGGTGTTTTTCGTTCAACACCACAGTATATTCCGAGACACAATACACTCCATACGAGTTAGTATTTGGAAAAATATGTACATTACCTAGTAATTTAACCAAGGAAGTTGAGCCTATGTATAATTTTAACGACTATTATAAAGAACTTAAGTATAGATTACAGCGAGCTCATATAGACGCTAAAAATAATTTGTTTACAAATAAGGAATTAAGAAAATTAAGATATGATCGTAATTGTAATCCAGTGATTTATAAGAAAGGAGATTTAATTCTATTAAAAAATGAAGTTGGTAATAAATTAGACAAAATTTATAATGGTCCTTTTGTAGTTTTAGAAGATTTATCTCCTAATGTTAAGATATTAAAAAATAATAAAGAATGTGTAGTTCATAAAAACAATACAAAATATTTTTATAGTTAATTTGTTAATAATTCAGATATATCTAAAAAATTGTAAAAGCTCAGCGTATCTCGAACGTGTGTGTGCAATTTTTTTTGCGAAAGGGGGTGTGTATGCCCATCTTTTCCAGGGGAGCTGTAGTGAGTTGTGAAATATATCTAAATATAGAAATTCAAGTGCACGCGCATGGCCGAGGCACGTTTCGCTAAGTAAGCACTTTAGCCTTAAGCATATTAAATTGTACTGAAAGGCATTCAATAAACGGACATGGAGCCAACAACATGTTTCCAATTTATTCCCTAACCTGATACTAGTTACCTTCTATTACAGATTGCCAACCGCGTCGGACCGTCTGTAGGCGCGTCGGCTCCTCATTTGGTTGGATCACGTTGGATCCAACCAAATCGGATCGTCTGTTAACACTTTTAAGGGTACTGCGCTATCGCCAGATTTTTTGGCTTAATTTACCGTATAGTTTCATCTTTCACTGCTGATTAAGGACTAACGCTAGGTTCAGCTCTTGGTAGTGTTCTCGATATTACTGTCAACTCAAAGCAAGTCGAAGTATTGCAGTAATGACCTAGTACGCGGTGTCTTTAATACTTTTCTACTAACTTTAGTAATTTTAGAACGAGTAAGTATAAGGATACAAAAACATTTCTTCAAATACTGTGACAAAATTAACATTGTGCTTAAAAAGAACGCTCTCAAGCCCTAACCAACACATACCGGATAAGGTGTTCTGAAACAGCGCACCCGCTTCATGCGGCATAATCTTTTACGATCAATAACTCTCAGGAGCAGCGCCAAAGAAATCAGAACAAACTATCGATCGAAATTTTAAGTCAACCCGATGCTTGCAGTTAGCAGCTCGCTAATTCCGGCGTTCGCCTTTTATTTATGTCTTCATACGCGCCGCCGATAGCCGTAATTATGCCGCCGACGCAAAAACATTAATCGTGCATCGTACGCGATCGAGATTGTGGAAGAATGACACAGCTGCAGCACCAACGCAACCAGATATAGCCCCAGATGCGAGCTGTTAAGGTTTTCATTCTTCGAAAACATCTCAGCAGATAGATTGACCACCAAAAAAGGGAATTGTGAAATTGATACGCAAAAAGACGCAACCGCAGCCATTGACGCGGATGAAATTGAATTTTACTTTAAATACGCACAAGGTTTCGTTCACAACACATCAGTGCATCAAGCAGTTGAGGTTTGCGGTGCTGTCGTTTCGGGAGTGATGCTGTATTCAATTACGGACCCTAAGAAAGAAGCTGATGATTTTCTTTCGAATAGCATCTGCGAGGAGATACGGCGACACTAACAAGATTCAGATTTGCGTTGGCGAAGCGTTAATGAGCTGGGGCTCCTTTGGATTCCACGGCAGCGGAGTTAGTGCATCGGCTTTTGTCGGCGCGATACGACTTTTTGCGATGGCCAATGATAACAATGAGCGGTGTTAAGAAAAGTGGGATGCGAAATTCTATAGAGATAGCAAGAAACGAGATAATGACGGGTTAATTAATTATCGTTTTGCTTGTACACGACATTGTGATAGTGCGGGGGAATCGCGAGGAAACGCTTTTTCTGGTGGATGCTTATGCGCAGACATATCCCGTCATTAATGCGCTTGAGACTTTCATTATCCACTACAAATGGGAAAGTGGATCGTTAGCGTGGCCCGAGGAATCGCGTGACAAAGCAATTAATCTTAAGCCTGACATTAGACACTTTTAATTTACCTGCACGCACCTCGTATGTGTTTACCAAGAATGTGTTTTCTGTGTTTTAGTCTGCTGTTTCCACACTACTGTCGCTCATTGCATTGATTTGGTAACATAAATTGATGAGTTCCATTCAGTTTTGTACAAAATCAAGAGATGATTATACCGGGAGTAGCGGTCGAAATGATATTAAAGGGGGATATTGGCTAGATATAAGAACGACCCAAGTTGTCTTAAATCTGGATACCTTTTCCGAGTAAATCGACTTTAAACTGAAAGCAAAAACTTTGAAGTGGCAACCATAGTCCAGCCGACTATGGAATAAACACAAAAGAAATGCAAACACTAAATGAAGAAACAAGGTAGGCTGATGTAGGGCTGTCGACACTGAGGATTACAAAATAACTTAATTGGTTTGTATGGAAAAAATTGCTTGATTAGCCGTAATATTTTTCCTAATATACTATCTCCACACGATACATACCATTAATAATGTAAAACAGGGTGTTCCTTACATCCTGCATATAAAATTTAATAGTCGTTTAACGAAAATTTAAAATAATAAAATACTACCTGTTGCCCGCCACGCTGTCTGCGTAGCATTCAGTCAAATAATGATTTCGGTTATATCGCGCGATCTCCAGGGAACTCATTAAAATTATTGATAAAAAGTAGCCTATCCCCTTTCTCGAGACGTAAGTGGATTTGGGTACTAGCGACAGGTATTTGACATTAGCTCCATACCGACGATTTCGATAAAAATTAAAATCCTGAAGATCAAGCGGAGGGTAGTTGTGAAACCCGCGCTTTACGAAGACGTCGCTTAGCCTCGCCAGTTATCCCGTGACCACGGCATGATGCAATTTAGCTGAACGTCGGGAAACAGTAAGTCAATATAGTTCTTGCTTACCGCGATACAGACCCGATTCTATTGTATTTTTAAAAATAAACATGCCGTTCCAACGTGCAGGCTCTAAGGCGCATAACACATTGCACCGGACACCGCTGCGGTGTACGGAAGGACGAAAACCGCATGCGGCTGCGGCGGCACGGAACCGTGCCACCGTACGGTTTGCTCCGTATCACCGTCCGGAGCTGCGGTGCACGACGACGCCCCGCATCACCGCATTATCTATGTTGAGATCTATTACGCGTATGCAAGTCCTTTCTACGCAAAAATCCGTACGATACTGTGGCACAGTGTGGCATACCCCGCGGACCGCACCGCATCACCGTCCGGGAGTGCGGTGCCGTCGCGCGCGCCGCACAACCGCACGGTGATGCCTGCGGTTTTTGTATACAAATTAAGATTCTCCAGTCAAAATTAAAAACCGCAGCACCGCACACCGGAGCGGTGTCCGGTGCAATGTGTTATGCGCCTAAGAAACTAGAGCCTCATTTATGGGGACTCATTCATGTAGGTATAACTTTTTACAACAAAGTTCTACAAAGTGTTACTGACTTGCCTATTCATTAGTTTAAATAAATCGCATCTAAAAAAAACTCTAATGAGTAAAGGATTAATGAGTAAAGGAGGTTTGAGTATATCTAACAGTTTGAATATTATAAAGTCATCGATTATTTGAATGCTTGATGCTCAAGCTAATGCCTGGTGTTAATTTAAAGGTAAAGAATGGTGTTGCTGTGTATTTATGTAAACAAATATTGCTGTATTTGGTAGCGACACAGTAAGAAGAGAACTGACACATCTAATCTTGCAATGGAGGTTGAGCTCAAACTTTCAATTGGCGACTCTGCACTGTAACAATACAGGATGAAAGGATAACCCTTGTTGGTTTTCTTTCCAGTACAAGGTCTCCCGCCGCGCCGGCGGGCGCCCCGTAGACTTGTGAACCATTGGCGTAGCTTCTTGACGTGCAAAAGTGATTGTGTAATCCAATTTGAATAAAGTATATTTAATTTGAATTAGAATATAGGTAAATTTTTTGCCTTTATGTAATCGACTTGTCCTGTTATTGTATATCTATCAAGACACGATAGTTCTCAATTTAATCAAACATTACTATGTTCACACATCTCCTAAATAGGTAATAATCTTGTTTATACTTATAATAAAATGTCCTGATTTACTGAGTGACTGACCGATTCATCTTCGCCGAGCGTAAACTATTGAAGTTACACCCATAAACTTTGGGTCATTTTACTGTAAAGACACCCAATACCGAAGGATTTTTGGAAATTCTGCCCCTTAAGGTCTGCAATAGGGGTTGATAATACGTAGATTAGTCCGGAAGTTCGTCATTTTTGAAGCT